>CM056780.1:7500000-8750000 GCA_029852875.1 Mythimna loreyi
TGTTCATTCACTGGAGCACTTACCCTAGTACTTTTAGACAAAATTTTGCGTGTGTTAGACCACTTCGTTCTTCGAAAACTTAAAACTACAACCGTTATGTAGGTGCCTGTAACAGTTGGTGTTACAAAAAAAGAAGACGAAGACATTGCGGTACAGTAGAAGACATTTACCACTAACTACATATGTTTAAACAATGAAACGGCACGATTAGATTCGAGTTCATTAGGAGGCCTAAATTAAACAGAAGTGATATTGGAGTATTTCAGAGTATTTTATCTATTCCTAATTCGGAAGTGGCATAATGAGCTTTATAAATTTTAGTATTAATTTTAGTGTTTTAGCCTTATTTTAGTATCTAGTGTAAGATACAAGTTTTAGTTGTAATGAGGTTGTCATAGTCGAATTACAACTAAAGCCTCGAAAAAAAAAGTTTAAATAAGACAAAAATAAACAAAAACAATTTTTCTTCTTTATAACTAATAAAAACTATTTCACCTAACATAGTTTTATAAAATAATAGGTAATGGCGTAAATTGTTGTAGTAAATAAGAGTGGCTATAAATAAGTTGCTTCAATCCTTATGAAAGAACTACTGTGAATGCAAAAGAGTCTTTTAGTAGGTACCTTTGAAGGAACTACCGTGACAAAAGAGCTCAGTAGTCCCTTATTATTCCCCTCCTTACTTATTTGGTTGTTTAAGTACCTCTTGAAGGCAGAACTAATTAAACCTGTTAGTTACATTAACACCCAGGTTACATGACGCTAATATCAGCACCGTCATGTGAACTGGATTAGCTGGTTGAGGTAGTAACGTAGAGAGCTGTGGGCGATTTAAGCCCTTGCCCACGGCCTGGCATCTAAAAAGGCCTCATGCAAGCCCTCGCTTCTTAAAGAACGAAGGTTCTTTTTTTTATCATCCAGCGGCTTCACTTGACTGAAGGTAAGTTTCAAACTTTGAAACTCCTTTCCTCCACTTAGATTTTGAATTTTTAAATTCATGCTCGCCTACGAAAAGAAAACCTTGTGCAAAATTGCACGCTCCTAGTCCCAGTAGTTTTATTCTATGCGTTGTTAATTTGTTATGTCAGTCAGTCAGTTTCTTCTTTTGTCACTTTTTCACCTGATAGTAATTGACGATGTGGTTGAACGCTGGGTTGCGACAGTGGCTGTCTCATTATTGAATTTATGAAAGAAAAAGGCCTCGCTTCTTCGCCCACGCCTAAACTAGTCCAAGCTACGCCTCTGGGTGGAATCTACACGCTCGGGTTACATCAAACGCGGTATCAAATGCTTGACTGATTGTTATCGCGTAAGATGACTAGAACTTGGTTATAATCAGTCTTGCGGTAATAGAAGTATTATCTAAGAGCGATATAAACAAGTTTTCAATGAAAATATTTTTTTCATAACAAGCTTTTATAGCTGTGGTCTATACTTATATAATTAAAACTGGTCAAGACAATTCACACGAGCCCAAACTCGACAAGATCAGCTCCTTGTCATTATAATATTGCATTGTCATGCGATTTATACTTGCATGCAAAATTACAGCTCAATCGGTTGAAGATATCTGCTTCAAAATTGAGTTGCAAGATTTGAGCCGAACATACATAGTTACATTGCAAGCTAATAAAAAGCTTGTAAATAACTCTTTGACAGCATCTGGGGGCACGGCAGTGCCCCAGGCCAAGTCTCTAGCAAAGCGGGCACGGCCGTGGGTACCATCCTTTTCCCGAAGCGTTTTGCGGCTATTTCATCTGTTTTACTGTTTTACACGAAACATAATGGGAGCATTGGTCACTAAATGTGATTCTTTTCTCAAAAGGCATTATCTCCATTATCTGCATAGTCTTCATGTTATCTATCTATCACATGAAGATAATGGACTTTCAAAGAGACTGTCATCTCTGTTATTCTTGTTGTTTATATGTATATTTTGACAGGCCTGTCAGTCTAGTAGATAGTAACCCTAACTGCTATACTGGAGGTTGTGAGTTTGTTTTCCACCCAGGACACATGTTTGTGTGATGAGCATGATCATTTGTTCTGTGTCTGGGTGTAATTTATCTATAATATGTATGTATTTAGAAATATATAAGTATGTCTAACAGTTGTCTAGTACTCACAAAACAGTGTCAGACTTTTACTGACTAAAGGACCTTCCCCATTCCTTCTTAGCCCTTATACCAGGGTCGGACCTTCCTTTCAGAAATCGCACTCTTCGGGCTTAATAAATTAAAAATCTTATTTTTGTTTACGTGAAAACGTACCATCTATACCTACTTATAATTTACACCAGGTATAAATTACTATTAATTTTCCCTCTCCTAGAGATGAGGCCTGTGTCCCAGCAGTGGGAACATTAAAAAGGCTGATGATGATAAATTACTAGGTATATCCGACTGCAGCAAAGTCAAAAAAGTTAGTCATGTTTAGTCATTAAATAACAAACAAAAAAACAGTCACTAAGTAGTAGATTAAATAGTAAACAGTTAATTAATCATTACGCATTGTTTTTGCCGTCTACACGGGAAATGATGAAGCATCGTGAAAAAATTCGTAACACTGTAAGGCATTTTAAAAACATCAAAACAATAAACAGATCGCTTTGGCTTTGTTTGACAATAATTTTAAAATTATAACAGGAAGTATGAATACTGTGGTTTTTTTTTATTATTTTTTTAATTAAAGAATTTTTTTTTTTTACTTACAATAAACTAGTGCTAGACTGCGATCCCACCTGATGGTAAGCAGTGATTCAATCGTTGATGGTAAGGCGCACTAGTTTATTAAGAGCCTATTCACTCTAGCCTTGAAGACACCCAAATTATATTCGGACGGAAAGACTGGCTACTCTGCGCCTCTGCTCGAGACTTTGAAGACTGGATCCAACCAAATCTGGACCACCAATCAGCCTCTTTGCACGCCTTTCCACTGAATCCAAAGCTGCTAGGTGGCATTTTGCAGCACCAGCCCATATGTGGCTGCAGTACTCCACACACGATCGGACCTGTGCTTTGTACAACATTAGAAGCTGACTCGGTGTGAAGTACCGTCGGACTTTTGCAAGAACGCCGAGTTTTCTAGCAGCTACCTTGGCTTTGGACTCAATGAACCGCCCAAAGTTGAGGTCTGAAGCAATGTCCATTCCCAAGAGCTGAAGGCGGTCGGTGCACTCCACGGATACATCCCGAAAAGCAGGAGCCAAGGTGAACGGGCTCCTTTTGGCGGTGAATAGACATGCCTGTGTTTTGGTGGCGTTGAATGTTACCAGATTAGCTTCGCCCCACTTAGAAACTGCCTGAAGTGAGACATTCGTACGCTCTACCATAGCCTCCCTTTCAGACTGGATTAGCTCCTTACTAGCCCGACCACTGGGCAGGTATCTCTCTACAACTGTGCTATCATCTACATACCCAAAGATACCAGGCACTAGCAGATCGTTAATGTGGAGCAGGAATAGAATTGCAGAGAGAACAGACCCCTGAGGAACACCGGCATTAGTCGTCATAGGCTCTGATGAACATCCATCGACAACAAGCTTAGACAAAAGGCCATCGTGCCATACCCTATCGAAGGCCTTCGAGACGTCTAAGGAAACGGCAATGGCTTCCCTATTCCTCTCGAGGGCCTCGCCCCACAAGTGAGTGGCATAAACTAGTAGGTCCCCAGTAGACCGATTGCGGCGAAATCCGTACTGTCGGTCGCTGAGGAGATCGTTACCTTCTAGATATGCCATGAGGCGCGAATTCAACACGCGCTCCATAATCTTGCAGAGTATGGAGGTTATCGAGATCGGCCGATAGTTGGCAGGATCGGCACGACTGCCCTTTTTGGGCACGGGTTGCACGTTGGCGAGCTTCCAGGACTTTGGCACAATACCAGTCCTAAATGAGAGGCGATACAGGCACGTCAATACAGGAGACAACTCGGGCGCACAAGCCTTGAGAACTATCGCTGGTATACCATCCGGCCCACTAGCTTTATTCACGTCTAGACGATACAGTGCTCTCAGAACTTCTTTGTTCCTTAAGCGAACCTCGGGCATCGAGGTGTCGCAGGTAGGCAGAGTCGGTGGAGTAGCACCGCAAGTGTCAAGACGAGAATTATGGGCGAAGAGTGATGCAAAGAGACCTGCTTTCTCTCTCGCGGTATGAGCCAGTGTGCCATCAGAATACTGTGGTAGAAGCAGGAAAAATGACTTATCTCTTACAGTATGGCCGTGGGATCTTGGCGAGTCTGAAGCTAGGCTCTGCGAATTTTAGCGTTTGAAAACTCGTACAAAAATAAAGGTTTTAAAAAAATAAATGCCAATAACAGTTTTTAACAGCAATAACAACTGCAAATTGCGTTTATTTTTCTAAAATTCGATCTATATAAATTCATTTTTGTACGAGTTTTCAAGCGCCAAAATTCGCAGAGCCTTATTACAGACTCGCCAAGATGCGACGGCCGCACTGTATTTTAGGGAAACACTTCTAACGGCGAGTGAATAGTCGTATAATCTGTCTATATGTTGTTTCTATACATATAGTGGTTTTATAGAATAATAACATTGCTAGACACGCCATAACTGAGGCAACGACCCCTTTTTGAGGTGTGGCTGGAAAGACGCATTGACGGCCTTACCTACCTAGCCGGATATGGCAAGTAAGGGAGGTTCCTGTGTTGAATTCAGGCGGAAGAAACGCCCAGGTATGGCCATTATACGGACCGGCTGGAGAACACGATGGAGATGTGTGCCCCGCTTGGACGAAGCACCGACGTGTCCGCATGGATTTCATCAGGCAGCGATAACCCTATGCACTGAACCCTGCTTCAGGTCATGGTTCGGAGTGAGGGGAATGGGTTGTGGTCGCGAAGCATTAATGCTAGTGAAGGAGATGACCACAAACGTAAGGGAACGGATATTTTCACGTCCATGCCTCAGCCGCTGCTACAGAGATGTCCCTTTTTTTATGGTAGGTAAAAATCATCGAATTACGAATCCCACTCTTGGGCAGAGCGGGAAAAAGTGTCAGACTCTTACTGACTAAAGAACCTACCCCGAGCCTTCCTTGCCTTATTCCCAGAGCCCCGGTGTAACGCTTTCGCAAGAACCCTCAGCTCCGGGAGGACAAAAACGCCCCTGGCGTTGGAAGTTGGAAATCGCAAGGAGCAATACTCAGTCACCGCAGTAAAAAAAAAATCCTGTGCAGTTTTTGTTCACTATTTCGAGAGATGTACTGCTAATTAAACAAAATCGAATAACTGGATTCTAATAAACTTTTTTCGTTCACGATTCGTAAATAAATTAAATTTGAAAAAAGTCTTGTTTGTTCACCCTACCCAATTTCTTCGATTTGACAGTATGATGTGACGTCACAACATGGCCATCGATCCTATCATTTGGAACGCATTGCACTTCTGAAATAGCAAACCATTATATTCCTTTGTCTGTACGTGCTATCGTAAGTCTACATTCAGAGTATAGTTTTACATCCATATTGTATACATATGACTGGCCTGTTGGTCTAGTGGTTAGTGGCCCAAACTACTATGCCGGAGGTCGTGGATTCGATTCCCACCCAGGACAAATGTTTGTGTGATTAGCGATTAGCTCAATCATTTGTTCTGTGTCTGGGTGTAATTTATCTACACTATCTACACTAATATAATAAAGAGGGAAAGTTTGTTTTTTTGTTTGAGGAGGTAATCTCTGGAACTACTGCTTCGATTGGAAAAATTTTAGCAACAATAGAAAGCTGCTTTACTCCTGAGTGACATAGGCTATATTTTATGTACGCGGGCGAAGCCGCGGGCAAAAGCTAGTCTATAATAAGTATGTATTTAGAAATATGTAAGTATATTTATTAGTTGTCTAGTACCCATAACACAAGCTCTGCTTAGCTTGGGTACTAGACGATGTTGTGTGACAGTTGTGGAATATATATTCATCATCATCATCAGCCTTTCTAATGTTCCCACTTCTGGGACACAGGCCTCCTCTCTGAGACAGGGAATGGGCCGTAATCCACCACACGGGCCCAGTGCGGATTGGTGAATGTCACATGTCTTCTAATTTTTGTTTCTACGACATGCCAGTTTCCTCACGATGTTTTCCTTCACCGTTTTGAGAGCAGTGGTGATGAAATAAATTACACAAAGTAATGCGCCTGGTTGGGTTTGAACCCGCGACCTACAACTCGTAAGTCGGGGCTGTTACCACTCGGCCACCACTGCTAGTTATTATCATTACATTACATCATTACATAGTATAAAACAAAGTTGGCTGTCCCTATGTATGCTTTAGATCTTTAAAAGTACGCAACGGATTTTGACGTGATTCAAGAGGAAGGTTTATGTGCATAATAGATGCATTAATATATTCAATATCAGTACCCGTGCGAAGCTGGGGCGGGTCGGTAGTATATAATAAGTACGTATTTAGAAATGTGTAAGTACCTATGTTTATCAGTTGTCTAGTACCCATAACAAAAACTCTGCTTAGCTTGGGACTAGATGACGTTGTGTGACAGTTGTGGAATATATATTATTATTATTATATTATAATATATTAAGTAGTTTCACAGGAAATCGATTTCTTTCTGTAAAGTAATATTATTATTGAATTGGTAACATTCTCTCACGGTTCGTTTTACATCAAACGCTCCGTGAGAATTTCGGCTCCAAAGAAGAATCACGTCTTACTTGCGTGAAAAGAAACACTCCTTTATATTATTATGTGTGAAGTTGAGACAATCCCACGGGAAAGTAGATGCTTCCGGGATAAAAAGTAGGTACCTATATAATATATAACTGGAATAATGTAATACACAACACACCGCAAATTATGTATGTGCGTTGTGTATTACATTGTTAGTGCTAATTGTTATCTCAACAAAGGAATTGGGGCGTCGCTATCTGCAAGTGCCAACTCTAAACGAAACGATTGTAGCTTGACTAGGGGGGCTGTTGTCGCAATGAGATTTTACCAAAATACTTTAGCGTAGGAGACCGTAGCTGATACTGGAGACGCATGCTTAGAATCCCATGGACCGCGCACCGAACCAATATATCGATCCTCAAAGAACTCAATATAAATGAAAGATTATCGTCGTCTGTGCAAATACGAATTCGGTGACGCATTGCAACGTCAATGACAACTTCCAAGCCACCAAACACAGAACTTCATGGCGTCGCATCGAGAGAGAGGCGGTAGGACTCGACTGACACAGGACCACGACCACTCTGTCAAGAGTGCAAGACTAACACTCGTATTCACAAACGTTACTATGCGGTCTCACAGTGCTCGCGAGCGCACAGGGCAGGGTTTGTGAACTCCGCAACATAAACGAACCAATCACAGAGCTCTATTTCAACGCTGTGCGTTTGCTTAGTCAAGGGTCGTTTGAGTATTGTTTGTGAATACGGGTACGCGGGTGTAAGAAGAGGAGAAGACCGTAGCGCTTACAACCATATCAAACAAAGTAGTAACTGTGCGAATATTTATGACATAAAATACACGATAACGTATCAAGTAGGTATTACGAGTCACGCCCTTGGCCCTGAGACATTCGCGATACCATTAGGCAGCCTTCACCTTGACCGCACCCACGGCTGCCCGGCCAGTGCCGGCGAGATTGAGACGTTCCATTTATTTTCTTTAGCCTGTGCTTCCGCAAACAGACAAAGCATTTGTTTCGTGTAACAGTTTGAAAAGCATAACAACATAAATCTAAATATTGGAAAAGACTTTGCCTGAAAGCAATGGCCCTTGGTCGGAAGCGCAGAACTCTTAATTGCCTTATTAAGATTTCTATAGTTGTAATTAAGACCCCTTTGTACCCTAGTGTATAGAATAGTTCGAAGTTTTTTTTTAGGTACCTAAGTAATAATTAAAGTAGGTAATAAAAAATGGATAGATAAAAATACTGTTTCTTTATTTAGCCGTTTTATTATTGCCTCTTTCGCCTAATCTCTGCCTGTCTATCAGTGAGAACTGTGAGGTTCTTTTCAAAGCTCGTATTTTTTACATTTTCTCACAATCTGATAAATATATATAAAATAGTTTTTAAGGCATGCAGAGCTAGGTATTTTTTTAGTCCGAAATTTTAATGCATTATTGACAACAATATTGACGTAGGTGCTTCTACTATAGCTTAATGTTCCATATGCGCCAAAATAAAATAGTAATCCGCGCGATGTCCGAACTCCGAAACGGAGTCCAAGCAATTGGTGGTGGTTACGGCTCGAGAGACCAAAACCTCTTCATAATGCGACCGAAGATCTTTCTGAATTAAGCTCTTGATCCAACCGTGTAACGACAGGTTGTCGTCGAATATTTTGGCCATCAAAAGCCCTACCATGGGCCTTTAACGCGATTCACCCTAATTTAAACTGTTAAAAATATTGAACTATAGGTATTGGATCCTCTTTCTTTATTTCCATATTTATTCCTTTCCATTTTAACATGTCATGATAAGCTGTTTGGTTTCGGTAATAATATTCTTTATAATATCAGCAGAGTTCACATTCCATAATAAATGTCGGCAATCTCGTATGCTAATTTGACATAGCACTCATCTCAATGGGCTAAAGAAAAGTGTCAATAAGAATAAGATCGTTTACATAAACATCGCTCAGAATTTTCGCCGGATGTTTCAGTTTCCAACCTCAAACACATACTGCCCAACCTTATTGAATGAACTGTTATCAAAATATCCGATAGATGGATTAATGATAAGAATTCACGCGGCGGAGACACGTGGCGATAAACCCTTGCATCTAAATACGATGATCGAGAGCTACATACCGAGATAAACATTGAATAATGTTCGCTGCTGAATATGTCGTAGCGGCCTCTCGATGACCTCCAAAATGGAAACTAAAGCTAGAACTCTATTAGATCGAGGCACACGTGTAACACGCCGCCGGATTTGTATGTAGAACGAGTCTCGTGGCGTATATCAAGTCTAGGAATAGTTTCCATATACAAAACGTATGGAAACCGACGCGCCCAAGATCTGCGTACGTGGCGTACGTGTGCACAGTGTAGTTCAAGCTTAAGGCCCGGTATCCACCAAAGCGGAGAGGAGAAGAGACGAGAGGAGATGTGTTTAAATAAACCAATCCGATTTCGTTATTTCCACATCTCTTCTCCGCTTAGCTTTGGTGGAAATGGGTCAAGCGGAGAGGAGAGGAGATGTCTCATTTTTCTATAGAATTTTGTGCAGCGAGCGAGCAAGCGGCTCGGCAGAGCGGAGAAGTGTCTAGTCGGGCGGCCGGGCTGCGCACGTGCTCGCGCACCCCTCACCCCGCTGCCTTCTCCGCGCGCCTCGCACGTCCTGAAACGTCATTCGACTGACTGACTTTGAATGCAAGCGTGAAGACAGAACTTGACTGTTTTGGATCTCTCACAGCTCACATCTCTGCTACACACAGCTCACATCTCCTCTTCGCAACGCATCTCTTCTCCGCTTTGGTGGAAATATCCTGCCAGCTTCGCGGCACATCTCCTCTCGTCTCCTCTCCTCTCCGCTTTGGTGGATACCGGGCCTTACAGTACGGCCGTCAGTTCTTGGCGAGTCTGAAGTTAGGCTCTGCGAATTGAAAACTTGTAAAAAAATAAAAGATTTAAACAAATAAATGCAATTGCTATTGCTGTTAAAAAATGTTGTTGGCATTATTTTTTTTAAAACCTTATTTTTGTACGAGTTTGCAAGTGCTAAAATTCGCAAGGCCTAACTTACGAACCGACGGCCGTACTGTACTATAGTGTAAAAATGCACCGAATAATCGTTTTATATTCGGTATTCGCCGTATTCAGCAGAATTTTGAGGTATTCTTCTTGCTCCAACCATATCGGCAGGAACCCGCTAAATTGACGAAAACATTGGTAATCTGAGTTAACTGTTTGTGTTTGGTTTGTTGCGTATTTGTGTTGTTGTTGTCATTTACTGCGAATACAATGCAAAAATTATGCTTCTACACAGCAGGCCTCATAACAAATGTAGTAAGATAGGGACAAATTACCTGACTTAAGGTGGATGTTACGGATTCTTCATTGTCGTTTTCCCGCGAGATGGTGCTGAAGTCAACATTTTCAGTTTAATTTTGTTTTGAGTGTAATTGGAACTATATTAAGTCGTCTTTCTATTCTTACTCAAATTATTGAATTCAGGCTTTAGGTTTAGTTCATGATGTTTTCCTTCTTCTTTTAGCTACTTTTACTCACTGCAGAAAGTTTGGTCTTCGTTTAACAAACTACAATTTTATCTTATCCTTTGCTGGGCACAACACAATCGTGGCAATAAGTCCCTTCTTTAAGGACTGCTGGAGTAGTGTCATCGTCACAACGTCCTCACTTTCCGTATGATGCCGGCTTGCTGAACACGGAAAGTTCGGGAGGTTCCTATTTCAGATTCAGGCATTTCTTAAAGGTAAACCGTGGTTTTAGCTCACAAAGAACTCAGGTAGGTATGCTGTAGACTTGTACTGAACTGAACTGCAGAAGGGTCGAAGCCAACTAGGGCCAAGGGTACGTGTCTGAAAGGAAGGCTTTGGCCCTAGTATGTAAGGCAACCTAGGAACGGGGTAGGTGGTTTAGTCAGTAAGAGTCTGACACTGTTTCCCGCTTCGCCCAAGGGCGGGATTTGTCCTTGAATATTTTTTACCGACCATATGAAAAAAGAAACATCCTTAAAGTTACACTTGGAGTATAATACATAAATACATCGGTAGGTATTTGAACAGGTGTGACCTGACTCATTGCTGCCTCTTAATGAGAGGACCAGCTGGGTATAGTCATACAAAACACGAGTCAATAGCCATTGTGGAAATATCCTTCCCTCTTTGTAACATCTCCAAGTTTATAAATAAACATGAAGAAGACGTTTTAGTATCCTTACTCACGGATACTTGTGGCTTTTATAGTAATACTAACTTCTACCACCGGTTTCGCCCTTGAGTGTACGTTAGTAAATACAAACTAATATACACGGCATGTAACTTGAACCAAAATAGCGATCGACCTTTAATATACAGAATCAAATTTTTGGGTCTCAATCGCAGTGCAGCACGGTCCCGCAGGCTGCACAGTGATGCACGTAACGACAGCTATTTTGATCAACTTATTTTCCGCGTACTACTAGCCTTTGAGCGCGGTTTCGCCCACTAGAAAATATATTATAATGTCTCTCAGAGATAAAATAGCAATATCCTGAAACTGAAGGAACACACTTAAGTATCAGTGGCGTAGCTAGGTGACCAAGCGCCCTTACAAAAACAAATTATACAGGGTGACTAGCAATTAGTGACCGATAGTTACTTAAACACGTGATTGTAGTCTTAATAACAAAAAACTTTTACTAGGGAACCAAACCTGATATCAAAAAAAAAATCTGCTGGTCAGTACATTTATGTCCGCGCCTAACTGGCCAAAATGTAATGAAGTTAGGTACGATTATTTCCGCGATTTCAGATTTGGTCCCAAAGTAAGAGTTATTTTTTATCATGACTACAATCTCGTGTTTAATTATCGGACACTATTTACAACCCTGTATACATATTTAAAAAATATAATGCTACTTAATCTTTAAAAAAAAACCCTAGCTTTATGAAGATTGATCGTTCACATTCATCTTACTAATATTATAAATGCGAAAGTTACGATGTTTGGATGTTTGTTACTCAATCACGCCAAAACGGCTGGACGGATCTGGATGAAATTTAGCACAGGCATAGGATACACTCTGGAATAGGAGATAGGCTACTTTTTATCCCGAAAACCCCAACCCCAATACCACGCGGGCGAAGCCGCGGGCAAAAGCTAGTACAAAGTAATGTGCAGAAATGTTCGTCGGCATAACATCTTTCACTGCTTAATTACCGAATCTTCTTGAGTATGTTTTTCGATCAACACGACGGCTCTTGAAAACTCGTACAAAATAAAGTACCTATTACCTAGCGAAATTGGTCCAATCACCGGGTCCAACCGTGCACTTGTGTTGACTGACGTGCGTGACCAAGGGAAATAATCATGAAATAAGGATCATTTTTAATCCTATACACAGTGAAATTTAAATGGTTGTTTTCCCTCAGCGAAATGGTTGTATCTTGGTAATACAAACGTTTGATAAAGAAATAAAATATTAAAAACAAAAAATGGACCTGTAGAGTGCAAGCTAATTATGACGTATCACAATTTGCGAGAGCTTATTTTGGTTTAAATATTTAATGAATCGGTTTCCTTTGACGGCGGGCTGCTCATGCGACTCTAGTAGTACCTACAAATTACTATTGTTTTCGCTTTTTTGAGTTGATTAATATTTTTAATAATTATTTATAAAAAAACTTTTTTATTTTTTCTGTATGCTTCAAAAGTACTCCTTATGGCAAATCATTCTGCCGCGGGAAAACAACCATTTAAATTTCACGGTGTAGATGATAGAATATATATAGTTCACAAACTGTAACTATTATGTATCTAGACACATCGACCTCTTCCCACCAGGTGGTGTCTCAAAAAGCACATTGACCCCTCACCACCATACCCCATACCTCTCTACCATTATACAAGGCTGACACTATGCCATGCTATGGCATAGTTGCTGAGTTCAATCCCTTGCTTAACACTAGGTAATAATAATAACTTTCCTCACATTAGCTTCAGAAGCAGCCGATCACTATTTTTGATAAGGCTTTATAAATGACGTCGGGGTGAGGTTGTACTTATATTGATAAACGAACATAATCTATGCAGTCCACATCAATACGTTATCTTTTTGTTTCTTGCAAAAAAACAATGTTACTTATCGGAATTTTTGTTTCATATTTACACGTAAATATTATCAGGTATAATGGAAGATTCAAAGAAACAATAATTTCAAATTTACGAAAAAGTCATTAGCCTATCAATCATGTCTCATGAGGCATACATTCATTGAATGCATGAGTGTGCCAAAAGAAATCTTTCTCCAAAATGTTTCTTTTCAACTTTATTGATTCAATTTCTGAGATATTGAATGTTAGGTCATCATGACTCGTAATTTTGTTTCCTTTATTGCAAAAGTCTGTCAATATGATAAACTATAAAATAAACATTAATAGCACCATAAACCTAAATGGCACAGAATTTCTTCCGGATTTCTTTTAAAATTTCTTAATTGTATGGTGAAGTTGGTGAAATAAGAAAGTTTCCGTTTTTTTTTTTTTTAATTAAAGAAAAATAACGTAATAAAAAACTGAAATAAATATCAGATCCTTTGTTTGCAGTTTTTTTTTAAGTACGTATAAATTTAATTGACTTCATTTAGGCGTTAAGTTAGCATAATAAGACAGTTTAAGAAATTTAATATCACTAAAAACGTGCAAAATACACTATTTTGCACGTTTTTAGTGATATTAATTTTTTTTTTGTTTATAATCTACAAGCTTTATTCCCAATTCGAATATTGTACTAACTAGTGAAACTACTTGACCTAAACAAATGTTTTTTTTTTCGAAGTTATGAAGTAACCTTAAAACAATACATAAATTAAAAAAAAAACCCTTATGAACTAACTAAAGTTGAGTTGAGTTAAAGGCGTCCAAACACTCTTCCGCGTGGCTGTTGACTGGTAAAGTGCCCAAAAGGCTGGCAGCATTGCCACGCTGTATGGCAAAGCTTGTTCTTGTAGTAACTACTTTAGATATATAAATTTATATTATTTTTCCCATAGCACAATTTCCTAGTGTTGACCCGGTACCAACGGTAACAGAAACCAAACATTCTCTTTGACCTTGCAAACCCAGATCGTAAACAGAAAGCTACAAAACAATCGAGAGCAGATAAAGCTTGAACTTGTGGGTGTCGCGCCCTTGTGCCAGGTCTGCCTGGGTGCGGCAGCAGACTGCGAGGGGGGAGGGAGGGGGTGTCCAGCGATTATGGGCAATAGCGCACTAGCGGCCAGGCCGCAGCGGCCAGATGTGCGGCCCGGCCGCGGGTGTTGCGATTTGCAACGCGGCCAAAATTGCGGCTACGATCGTCTGTTGCTTATACAGCGCGCTTCAAAATGGACGTTGAGGAAATAACAGTTCTTTTGTAAGATATAAAAACACTGCTATTAAAGTAAGAAGCAGAAAAAGTAAAGGAAAGAATATTGGGTTCATCCCTTACTACGTAAAAGGCATTATTTCATACTTATTTCACCGACCTTCAGCAATATGATGAAAAGTTCTTTAATTATTATCATAATAAGTCACGATTGTCATAGTCTTCACAGAATAAGTCCCACAACGCCCTCCTTGTCTTAATCTCGGTTATAAATCTTTCCGTGTCAAAAGACATCGCAATGATTACAAAACACGCTGTAGTTCCACAATATGGGCGGCCGCCGTGGCTAGTGCGCGCACACTGGTAATTTTACTACAGTACTATAGATCTCAGTGGCTGCAGCGACCAGCGACTGAACACTGGCCGCAAACGCGCCGCTCCGATCTCGCTGGCCGCTGCGGCTCGGTGTGGCCGCTGGCCGCATGCGGCCAGGTGCGCGCGCTTTGTGGCGATTTCATACTAAGTTATCTATCTCGATGGCCGCCGCGACCTGGCCGCTGCGGCCTGGCCGCTAGTGCGCTATTGCCCTATGTCGTTACGCAAAACTGGCCCTTCCGGTGCAAGTGGGCATGGCCGTCCGTAAATAAACGACCCACACGATGTTGAGGCGATGGTACACTGAAAGATAGATTTTAAAGATGCGAGTGTCGAAATATAATTAAAATTTAAGAAATGTACAAGAAAAGGACAATACATATATACACCGTTAAAGTTTTGGTCGTTTAAATCCCGTTGAGGATCGATCCGGTACATGAAAGACCATCGATTTGTAAAACAAGTTGTGGGTTGATGCGTACTAACTACCTACGGTCATTGAACCCTCTCAGCTGTTCTTTACCTACTTAAAGATGAATTTCGTATATACGCGTAAATTAATATTAGTTTTAAAAAAAAGAACTTTATCTTTACAAATCGATAGTATTTAATGTACCTGATCGACCCTCCACGGGATTAAAACAACCAAAATTTAACGGTGTATAAGAATATACAACGTTAATGCCAGTTCACAGCAGACAATAAAATAACTTATATCTAACAAACTTGGAATATTCACTTAGTAAAAAGAAGGATCTTCCATAATATAAAATGAGTCCAGCGCAATAATCATAGAGAATTCTCTTTGGTTAATTGTCAGTCATTAGGATCAAAGAAGAAGAATAATTATGCGGCCAATGGATGTTATGGATGTGACGAAAGGCGACACTTCATCCGTATTACCAAGCAACAAAGTATTCAAAAGTCATGGTACATTTTTTTTGGATTCTTGTTTATGCTACTTATGTTGCAATAGAACGCAATCGCTTCCAATCAAGATACTTCACGTTGGATAAACTAAATTCTGTGACGAAACAAACACAAGTTGCAAGTCAGTGGCGATCCTAAATATGATAGATTTCAGATGCCACAGATATGTGACATCATATCTGTGCAAAAATGTTACTTCAATCAAAGAAAATTTCAGAAAAATATCGTGCTTTCTATTTTTTTTTCATGTATCCCTTAATTATACGAGTATAATTTATAACTATTTTATTGTATCCGCCAACGCCAACCGCCCTAAATTTTGCCACCAAGGTCAATTGCCCTGCACCCCACCCCCCTCTCTACCTGGATTAGGCCCTTATGATATGGCCCTCATCGTTAATATCACGTACATCGAACAATTGTAATAATTTGCCTGCTGTGGTTTTCCTTTTCGATTATAATTAAGGTGTCTTCAAGGCTAGAGTGAATAGGCTCTTTTTAAACTAGTGCGCCTTACCATCAACGATTCTTTAGGAGCCCTACAGGGTCGAGGTACACCGGGGCTCTGGGACTAAGGCAAGGAAGGAACGGGGAAGGTTGTTTAGTCATTAAGAGTCTGACAGTGTTCCCTGCTCCGCCCAAGAGCGGGATTCGTCATTCGATGATTTTTACCTACCATAAAAAAACCATCAACTATCGCATGGCTGCTTACCATCAGATGGGATAGTATTCAAGCACTAGTTAATATTAAACTCTTGAGCCCCGTGCGAACGCCAGCATTCACGCACCCTATTGTCTTTCCATTATTTCTCTAAATTTTATACGGTATTCAAAAGGTTTGGAATTCGATGGATGCGAGACGCACGGGACCGGTCGTTGTGGCGACGTTTGGGGGAGGCCTATGTCCAGCAGTGGACGTCTTTCGGCTGAATTGATGATGATGATGATGATTCAAAAGGTTTAAAAAGCTAATGATGCTACAACAACAACAATATCAACAGCCTTTTTAATGTTCCCACTGCTGGTATACGGCCTCTTGGGAATGATGCTAATGAAACGATAATTCATCCGTGTTGTTTTTCGAGACTTTGGCCATAAACTCAAAACCGTGGCGTTACACTTAGAGAATTAATGCGAAATAACGATGCTAATGGTAGGAAAATTGCGGAAGGAACTACTACTTCGGTCAAGGCTGGACAGACATGAAGTGACGAAAAGCTATTGACAGACTAATGTTATGTCATCAACTACAAAATGCTTTTTCCTTTCTCAAAGTAGTCGTTCTAACGGTGACGATCACAATATCCGAATAGAGAAAGAATAGAGTCCGAATTAAGACATTTTAATTTTAATATGTTTGTACTGACATTTTATAATAATAATAATGATTTATTGTTCAGGAAAAAATACACTTTTACATTAAATACTTCACTGATCTCCACACTAAGATTCCCTGTGTCGTGGAGACCAGTTTCTATTCAAGGTTCAAAAATAAAAGAATACAATGTAACGAGAGGAGGCCGGTGTCCCTGCAGTGGGAACATTAAAAAAAAAGGCTGATGATGATGATGATGATGAATGTAACGCTTAGATTATGTAGAACATAGGATAAGTTAAACAAATAAATCAATAATAATAACGAAGTAAGTCGTGTGGTGTTGGTGTGTGTAAATGTGAGTAGGTATGAGGTTGTGCTTGTGTGGTTGTGGAATTTGAATGCCATCAAATTATCTATTGAAGTTGTTGTACAGTGAGACAATTTTTTTAGTATACTATGTGAAACGAAACAGTGATTCCAAAACTATTTTAGTTTGACTTTAAGGCTTTTGTAGAATCCAAATCAGTGAAAAAAAAGTATTAAAATTCATTAATTCGGTCACTGTCGTTCTGTCGCTGACACACCTCCTTAAAAATGTGATGCTTTTGAAGAAATATTGTCTAAAAAGCCATATAAGCCATGATTGTTGAAACACTAGATAATGTCATTTCTAATCTAAGATCTTTAATTTCTAAACTTAATCCAACGAATTAATACACAACTAGAATGGTCTACGAATATACTCAGTTTAAAATAACTTTACATATTTTAGAAAACCTTTTATTACTGTCCGTTCAACCTATTTTGAGTTTTATTACGTTGGTTTTTTTTATGGTAGGTAAAAATCATCGAATGACGAATCCCACTCTTGGGCGGAGCGGGAAACAGTGTCAGACTCTTACTGACTCCCCGTGCCTTCCTTGCCTTATTTCCAGAGCCCCGGTGTAACGCTTTCGCACCAACCCTCAGCTCCGGGAGGCTTTTATTACGTTGGTGGAATGACAAATGACGGCTGTTAAATAGTTGAATTTTTGCTTTTAAAGCCATCCTTAAGTTAGGCTCCGAAACGTGGTCGCTTACAATGGGCCTTATAAGAAGACTCAAAGTCACTCAAAGTACATATGTGGAATTTATTCTGAAATAAATGTTTATTATTATTATTATTGGAAAGGGCTATGCTCGGAGTATCCTTGCGTGATCGAATCAGAAATGAAGATATCTCAAGAGAACCAAGGTGCCGACATATCGAAAAGAATCAGGACACATTGCACGCAGAAGAGATGGCCGTTGGGGCCGAAAGGTTCTAGAAGACGCAGCGTTGGAAATCCTCCCACAAGGTGGCCCAATAACTTGGACAGGGTTGCTGGAATCCGATGGATGCAAGACGCACAGGGTCGGTCTTTGTGGCGGCGCTTGAGGGAAGCATATGTCCAGCCGTGGACGTCTTACGGCTGAAATGATGATGATGATGAATGCCATGAAGTACTTTTTTATATTCTTATAGGAGCTTACATTATGGAGAGTCAAAGTTCACGTATAATAGCAGATTTTCAGAGGTCTTTACTGGATTACTCTTACACAAAGCGGCACTAATGAGGAGCCGGCATAACACCAAATCACATGAACGATTGACGTAACCGATTATGACTATACATATCTAAGGGAAGTAGATTTTGTTCGGTACAACTCGAATTATCTAAACAAAGCTGTTAGATTGCTCTCTAGATATCGGTATAATCTTTAACCAAATCGTTTAATATTTCCGGTCGATTAGATAAGAAGTTATATGCTAGGAACATGTTGTTTGTATGTAGCAGACATGGATTTAAGATTATCGAACGGATGACCGTGTCTTGGTCCGGTTCTTGGACCGGGTCAAATTTTGGTGACGTAGCTCCCGATTTATGACGCAAGATTTACAACAGTCTTACCTACCAATGACAAGCAAAGGCTCAGCAGGGTCGAAGCCTCCTGGGACCAAGGGTAGATGCGAAAGCGTATTACCAGGGCCCTGGGATTAAGGCAAGAAAGGAATGGGGTAGGTTGTTTAGTCAGTAAGAGTTTAACACTGATTCCCAATCCACCCAAGCGCGGGATTCATCATTGGATGATTTTTAACCTACCTACCACAAAAAAAAACCTACCAATGACATCTCCCGCCCTTGGGCGGAATAGGTGTCAGACTTTTACTGAGTAAAAACCTATTCCTATTCCTTCTTTACTCTGGGGCCCTAAAGCGTAGGCTCTAGGGCCCCGGGGTTTACTTTCACATAACCCCCCATGGGCTATATATCCAATAGGCTTCGACTCTGCTTGCTAAGCCTCTACAGCTTGCTGACAGCTCATTAGAGACTTAATGTGGCGTGTCGTCATTGAGGCATGCGCCGAACACTACGCGCCAATCGGATCGGATAATCTTTGTAGATAGGTAATAAGTAATAATATGAGCACACCTGCATCATTACGTACGTGCGTGTAAAATCATTGATATCGCACGGTTTACCCAACGCTCAATGGGAGCTGTCATAAGGAAAACATTGCATAAGGAAAAAGTTCCTTAGCGCCTTAGTTCTTAAGAATTACGTTTTTATACCTACTTCGTGTAATAGAAATTTATAGAAGCTATCCAAAAGTTTGTGAGTGTGTGTACGTTTGTTACTCGTATAATAAGCGAAATATAAGTTGAAACAAACTGGTGATCGACCTTGAATGCTCGGTAACAGATTTTCGGGTTCAAGCGAGGTTGGGGGCGACGTAACCATAGCAACGAATTCAAATTATTTTCCGCATACTAAGTATAAGCTTATAAATAAATAAACGTCCTCACAATCAAACGGCTGAACAAATTTCGCTGAAACTTTGTACACGAATACTTACCTAAACCATGTCCTGGAATAGCACACAGGACAGTGTTTAAAATAAATAATTACGCGGGTAAAGCCACTGGCAGTGCTAGTACAATAGTATCCACACTAAACTTTAGTTGCTTTCGTAAAAGACCAATACGATATCCTTATACTATGTGTCCATTATTGTACCATATGGGAATCCATGGTCCTAGATCGCAAAGGACAACTGAAGATCACATCTATGTTCGGGTACCATCGGCTACCTTCGTCACTCGTCGGGCCGAAAATTTCTGCATTATACTTGGACAGACATACATAGTCACTTTAATTGTCTACTACTTTTTATTTGAGTCCAAGTCTGGACCCTAACAAGTGTAATTTAGAGAGTAAAAGTTTGGTATCCCGCTCCACTCTAGAATGGAAAAAAAGTATTGGTTTTTCCACCTGGGAAAAATACCTTAATTACACTATTTTTTAATTGTTTTCTATTATGCAGGCGAAGCCACATGCTGCAGATAGGACAATCGAATTTTTCATGAATGAAGGATTATTTTAATCAAATACGAAAACGATGTAATTTTATTGTTTTCAATTTTTATGAATGATGATATAAGTAGATTATACACGTTTAGTGGGAATTTTAAGGTGGAAGGAATGATAAGCAACATTGTTGTTATCCGGATTATATGCAAATTTATGAGGAAACAAATTAATAATTATATTGATAGTGCTTTAAATTTTATATCCAAAATTTCATTCTTTGTTTGAGTGCTAATGATTTTTTATTTTACTTCAAACAAATTTAATGAAACCTAAGTAGTTAGTTACTCTATAATGGACGATAAGCGTCTGAAACAGTCTCTCGAAGAAGTTTTCTTCCGCAAAGACAAACCCAGTCAGGCGCATTACTTTGTGTAATTTATTTCATCACCACTGCTCTTAAAACGGTGAAGGAAAGCATCGTGAGGATACATCCACCAACCTGCACTGGGCATCGTGGTTTTTTTTTATGGTAGGTGAAAATCATCCAATGACGAAACCCGCTCTTGGGCGGAGCGGGAGACCAGTGTCAGACTCTTACTGACTAAAAAACCTACCCCGTACCTTCCTTGCCTTATTCCTGGAGTCGAGGTAACAATTTTCACCACCCTCTAGGCTCCAGGAGGCTTCGACCCTGAAGGGCCCCTGCAGTTTGCTGACAACTCCTTGAGGCGCGCGGGAACGGTGCGCGCCGTTGACGACTTGGACTCGGTCTTACCAGACGACCGGACGGCGAGCTACGCATTGCTCACCGTCCGCGAGCCAGTTAGACACTGGTGACGGTGGCCGGATATCGGCAGGATCGCGGCGGCGACGGCTACGGCGAGGGCGCTGTTGCCTTTGCCTTATGCGGTCGGCCTCCTCCTTTACGAGCATTACTGCTTCGCAGAAGGAGGCGACCGCCTGCCATTCCTCTTCGCTGCGGACCATGGCCTGAACCAGGGCCCGGCGCGAGAGGTCGCCGCTGCCGATCACCCCCACGAACTGGGCATCGTGGTGGAATACGGTTCTCTCCTAGAGAGGAGTCCTGAGTACCAACTGTGGTATCACGTCTACCACACAGACCTGGTATAGGTTACTGGAAGTCACATGTTTACGAATTTAGAGTTCTAGATGATTTTGGTTTCCTCACGATGTTTTCGTTTACCGTTTTCAGAACAGTGTATGTATATTTCGCGAAATAAATAATGCGAAGTACCTAACCGTTTTTGAGTGTGCTGTGAAAGTGTGCAATTTTGTGGTAACGACCTTATTCTTTGTGACATGCAGAAACAGACCCTAGAGTTCTAATTTTGTGTCTTTTCTAAATATAACGAAATCCTTTGTTTTTATACAATAAATGAAAATAAAAGTCATGCGTAATGCGATCGACACCTTTATGATCATCGATGCTTCGATTGCAATTGGTCTGTTCCCAGCTCTTAACCAATCCCAGACGCAAACATGTAAGGGTCACCGGCCAGGTCACACGATGCGTTGCGGCGCCGCACTGCAAATATGCGCAAATACGCATCGTGTGACCAGGGGCCCTAGACAAGTGGCAATCGCTCCGTGTCGAATCCATTTCTAAGTTCGATTTCGCCTTAACGATGTCGACCACAAACGGTAGACAAAGTGACATCGACTAACATATCGATAAGTCGAAGTGTTGGTTCGATAAAATAACAACTTCTTGGTTATCGAATTAAAACGTCCAATTTGACGTATAAACAACTAATAACAATTAGCGAATCGAAAACGTTTGCCCACGTGACTTTTCGAAGGCATATGTCAGTTCCATACAATTGGAGTTTCGAATTTCGTTATCGTTAGTGAGAATGTGACTTTGTCTAAGCCCCCAGGCTCATAGTCAATGTCGTTACTGGGCCACTAAAACTCCAAAAATATATTTTTTTTATTCATAGTTATAGTGATAAGACAGGAAGAAAATACTAAAAACATAAATATTGGTTACATAAATGAAATACTGAGGTTATCGTATGTGTGAAAGCCGTTTTACCCTGCTCTGCTCCACTGAATAATCTGATAAGAAAACTATTTCTTTTAGTAGTTTTTACTTGCTTGAGTTGTTAACAGTTAGCTACATAACGATTACATTATGCTACACGAAGTAAGAAAGGTTTTTGACGGGTAAAACTTTAGATATATTTTTTTAAATTATTTTAGACTAGATTTTGCTTGCGTAAATGTTGTGTAAAAAGTAGTGTAAGTCCTACCATAGAGCTATGCTTATCCTGTATCACATTTCGTCAAAATTGGTTCAGCAGTTCAACCTTCGCAGCGTAACAGATAGAGTTAATTTACTGCTATTTTATATTACTAGGGCTGATTTCCCCTAAAAGTTATTTGGTAATGGAATGAACACATTTGTAGAAAGACCTACAGCTATTTAAGCGGAGCCTAGTGAGAATTTGTATAATCAATGCTTCGTTTGGGCCGATTCAAGCTCTTAACCAATCAGAGAGCCGGACGCGGTACAGTACGGCCATCAGATCTTGGCGACTCTGAAGTTAGCACTTGAAAACTGGTGAAAAAATAATTGTTTAAACAAATAAATGCAATTTGCAGTTGTTATTGCTGTTAAAAACTGTTATTGGCATTTATTTTTTAAAACCTTTATTTTTGTAGGTACGAGTTTTCAAGCGCTAAAATTAGTAGGGCCCACCGGGACAACCCGGCGGAATTGCGCAATACTCATTATTGGGGGGGACATCCTAGCGGTTAAACGTAAAAATTACTCGCACTAAACAATACGCATTCAGGGCGCCGAAATTCATAAACATGTCGAACGCATAGACGTAAAAATTACTCTAACTAATGATGTTGATGACTTGCATTTTTGCTGCTTAAAAGGCCTATTTATCAAAATCTTTACTGAAAAATCCCATTTAAAAACATGACAGTTACTTTGTTCACAGATTTTTGTAAAGCGAGCCTAGAAATAACTCCATTATCGCTCACTTAGCTCTTTGATTATGACTTGTTTTGAATAATACTGTTTTGTACTGTCAATGAACTTACTGAAATAAGTTAATATCGCGGGCATGTTATTCACAGAACTTTAAATAATATTGAGTTTAACAATAGCTGTTAACGAACAATTTCTGCGATTTACCTGAAAAATAAGAAAAGTGTTGATGCGAAAGTGGAACACCGGGGTCCTGGAACTAAGGCAAAAAACGGTGGGTCGTTTAGTCAGTAGAATTCTGACACTGTTTCTCGCTCCGCCTAAGAGCGGGATTCGTCATTGGATGATTTATCCTTTTTTGATTTGATGAATTCAAAAACTACAAACGGATTTTCACATTGTGTTCTCCAAAAGACAGATTGATTCATTTTTTAATTTAACCCGAGCGGAATTAGGGCAGGTCATCATTATTAAAATACATAATAATCATGGACTATTGAATCTAATTACTTATTAATAATTAATTATAATTTTCTAGAGAAATCGTCTGACTAATTTGTTTTCAACTGATATTGAAGACTTCATAACTGTGATGATAAAGACTGAACTTTATATCTTCCTCGTAACATGACATAACATAGATATAGTTGAGAAATGGGTAGGTATTACCGTGGGTATTACCCATCTTTTGTTTATAAATACATAATTATCAGTACTTCTCGACCGTAGATATTTCTAGAAAGTATATTATATTCATGTAGGTACTATCAGTCAAGGGTCAAAAGTGCGGACGCACTAAAATAAAACTGAAGTATATTTTTAGAAACTATTCACTCTAACCTTGAAGACATCAAAATTTAATTGGATGGCAAGACCTCAACAGGCAATTTGCTCCAGTCCTTTTATGTGCGCCGAATGAAAGATGAAGCGAAACGCTTAGTCTGAACCGTAGAGGTCTCAACAACGCAAGGGTGTAAACTCGCCGTGCGTTGGGTTGTCCGATGATAGAAAAAACTTTGCATCACCTGAGAACCGAAGCCCAGGGCCTCTCGTCTAGCCATCGTACCATCTATTAATACACTATCTTCTACCCGCGACTTCGTCCGCGGAAAATTTCTTGTAGTGATAGCTGATAGCTTTCTATTGTTGCTAAATTTTTTCCAATCGAACCATTAGTTCCAGAGATTACTTCCTACAAACAAAAAAAATAAAAAAACAAACTTTACCTCTTTATTATATTAGTGTAGATATGGTACAGCTATAAGAACCGTTATGTTAGCGATAAACCAGATGCATTTATTCATAGACAATACACTATTTACTTATTTACGCATATTTTCAATTTGCCTCTAGTCTAGACCAGTGATGGGCAACGCACGGCTCGCGGGCCAACTGTGGCCCGCAAAAGCATTTTATCCGGACCAACAAGATACATAGATTGAACTTTATTATTTTTCTATATTTTTCTTTATTCTTTTTTTTTCCTTCGACATGAATAGTACCTATGTGGCCTGCAACTTATTATAACAGTCGAGAAGTATAAAATAGATTCTACAGTACGGTCGTCGGAACTTTGCGAGTCTCAAGTTAGCCTCCTCCTCAAAAGTAAATGCAATTTGCAGTTGTTATTGCTGTTAAAAACTATTATTAGCCTTTTTTAAACCTTAATTTTTAAAAGACGGATGAAAAGAGATTGCATGTAGCAGAGATGAGAATGTTGAGATGGATGTGTGGTGTGACGAGAATGGATAAAGTGAGAAATGAGTATATTAGAGGAAGTTTGAAAGTGGCGCCAGTGACTGAAAAGTTGAAAGGGAACCGTCTGTCTTGGTATGGCCATGTAAAAAGGCGGGATGAAACGCATGTTACAAAAAAAGCCATGAGTATACATGTGGATGGATGGAGAGGGAGAGGGAGACCAAAGAAAATATGGATGGATTGTGTGAGAAGGGATATGAAAGAAAGAGGAGTTAGTGATAGCGAGACGGGTGACAGGACAGAGTGAAAGAAAAAGACATATTGCGCCGACCCCAAATAAAACGGGACAAGGGCAGGAAGATGATGATTTTAAACCTTAATTTTTGTACGAGTTTTCACTTCTGACTCGCCATGATCCGATGGCTGTATAATAATAGACGCCAGCTAGCCGCGCAGTTTTTAAATAAAAGTAAAATAAAAAATTGTATTTTTTTTCGATAATAATTTTGTTTCCTCTATAAATTTCCTGGCCCCCATTAAAGTTTGCCCACCACTGTTCTAGAGGCTCTAGACCAGGGTTGGCGAACCAATGGCACGCGTGCCATTGACGGCACGCGACTTAATATTTTGGGCACGTCGTCGATCATAAAACATTTGCACCAACAAAAATCAAAATCGAAAACAATCTAAAATGTATCTCTTTTGTTTATTTTCTTTCATAGAGAGTTTTGATAGTATTCATTATTATTATTTTCCAAATAATCAGTAAGTAAGTCAAAATTATTTGATGGCACCTCAATGACCCCATTAAACTTTTTTTTGGAAAAAATGGCACGTTGATGCAAAAAGGTTCGCCTACCCTGCTCTAGACATTTGCCTTTGTAATGAATTCCAAGTAAATCGTAATATCGTGAGGTAGCCATCGACAAACCTACTTATTTATACGGCTGTTATTTTAAGTACTTGATAGTTTTTGAGAAATCAAACAACTTTATGACCTACAAATCTCGCCTACTCAACAGAGGTGTTATTTTCTAAGAAAACCACCTTGAGTGCAGCGGTGGCCCAACGACGATATCCAAATAGTTACATTGCATTTGTATATTGTTTATATATTGACCAGACCCATTTTTACACTGATAAAATCAAAAATTTCAGCATAAATTTCCGGCCAACCACTGTAAAAAAAAACAATTAGACTGGGCAACAGCGATCCGTAGTATCTGTCGATAATCTGTGGGCGATCCGACCTTTCTTGTTTTTTTGAGTTGTAGAGTTTTGTTTATACTTAAGCCCTTTTTTCATACTAAATATCTGTATGTTATAAGAAATTTGTGTTAACACGTTAAGTTCATCAGCTCCAGTTATGGATTTAACGCAAGATTCAAACCTTTTACCGCCTAAATCAAAGAAATATACCTACCTAAAAACATACGAAATCCTTTGACAACGACGGTTAAAAGCAATGTAAGAACACGGTAGGTTTTTTTAGTAAATAAGAGTATGACACTGTTCCTGGTTCGCCCAAAAGCGGGATTCGTCATTGGATGATTTTTCCCCACCATAAAAAAGGGGTATGGTTTATGTTTGAATGTGCTAATCTCAGATAATTCAGTGTTAGGTAGCCCAATTATCGAAATAAAGTTATATAGTATAGTTAGTTACCGACGACTAACAGGAACGGATCAGTAATCAAAGATGCGAGTGAAACTATTTTTAGTTTATTAATATATTATTCAGAGCATTATAGACATAAATGAAACATTATTTTTGGCACTCATATAAGTACTTGTGACACAATGCGGTACGAGGTATTGAGCCTTCTCTTTTTATGAACGGGTTTTCATGCAGTTTCCTTAAATAATTTGTGTTTCATGAGGATGGTTTAGAGAGATATAGAATTTTACGCACAGTAGCGGAAAACTGAACATTTCTAAGATTTATAACACTTGATTAACAAAATAAAAAACTTCTTATTTTCAGTGTTTTTTTTTTTGCTTATTGTTGGCTATTTTTTATTAAAACAAATGGAAAGCTTCACTGTTTTTGGGAATAGTTTACGGGAGTGTGAAGGTGAAGCCATTGCAAAACGCTACTTAATTAATTAAGCCCCAAGAGAACGCCGCCGCCGGTGTCCGCACACCTATTGTCTTTTAATTGTGCCTGTAATTACGATGGTGGTAGGGTTAAGATATTGCCTTGGTGTTTTTTTAATGATGATTTGTAACAGATGCTAGGTCTCGGTATATCTTATTTACCACATTAACTATGTTCAATAAAGAAACACGTAGCCTGCTTATTGTTTTCCACCGTCAATCAAAGATTCACGATATTTATTTGTCTGAATTTCGGCTTTCTCCAAAACCATTGTTCATGAACGCGTGTTTACGCTATCGACTGAAACAAGCCAGTCCATTTAGCGTAAAGAGGTCAGTATACTGAAGACCTAATGTTTTTTCCACCTCGTAAACGTCTCATAAATATCTACATATTGTAAGGAGGTACTACTGACCCGGTTGTTGAAAAGGGTGTAACGAACACCGATATTTACCGTAGCCTTTAAATAGAATGATTGACTTGCCCCCAAACTGTATGTTTATAGGTACAGTCTATGTCTATAGCTAGGTGATTGCTTATTTATTTATTTATTCAAGTTTACCAACAATTGTTTACACTAATCATTATAATAACTAGAGTAACACCACATGCACAAAAAACGGATTTATAACATAAATATCTAATTATAATATGATAATTAAGTGACCTGTGAAGAAAGAAAAAAATATTAAAATAACATTCAATTTTACTATAAGTATTTTAATATATTAAAATATATATATACTACATTATATATATATATATAAACGTATAAAAATATTAAAAAAATAATAATAAACAAAATTTCCAATTATATGAAATTCAATTACGCATAAACACAACATAAAAAAATCGAATCGACATAAAATTAAATCGATTTCATTTTAATTGATTAATTGAATTACGAATGGAAATTTGCCTAGGTTTAGGCGATAATTATGAGGTTTTTCATCGTTTGTTATTGTGATTTACAGCCCGCAACTTCTTACAACGAGAAAGCAAGTCCCATAAGTATATATAATAGATATACTCTTTATTGTAGGTACACCATAAACACAACTTGGTACATTGAGAATTTAAAATTACTACGGTGTTACAATGGGCGGTCTTATCGCTAAAAGCGATTTTTTAAAGACAACCTTGAAACCAGTAGGCACATTATAGTCTCGTTATTCTGCATGTGGAAGTCTGATAGGTAGGTAGTCACTCCATATACAACACGATCCACACTGGAAGCCAACCCCAAGGTTGTTTAGAAACACTCGGGTCACCATCGTCTGGATTGTCCGGAAGACACAGTGGAAGTATGCCCCACTTGAACAAAGCACCGCCGTATCCTTGTGGAGACGATCGGCTAACTTCTCGCACAGGGCCCTGATTCAGGCCATAGCCAGGGGGACACTGACTACCAGCCCCGGTAGGCGCGGGTTTGTGTACGACGAGCAAAAGGTAGCGGTCCGGTCGTCCAGTAACCGAGCGGACCGAGCCCAAGTCGTCAACGGTGCGTATTGTTCCATGCGAGCTTCAAAGATATATCAGCAAAACCTTAGGATGGGAGCCCAGCAGGAACGATGTCTGCTAGAGCTAGGGAAAAGGCTTGCAGATCACCTAAGTGGAGCAAAATGACTGTACGGCACACCTAATCTCGTACATTATGATCGCAGTACATTATATATCGACGGCTACTATACCTACTTCGGTAGACAGCAATAAATCAAGCTCTAATGTAAACATAAAAATAAATTGAAAACAACTGCCAACTCGGTACATAACATCTTCTGTCACGTTTCAAAACGAAAATGCGTTTTTAAATGTTATTTTGAGAGTAAAAATATTTTCATGAACATTTTCTTGTAGTGTTTACAAGTTTTCAGTCACGATTATTTGTTTTCATAAATCAACTTATTTAATTTGGGAAATTAAAAATATTTTCATTTAGGTACAAAATACACGGCGTGACGTGCGTGAGTTTGATGATGAGAATTAAGATGTACTGTATTCTATTCATTCACGATAAGATTAAACAATAAAAAAAACCTTTTTTACTGTCTGTTCAACGGATTTTAAATTCTATTCTACAGGCCCAAGGATGACATTAAAAGAAAAAAAGCAATTGCCTATTTACTGCAGCCGCCGTATGTCATTAAAATAACGTAATAAAACTCATAATCGATTGAAAGGACAGTAAAACAGAATTTTTTAAATGTCTAATGTTATTTTGAACGGAGTATAGGTACCTGTAATGGTATTCCCTCAGCTGGGACTTACCTACATCTCTACTCTAGGAGAGAGAATGGATCGTAATCCACTTCGAAGATCTAATGCAAATTGTCCCAAGGCTTCGAAGTTTTTAGTTCTAGGAAGTGTCAGTTGAAGAACATATCAAAGAAACCATGGCCTTCTCCCAATTCATCACAATAATTCAGTAAAAGCAAAAGTTTGTTAGCGTTTGTAGGTATGTTCGTTACTTCTTCACACTTGAACAGCTAAACGGATTTCGATAAAAAAAATTACATAGGTAGGACCATGTCCTGGAATCTACATCTACACTAATATAATAAAGAGGTAAAGTTTGTTTTTTTGTTTGTAGGGGTAGGGTAATCTCTGGAACTACTGGTCCGATTGAAAAAATTTTAGCAACAATAGAAAGCTGCTTTACTCCTGAGTGACATAGGCTATATTTTATGTACGCGGGCGAAGCCGCTGGCAAAAGCTAGTAGCTAATACATAGGATATTTTTTATATCCGCTTTTGAAGAACTTCCACCCTTGGACGAATTGGGAAAACGTGCCAGGCTTTCACTGACTTAAATCCGCTCCTGTTTTTTTGCATTCGTTACAGGGTCCCGGGGTTTTCTTCTGCACAACCCATTTTTTTTTATGGTGGGAAAAATCATCCAATGACCTTGGGCAGAGCAGGAGACAATGTCAGACTTCTACTGACTAAACGACCCACCGTTCCTTCCTGCTTCAATTCCAGGGCCCCAGTGTTCCGCTTCCGCATCAAACCTTTTGAAAGAAAGAAAGAAAGAAAATTGCGTTTTCTTTCTAAATTGCGTTTATTAGCATTACAAAAATACCCCAGAAGGCTTCGACCCTGCTAAACCCCTACAGTTGCTGGACCCCAACTCCTTGAGGCGCGCCGTCGACGACTTGGGCTCGGCCCGGACAGTTACCGGATGGGCGGACAGCGAGCTATCTGTACAACCCGTGAAAGCCCCAAAATATGGACACTGAGTTTCAACGACCCATTCGAAAAAAATCTGAAGTATTTTAAATAAATAAATACGTAATGATTTTGTGTCGTGTATTAATCAGAACCATCCCGATCTATTTTCACGTTGAAGTGAACGTGAATTCACAGATTGGGTAATACATTTTTTCACGACGTAGTTTCCGATACACACCCATCTTGAGGCCATTGACCCGCTATTTGATTAACAAATGAACACGAAGTCGTGTTATTTGACTATTGAGAAGCCAAAATGTATTAGTCAAAGCATTATCTATCCATACTGCTGTATCCATTTGTTCTTTTTATATTGTACTAGCGACCCGCCCCAGCTTCGCACGGGTACTGATATTGAATTTTATACATTTTTTATCCTTACTGTTAAACTACAGAACCAATTTTGATGAAACTTGGTAAGGAGTACTGTAAGCTTGAACCAAGGAAGAACATGGCTACTTTTTATCTGGCTTCGACTTAGCGTGCGCTATAACAAAATTCATGCGAAGCCTTGAGCAAAAGCTAGTATAATTGTAATACTAGTATTGGTACTAAACAATTATTTAAATAATGTGTTTTACATAGATAAATAAAAAAGTACAAAAAGCCAACGACACGCGGTGTTCCCAGGCGGTCACCCATCCAAGTACTGACCGCGCCCGATGTTGCTTAACTTCGGTGATCGGACGAGAACCGGTGTATTCAACGTGGTATGGACGTTGGCATTTGGAGCGTTGAAAATATCGAACTATTTCCGCAAATTTATTAAAATTCTCAAAAATCTAGTGCAATCTAATAATATTATAAACACCAAATTATTGGCAAATTATAGCCTTTCATAGTCGTCATGATGGTTGTTAAACCATCCATCATGACGTACACAAGTTGTATGTCAGTGTTGATGATGATAAACCAACGATTTTCAGGTCTCAATCGAAATGTCCCCACTTTTGAGTAACCATAGCAAATGTTTCAAATTATTTGCCGCAAACTATACCTAGGTACTTATCTGTAGAAAATGGTCTCAGTTATATTTATCACCTAAGTAGGTAATTATTATTTAAGAAGGAAGTTTGCGGTCACGCGGCAGAAATTTAGCTGTTTCTTAATACAATGTTAAAATTATGATATTGTTTTTTAACAAGCTATCTTTAGAATTAGCATCTTCAATATTCTCATTAACCTAATGTTAACTTGTATTGGAAAACGACAATTTCTTTGTTTTTTTATCGCTTCTAATTAGAAGATGAGTACCTAGGTATGCAGGAGATAGGTACCTACATTATGTACCTACCTATGGTAGATAGATATAGGTACCTACCTATATCATTGGATTTTAATGATTAGGTAGGTACTTATTACGCTGACCACCATACAAATAGCAATAAAATTTGATATTGTCATTAAATAATACGATTCTAATTTTATTTTGTTCTACAAAATAGAAAAAAATCTTTAAAATTTTTTGTGTAGTTTATAAACAAAAATTTTTTGTGTAGGTAGTTTACGAAAAACGCCACCTGTCGTAATAATTTGATAAACTAGTAATTGTTGAGAAATGCCCAAATGAAAACCTTGTTTCAACTTGCAAAGACAATATATATCATCCTACCCTTATCCCGTATTACTTGGGGTCGGCGCAACATGTTTTTTCTTCCACTCTGTCCTGTCAAGTTGCAAAGACAATATTGAGACAAAATAAAATGATCAATTGATTCTGTTTGGATGTTAATAAACTGCCCTCTGAGCTACTTTAGATATCGAAAACTACGGTTTATGATAACTAAAATAGAGGGCGCCTTAAACGAACGAGAACCGATCAACATTATTTTAGTCTATGGTTATGTGTTTATCTGTGATATTATTTTGTGTTGCCACAGTTGCAAGATTTCCAGTATTTTGAGACAAAACTGAAAAGTAAATAAAGACAGATTTTTGTGTATAATGGCATTGAAAAGGTGTATAAGTGAAAGTTATCGAGAATACATCTGCTGTATGTATGATCTTTCTGTGTCAATTCAACATAGAGTATAAACATAATTGGAAGATCATCAGTATTAAAACACTTTAACTAGTTAAAGTAAAAGCTTGTGTTTGTTCTGTACTGAACTTGGCTTATGTTGTGTAGTTGTAGTTATAGGTATATATCGTCCCCGTAGAGCGAAAAGTAACTAAGTCCAAAAATGGCCAAAATGAGTTATCAATGTCATTAATATCATATTTTTTTTCTCTATCTAGCAGTTTAACCGGTGTTTTTGTAGCTGCTTTCGTTTTTGTTTTAAGAAATGTGAAAAGTAAATAAGTACCCTTTGGATGAAACATCATAATGGAAGAAATAACTAACTTAATTAATTATTTTACATTTAAGAAAAAATTACGTAACTTGAAATTAAGTCGACTTAATTATTTTTTCTATTAAATTATGAATGCATCCATATGCCTATGGATAATTTAAAAGTCATTACAATGATTTAGTGAATATTCGAAATCAATTGTTGGCTAAAACGCACGAAAGCAAAAATTAACTAACTTGACGTAGTGAACACTCACTCTTGATTTTCAAATTATTTCTACTGCATAGCAAAATCGAAAAATCATCAAACCATTTTAATTTTTTTTTTTCTTTTAAATTGGAAACATATCATTTAAAGTAAATAATGATTACAGTCTTTTAGTTATTGTTTATACAACTTCGACATACATTAATACAATTAAGGTACATTTCGCCTCGAGTTAGTGAGTTTGTCGCTGTTATTATGACGACTTGAACGGGGCTCGTGCGGAGACCATCTCCCCACGAGCCCCGATTTCTACCAAGAAATGATATCACGGAAGTCATGCAATTAATGCGAACATTATCCAAAATGCATCCTGTTAAATACCGAAAGGCTGGCTACTCTACGCCTGTGTTCAAAGCTTTGTAGATTGGACTTAACCAAATCCTTTCCACCGGGTCCAAAGCTGTAAGGTGCCCGAAGAACACGGTGGAGCATACGGTTGAGGTATGACCCGCTTGGAAAGAGCATTGCCGTTTCCTCGTAAGGGCGATCGGCGGCGGCGATTTTTCACGCCGGGCCAGTGTACAGGCCATGGTTCGGAGCGAGGAGGTGGGCTTCTTTCTCACCCCTCAAGTAGTTGTCAGTGAATGTTGAGAACCAACTGCAGGGCCGAAGCCTACAGGGACCCGGTCCGATTTGTGAAAGGAAGGTCCGACCCCGATATGAAGGTTAAGAAGGAACGGGTTGGGTTCGTTTAATCCGTAAGAGTCTTACACTCTTTCCTGCTCCTCCCAATTTTTCCCACCATAAAATGATGTGAGGTGGCATTTTGCAGCACCAGCCCATACGTGGCTGCAGTTCTCCACATACGATCGGATTTGGTCTTTTTATAGCATTAGAAGCTGTGCGGTGTAAAGAACCGTCGGACTTTTTGTAAAAAACGCCGCTTTTCTTAGCTGCCTTGGCTTTAGACTCAATGAACCGTCCAAGGTCAGAGGATATTTTAACTCCCAAGATAGTTTTTGAAGAAAAAAGTCAAAGGAACGGGCTCCTTTTGGCGGTGAATAGATACGCTTGTCTTTGGGCAGCGTTGAATCCCACCAGATTTTTCTTCGCCCCACTTCGAGAATGTTTGAAGTGAAATATTGGTGCATAGCCTTTCTTTCAGACTGGATAGGCTCTTTGCTAGCCCGATCAGTTTGCAGGTATCTGCCTACAACTGTGCTATCATCTGCATACCCATAGATACTGGCTACATTGATATGCTAGAGGATGAGAGTTGCAAAGAGAACAAACCCCTCAAAAACTGTCATTGATCTTCATGGGCTCTGACAAGTCTCTTTCGACCATTACTCGGAGAGATTGTTCACTCAGGAAAACTTACCCAATTAATCAGGCCGGGAGAAATGACGTACGCTGGAAACTTACTCAAAAGGATAGCATGCCATACCCACGCACACCCAACATCACAGACTAGAGAAATAGCAATCACTTCCACTTTCTTCTCCAGAGCCTTACTCTATAGTATAAACTAGTAAGTCCCCAGTAAACCGATACACACTATACCAGTCCTAAATGCGAGGCAATATAAGCGTTGGAAACAATCGTTGGTGTATCATATGATCTACCCAAACGCGGGTAGATCATATTATGATACACCACATTCACGTTTAGATAACGCAGTGCTCTCAGAACTTATTTGTTTCTTATGGAAACCTCGGGCATCGAAGTGTCGCAGATAGGCAGAGTCCGTGAAGTAGCTCCGCAAGTGTCAAGACGAGAATTATGGGCGAAGAGAGATGCGAAGGGTATTAGCTCTCGCAGTATAAACCAGTGTTCAATCAGGTTTATCCGGCTTAGGCAGTGGGGGCCGACAGAAGTTCGCCTCCACCGACTTGATAAGGCACCAAAAAGCTCTGCTATTGGACGGCTGTGCAGAAACCTTTGAGCCTATATGCGTAATGCGGTCAAAGCTAGCCTTCATTAATACCCCTTTGCAGCGTGATTGAAGGCTCTCTTTTTTGAGCTCCATAGCAGTTTGTAAATCTGGAATTTGCGGTAACAAGCGTTAACCTAGGTGGGAAACGGTGAATGCTTACGCGCTTCAGTTTGAACGTAATCAGCGATGAACCATGAGTGAGTTGGGCCTCCAATGGCACTTTCTTAAAAGAGATAAAATAGAGCTTGACGTATCATATCGGACAAAGCATCCGTACCTACAGCTCGAGGGACTTTCAGAAGAGAAACAGACCTTACTGCCAAGGATAAGACGACAAAAAAATCAAATGAAGCACACTAAGCAAACCCAACTAAAACTTCATTTATTACTAGAAAGAGGAGAAAGCAAGACAAATAATAGACAGACAAGGTACAGAAGAACAGATTCAAGAGTGGTAAAATTATAAAACTCCATTAATTTACTCGCCACTGCCCGTTTTAGAGGCAAAATAGAAGGATCTTAATAGTTTATGTGCAAAAGGGATAATCCCACAAGTGCTCCACTGGTGTATCAATCTTTAAATAAAGATGTAATTGATCGAATATTAGGGCTAAACGTAACAGAGGAGGGAGAAGTAGTGTAGTGAACTAAATTCTGATTACTCTTTTTAGTAATGTTTTTTTTTTAATAATTTATCAGTTCGTGCGTATGAGGATTTTGCGCTTTTTTTTTGTTTTTTTAGTAACAGATAGTGTTTTGTTGATATTTTTCCATAACTTCCTTTAATAAACGTTAAGTAAATTTATAACAATAGTTTAATAGCATTATTCACGTCATAACTAAAACAAAAGTTGCCACACAAGCTCCACAATTTAGTTAGGTATTATTTACAATACCTATACATTTGGTATGTGTAATAGTTAGTTCCATTTTACTTAACTCGGGTTATTTTTCTTACGAACAATTTAAAGCTAAGTGAAAAATCACTAACTGCGGGCGACAATTAACTATGTCAAATCTATGTCAGAGACTGTGTAAGCAATAATAAACTAATTTGATGTTTTTAGTTTTTCTCAATTATAAAAAGATTTTCATGCATTATGTGGCTCTTAAAGTATAAACAATATTTTTTCCTTCAAGTAAAAACTAAAAACATAAAGTTATGTAATAGCTAGCCAAAGTTATACCGATTCTTATTTTTAAAAACTTTAAAATTCATTATCTCAAAACGTGATTTTTCGACTTAATGACTTTTCGCTCTACGGGGACGATATTGTAGTTGCTAGGTTACATATATACATATTAAAATTCCTTCTGGTTTCGAAAATACGTTAAATCCGAAGGCTGGACGTGACAACGGAACTGAAAGCCGCTAAGCCCATCGCCAACGGTTTTAAATCATCTTTGACAGTCATTTTGGATGGTCAGAATTCAAGTATTCTGACTCTATTCCTACAATAAATACTATTCTAATGAATTATTGGGTGGTCGAGTTGGGACCATACAGTTAATTTATAAAAATACTGGTATTCTACAGCCTCTTAGACTAGAATATCGTATAACGACCCCAACATTATGTAGAACAGTTCGAAAAAGGTTAAGTGGGACATTGAATATCATTCTTTGGTATCACTGATAACTTTTGACATTTGTTTGACATTTTGTGACAATGGATGAATGATGGACTATGATGGGCGATCGTGATTTGCCGGTAATGGCGACCATTTCAACTTGCGACAAAATAGTCAATTATTATTGATTCAAGTGAGGTGGTGTATCTATCGACCAGTTCTTAATAGGTCGTAGTGTGTTTGATCACCTGGAAATAACAGTTTGTTTTTTTGTGCACGCGTAAATAAAATTTTGGTGTATAGATTGTTACGTGTTTACACAATGGCCCATTCTCCAACCATGGATGAAAATAACCAAAATAACGCACAAAAACTTCACCATTAAAGACCAATAATAAACAATACAGTGCCACAGAAACACTACCAAATAATTAGGTAATGATGTCGTGGTCTAACGAAGAGACATTCAAATTCATAGACTTATATAAAAGAGAAACATTAATTTGGAACCCAAAACATGAACACTACAAAGATAGAACTAAGGTAAGGAAATCAAGAAGTGGCGGCAAAAAGGTCTAAATTATTTTGAAATCTATTTTCTGTTTCTCAGAAGCAGATAATCTCGGATGGTCCTTTATATATGATATAAATAGATAGGGACCTATAAAATCATTTAATAAATCCAATTACTTAATAAATTTTAATTATGGTTGGTAAAGCTATGATTTATGAATAGATTTATTTGTGCGTATTTTCTGCTTTCCAAATGTTTGCTAAAATGAAGAGATAAACTCCTATCTAAGTCTTGTGTTAAACAGTGAAAATACTGTACAGTAAAATCAAGATCAAAATGGCGCGAAAAATTAACTTTTAATTTTACTGGCTAAACAATATTAAGAATTTAATTGTCCACAGGTACAAGAAGCATGGAACCGCTTAGAATATGGTATGCAGATACCAGTTGCAGAATTAAAGAAAAAGAAAGAAACTTTGATGACAGCTTTCCGATTACATTACAAGAAAATATTGCAGTCCATACGAGCCAATGAAGAAGAAATCTACAAACCAATCTGGATATTTTATGAGCCTTTAGAGTCATTTTTAAAAGATGTGTATGAACCTCCGGGTACAGATACCTATGTAAGTTTATTTTTATTCTAACTCTTATCTTCATATTATAAACATCATTTATTTATTGTTCATGTTACCAAAGGAACCATGGTTGGCAGGGCCGCGCCGCCCCTGTGTGCGAAGTGTGCGGCGCACACAGGCGCCAAGACAACAGGGGCGCCGCGCCACCACTGCCACCTAATTATTTTTGTTACCTAAATTATTGTGTTTTTTGTAGTGGAGTATCGATAAGTAAGTATGTACAATAGGCGCAACATGGACCTTGTAAACAATTAGTATTATTTCTTTGTAATTCATATTTATATCAATCAATATTATGTGAAACTCTTCCGTTACTGAGTGATTGAGTGACTGACAGATAACGCACAGCCAAAACCACTGGACTTGAAATTTGGCACACGTACGTGTTACACCTTTTTTTATTGCAATAAACTAGTGCTTGACTGCGATCCCACCTGATGGTAAGCAGTGATGCAATTGTTGATGGTAAGGCGAACTAGTTTATTAAGAGCCTATTCACTCTAGCCTTGAAGACACCTAAATTATAATCAGACGGAAAGACTGCAGCCGGCAAACTGTTCCAGTCCCTCGATGTACGCGGTATAAAAGACGAGGCAAAATGCTTAGTCCGGACCGCAGGTGTCTCAACAAAGTGAGGGTTTTTTTTTGTGGTAGGTAAAAATCATTCAATGACGAGTCTCGCTTGTGGGCGGAGCGGGAAACAGTGTCAGACTCTTAATGACTAGACAACCTACCCCGCCCTTCCTTGCCTTATTCTCAGAGCCTATAACGCTTTCGCACCAACCCTTAGCTCCGGGAGGCTTCGACCCTGTAGGGCCCCTACAGTTTGCTGACAACTCTTTGAGGCGCGCGGGAATGGTGCGCGTCGTCGACGACTTGGGCTCGGTCTGGACTGTTACCAGACGACCGGATGGCGAGCTACCCATTGCTAGCCGTCCGCGAGCCTGCAGGCACGCTAAGGTGCAGGAACCTCCAGGAACCTGGTGCCACGCCTCAAAGACGGGACTTACCGCCGAGATTATGGCGTGCCCAGCGCTGGGTTGCGACAGGCGCTGTTTCCATTTCACCATGAGATCCCGCCGGAGCTCTGTCCGCCACGCCTCAACTTGTTGAGGCAGCGGAGTTTCACCCCGGCATTGCATCTCCACGCGCAGATCGTGTATGCGTGCAAGGACTGTTGCCTACAAATCCCATGGTGGTAGGCCAGCAAGGAGGCTGGTCGCCTCACGGGACCGTGCGCTATCCCTGTACCATCCGAATGACAACAACGTGAGGGTGGATATTTACCGTACCTACCGTACCAAAAAGGAATTTTTTGAGTTTTTTTTTTCGCAGTAATTGGCAAGCAGAAGCGAACGGTATTTACCTATTTAGTATCCTAATTCCTAAATATTCTTCAGTTTTGTACACTTAGATCATATTATTGATAACATATAATCTAAGTACTGTAAAACTAGAGAACATTTATTTCAGTCGAGATTAACAATTAAAAATTTTCGTTAAAAGTTTAAATTCGTTTTTTATGAAAATTCGCTAAAAAAGAGGCGCTTCATAGATTCCGCACACAGGCGTTGCCGGGGATCGGCGCGGCCCTGATGGTTGGCTTAGTGCCTTAGACTTGTAACTGCTTTCCAGTTAGTATAGGGTGGTGGAGAGACAATATAGTGTATAAAAAAGACAATTCTACATAATTAGAATACAAATAAATGAAAAAAATAAATAAATAAAAAAAATATATAAAAAAAATATATAAAAAAAATTATAAACAAGTACTTACTATAAAAATATATTTTTAGGAAAATACACTCATAATATATTAAATTTGTATACCATATATATACAGCACAGGAGTTTTTGAGATGATTATGGTATTAGTGTAGTAGAAAATAATTCTGCAACTTTCCCTATCCTTGGTAAATTATTTAGTTTTTTTGCTTCTACCACAAAACATTCCTTATTGAATATGTATTGGAAAGTTGCATATTTAGAAAAGTCTAAAAGTCCATTACATATTTTGAACACTTTCAATGTCTAAATAAAAGGTACAGTCTTATTAATTATAGTTATGTGTACTATTTTCAGACGTCACCACCATACAGACCAGAGCTAGACGTCGCTACAGAATTTGAACAAGAAGAAGAAGACAATCTAGACTCTAGCTCAGATAAGAAAGAAGATATCAAGCCTAAACTACGCTTAGTAAAACGGTATTCTTCTACCCTCCCTCTAGAGTTGCAAGAAGTCAGCAAAGAAATGTCTAATGCTTTTAATACTTTGAATCAAGCATTGAAGAATTCTAAAAGGCAAAGTGTACCGATTCCAAAAGAAGAGGATGACTGTGATTTATATGGAAGGTTATTAGCTAAAAGACTAAGACAGTTCTCGGAAACTGAAAGACAGGAGATCATGTATGAGCTCGATGGGTTGCTACTGAGCAGATGTACAGGGAACAGTGAGTTAATCACCAACAGTGATTTGAGTGACAGTTAGTAAATGAATTTTAGCCAATATGTTGGTACTTGTGAACGGTATATATTGTGTGTCACTCCATATGGTTAAATATAGACCTAAGATGAATGCTACGAGCCAGATGCTTATGGTGAATTTCTCATAAGTAAACCTATGGTTCTTTGAAGGTATGCGGAACAGATAGTGAATTCCCACATACCTCCGTTGAAAAGCGAGGATACATGTTTTTTTGCACGAAGAATGCATGATGATGTAGGATATTTCCTTTGAGACAAAATAGATGTCGCTACAGTTCTAGTGGAGGAACATAAGTGGGCTTAGTCGGTAAACCATGGAGTGGGAGAAGTCATTGGATGGTTTTTCACCTCCCAAACAAAAAATGCGTAACTATAGCACTAAACTTATTGTATTGTATTATACATATTTTGGGCTGGTGTCTGCAACTCTACGACTATACCTAATATAACGCGTATTTTGTGTTTTACTTTACTAATTACTGTAATTATAATTATATATATTACATGGATATTCAGGCTTAGGTTGATTATGGGCCAATAATTGAAAAGTTTTCACCACTTTTTGCTTTTAATGTCACCTTTAACTCCATGGAGTACAAGTCAAAATCGGTTGATTAGACTGTAAAAAACACGACAAAAATTCGTTTAATTGTCTAAACGGGAATAGTAATGTAATTAGGTTTACTATAGTTATTTAGCTTTATTATCTTGTCAAGAACAGCAAACTGTGATTTTATTTGGTTTATGACAGTGTGAGATATTAATTGATTGTCCCAGGTAAAAAAAGCTTAGGTACTTTACAGGAAGGCAATTTAAAGTTTATATTATGGATAACCATGTCATTAATGACATGTCTATGTATAAATTTGCTTTCAAAAAAAGCTAATTTTCCGATTCGTTAGTTTACTGGGCAGTCAAAATATTCCTGGACTGTAAATATTTCGAAACCTATTTATTATTTGGGAAAATATTTATTTGAAAAGATTGTACATTATAGTCTGTATTTTGAAATAAACCTATTATTTGGGAAGATATTTATTTGAAAACATTGTACAGTGTGTTCTGTATTTTAAAATACACATATTATTTGGAAATATTTATTTGAAAAGATTGTATTCTGTATTTTGAAATACACTTTATTTGGAAAGATTTATTTGAAAAGATTGTACATTGTATTCTGTATTTTGAAATAAACCTATTATTTGGGAAGATATTTATTTGAAAAGACTTTATATTGTGTTTTGTATCTACATTCATCTTTAAGGCATTTACTGTTACAAAAACACTGTAATATAAAAGCACCAAGGATTGAAAACTAAATATGATAGGTATTTGTGATTGAAGGCCAACACTGCGTAAAGTGGGAGCACGCGAGTGTGTCGTGTGCGCAGTATCGCTAGTTCAGTTATAAGTGTGCATGTAGTCGCGTCGATGGAAAATTTATTACGTAAAAAATGTATTACGTAACAAAACGGGCGCTGGGCGCAGCTGCCGCCATGGATTCCCGTGCGGCGAGCCCTGATTTAGCACTTTTGTATGGGCCTGCGCGTGCGCCCACTTAACGCAGCTTTAGCCCTGAAAGATGTTTTTGTATTATATAATTTTAAAACTGTTAGGAGTTAAACATTTATTTCTAAGGCTCGACCGAGATGGATTTTTCGTTCTCGGCCGAGAACGAGACCGAGACTATAATACTATCTCGGCCGAGACCGAAAGCCGAGACCGAGAATAGATATAGCGTATAAAAAAATGCAATTTCTCAGCATTTTCATCTTTCAAAGAGTGGCGCCTCTTGTCATACAATTGTCCAGCTTTGCTGAATAGTTGTTCATTTGCTACGCTAGTAGGCGAACCAGGCTGTCCATAAGTTGAACTGATTTATTGCAGTCATGTTTGACGAGTTAGCTGAAGATGCTCAAGTCGTTTCACGAGGACCTGATCCTACGTTTTCATTATGAGCTAGAGTCTCAATAATATGAAGATTCACTGAGTTAATTCAACTCTTTTACACACTTAGACCAATCGACTTCGCGCTGCGGCGCGTGGCCGCGCGCGGCAAAATTTGAATGCCGATCCGAACAAAGTTACAATCTCGGCCATGACCGAGAATCTCGGCTACAACTAGCCGAGAACCGAGACGTAATTCTCGGTTGGATTTGTAACCGAGAATGCCGAGACCGAGAACTCGGTCGAGCCTTATTTATTTCTTTTCAACCTCCACTAATGTAACTATTTTCTGTTAAGTAGTAAATAGTTATCTAGTACAAACTTATGTTCTTAAAAGTACCCTTGTACCAAGTACTTATTTAGTTTGTTTGATGATTGAGCAAAATTGCCTATATGATGCCAAATATTATGAAAGTTTTCTTTTAGTTTACTTTTATTTACGTCTGTAAATAATAAAGAAAATACTTGTGAATTGTTTTTGCTCTTATTTTTCTAGTCAAATGTTTTTTTTTATATAAACTTGACTGCGATCCCTCCATGTAGGTACTTTTTTTTAAGTACATAATTTTATATAAGTATACCTACGTATATCAAATGCAATGATGAAGCGAACCCTGAAGAAATTACTGAAAAATTGGCATGCTTATCAATTCTAACGTGTTTTTTTTTTAAATTCTCTAAGTAAGCAAGACCATAAATTGGCCACAGCCTTGAACAGCTCATCCTAACTGGTATGATTGGCGTGAAACGACCAAGAGGCCACAGCCAAAAAGGATGGGCAGTAAGGTGCGCTCTACGCTGAACATGCGCGTTGCATTGCATGACGCCAAACCCTGACACGAGGAGAGTGTTCGTAATAATAATAAAATATTTATTTGTGAATAGCTACCCTCTGTTCACAATTTTTTTTATTGTTTAAAGATGTGTCGTGGCACCTTTGGCAAAAGGATACGTCAAGAGAACCTTTGGGGCCTGTTGTAAAGGGCGTAGCACGCTACAGTGTACACTGTATTTAGTACCTCCAATAAAAAAAAATACCTTCAAAACTTGAGTTTTGTCCTTTTCAGGAAATTTGGGTAACTAGGTACTAAATTTTTTTAAATTACGATATTTATCGTATCATTATATAAAATTAAAACTTCAGAAATGAGAAAATACATTTAATAATCTTAATATCACTTACATAACAATGTGTGATACATTTGTGTATCAATTGATGAGATAAAATTGATTATTTTCATTTAAAAAAAAAAAAAAAATTTTAAATAAACTTAATACTGTGTTATAAAAATGAGGTTGAAACAAATCATAATTTTACAATTATTTTTCTGGTCAATAGGTACACAATGACAATGAGATAAAATGTATTTAATAATGTTTCTTAATCACATACTTTCTTAGAACTATTACTATAGAATTATCAACTACAAAAATGCTGTAATATTTTTGTTATTCTTACAAGGATGGCTTCTTTGAGCTTTTCGTCAACATAATAGTAATTAAAAAAAAAAAACAATTTAATGAACCATAGAGGAATCACTTATTTCTTGTTCGGTTTAAAAATGTTCCTGGGTAAATAGATACGAGTTTAAAACCCTTTTTTATTCTTATTATATTTTTATGAAGCATACAAGAAGTCAGCCGCCTGCAGCGTAATGAAAAACAAATAGGTATATACCGAATTTCCTAACAAAAGTGCTTAGTTTGAGCACAAAAATAAACACATATTTCCTAGGCCTAGTTCTCAAGACAAAAAACCGATCATCAAGTTTAAAAAAAAACCAACTCAGTGTGAGAATTGATTTTTGTTAATGTTTTTGGCTTGTATAGTAAGTCCTTTAAGCCAGGTCTTCGTATAAATAGTTAATATGAGTTTACCATTTGAATGTGGAGTTACCTACACATTCTCAGCTCCTTTATACATATGGCCACAGTTTCAATGTTTCCACATATTGCTCAGTTACTTGAGATACAAAACCAATTTGCGAATAAATAAAATATAATAATAGTTAACTACACTCGGAAGAAATCCCGTCAAAATTGCGTAGAATTAAATAGCCGTAAATTCATTATTCATTGAGGCATGTCCACAGCAGTCAAGTTTAGTTGTCATGAGAACCAGGCGTGTCACCTGACATTCATTTAAAATACGAATATCATCAAGCTAGCAAGCCAGACCACCCCCCTCATTGCGCTCCAACTCCCTTCTCACATACTCCGCTTGCTTCTCACTCAGGCCTAGTGTCTGAACTTCTTGCTCAAACTGTGTCCTGCCCCCCATACCCACTAGGTAGCCGTTCAGTCTGGCTGCTAAATGCGAAGTCTGTAGTTTAGCCGAGTCCATGCCGAGGCTGCGGCAGAGGTCCTTGTGGCCTTGCAGTCTGTATTTCTGGTGGTAGCTGTGGACAGAGAAAATGGTCGGTTAATAAATCAATCAAAGATAGTAATATCAGAGACAACATTGTGAGGATTCAAAAATAATACGTGTATCTACGTACCTACTGGGTATTATGGATTGGAAAACAGAAAACGCATTCTTTAGGTATTTTATTCTCAATATCTAGAGATAGTACAATCAAAGACGAAGCCCTGAAGTATAAATCAGAACTTATTAGGTAGGGTTCAGGAACGTGTCAAATAATAATATCGATTGGTGAACTGCGCTGCAAGAAAATCAATTCTTATGATTTAACTGGACTTGGAACATTGGCTTGATTGAAATGATCCGAAGTTCAAACACTGCTCTTATGTACCTATTGGTGGACTTAGTACCTATCAATTTCAATAGTCTTATTTGATTGATTTGACTAGCTCCAATCCAAACTCAGGATTCAAAGGGCATACCTAGGCAAAAGATTTACGGCAACGTATCCCGTATTCCAAACTTTGAAATGAGGGTTTTTTATACTTAGTGGGAAAAAATCATCCAATGATGAATCCTGCCCTTGGGCGGAACTGGAAACAGTGGCAGACTCTTACCTACTGACTAAACAACCCACCCTGTTCCAACGTTGATTTTATACCAGGGCCAGAGGTTTCCTTTCAGACACGAACCCTTGGCTCCAGTTGGCTTCGACTCTTCGGCAAGGTCGAGTACAGGCGCAGAGTAGCCAGCCTTGCGGTTTTCTACAGGATGCATTTTGGAGAGTGTGTGCAGGAATTGCATGATTTGATTCCGCCATGCCAATTTCACCTTCGGACATACCGGCGTACGGCAAATATCCACCCTTACGTTGTTGAGACACCTGCGGCCCGGACTAAGCGTTTTGCCTCGTCATTTATACCGCGTACATCGAGGGAACAGTTGGAACAGTTTGCCAGCTGCAGTCTTTCCGTCCGAATATAATTTGGGTGTCTTCAAGGTTAGAGTGAATAGGCTCTTAATAAACTAGTGCGCCTTACCATCAACGATTGCATCACTGCTTACCATCAGGTGGGATCGCAGTCAAGCACTAGTTTATTGCAAGTTAAAAAAAAAAAAAAAAGGTCCAATCCAAACTCAGGATTCAAAGGGCATACCTACCTAGGCAAAAGATTTACGGCAACGTATCCCGTATTCCAAACTTTGAAATGAGGGTTTTTTATAGTGGGAAAAAATCATCCAATGATGAATCCTGCCCTTGGGCGGAACTGGAAACAGTGGCAGACTCTTACTGACTAAACAACCCACCCTGTTCCAACGTTGCTTTTATACCAGGGCCAGAGGTTTCCTTTCAGACACGAACCCTTGGCTCCAGTTGGCTTCGACTCTTCGGCAAGGTCCCTACGGTTTACTGACAACTCCTTGAGATGCGCAGAAACTACGCGCCATTGGAACGAAGGTGTTACTTTTAATTGAGAGCTTAATTTTTCATCCTTCGATTTTTTTAGAACCTCAATAACTATTATTACCTACTTATGTACCTACAGTTTTTAAACTCTGAACGAAACCCAATTAATTTGACCTCAGATCGGGACAATCTATTTTTAGAATAGTCACATCAATATTATCAAACTTGATTGCTTTGATTGAGAGGAAAACCGATGTGCGGAATTGAAATTAGACCCGATAGGTACACACATGCGAGTCCAAACATTAATGAGGAGTGGGCCATGGCCTGATTATTTACAATAATCGACAGTTATTTATGTCTAACATTGCCATTATAGACCTATGTTAAATATTCTAAGGTTGTTGCTAGTCGCTTTAGCAAGGTTAATTTTTATTAGGTATGTCATTACTATGTCGCAGATTATATTGTCAATAATATTTGTATGAATGGCAACTTTGTAAGCGCGTAGTCCTTTAGTTATCTCTTATTCAATGTATTTAGGTTAATCTATGAGATACGATACTAACGTTTTTTATAGTCTAATGTATTGTAATGTATTACTTTGTATGAATATTTTATGTTTTCGAGGAAACAGTTCATTAGAAAGTGGACATCCACGTGAGACACGTGACTCGCGAGGTCACGAAGTCTTTAAAAATAAGACAAAGAAATCTTTTATTTATGACTTGAAAGGCATAAATCTATGATAACCTATTATTTTTCAGGAAAAGTAATGGTTTATTTATGTGAATAAAGTAGGTAGGACTGCTTTTTTAACGACATTAAAAATTATAAATCTTTAACAATTCTTTCTTCCGTAAAAACTAACATTGTCATTTCTGAAATTTTTTTTTTTTTTAATAATCTCGAAAAATACAAGTTGTGCACACCTGTTTCTATGAACCTCTTTTGTCTAATTCAAGGATTATAGAGCGTAACTAAATCGAAGCGAACTCTTTAGGCGGCCTTCTATTTTCGAGGATGATGGATGAGCTCGAGACATCCGGAATACATTCTCTTTGGTTTAGTGAACACGGGTAATCGAAGGTGTAAAGCCTGCTCTAGGTACACTACTCGCGAAATTGGTCGAAGTTGAACGAATACGTTGGTGTAGAAGGGTACTTGGCTTCGCTTCGTGCAACCTCGGCTCACTTCGGGCGACTTCCAGTAATTGTTGTCGGTTTTTGCGCCCAAGGCAAAGGACTCGAAGTGCTCCTTGCGAGGTTGCACGAGTGTGTAGTCACATATTTCGTCGAGGCAACTTCAGGCTTAAGACTTTTAGAGTGCCCTATCTAGACTAATTGTAGGTTTTACAAATAAACAATTATGATCTACTTACTCTTCAGCGGGGTAGAAAGGTCCAGCAGGGGCGATCTCAGTGCGTAGCTGTTCTTTGCAGCGCTCCTGTGTCTTCTTGTAGGATGCCTCCGCTGCCAAGCGTTGTTCTTCGTCATGGTATAAGATCATGGACTGGTACTGAAGAAGAAAGGACAACATTGCTTAGATTACACTCTTTTGGTCTAACTGTTGGCTATATAAAAAAATTGTAAAAGAGGAGACTTTTTTTGCGGTCGGTAAAATCATCCAATGACGAATCCCACGCTTGGGCGGAGCGTGAAACAGTGTCCGAATCTAACTGACTAAACAACCTACCCCGTTCCTTCCTTGTTTACTTAGAGTCCGACACCGTCTGTGTCAAAATCTGGTTGATGATTTGACCGTGTTTCATAAAAACAAAAGAGGTAGTTTAAATGGTTAATCATTAGGTACATGGTATAAAACAAAGTCGCTTCAAAGGGAGAAGCGACTTTGTTTTATAAATTCAATTTAATAATAAATAATCAATTTAATAAATTCAATTTATTTAATTTAAAATAATTAAATTAATGACTTTGACTGGCCTGTCAGCCTGGTAGTTAGTGACCCTGACTGCTATGCGGGAGGTCGTGGGTTCGATTCCCACCCAGGACAAATGTTTGTGTGATGAGCACGATCATTTGTTCTGTGTCTGGGTGTAATTTATCTATAATAATGTATGTATTTAGAAATATATAAGTATGTTTATCAGTTGTCTAGTACTCATAACACAAGCTCTGGTTAGCTTGGGACTAGATGGCGTTGTGTGATAGTTGTAAAAAAAAAAAAAAAATGATTTCGAGGCAGTTTTTTTTATTAGATAGAGTGATTCGAGAGGAAGGTTTGTATGTATAATATATATGCATAATATCAACATTGCACCCGTGCGAAGCTGGGGCGGGTCGCTAGTAGTCTCGTCATCATCAACCTAGCGCCAGTCCCGGTTGCTACCTTTGGCTTTCACCTCGGTGCCCGGGGTCCGCTTTCCTACAAACACGCCTCCACTTCGCTCGGGTCGCTAGTAGTCTATAATCTATTAAATCAAGACTTCAAATAAGTATAGATAAGCCGTCACTTTGAGAAAAAGAAATCATTCTTCATTAAATTACAGCAAAGTCCTAAACATTGCTATCAAAAAATGATTTTTTGTTTTTGTTTATCTTAGAATAATTTACTAACCAATTTTATGTCATTATGACTATGACAAAACTATTTAACACCTGTTTTATTGATCGCAGTAAATGATTATATATATTTTTAAATAACATTACCTACACACTAATTAGTTTTAACCATTTTTATTCCAACTTTATACGTTACTAAAAAAAAAGAAACCTTCCATCAAATTAAAATTACTGTACGGATTTTAAAGCGATTTATACCAAAATACAGGGTAATTCATGAGGAAGGAAATACTGGCAATTGTTTACAATTGCATGTAACATTCGTGTAAAAATAAATTTTCGCGAGCTCTTAACGAAGTCAGATCACACATCAGTCGACACATAATATTAACGACTTTGGATACTGACATTTAACTTTCGCACGTGTAAACAAAAATATGGCGGTACACATACACCGTTGGCTCATGGCCTCATGTGATTTTGTTTACTTCGAAATTTCTAATGACTACCCTAGTATATTTACCTCTTTCTTTTGTTACTACTACTACAGTATACGGTTGACCCACCGTCTACTGTTTACTAACAGTAGACAGTGGGTTTACTTACTAACTACAATTTATGAGATTTTTTAATCTGCTCCCCGCACAAGTAACCTCCCATACACAAATCATCCAGACCCGGAATCTTCTGTACATCATACAAATATTCCGGCTGTCCCTAAGTAGGCTTAATTAACATTAATGACTATAGATGTCTGTATATACATAATTATATCGAAGGCATTCGGCAGGGTATGACATGCTAGCCTTTTGTCTAAGCTTCCAGCGCACGGAATTTCTGCTGGTCTGCTAACTGGGTAAAAGACTTCCTTAGTGAATGGTCTCTCCGAATTGTTGTCGATGGAAGAGAAGAGAAAAGAGCCCATGACGACTAGTGCCGGAGTTCCTCAGGGGTCTATTCTCTCTCCTATTCTATTCCTGCTGCACTATAACGATCTGCTAGGGCGTGGTATCTTTGGGTACGCAGATGATAGCACAGTTGTTGACAGATACCTGCCAAGTGCTCGAGCTTATAAAGAGCTAATCCAGTCTCAAAGAAAGGCAATGTTAGAGCGTACGAATGTTTCACTTCAGGCAGTATCCAAGTGAGCGAAGCCAATCTGGTGGGATTCAACGCCGCCAAAACACAAGCGTGGCTATTCACCGCCAAAAGGAGCCCGTTGACCTTGGTTCATGCTTTTCGGGATGTATCCGTGGAGTGCACTAACCGCCCTCAGCTTTGAGTTGTGTTTTCAAAATATCTGATGAATCACAGAATTTAATAGTTATTTACCTGTCTCTTTAGCTTTGTAGTAAGTCCGTACTCGTGGTTTGCCCAGAACATTTCGAGGAGTTCTTCGAAAGTGACTGTTTTTGGGTCAAAGTCCAGCTCGATCACCTCTGTGTGGTCCCCACTGAAAACAAAAAGAACATCGTCATAACTTCATATTGCTTATTCATTTATCTTTATTGATTGATAGGAATAGTTAATCGTTATTGTTTTTATCACGTTGATTTGTTTTTAGCAAGTAATGGCGAATAGTAGATCATTCGATCTACATGGTCCACGTACTTTATCCCCTAGAGCGCCGATTGTACATGCGTCTGTGCAACTTGCTGACTTTGATACATTTTTAATTGTCGTTTTTTTTCATATATTTTTACAAAAAAATATTTTTTCGTAAATTTTTGGTGTTTCCTATAAGAGTTTCTTTTACTTATTTTTTTTATTTATTTGTTTATTTTAAGAAAGGGGGCAATGCCCCCATGGTTCGAGGCCTTAAATTTATAAAGGACATGGATCATGTTCAAAATACATGATTGGCCTTGAAGTCATGAAACAAGGATGGTGAAAACCATGAGAGTAAGTTTGTGTGTAGGTACTATATGTAAGGAGTACCTACTATTGAATGCAAGTGTGAGTAAGTACTGTGTGTGTGAGGAGTATTATTAAATTTAGTTTTCTTCCACACGTGTAAAAGAAAGTTTCGTTCCAGCATATCAGCACAATTTCCCAAAATCTTCACGCACGTGCATGTAATATTATTAGCTCTACAGTTTAGTGTGTAGAGCACGCGTCAGACGCGACACAAGCCGCCTTGGCCTTGCGCACGCGCCGGCCCGCTAACCTTGGCTTTCGTTATCAACGAATTAGGCGCAACTATTAGGGCGTTTATGCATGCAATCGTATAGATAGGTACATGGCAGATAAGTTGAACACATCGCAGAGACACGAAAATCTGTTATAGTAATCAGGCAAATAATTTGGGCACGTTGCTATGGTTAAGCGCAGATCCCCACTTAGATTGAGACTCGAAAATCTGTTACCTTCTGCGCATTAAAGATCGATGGTCATTTTGGATCAACTTACAGTTCGCATATTCTATTTGTAATCAATCTAATATGTAAAAAATAATTGGCATTTTTCGTTGTCACTTTATAACTCAAGACTGGGCTCACCTATCTAAACCAAATTTTCAGGGTTTGTTCGGACTATTAAATTTAATAGATGGTTTATGTGAATGTCATTTATCACATTTTTCTGTTGCCGGGAGCGAAGTCGCGGGCAAAAGCTAGTAACTTATGATATAGGGAACCGGTTGCGTATTGTTTGTACAAAATATCGAATACGAGTGTACAAACGGCCTTATGGGTCACCATTTTGAAACGTAGCTGCGTAGGTTCAATGACAAGACAGATTATTGTCATTTAATTTTTTTTTATCTTGTGTTGATAGTCATGTGACGTAATAATCCCTTGGCATTTAATATTATCATTGACCCTATCTAACGTATAGATAACGGAAGGAAACAAGGAATAATAATTGAAACAATGTAACATGTGATGATGTGAATATGGTCGATGATGATAACAGATACCTACATGGACAAACTTAACTTGTGTTGGATAAATTCTGCTTCAATGGTGAGACACCAGTAGTCCTTCTAGGACCAAACAGGACATTATGTCAGTTGTTTGGGAAACAGTTAACAATTGGAAATAATGGCCTGGTCTGTAGCCTGGTGCTTGGACTTTTAAGGTGGTACATCAGCCACTCATTTATGATTCTGATTTACAAATAAAGAAGAACTGATTCATGACTCAAAGATTCAACCATTTACAGGCACCTTTCGTCAAGAAGTCAGTCAGTCATAAAAAAGACTCTAATTGCACATTCTTAAGGGTATATCTATATGGGGAAAATGACGCTTAAAAATTGGTAAAAAACAGATTTAAACAAATAAATGCAATTTACAGTTGCTATTGTTGTTAATTTGGCCCAAACTGTTTAACCAATAGAAATACAGTAAACAGTTCCCCGTATTCCTATTGGTTAATAAGCTTGATCCAAAGTAATTTAACTTCAATTCGACGCAATTCGTTTTAAACCTTTTTTTCAGGGAGTTGTAGGTGGGTAAATATAGACACAGTCTAGTAAAAAATTCGAGTGTGGTAGGTAGACATAAATAGATATGACAGTGTGCGAATCTAATTTTGCAAACAACTACAGTATGGCCGTCGGTTTTTAGCGAGTCTGAAGTTAGGTTCTGGTTCTGGTTCTGTTAAAACTCATAAAAAAATAAATGATTTAAATAAATAAATGCAATTTGCAGTTGTTGTTGCCGTTGATAATTGTTATGGGCATTTATTATTTTAAAACCTTTATTTTTGTACGAGTTTTCAAGCGCTAACATTCGCAGAGCCCTTCAGACTCGCCAAGATCAGACGGCCGTACTGTGCGTTCTTTTTACGTCATTCTTCAACAATTAACTTGCTAGTCAGCCGGCTACAGTCAGCCTATAGTCACCCGGTAAAATTCAGAAAAAAATAACTACGTCTTCTCACTTACGCAGTTTACCGTATTGCACAATATTTTATTACAATCAGGGAAAACAAAATTAGTCAAGTCACTTGCTAGCCTTCCTAACTGTGCAAGTCATTCTTAGCAAGTAAGGTTTATTGATTTATCTATCGTGTTTGCCGTTTTCAAGGTTAATGCGAATTTCGAGACTTATCCACATGTTGATAAAGCGATTCAATTTCAAATGTTTGATGTAGATAATGAATACGTGTAAAATTTTGCTATTTTTTCTTTGTATTTAAAGGACAATGACCAGGTTTGGATTTGGTCCAGCCATGGAAATAGATATGTATATCCAAATGGAGGAACCATTTAGATAAACCAATACCGGATAAAAATCTTTAAATTTTGCTTTTTTAAATGGTTTTACAGCATGTTACAGTTACACACAAAATTAATATTTAAGTTCATGTCAAACAGATTCCACCTTCTTACGGCTTGCAGGTTGGCAGAAAATACTTCTGGCTCTTAAGAAGTTTCATAAGAATTTGGAAATTGATAAAAAAAAACATAAGAATAAAATTGTCGGGCGGCTGACAGAGGGTAAGGCGCGTTATAATTGTAAAAAAACCATTCATTCATTCCATTTAGTGTGATTTTTTTTATACTCCTCGGATAGAGTTTGATGAGCTTTAGTTTACACACTTGTAAATTCTTGTAGATATAGCTCGAGGCACTTGTATCTATTCTGGGTAGCATTTGGTTCAACTCCTGTACATAAATGGTCAATGTCTTTTGAGAAAGATTTAGAATTCTCTATATCGTAGGTACACTACCCCAGATTATAATACTAGGAGCTTAAGTTTAACAATGTATGTAACAAAAGGCGGTCTTATCTCTAAAAACCATCTTTCACTTACTACGTAGGTACAGACGACCTTGTGGATTTGGCCAATTTAGGTCAGGCTAATTAGCTATTCTTTGACCTAGATATTGTTTTATTGGTCTGCTAGTTAACCTTTTTTTGTACACGCACTCCTTTCTTTATACTTAGGTACTCTACAAGATCCACTTTCGTTTTTGCTTGACCTTTGAGCTACCTAACTGTATCGATCGCTTGCTTGCGTCCTTCAGACGGAAAGTCAGACAAAAGTTATTTCTATACAATTTCTAAGTATGTATACCTAATTGCCAACCTTTTTATATACGTATATTGATAGGTTCAGGTTGGATCTACGGTATCGAGAGATAGACTTTAGTTGTCCGTTGACTCATGATCTAGAGCGAAGATCGAGGGAGGGGGGATGTCAGACTTTTACTGACCAAAACCGCACCTATATTGTTTCTTTGCCTTGCCTCCCAGGGCTCAGGGTTTCCCTGTATCATCGGGGCCTCGGCCCTGCTGAGCTTTTACGATATTGTTGACGTCTCTTTGAAGCGCGCATGGAATACTATGCGCCGTCAACAACTCGGGCTGGGCGGTCTACAAAAAAGAGAACCTATGTACTGAAATAATGACTGAGAGAGCATGGTACCAAAAAAAAAATGCTGAATTACTTCTAATGAATTGCATCGTGAAAGATTTTGATCTTTAATATCGGCAAGAAGCAGCACAATATTGAGTTCAAGAGAAATTGGAGAAATGGGCCAAGGTATTCGTATTGAGTGACACTAAAAATGCGGGAACTATATTACATAGACGTAGGTACACGTGGGCGACGGCGACGCTTGAGTTATACGTAGAGTCACGTCGCGTGGCGTGGGTCGGATGTAACTATACAAATCTAGTTGCTTTAAAAAAAAATATCGAGACCGACTTGCCCAGACGGGCAGGCCCTTACGCCTGCCCGTTTGCCTCACGCGGGCCCAATTTAGTTTCACTTTTACTTTTGTGCATTAATTAAGTGTTAAATAAATAAATTGGTACTACGTAGAAGATCTCATCTCCTCTCTTCTGTCATCTCCAACTTTCTCAATATCATACCATATATCAACAACGTAAGATGGAGCCCCTTCACAGGATATGCTTCACCTCCTTTCCTGCTCTGCGTGCACTACCACCTGCACCTTTAATGACTTGTACGAGGTCAACGAAAGAGCTGTCCAGGTGGCTAAATATTGGTAGGAAAAATTTGAATCGGATCGATACGAAAAGAAGAAGAACAACGTAAGATCAGTGAACTGAACGTATGACGGCGACACATAAACAGTACTCGTAGTTGTACTACGTAATAAGTTTACTACGCAACTGCATGGATTATGCATTTATATAGATAATGGTAAAAGTGAAATAGTACTCACACGTGTTTATAATAACAGTTATTTTAGTCGCACTACATTTATTTATAAGTGACAGTATAGATACCTAAGTCTGATTATATTATTAGGTTTATTCTCTGTCAATATTTCTTTAAGTTGAACAAACTTGAAATAAAAAAAAATGGCATAATACTATGCTGTCAAATCGAAGAAAAAATTTTAAATGCAATTTTATTACGAAAATATTAATTTATTAACGAACTGTAAACATAGAGCAACACAGGCCACCGGCCGGTCCGCCTGTGGCCTGTGTGTGTAAACGAAAAAAGTTGAAATCAGAATCAATTTCGTCAATTTTGCTTGAGTTCTTCAATTTTGCCCAATTTCCTCGATTTGATAGTATGACGCGACGTCACATCCAGACAATTAATCCTATTCTAATTTGGAACGCATTTTATGTAGCCTTGAGGTAAGAATATTATCTCTAATATACATTTTACAGATCTGATTGTAACTTTCAACCTTAAATTTTTGATAAATTATAGCAGATAAAATTGTGTTTTTATTTTCGCGCTTTCCGTAGATCGTACATCACAAAATAGATTAGGTACTTGTTTACCGACGAACCGCACTGTATTTATAATATAATTAGATTACGTACATTGATGATCGAAGAATTAAGATGAAAGAAGGAAATCTATACATATATTAATGCTTTGTCCTGAATGAATGACGGATCAAGCACAGCCTAAATAGCTGATGTAAAAACCTGAAACTGGAAGGTATAATCTTTGTATGACGTAGGCATCTGATTCTTCAAAAGGCGCTTTGGACTGCCCGCCCCATTGGAGTAGATTTTTTCGCTTACGAAGTTATCCAAATTTCGAAAAAAATGGTAATCTGTTGAAGCAAGGTCCGGGGAGTATGGTGGATGTCTTAGACATTCAAAGACAAAACCAAAGATGCAAAAAAAACACATGGATTAAGATATTCGAAAAAAAAAATTCATGAGTATGATAGCTGTATAAATTTGAAATTGGAATTCCTAATCAAAGAGGAGATATTTGAGATCAAAGTGGCCAGTATGACAAAACACCAATTTCATATATAAGGACCTAATATATTAGAAAGTAATTTGTAGGAATTAGGTGTTCCTGCAAACTTCGTACCGCCTAACTCCATATATTTTCTCCGTTTAAACCTTCCATGGAATATAAATAATAATAATAAAAATTTATTGGACTGCATCATATACAAAGACATTCACGAATAATTTAAGATCAAAATTAGCTAGATCGGTCCAGACGTTGTTGAGTAGCGAAACTAACGAACAGCTATTCAATTTATATACAAGATTAATTTATTTCCAAAAACAAATTAATGACGGTTAAGACTTTTTTTTTAGTAAACAATATCTCATTTATGACATTTCATTTTCTTTCTAATCCGCAACACTTCAACGGCGTTACAAGACACATTTCTAAGTACCGAAGACTTTAAAGTATACATAATCCTTTCATCCTGTTCAGTCACATTTCTACTGCTATACAACAATGGTCTCTTGATGGTACTTACATAATTAATCCATTAACACCCTTTGCAGGTACTCAACGGGTATAAAATGCATTTCACTTGATCATGAAAGGTAATAACTTTAATCTATGATAATATCTCTCAAGAGGATAAGCCATAGAGAAAAGTGCGCATTAATTGTAATATGTCAGTCATAGAACTCTGTTAATAAAAACTTCCATGGAATAACTATGCAATTACTTAGATTGTCATCATTACATAGTATAGAACAAAGTTGGCTGTCCCTACGTATGCTTAGATCTTTAAAACTCCGCAATGGATTTTGATAGGGTTTATTTAATAGATAGAGTGATTGAAGAGGAAGGTTTATATGTATATATAATATAATACGTAAATAATATATTTAATAATACCACTGCACCTGAGCGAAGCCGGGGCGGGTCGCTGGTTAATTATAATTATGTCAGTGATAGAAATTTTTGATATAAAAAATTCCATGGAATAACTATGCAATTACTTACATTGTCTAGATTAATAAACTACATTATCGAGCTGTGCATACACAAAAAAATGGCTCAACCGAAATAGATTAAAGAAGAAAGAAAGAAAGAAATAACATTTATTGGTACAGACACCGGGCATAGCGCAATAATGAACATGCAAAAATTAAATTCTTTTTGTTTTTAATTACATAAAAAATTTGATACAAAAAATTATTGTTTGCCCCACGGCTGCTCCAAAGAGGCCCAGTTCAGCATAAATGTCAGGCAACTAAGTGCCTGACACTGGTTTTCAACTGGACCTGGATTGATTGAACAATAACTTTGGGAAATGACGACTATACGAAGAAGATGACCGGGGTCTGTATTCGCTCGCTTCGCTCACTCACTAGGCTCTGTCATACCCTTCTAACAACAACATCTATAAGTACTATCACAGTAATTACTGACTGATTATTAAAAAAAAAAAATTGCGTGAATCCTGCAGCGCGAAGCTAAACCAAACTTTTGAAATTTTCGTTTCGAGTGTAAGCAAAAATGAACTTAACGGTGGTCAGGCGGAAGTGTATTTGATGGTACATATATATTAATTAAAAAGACCAAAATCACATAGGATACTAATATAATATTAGCCTTTTAAATTTGGTAGTTACAGACACAATTAAAGAACAATAGGTGTACGAATGCCGGCGCTTGCTTGGGGCTTCATTAATTAAGGCAGAAGAACAAACTATGACGCCCGTGGCTAGTTGCGGCGCGTTGTCGCATCCACAAATACGTGAACAGGAAAACTATTACAAAATAATGCCGACAGGACCTCGAATTGTCGCACACAGGAATTCAAATATCTGTCAATTCAATCAGGAAGGACGATAAACAATACAATACAATAGTGTCGTTATAGGACAACCTTGATTGACTATTGATTTAATGTGCGAATAAATCGTAAAAAGTGAAGACTCTTTGGAGGCTATTTTTTTTTTATGGCTATAAACTAGTGCTTGACTACAATCCCACTTGACGGTAAGCAGTGATGCAATCGTTGATGGTGACGCACACTAGTTTATTAAGAGAACTCTAGCCTTGAAGACACCTAAATTATAATCGGACGGAAAGATTGCAGCCGGCAATCCGTTCTAGTCCCTCAAACGACGAGGCAAAACGCTTAGTCCGGACCGTAGATGTCTCAACAACGTAAGGGTAGATATTTGCCGTATGTCCGATGGTAAAATTGACACTGGCTATTGTGGGCAAGAGCCAGCGTTTAGTTTGAATACTATTATTTTTAACGATTTGTACAGTGTCCCCTGTTTGCATTAAGCTTCAGACACACTATAGGTACTCCATTCAAAATAACATTAGACATTTATTATTATTATTATTTATTATTACTAGCCTGTGCTGTCCCACTGCTGGGCAAAGGCCTCCCTCCATTCCTTCCATTTATCTCGGTCGCTCGCCATATCGTTCCAATTCCCAAGGAAGACATCCAGGTCGTCCCGCCATCTCCTTCGCGGTCTGCTGCGGCCTCGCGTCGCTGTGTCCGGGCACCAATCCTGTGTTTTACGGGCCCACAGCTCGCTAGACATGCGACAGACATGTCCTGCTCAGTCCCATTTAAGTTGGGCAGCCTTTTGAGCCACGTCGACGATTTGTGTTTTGGAGCGCAGTGTAGTGTTTCGAACGTGGTCTGTTAATTTAACACTTAATATGCTGCGCTCCATAGCACGCTGGCAGACCTTGAGCTTGGACTTTTGGATGTTAGTCAAAGACCAAGTTAGACATTTAGAAAACCTTTTTTACTGTCCGTTCAAACGATGTTGAGTTTTATTGCTTTGGTAGAATTACAAATGGCGGCTGCAGTAAATAGTTGGTATTGTAATAAAACTAACGGAAGGGTTTTTTTGCTATGTCATCCTTATGCCTAACGAATAGAAGTTGAAATTTCTTCTAACACGATGCGTATTGAAATCTGTGTATTATATGACCCTACACTGAGCGTGGCCCGACACGTTCTAGCCAGTTTTAGATAATTGGTCTTACTACAATATTATCGTCAGATATTTGTCCATTACCTTACTCTAATGTTTCGTTAGATATTATCTCCCAACGACTGAACGTGTTTGGTTATTCTGAATTGGAAGATAAGTACAATGTTCAATGAACAGCAGAATTTACTCACATGCTCCTATAATGTGGGTTCTTCGTGGTACCGCCAGAGTAACCGACCCTCGTCCGGATCACGCCGGGCCTGACGCCGAACAGCGAGTCGTTGGACCAGAAACAGCCCATGCCAAATGTGGCCTTCTTCGTCGGGATGTCGACATCGTGGAGGAGAGCGGCCTGGGGAAGTAAGAACGAATTAGTTGACGATGGTGTAACTCTAAAGATTGTATTGTACGCGGATGGTAGATTGAACCATCCACCACGGCTTCTGGCAGCCCCCCATTTCGACTGAGACCCGAAATCGGTTATAATCTTCGCACAAATTTAACCATGATGGCGTGGTGGTCGACCTTGAATGCGCAATAACCGGACTCATCATCGCTTACCATCTGCTGAGATAGTGGTCAAACGCGAGCCTATCAATAACAATAAAAAAAAAAACTTCGGGTCCCATCGAAGCGGGATGATGGGGATGCCGCGCGCAACGACAACAAATGGTTGTACTTATTTGCCGTATATCATTAAATAATTCTCCCACCTAATGGAGCAATAGATCGTAGTAGACATTTAGTGATTAAATCTCACCTTTGTTTCTTTAGTAGCTCTTTGCATTTCAGAGCCCCGGTTACCTTCCAACAATCCCGCAGCCCTCAAAATAGGGTTACTTGTAATATTAATTAAGCGGGTGATGACTGCTGTTGTTAAATACATGCTGAATTAATAAAAACAACAAAAAATTACACACGCGAAATAACAATTAATAACTTTAATAAGTAAGAACTGTCGATAAATGGGATCAGTCTTCGAATCGAGGAAGCACGTAGTAAATATAATTTCTGCATGTCATTCAGGTCGCACGGGTGACATTGTCTGAGTCACAGAATTTATATTACACATTATTGCCATCATATTATTTCTCAATCGTAAAGTCTGGTTTACACAGACCCAGTAGCAGTTAGTGAAGAACAATAATAATTACTGTGTCGTGAAAGTAAAGCTGAGGAAATACTGACCGGTCAGCTGGTGTCGGTCAGCAACTTCAATTTTTTTTTGTTTCTCAACTGACCTTTCCTCTCTCCCACAAGGATAGCTATTGGGTCATCATTAACTCCATATGAACGCAACTAGACAGTGGCCGGTCAGGACAGTTAGTGCCGAAGGTCAGTGGACGCCTGAACAAAAATCTATTGTCTAAATTTTTTAAATTATATCGCACTGATCACCTCTTTTGCTGGCGCCTTGTGATAAACGCATGGAATCAAAAATAGAAGGCCAGAACTAGTATCACAGTAGCTGTGCACAATGAGTTGTTAGCAAAACGTTAGGGATCCTGCCCAAGGATCTAGCCAGCTGGTGCCAAGGGTCTGGCCCTGGTATAAACGGTACCATAGGAATGGGGTGGGTTGTTTAATCAGTAACTGTAAGGGTGGGATTTGTCAATGACCAATAGCACCATGATAAACTCTGTTTACTGTGTTTCTATTGGTTGGTAACCTGTTAAAGTTTAAACCCCAAGGACAAAGTTACCCTAATTTACTCGGTATTTGTAATAAGCGTGTAAACAAAGATCATGCCAGCTCTTTGTTTAGTCTCCGCTCCATCACGTTACGACCATAGGGGACAGTTTATCCATCACAAAATATTTATCAACAGTCAAAAGGTCGCAATCAACAGAGATAAGTATTCTAAAACAATACACTAACTGCGTAGTGAGTGTTATCAATGGACCCCAAAGAACAACGTAATTGATTACTAATTAGCACCGTGGGTGTCAATAGAAAGCGACACATCAATATTACTAATTGGATCTACAATTACTAGTACATATTATATTGTTTGATAAATGAATATGAGGAAATTACACGTTTCGTTCCGGGAGACTCGGGAGAGTCGTGAAATGATCTACTAGTAAGAGCTGCCGTCAATGTGAAAAAAAAAGAATGAGGCCAGTTTCTATTAAGTTTGGATTTGGACACAGCTTTAAATGCCTTTGTGTGTTATATCATTGGATGGGTATTCTCGGTTTAACATGTTAGTTTTGCCAATAATCTTTGTAAAATAAATTTTATTCAGCTTGAAATCTATCCAACCAAAAATGGCATCCTACTTTTATTTATTTATTAGTTTTCTGCCCGCGTGTTTTTGGTTTTTTTTTTCATCCCCTTAGTAGGGGAATTTTGGGAAATCTTTTCTTAGAGCTCGCTTACTCCATAAAAGGAAGCCTGGTGCAAAATTGCACGTTCCTAGTCCCAGTAGTTTCCGCTGTGCGTTGATATGTCAGTCAGTCAGTTTTTCCTTTTATACAGGTATATATATAAATTAAAACTCTAAGAAACACTGTACAAAGGCGGACTTAATGCCTTAGGCATTTTCTACAAAATTTTCGATAACTGCAAAAGTTTTGAGTTCTTTGTGACGGATTTTTTTTTTTCATTAAACAAATATTCCAGAATTTTATAATTTACACCTAAGTGACTGCACTGCACCTACATACGTCGTAGATTCGTCTCCCTACATAAATCTATTTCTGTGATATAAAATCGTCTACATCCTTTTTCGACCAGTCATTTATACGGTAATCTGTGCTACCATAGATGCAAATATTGGACTGGTTTTATTAGTGATAAAGAAACTCGCAAAAAATAATACTCCAGTTTTTTTATGATGGGAAAAATCATCGAATACTTCTGTTGAGAAAATAGATCAGAGATACGTCTAATTAATAAAAGATCCTAGAACCAAAAATTCGAAGACATGTGACATCCACCAATCCGCACTGGGCCCGCGTGGTGGATTATGGCCCTCTCCTAGAGAGAATGCCTGTGTCCCAGCAGTGAGAACATTAATAAGGCTGATGATGATGATGAATAAAAGATACATAATTATTGAAGAGAATTATATAGGGTGACTTGTAATTAGTGACCAATATTTGAACACGTGATTGTAGTCATAATAACTGACAAGTTTTACTATAGAATCAAACCTGAAATCATGAAAACAATTACCTCAGTACGTTTAATGCAGATTGGCGAACATAAATGTACTGACCAGCAGATTTTGGCCAGAAATTTCAGGTAAGGCAATGTAGTCAAAGTTGTTTGTTATGATGGCTACAATCACGTGCTCAAGTATCGGTCACTAATAATTATCAGTCACCCTTTATAAATAAGTAATCGATTTATATTTACTGCCTGATTTGCAGTTACTGTGTAGCTAGCTATTTTTTTTTTCGAACGTAACTCAATTTCGAAAATATTTTTTGTTTGCCTGATGCGTCGTTGATTTGGTGTATATTCGCACTTTCGCAGCACCAGCTGAGATTCTCAGTCAAATTAGGACCGACTTGGGATTTAAAAGTGTCTGTAGATCTAGCTGCTAACATCTTGGGAATACACAGGTAAAGCCAGTTCGCTCAGCCTAGTTCAATAACTATTAACATCATCATCATCCTACCCTTATCCCATATTACTTGGGGTCGGCGCAACATGATTTTTTCTTCCACTCTGTCCTATCACCCGTCACATTATCACTAACTCCCTTTTCTTTCATATCACTTCTCACACAATACATCCATCTCTTATTCGGCCTCCCTCTTCCTCTCCATCCATCTACGTGTAAACTCAAAACTCTTTCAATAATTATTAACATCTTGGAAAAAACAGATCAAACCCCTTTATTTAGTGCAGACTAAAACTCTATATGTGATTGCTAACATCTTGGGAAATACAGATATAACTTGTTCACACTGTTTAGTACAAAAGTCTATATCTAAATACTAACATCTTAGAATACAAAGGTAAAATCAGTTCACCCAGCTTAGTACAATTTTTTTATGTAACTGCTAACATTTAGGAAAACTGTAGTAAAAACGATTCAATAGTCTATAATATAAATACTAACATAAACTATCTTAAAGACAGTACAAAGCACTGTAGCCAATTCACTAAGCCTAATTTAGAAGACAAAGATATTAAATTTTATAATTTGGGTCGTCAACTTATCAATCGAAATTCCCATTGACGTAAGCAAGAACTATACTTTGCTTGTAAGTTAATTACACACCTAATATGAACCAGTCCGAAGGTTCATTATTAAAAAAAAACCTGAATGTACTCAACTCCTTGGCTGACCGATTTGTACCGTTAGCATAAGCAAAGAAGGTAACTTAATTTAATGACTGGTTACCAACCACGGACAACCACATAAGACACTTTAAAAAAAATATGCTGTATAGTGTGTGATTCATTCATTTAGCTCTTTAGGCGTACTGCTATTTTAACAACAATTAGGATTAAATCTACTATTCAATGCTCCAAAGTATCTACCAATAAAAACGTCTTAGATAAAGCGTAACCGGTTTTTCAAAATCAAAATAGGCACTGCGCGATAATACATTCAAGGAAATCTTGATGTATTGTCTGTCAGTAATCATTGTCTTGCCACGATTATCGTAATGATAACTGGATTCCAGGAATTGGAAAGTAGGAAACAGAAACGGAACTTTCTTGTTTTAATTTCACCATTATTTCTTAAGTTGTTAGTACAGTACGGCCGTTGGATCTTGGCGAGTCTGAATATAGGGTCTGCGAATTTTAGGGTTTGAAAACTATAAATGCCAATAATATTTTGTAACAGCAATAACAACTGCAAATTGAATTTATTTGTTTAAACCATTTTTTTTTTACGAGTTTTCACAAGCGCTAAAATTCGCAGGCCCTAACTTCAGACTCATCAAGATCCGACGACCGTGCTGTAAATATTCTTTACTGGTAATGATGTAAAAAAAATACATGCAGATCACGCCTAAAATAATTTAAAATCGTCATAAAACTTAGCTACTATCGGTAGAGACTACATTGCATAATATGATAAAAAGCAAGATTTCAGCCAAATATAAATATGAACGTCATTCTGACTAACATTTTTGTTAGTTGAATAATTCGCATGCAAATTTAAACAATAGTACTTACTGTTTAAATATTAAGTAATAAAACAAATTACTCACATTAACTGGTGGCTTCATGGTCCAAAAAGATCTTATGAATCTCAGCATGCACAAGAGGAAATACCCAAAGGGTTAGTCGTGAGCTTGAAGAGTGGTAATATTGAAGATTATTTTCGGTTCGGTTAGATTTCCGCGTGATTTAGATCGCTGGCTGACGAGTGAGGCCGCGACGCGTCGGCGAGCTCTGGCGGTCCGGCGAACACTGACACTGACGCAGCCAATACGACATTACCTTGCCGCCGCAATCCGCCTTCGGTTTTCCAACAACACACTGTGTCGCACTGTGTGCTGTATTTGCTTGATGAAAACGTAGTTTTTTCACACAATCTGTGGCTGGAGGGTTCCTCTGAAACTGTTTTAAAGATTCTGAACAAATGTTTTAAGGATTTTTCTCAGTAATGAAAAATTTACGGTGTTGGTATACACATGTGATAGTCTAGTGTTAGTTTCGCTACGTACACGTTGGGTAACCTTGCCTGTTGGCGGCCGCGTGTCTGTCGCGAACCCGGCGGATTGCCCGCCGCTTGATGAATCAATAACATTCATTTAACTAATCCTAAAAATTTTGAACACTCCGGTTATTTTTGAAGATTTTTTTTCTGAGACCAATAAAAAATTGGAGTAAAATACCTAAATATTTATTAGATGAGTTCTTCCACACAGCAAGTTAAAAACCGGTAATATTATTACCATGGATAAACAATTAGTTTTTTTTTGTCTGTTTAAAGAGAGACTGGTTAAGAGTTCAAGGTTCCTAAAAATCTTGGTTCCTTTAATTAAATAAAACAAGATAATTGATTTAAACAAACGATTTATTAATGTTCCAGATAATTTAATTTTACACTACTGTTTAGAGGGCGTAAAAGAAGAATCGCATCATCCTCATAAAGAAGTAATTACAAACTTAAAGAAGCAACAAATTAACTTATTTTTTTTTTTACAAAAAAAAAAACACTTGCATTGTCTTTGCATTATTTAATTGTACATTACAGTCAAAATGGCGAGACCAAGACCCAATCTTGAATGCCCTAGGATTGAATTACAAATGAATACTGTTTTAATATTTAGAAATTAAAATAGATAAAGGAAATACTGACATAAAATACGTCGTTTTCTTTTCTTATTTTTCCAGAAAAAGTTGTAAGGTTCCTGCCCATTAAAAATAGCTGCACAAATTAATGATTTAAGACCCGGCCCGCCATTTGACGCAAATCACATTGTACCCATGAATATTTTGAACAGTAGTGTCTATCACCAGCTTTATAAGTACAAAGACCTTGAAAATAAAGGCCATAGACAATCGTATCACAGAAAAACAAAGAGTTACCATAACTTCGAATGATTAAGAACTTTTTTCGTTTATGTTACAAATTCGTTTAAAATTATTCCTTGCTTTGTTCAGTTTAACTTTATTTTTATGGGACACGATAGTTTTACAGTCTTTACTTTGTAACATATGTATGCCATTGAACCAGGACATAAAATTAAGTATATTACAGTAGATCACATTAACCACGCCACATCAAAATTTATAAACATTTACATAAATAAGTACTTAATAAACGATTATATCGAAGTAGTTTTATCACCATCAATCAGCAATAATTTGGGGTTTTGATATGAAAATTTACTGATAATTGAAAAGTCCATTTATTTTGTGAATTGACAAATTGAGAAGGGAGGATGATTTTAGAAAAATATTAGAGACCGAAGGAATTTAACCTTACATCATTTTAACAATTACTACTTTATTTTCATGCATTTTTATTAAGACTTAGTTGTTGAAGAGTTTCCTCAACGGCAAGATGGAAATGGCAAGGTCACTAATTTGATAATTTAATATGTAAAATATTACATTACTTCTAGGTCTTCAAAAAATTGCTACATAATTCCTTTCGCATTTGTTTTAAAATACTTATTTATAACGTATTCAAATACCTAGGCGGAAATATATATTTTTTGTTCTGAGACACCTACATCAATGAATATTTGTATAAAAAATCAACATTATGTGATGTGATGCTGGTCGACTACACTACTAATTAACATTGAAGAACACTTGTAGTAACGTAATAGTTGTGACGTCACTATATATATAATTACCGTAACAGTGACTAATTATACTACAGTTATATACATAGGTATGTGGGTATCAGCTGCCACTCGATATAAGACGAATCGCCCTCGGAGACTTTTTGTAGTGATGCTGTCGCGCGTATGAATCGATACAGTCAAGATTTTGTAGCGCGTATGTATCGATACAGTCCCGATTCTGTAGCGCGTATGTATCGATACAGTCGCGATTCTGTAACGTGTATGTATTGATACAGTCGCGATTCTGTAACGTGTATGTATTGATACAGTCGCGATTCTGTAACGTGTATGTATTGATACAGTCCCGATTCTGTAACGTGTATGTATCGATACAGTCCCGATTCTGTAACGTGTATGTATCGATACAGTCGCGATTCTGTAACGTGTATGTATCGATATAGTCGCGATTCTGTAACGTGTATGTATTGATACAGTCGCGATTCTGTAACGTGTATGTATCGATACAGTCGCGATTCTGTAACGTGTATGTATCGATACAGTCGCGATTCTGTAGCGCGTATGTATCGATACAATTGCGATCCAGTAGCGTGTTTGTATCGATACAGTCGCGATTCAGTTGCAAACGCGGCTAGCACGTGTTAGTAGCGTTTCTATCGCGCGCTTACTAAACGCGTAACAGCATTGCTACAAAAAGTCGCCATGGTGATGTATCTATACAATCATATTATACAATGTTTTATTTGACAAAATATATAAAGTATTATATGACAAATATTTGTCTACATTTATGTACATAGGATCACGTGACAATAACAACAAGGTATCAACAGAGGAGTCAGCTAAACTTTACTAAGGCAAGACACAACAGGCACTGTTCATATTCCTACTGCAGACGTTGAATAATCACACATAATACCTTGTTAATAAGAACCGTATTCATACAAACATTTTAAGTTAATAGAATGTTCATACTGCAAATTTCAAGAGATTAGTAAAAGTCAATGTTGAATTTTCAGGTAAATCCTTCTAATCTATATGAATCGATTTTATATCCCTTCAGAATTTGAACAGAATTGTTTTTAAATATGTTTTTTTTTTTTAAGAAATAATATACAAAAATGCTGGAAAAAATATAAAAACGTAAGTATGATTTACTAATTCATAAATGGTATTCTATTTTCTGTTCTCGGCAAGACCAGGTGCCTTCACAACCCAAACGTAAGTTACTTCCGAAAGAGTTAACTAAAACAACGCACTATTAGTTTAATAAACATATAATAATAATAATAAAAAAATGTTTATATAATTAGTATTTGTTCTGCCAAAAATTTATCAAATACTAATAGGTATCACAAAATGCCGCCTGTAAAAATGCTTTTAAAAATAATACTGTTACAAAACAAAAAATGAAATGTATTGTGCTTACTTATAAGGCCATTCAGTATTGCTTTGTTTGTATGTCTATATTAATATGTTTTTCAGTATACATTAATAATATATTTGATATATTCACGACAGTTTCCGCGAGTTACATATAAAGTACATTTACTTTTAAGTACTTTTTAAGTACTGAAGATATAATCAATCTACGAAATAGCTACACTAATGACTAAGATATGGACGAATGAATTGCTACTGGATGGGAACTAATGATGACGTCTACACATGATAAATACGACTCCAAAAGCTTAATATATTACATTGTATAAATATAAAATTTAACAAGAAGATATACAACGGAATGTCAATCTGCTACAAGTATACCACAGACGATGAACACTGGATTTTTATAGAACATAAATTCCACAAAGATTTTCTACAGGTTAGTTGCTAAAATTCTAGTACTAAGTTTATTATTTAATAGGGGTTACCACTTCATATAAAGAAAGGGTAGAAACTAATGGACAGTGTTACCACGAATATTTTAATTTAATAAGTAAACGCATCATTGTACTGCAATTATTCAGTATTAATAATCATTTGTAGCTGCTTACAGATTGTATTTAAAACAAAATATTGTTTTTTTTTATAAGTGTCAATTATTCGCGATAACAAAGTATTAGAAATATTTTATCTAAAAGTAACTTGTGCTTGCAATTTAAAAATATAAAAAAATTGGCACAAATTGAGTATTTAGCTCTAATAAAGAAGAAAAAGGCACTCGACTATACATCCATGCGTTACAGGTGATGGACAGTGGTGTTAGTACTTGAAAATATCGCCTTTTGTTCAAAAACGTTCATCTAGTAACTTTGAATTTTAGAGGTGAACGATAAATCGACACTTAATAATTATATTTCAAATTAGTGGCACAGAATATAAATGTATAGAAGCGAAACTCTGACTTTGAAGCAATTGACTGCCAACAATTCATGGTTGGAGGTCTACGCTCAATCATCGACAATATTGAGAACAGTTTTCGAGGGTAGCAGCATCGATATTTGTACGCACTAGATTAGGCGTACCGAACAGTCACTTTACTGGACTTAGGTGATCTGTAGGCCATACACCTTTACATTGATGACATTAGTGCAGTTTTGACGTTCACGTAGTGTGAGTAGCTGTAAGTTTTTGAAGTTTTGTTAGGCGACATATTGCCAGTGAAGAGTGGCAGTGGACTTTTGTATTAGCTGTTCAGTATTTTGACAAATAGTTATATATATATGAGTCGATGCGTAGCAGGGTGAGGGCCCTGACCCTACAGAATTATTTAATTGAAGGAACGTGTACGAGTTTTGCTTTTACACATGTTAAAATCTATGACAAGGCGATTATAACATATTAGTTAGTGCATCACTGTAGCATACGGACGGTGAAACAAACTACCAGCACGAATGCCGTGGCCCCCTCGCTCTGTCAACAGTCAGCTGTGTTTTGAATTTAAACGCAACACCGATGAACATGTGACACTACAATACTTTGAAATATTTCATAACAGTAATGGACTATTTGTGGCTAAATAAATGTGAAGAATAATGCATGGAGTCAAAATTAAAATCATATTATTATTAATTCATTAAGCCCCAATAGGACACCGGTGTCCGGACACCTATTGTCATTTAGTTGTATTTGTAATTACGGTAGTCGAAAGGTTAAATGCAATTTTTTTTATTGTTTCATTCTTATACTCCATTTGCGTTAAGGTTCAACCGATTTTAACTTCTCTTTCGTAAGCCTAAGGATCAAAATCGGTTGAACGGACGGTACACGCTTTTCTTAAATGTCTAATTTTATTTCTAACAGAGTATACTAAGATGCCTAAGTTTGACATTTTAATCTTAGCCGTCCGCATCGGTTTGTTCCGACAAGAGTTTTTATGACCTATTCACCAGGGTCATGAGTTAGCGACTGGTTACTCCATCTAGTTTAGCTCTTCAATCCCCATATAGTTTTTTGATTCTAAACTACGATTCCACAAGTCGGAATGTCACACTCTAGAAATATATTCCAAATTTTCTGGAGTTTGACATTTTAAGTTGTCAAACGTAGTCTAGGATTAAAAAACGAATTATAGGTGACACAAGAGCGGATGAGATAGTTTTTTGTCGCCGTGTGACCCTCGTGGAATAAACGCGAATGTTTGTCGGATATATCTTTTAAACGCCTAGTTAGAGAATTTTTTGTTTGCTTTATGATATAAAAACAGTCCATTATCATACTTGTATTTACTTTAAAAACTGATACTTCATCTCGCTTTATTTACAATTTACATGGCCGACTCATTCAAGAGCATACATTTGCTTTCTGTAATGTGTAATTTTTTATTCTTTTTGCAACTGCGTTTGCGTACATGTGACAAAGCCAAGTTGAAATCGCATCAGTTTATTTAATTTTACACCTTCAATTGTAGTGACACATGCAATCGGTTATATACTTCTAATAAATATAAAAGCTACATAACAAATCCAGTCTTTAGGTCAATATTGAACTTGAAACTCATACACTTCGATTGTGATAAAAAGTTAGTATGAAAGTAAATGAATAAATGTATTATAAATATAGTCAGTTAGTAGACAAGTAAAGAACACAGTAGTGTCAAAAGTACAATCTAAGACATTTCTGCTTGATTACTGTTAAGCTCATTTTTGCTTGCACTCGAAATGAAAACTTTTAAGGAGTAGGGTTTGTGCACCGTCGCAGGTTTTAAGCGAAAATGTATTTAAGTGATCAGGCAGAAATGACCGCGATATTACTTATTAGTCATTGAAATTTAGTAAAGATTCCAATCTAATATTCATTGATACCTATGACTCAGGATTTATTATGGCATATCTAAAATTTAAAATTGTGAAAGTATTATACGTATATAAAAGTATAGCCATGTTAAGTACTAAGTTTATCTCTGTTATAAATCTAGTGATATTAGTTTATTGCCATAGAGTGGTCCGAAGAAACTAAGGCATTTATCTCAGCTATGTTCCATTAGGATATCATCCACACTCCAACTGTATTACAAGATTTAAATAAGGCTTCACTTCCGACTCGTAAAGTATAATAATATATAATTTACTTAATATTATTAAAAAATAATTTATTAGTTTTGTATTAAATAAATCGTATTTAGAATTAAATTATACTATGTTTCACATAGATCAGCATTCTAGACCAATACTTGAGGCACTTCCGAACAATCAATACGATTATCTTGCTATATTGCGATTCATGGTTTGTTCTGTCCAAAATGCCTATTATGCATTTTATGTAACATTAAAAATAATTAATTGGAAACATTTTCACTCGAAGAATACTGCAACATTCAAATTTACAATGAAATTATATTATTTACAATAAAATAAAATATTTCAACAAAATATAATCGAATAATGGAATGTTCAGGAAATATAAGACAAGGACTATTATATTACAATACTTAATTAAATGACAATAACTGCAATATAGGATTCATTCTATTACTAAAATATTAGCAACCGCATAGTTTCCTTAACGCTAATAAAAATACAGTAGTTGTTGAGCTCTTATATATCTATCACACTGTTTTCCAGCCATTGGCAAGCCCTTGCTTTGTGAGCAAACATGGCAATACTCTATCGGCAACCTTCAATATATTAAGTTATTATTTTTTCTACCGGACCTCCAACCCGTCGATTGACTTTTTGACGGGCAAAATTAACAATTCAGTCACGGCGAACAAAAAAAAATTTCTTCTCGTTATAACTCTTCAGAGTCAAAATCACAAAATCTTAGGCAACAGCTAACCGTAAAAAGTCAATCGCGCGACTGGTCCAAAAGCCGCTTCAAAAATTATTTTGGAATGACAATCAGACTTGTACGCTTACCACCATCACATTTATTACACTCGCTCAGCTGGCATTCGACGTGAGCTACCGGAGCGCTATACGTTACATGATGATGCAGCAGCGGCGCGAGCGACTGTCGCCCACCACGTCGCTGGTGTTGCCGGCGAAGCGCGGCACGCCGGCCGCGCTGGGCGACAGGCTCAGCGGGTTGAGCTGCACGGGCATGTCCGCCTTCGACGCCTCCGACAGCGAGTTCAGGCTGTGGTTATTCGTGGACGCCAGGCTGCTCTCCACCGGACTGCCGTTCGTTCTAATCTGAGATCGCTGCTTTTTCAAATCTGCGAGAGTTCCTGGAACACGAGCTACTGATCACTATCCCACTAAGCTAATTTAAAATCTTGCTACGAAACATTAACATTTGATGAGATAAGCATAGCTATTAAATGAAATATTTCTCTCGAAACTTTGTTTCTTAACCAAAATTGCGGTGCGTGACTTTAATTAAATTGATAATAAACAAAATATCTTCATTATAGCATTTCTACAGATTACGTAAAAATAATGTGACGTAAAAAACCGTAACAGAAAGATCTCGAAAAGAAAATAGTGCATTGAACAGAACAGATAGGTTACAGAACAATAAATAGTGAAAGTTTTGGAAAAAAAATACGTGCACTCGAACAAATTGACATAAAATATTAATTAAAACAGAACCCAATAATGACTAACACAACAAAAGGAACAATGAACCCACACGCTAACAGCATGCAACTACAATGAGAGACTGCTTGCCTCATATGCATCCTCGAGAGTGAATCAATTCTGGAAACCGGCACACAGTCCCAACCTTGAATTACTTATATACCATCACTGTGCAAAACTGTTAGATTACTTTCCAGATCAAATGTTATAAAACTGTGCTCTATATTACGTATGAATATTAGATGTGCTTGTTACGGTCAATTTGAGTTCGTAAGGATGCATATAATTACCTGCGTTAATCATGACGGTGACATGAACATTGATTTTACCATTATTGTCTGTGGTGTAGGTCGCGGTGCCGCCTTCAGCGATCGCGATCTGGTTGGGGCTCACTATGACCTCTTTCCTACCGTCTAACGCGTCCTCGCTTTTGATGAGGTCATTGTCCTGTCCCTCGGGCGCTTTTCTGACGCCGTTGGGTAAGCTCGTTCTTTCGTAGTGTTTGCTTTGTTCGTTGACGGCTTCTGTTTCGTGGTGCGGGGCGGGGACAGAGCCGGGCGCGTAGTGCGACGCGGCGTTGACTCCGAACAGCGGATTGGAGGCCTTGTGCTGTCCGTAGGGCGTGAGGTCGGACAGGTCGCTGACGTCGCTGGTGCGCAGCGAGCCGCCGCGCTGGCTGTACGAGTGCTTGGGCACCGCGTACTCCACGGTCGAGTCGTAGCTCTGGTTGGAGGTGGTGGAACTGTTCGACAGCCGCTTGTGAGACAAATCCGGCGCTTGTACGTTCGCCGTGTTCTGATCATTTTCCACGCCGTTTGATAGGCCCTGCAACATAATGAACGTAAACTAAGAGGATATCCTTTAACTATCGAAAGGAGGTGGAACTACTAATGAGAAAATTGTCGATCTCTAAATGTGCAATTATAATATTTTCAACGCTTTGATTATCCGGTTGCCGTTGCAGGTACACTCTGATATTTTTTTAGCTTGTTTTGTAGTACGATAAGTGGTTATTTGTGTATTAGGGATTACCACATGTTTATCATCGGTGAGTTGAAACTAACAGGTAGATAGATTAGTAGTAGATATGTGTACAATGGCTTGCTTTTCAACCTAGTTTAAATATATAGATTTTGATAAAATGAAAAGAAATGAAATGGATAGTCATTTATTTACTCTCGACTTTGTTGAGAGCTAGCACTTTATGGAAGTCAAAGTTTACAAAAATATAGACCTCTAAGGCTCTAGACAGACGGACCGCAATTCAACTGCATTCCAACTGCAAATTGCAGTTCGGATGCAGTTTGAATGCAGTTAACACGACTGCAATAGAACTGCAAACTAAACGTGCAGTCCGATTATAGTCCGATAAGTCTAAAACACCCGCCTGTCACCACTTCCTTGCGTTTTATCTGGTAATTTTTTAGCTTCTGTGGTGGTTCGTAACTCTTATAACATCAGCCTTATAATGTTCCCACTGCTGGACCTCAGGCCTTCTCTTTAGGACAGAGGATGGGCTGTATAGATGAGAGCCCATTCATACGCGGGCCTAGTGGCGTGTTGTGTTGTAGTCGGCGTCTTGGTAGGTGACGTATCTCTCGTAAGGCTATTTAATGCAGTCCGTGACAATACACTAAACCACTTTATATACTCACTGTAATTACATAACGAGCTGCAGTTTTGATAAAAGTGCCAAAATTGCAACAAATCAGACCTAACTCTTCTTGAAGTTTACTCATGGTAGAAAAAAGTAACATAAAAAAAACTAGACACTTGTCACCGCTCTATGTCTATAATTTACAATGTCAAGACAAGAATAGAGACCGTTTAGGTTTTTATAAGTTTAAATTGTTATAGTCTTAGTCTTATTTCAATAAATATACAACAAAAAACTCTAAACTAACACGAACTGAACTGAATAAGTTAATTCAGACTATAGTTTTAGTAGAGCTGTATTTCAGTGAGAATTATAATAAAATAGAAAGGAGTAGCATTCTACACTCATTGTAGCGTTAAGGAAACAACTGATAGAAATCTATAACATTCTTAACTGTTTTGTAAGTTTAAAACAAACGGGCTGTTTTACGGTTTTGATTATTACTCTTTCAGATTCCAATTTTCAACATTTTATATTTAGGAAGAACCGTTTTGTTAAGATTATTTTTGATTGGGTTAATGCAACATGGCATTCATTACCAATTAAGCCTTAAAATCAATCACATTATATTTTTATTAAAATTAATGATCTAAAAACAACCTCAGAAACTGGTGAACCGTTTTTTTAAAGAAATTGTGTCTAATTAGTATGTCAGATAGAATAGAACGTAAGTTATATTTTATCTTCCTAAATCCACCCCCATTTCCTCTTTGATAATTTATAGGTACGCCAGGACCACTTTTCTAGGGTCAGTGAGTGATAAAGGTTCTTTATCCCTCTTTAGTTGTACAAGGTTTTTTGTAAAATATATGCAGATCAAACCCAGTGATTTAGGCTAGGCATTATCTGTCACTGATTAAATTATGAAAAATATTAATGTATAAAATATGTCATACCCGATAGCGAAGCCCTAGGATCTGCGGCTCCTTGCGTATACGGCGCAAGTTGTCGTTAGTCAAAAACATAATATCCAAAGACATGATAACAATCCGTAATCAACTGCACATAACACACACTGTATCACATAAGCACATAATATCCTTTGAGAGTACAATGGTCGACACTTTATGAAACACCATAAAGGAAGAATTGAAGTTCGAAGGAAGATTTTTGTATATCAAAATGCATCGTCGAAAGAAAAAAAATGTTAAACAATGAGCGGTGCGTGTTAGCTCGCTGACCAGACGGAGTGGCGGCGCGTGCGACGCGGCCGGCGGGCGAGGGAAATCGCAGGAAAACTGAGTGAATCGGCGGGTGTCGTCAATCAATGCGCCCAGCGGAACGGGATGCCTGCGCGCACAGGCATCGCTCACAACTCGGCCTGATTGATGATGCAGTCACAGACGATACGCTGTGATTGATCGCATGCCACTATCTTACAAGGGCACTACTATACTCACTATAGTAAACACTGAAAATTGATAAACAAAAAAAAACTAAATAAGGTAATACAATAATAGTTTGAGAGCAGTGGTGGCCGAGTAGTAAAGGCCTCCACTTGTACACGAGTTGCAGGTCGCGAGTTCAAACAGCATTACTTTGTGTAATTTATTTCATCACCACTGCTCCCAAAACGGTGAAGGAAAACATCGTGAGGAAGCCGGCATGTCCTAGAACCAACAATTCAAGACATGTGACATCCACCAATTCGCACAGGGCCCGTGTGTTAGATTATGGGTCGTTCCCTAGTCTAGAGAGGCCTGATGGTGGAATAATATTTTGATGACACGCTTTTTAGTTCTATTTTAGTTATGATAATTTTTGAGCTCAGTAGATAATTTCAAAAACAAACATTCATATTTAACAATTTCTGTTCTGCAACAGGCAGTAGTAGAAAGTTCTGTGCCAATTTTAGAGTTATTAAAAATAATTATAAATAAACAGATTCTACGAAGCCATTATAAGGAGTGCACAAGCGAGAAGTGAGTGCAAATCAATCGCTCTAGTAAGTATAAAACTGGGCAGGAACTAGTTTTATTGGCGTTTATCACGACAAGCCTGCGACGCGCCTATATTCACAAAATGATTGCCATTTTCTGATGGTGGCGAGAATTTAGGATCTTTCGGTTGAATTCAAAATGATTGAGCAATGTGGTGTTGATATGTGCGTCATGTTTGTGAACGGACGGAACAAACACGCTCAAACACGCGCAAACGGGCTCGTCCCAAGCTAAGCAGAGCTTGTGTTATGGGTACTAGAGAACTGATAAACATACTAACTTATTGTTAAATTACGCCCAGACACAGAACAAATGATTGAGTTCATCACACAAAAATTTGTTCTGGGTGGGAATCGAACCCACGACCTACAGCATAGCAGTCAGGGCCTCTAACCACTAAACCAACCGGCCAGTCATTCTGTAGTTATATCTGTCAGTGGTTTATTTTGTTTTTTTATTAACCTTGTTTATTTTGTTTATGTTTTTGTGTGAGTAATTTAAAGGAAAAGGAAGTTAGTGGTAGCGTGACGGGTGACACAGGGCAGAATGGAAGAAGTGTTGTACTGACCTCAAATAACATGAGGAAGATGATGGCGATGATTGTTTATTTACATTGTTATCGCATAAATGATAAATGATGATGATGATAATGATAAATGATAAATGATATTTATTTTTGTAAATAGGTTTTTCACAACACTTTTACACGTCATTTTTGTTTTTTTTGTCAATTTAAACTAGATGAGTCCGGTGTTTCCTAGCTGACTACCCTGAGAAGAAACACCGAAACAAACTCAGGGGTCAAAGTCTCTTTTAAAGTCCATACAGTAATAGGTAAATCTTATGAGAACAATGCAGATTAGCGTCTGAGATGGTCTTTTGAGGAAAGAACCATACAGATTTGAGTGGACCTGTCCAGTCAGTGCAAGCATTTGTCAGTATTCGTATAGCTCAACTTAGGAAAACTAAGGAGCTCAACGATTTGACGATCAATGCCAAAGAAGGGACATTTGGGTAGGCCGCAGAAATACTCAAACTGCCAGACATGCGTCAAAATAATTGAACATACGGAGAAAAAAAAAAAAATATTCCACATAGTCCTCATATTCACAATAAAATACAGAAGTGTAGAAAATTGTAATATTTAACAAAGTAAATATTTTGGTCAAATATAAATTTAAAAAAAAATAATTAATAAATACATATTGTAAAATAAAAACAAATATGAAGGTCAAATTGTAAACAATATAAGTACAAAAGCACAATTGAAATATAAAAAATCAGAAGAGAACAATTGTAGAACATACTGGAGCAGGTCAATCCCAAGCCTTTTTGTCCTCAAGATAGTCTTTTACATTGTAAAAAGCCTTTAGCAAAAGTTTCCGTTTTACAAATGATTTGAATTTATTAAGGCTTAGTTCCTGAATATGATTAGGAAGCTTATTATAATAATGTATACACTGACATTTGAATGATTCCCCTATTTTTTTGAGCCTGGTAGCAGGCGCCACAAATTTATGTTTATTCCTAGTATTAAAATCATGAATATCACTATATTTCTTAAACGTGTTTTTATTTTTATGGGCATACAAGATATTTTCGTAAATATACTGAGAAGGTACAGACATTATATTAATCTCTTTAAATTTATCTTTAAGAGAGTGTCTGGGACTTAATTTATAAATAAAACGAATAGCTCTTTTCTGCAGAACGAAAATTATCTGAATATCAGCGGCATTTCCCCACAATAAAATACCGTAGGACATGAGACTATGAAAATAACTAAAGTAAACTAAACGTGCTGTCTCTAAGTCAGTTAAGTTTCGTATTTTTCTTACAGCATATGCAGCAGAGCTGAGTTTTTTAGATAATTTGTCTATATGGGGGCCCCATTGAAGCTTAGCATCCAAAGTTATGCCCAAAAACACTGTAGTATCTTCAGGACTCAACTCTTTACCTTTTATTAACACACTAGTTTCTACTTGGTTAACATTAGGCATGGTAAACTTAATACATTTCGTTTTTTTTTCATTAAGTAGCAAGTTATTTACGTTGAACCAATGTACTATTTTTGAAACAGCGCTATTTATATCGTCAGTAACCGGCTGTTGGCGTTTAAGTTTAAATAAAAGTGATGTGTCATCAGCAAACAAAACTATATTTTGGTTATCTTTAATGAGGTAAGGCAAATCGTTAATATAAATAAGAAACAAAAAAGGACCGAGAATTGAGCCCTGAGGGACACCCATTTTTACTACAGACCCGGGAGATCTCTTTCCGTTCACATCAACTCTCTGAATCCTTTCACTAAGATACGACGTAAGAAGATCCAGGGAGGAGTTTCGGATCCCGTAGTGGCGTAGTTTCCTGATTAATGTTTCATGGTGAACGCAATCGAAAGCCTTAGACAAATCGCAAAAAATGCCCAGGGCATCGCATTTGTCTTCCCATGCATCATAAATATGTCCTAAAAGTTCAACACCGGCATCGGTTGTTGAACGACCCCTTGTGAAACCAAACTGTTTAGTATGCAACAAGTTATTTCTATTAAAAAATCTTTGCAATTGCTCTAAAATAAGCTTTTCAAATATTTTACTAAAGGCAGGTAGTACAGAAATGGGTCTGTAATTCGTGGGGTCAGATGTACTACCCGTTTTGAATAATGGTATTATTTTACTATACTTCATTAGATCAGGAAACTCACCGCGATCGATACAATTATTGAAAATTAAAGCTAAAGAAGGAGCTACAATGTGGATTATAGACTTTACAACGTCCACAGAATTACCCCATAAATCTGCAGTCTTTTTAACATTTAAGGAGTTAAAGGTTTTAATAATACTAACGCAAGTTACATGTTCGAAACTAAAATCGAAATCGCAAACTTTAACATTATCTTTAAGTAGAGACTCTGCTGCAGTAGATGAAGAGTTCAGAGATTTTGTTGTTGATACGGGGATCTCTGAGAAGAAGTTTTCAAATGCCGCAGCAACCTGTGCGTCTGATGTGATCACATTGTCTTCAATTACAAGTTTATAATCGCTTGATGGTCTTGTAGACCTTCCAGTTTCTCTATTTATAATATTCCAAGTCGTTTTAATTATATTATTACTGTTTTTAATTTTGGAACTTAAGTAAAGCGATTTTGCTAAAGAACAAACTTTTTTAAACAATTTTGAATAATTTCTAACATATAAACTAAATTCTGCAGTGTTAACAAAAATCCTTTCTTCATACAATTCGTAAAGTCGGATTCTACTTTTATGAATACCATTGGTAGCCCATTCACTGAACGATACGTCACTGTTAACAGAAATAGTCTTAGGTATAAAAGTAGAATTAAATTGATTACAGTATATATTAAAAAATTCTTCATATTGGACATTGACATCATCAAGTGTAGACAAATCCGGCAAATTATAAATGAGTTTATTTTTAAAAGTTTCTAAACGACTTGCAGTTTTAGGGTTAACAGAGATATTCTTTTTAGCCACAGAGTTATTTTGGGTTTGAAATGTAATTAATTGCCCACAGTGATCAGAATCTAATAAATTTATAATTTCTTTATGACTTGGTTTAATATCTGTATAAATATTATCTATACATGTGGCACTAGTAGGCGTTATTCTTGTGGGTTCCAAAAATAAGTTAACTAGATTATAGGACTGAAATAGACTTATAATTTTACTACACAAAGCTGAGTTTTCCAATAAATTAACATTAAAATCACCACAAGTGATTATGTTCTTATTAGAATTGCAAATCTTGTGGAAAACTTCATCCATTACCTTTTCAAAGCAGTCATACAATCCAGAAGGGGGTTTGTACACACACAATACAATAAACTGCTCCAATTCAATACAGGCTATTTCAATTGACCGCTCAACAGATAGGTTTACAATATCCTTACGTTGTTTAAATTTAAGGTGGTTACTTACTAAAATCATTGATCCACCACGTATTGCATTAATTCTATTAAATGAACTACCAACCTGGTGGTTACTAAAATTGAACATGAACTGTTCGTTCTTGAGCCAATGTTCTGTTAAACAAAGAATATCAATATTGTTGCAATTCAAGAATAACTCTACTTCTAAATCCTTATTCATAAATCCTTGAATATTTTGATGCACCAGGTTGATACTATTTACTGATTTTTTATTGGAAATATTTTTGTGCTTTAGTACATTTATGCTAGAGATTGTCTCTGTTGTCTTAACTTTTAATTTAAATTTATACTAATGTCAACATTTGATGCCAAGTTATTGGCAAAATTACTTGAAATGTCCATGCATTGCTCAATAGGAGCAATTTGTTTAGCCAAGTTTTTGGCTGTAATTAAAAAATAATATGATAGCGACATAGCTATCTGTCTCCTACAAAATTTTGAAAGATAGTATCTATTGACAAGATATCTATCTTTTGTCAAATAAAAATGAGTGCCAACATAATTGTTGGTGTCAATTAAATGAAACATGTTATTATTAATTATCAAGTTGTGCAATTGTGTATTAATCTTATATCTAATTAAATTTTCCTCCTGTGGCAAACTTTGACTATAAGGGAATGTGAACATCACAATTTTTTTCACACTTAAGTTACTCAAAGTACTATAATATTGCAATAATTCTCCTTTGCTCACATGACCCCTATTGCCGATAAAAATTAAAAGTATAGTGTCCTGTTGAAATTTACATTTTATGATTTTTTTCATTATATCAAATAATGAACAGCCAGGCATACAGTTATTTATTATGGAGTGTCCCGGATATTCATTTGTTAAAAGGTGACCTAAACCTTTACCAATTTCATCACAGAAAATAACTATTTCTTTATTTAACATCTGTTGTGACAAACAATCAGTAATTTCTACCGGCAATTTAGTAGTATAGGCATATTAGTAGTGCCCGGAAATATATAAACAAGATATTTATAATATAATCATATATAATATGATTTAAAAGAAAGCATCATAATCATGCTTCTCCTTAGAAATCTACATTTTAGAATGTGCAGTCATTTTACTTCTTGACAATTCGTAAGTGCTATTTGAAATTACGTTTTTATCCATTTAGAAAAAAAAAAACATTATTGATGCTTTTTAGTTCATCATTGTTTTCAGTGTACGTATCAGTTTATGAGAAAAAGTAATGAATATTTAATTTTTAGTGTAAACCAAGGCATTTCAATAAGTAGATAGGTGAATACTAATAGTGGTTTTACCGTCGCACATCCCTGTTCAGTCTGTGTACAGGTAACAAAATTTCACCGTATAAAATGGCTGAAAAGCATGACTATGACAGAGCATAAATTAGCATGCGAACATACTCTATTTTTATAGCACTTTAATGTGTGTTTAACTTGCAAAAAAATGGATGTTATCAGTGAATTACTAGACTTCTACGTCACGGCCTTGGTCCAAGTGTGAGTGATAAATTATTAGTGATAAATTATTCTAGAGCGTTAATTATCAGCCGAGTCGAGATGAAAGCAGAGAAAGTACGGCACACGGGGAACGTAAAAAGTACGGGCCGTGTTCAAATCATTCACTTAGTACATACCGATGGACTTGATGAACATTACGACTATTTTCTGTTCATAGTACATTGGACTCTAATATGGAAATATTGTAAAAAAAAAAACATTTTTTTAAAAGAGTAACCATGGAGTTTCTTGCCGGTTCTTCTCCATACGAAACGATCAATTTGGAACCATGCACTAGCTTCTGACGTTTTACAAGTGCCCACGTTGGCCTATGTGAAATAAAAAGATTTTGACTTTGAAGAGAATGTTAGGGGTTCTGCTGAATTCGTTTCGTTAACGTCGAAGGCTTTGTGTTGACCAGGCACGAATTCCTTTGTTCTGATGTCATCTCAACGCTCAGTCAGTCACGTGGTCAGAACAAAGGAATTGAAGGGGTGGTCAATTCCAAGTCTTCGACGTTAACGAAACGATCGTAACATGACTAGGGCGACTGGTCCCAGAACGCAAAGGGTAAGAAAAAGCTGCGAACTCGAGGTACAATTTAATACAACCACTCTTATGATTATGATGTTGGTCATGGTTATGATGATATACAAGATATCTTGTGGACATTATCTAGATTACAATAGAAATTAAAACATTAATTTGTGTAAAACTAATCCAGTAAAAACCTCTAAAATTCTTATTTTAGATTTATATTATAACTAGCTGTTACCCGCGACTTCGTCCGCGTGGAATAGTATCTTTGGGTGTATTTTTGAATCATTAGTAGGTATATTAAAAAATAAAAATTTATTGTTCTCTTATAAATGTCCAAGAGACACTTACTGGGGCCAGCGTCACGTTGTGTACAAAAATATTTTTAAAAAACCTAATTTAAAACATTTTTATACACAACGTTTGCTGTTTTATTGTTGTTAGATAAAATGTGGAGATTTTTGGGATTTGATACACGTGAGCGGGCCACGTAGAGTTGCCCATGCGAAAAATAAATTAAATAAAAAAAAATAAAAAATAAATTAATCGTATTTTTTTAACGTAACGAAAACAATCTTACTTACTATGAATTAAAATGAACTATGAACTAAAATATCCCGAAATATTAAGTACTTATGTACAAAATTAATTTTTAGGACCTTACTAATAAAAAATAGGAACTAAAAAAATTATGCGAAGCAATCAAATATTTTTACTCTATTGCAAAATGAATTTCTCTGTAGCGCAAATTTCTGTAATCACATGCGTCCGGCAACGACGTCTGCCCTCACGTGTTTGCCCGTTCGGGTAGGCATAGTTAGATTCGTGCCGTGCGCTACCCCACCACACGACCGCCCCCCGCGCTCGCCCCACTTCGGCGAATGTGCGCGACGATGACCGATGACCGACGGCAGGCGGCGGCGATGAATAAGTATTCGTAACTTCAAAAGTCGACTTTTTTATTGCTACAAAACAAAAGTTACAATTTCTGGAATTCCTTTGGTACCTACTTATATAAAAACTTTGCACATCCTAAGAGACCTATGTACCAAGTTACATGGTTTATCTCCAAAAATGACGAACACCCACATGCAACCCCTATTTCACCCCCACGCTGGTGTAAATTTTAAAATGCTAGAACAAACGATCTTTTGTTTATTATTTAGTGCCTAAATGCCTAAATATAAAATGTAAGGTATCTTCAAGAATGACGAACTTCATACAAACTTTCAACCCCTATTTCATCCCCTCACAGGTCGAAATTTCAAAAACGCTAGAACAAATGTTTTATTATTTTTTATCAAGTGCTTAAATATAAAGTTTCATGGTTTTATCTTTAAAAATTATGAAATCCCATACAACTTCCCCCCCCCCCCCCTTTTAACCCCTTAGAACCCCTTTTTCGCGATAAAAAGTAGCCTATGTTTTATCTCGGGGTCTAGAATATCTGTATACCATTTCATTCAATTTTGAAATCCCATACAACTTCCCCCCCCCCTCCTTTTAACCCCTTACAACCCCTTTTTCGCGATAAAAAGTAGCCTATGTTTTATCTCGGGGTCTAGAATATCTGTATACCAAATTTCATTCAAATCCGTTCAGTAGTTTTGGCGTGAAAGAGTAGCAGACAGACAGACAGACAGACAGACAGACAGACAGACAGAGTTACTTTCGCATTTATAATATTAGTTAGGATTAGTTAGGATATAAAAATATTAATTTAATTATTATTTATTTATTTTTATTTCATGTTGCGCCGACCCCAAGTTATTACTTGGGGTCGGCGCGACAAGGGACAAGGGTAGGATGATGATGATGATTTTTATTTATTTGATTTTTTTTATATTGTATAAACCTGCACATTTAATCGAGATTCTAAATTTGATGAACAAGGTACTGTATTCTTTTGAATATTTGGAGAATTATTTATACCTAATTCAATTTGTTTGATAAGAAATTAAATTATTTTAATAGTGTTAAAGTAAGAGTCAAAATAAACTTGATTTTGAGATCTAACTTTATCTTATTTAAATATATAGAAGATGTGTTTTTCGGCAACTATTTGTGCTTACATAGTATGCAATATTTACTTTGTACACCAATATTTATGGCAAAAAATGTAGACCAATGATTTGAACGCAATATCTTGCAGTACCTAACACCAATTGGTACCTACTGCGTACTAGTGTTTTACAAATAAAATATATTTCTATATTTGCACACTTCTCATAACTTCTTAGTGGTGGCCGAGTGGTAACGGCCCCAACTTACGAGTTGTAGGTCGCGGGTTCAAACCCAGCCAGGCGCATTTATTTCATCACCACTGCTCTCAAAACGGTGAAGGAAAACATCGTGAGGAAACCGGCATGTCCTAGAACCAAAAATTCGAAGACATGTGACATCCACCAATTCGCACTGGGCCCGCGTGGTGGATTATGGCCCTTTCCCTCTCCTAGAGAGGAGACCTGTGTCCCAGCAGTGGGAACATTAAAAAGGCTGATGATGATGACACTTCTCATAATATAGAATGTTTCAATAATATGTTTACGACACGTCGCAGATGTGTTCTCCGCTGAAATATCACAGACGTGTCATAATCATAAATTTTATTCAGCAATAATGTTTGTAAACAGCAATAAATGTAACACTGTAATAACAATCTCATTTAGCACAGCACGCTCATAAAATTAATATTAATCTTTACCTACCGAGAATTCATTTTTCTTACGAAAATCACTTTATAAGGCCTGCCATATAAATTTCTGCAAAGAGAACTTTAAACTTAGCATTATAAAAAAATTACAACGATATATTCTCAAATCAAATAAATATAAGGCAAAAATTTCATAAAAATCGGGCAAGCCGTTTCAGAGGTGTTTGGTAATAAACACTGTTACAGAATTTGTTTTTAAAATCTTCAGATCTTTATTGAACCGACTATTATGCCTTTATGCATATGGTAGGTGCCAGATAAAATTACCATAAAGTACATTGACCTTTCTAAGTTTGACAGAGTTCAAAAACGGACATAAAGCTATTTTAATCGACTTCTATCGTGATCCTTTACATTTTGTAGTAACCAACGAAAAACGATTCATTATTATTGTTCAAGGTATTAGAAAAAGGTGAACGTACTCTATGGAATATTATATAACGTGCGTGCGCAAAAGAGTTTGTATATAATTATCGTTAAATTATGTTTTGTACAGAGTGAGTTTAAATTCAACAGAAATCTTTCAGGAGGTAAAATTCATGAATATAAAAAATTGACGACAGGATTAATGCTGAAATCCGTGCTGAAATGTACTAAAAATCTGATCAAAAGCGAGTTTAACACATATAGAAGGGCGAAATTGTCATTGCTCGCCGTCCGAAAAATAGGGCTGTTGCCTTTCGCGTGCGGACTTGTCCGTGTTGGTTAGCCTTTGGATACGGTACCTCACAAACAGCTATTCAGTGAGTTTTGTATTCGTATAATTCATCATATTGTTGTAGGAGTAGTTGATTTTTTTCTCTTTTAAAAGACATGCCGGTGGCAAGATCATATTTTTATAAAGAAAAAAATTGTAACACGCTCATACAGTTTCTATCGTAATTGCTAACGATTTCCGATTACTTGTAAAGATAGCGTGAGATGATTTCAGTTTTTTTTGTGCGTATATTTTTTGTTCGTTCGTGCGATAAATTAGTACCTATAACCATGTGTGACGTTGCCATGAATTGGACATAAAATATTTCGTCTCTTTGAGCGAGTGTTGAATACCTGATTGCGACATGGTTATTAGGTTCATGTTATCATCACTATCGTTGTAACAGTTCTGTCCTTATCCTTGGGTACATACTACAAAACAAAGTCCCCACTGCGTCTGTACGTGTATCCGCGATAATTTGCTCGATTTTCACTAATATACTCATGAGGAAGGTCAGGAAAGTGTGTTATGCTTATGTCGTCCGAATTTTTTGTTCAGGATATATGGGGCGTAGCTCATGTGTAGCCAAAGGAGGTCACATGAGGTACTTATTTATTAGCTAATAGATTGGCTTATTTCGAAGAATTTTGGCAGTTAGAATAGGTTTCAGAATTTGATAGGAAAAAAATATCATGTTGTATCACCCTCTTTCACGCGGCTGAAGCCGCTGGTAGAAGCTAGTGATCAATGAATCGGAGATTAGTTTTATTTAATCCGATAACACTAATGGAGTTATTAATGCGTCGGTACTCTTTAGACTTTGTAGCACAATTCATAACATGAAGGATGACGTCCGAAAGCTTTAAATTTTTCAGTATTTCTATATTAAATAAGATGAGCAGATCGGTTCTGCTCTTCTTATTAAACTATTAAGCCCCAAGCGAGCGCCGGCGCTCGAAAACCTATTGTTCTTTAATTGTGTCTGTAAATAAGGTAGACAAAAGGCTAAGGGCGTTAAATACGGATCTATCGCAAAAACCGGTCTCAAGGGCGTCAAATGATGTTGCGAGGATATTCGAAAGAGTCATCGTTCTCCTTTTACGTGGGAAATCATAAATGACTTCTCACTTTGACTCCATGCCTCTGCATGGCTCTCCAAGAAGGGTTATCATACTTTTACTGACTAAAACCTCTTTCAGTAGCCTTTGATTACGGTAATTCTGTTGATCCATCAGTAAAAAAAAATGGCCCCGGAACGCATAGTGAAGAACATTGTGGGCTTTAGTCAGTAATAGTCTGACATTTCCTCCCATTCCCGAGAGGGAGGGACAAAAAAAAACAGGGCATTAATTGACAGATTCTCGCGGTTACAAACTACTTTAAAATCCAGGATATAATTTAATAAACTGAAACAATGTAATTTATCAGGTTTATTATTACCAAGTAAGTAATAATTACGGATACAGTTTAAGTAGGTAATAATGAAGAAACGTCTAGATTAGATCCAGTACAGCTGCTTGCGCCACATACCTTCTGCTAATATGAACGTAAAAGCGTGCATTATTGCTTCCCATCTAATTGGCGGCCAATTACGCACAGACATACCAGCCGAGCAAACTTGTACACATCGTGCAGAAACAATTTGTACTAGATACACAACAGAAACCAGATAAGTCTTTGGAAATGTGTGATTTGGTTTCATGGTGATCTAACTTTTTTAACATATTATATTATTTTCTAGTTTAGTCTAACACTCTAGCCGAACTAAAGATGCGATTGTCGCAACTACAGCTGTATGAACACCAGTCGAATCTTTTCATTAAAAAAGTCGTTAATCTGAATTAATTTTACTAAAGAATTGATTTTTGAAACGGTTAAGGTGTAACCATAGATTTCGAGGTCTCTATTTATGTCAACTGGGGAGTTTCAAGTAAGGTTACTAAAAGTAAAGCTTCCTCATGATCACTAAAATAAAACGTTTTTCACTGGTTATGTCCGGTTACACGACACGAAAGTGTTTATTAAAGACAGTACGTACTTATAAATTATAAAACTCAAGAGTTAGTTTGTTTGAACGCGTTAATCTCAGGAAATACTGGTTCAAATAGAAAAAAAAAACAGTGTTAGATAGCCCATTTATCTATAAAGGCTATAACACTATATGCCATATAACATTACGCAATGTTATAACCGACGGGGGCAGTGACTTAAAACACTGGTGAAACTGCGGGGAACAACAAGAAGTTTTTAAAAGTATAGCATAGTCGAACCATATTACCTTAAGACATGCAAGTCACAATCTTTATTATTGTAACAATTATACATAATAAATGAAGCGCATAATTATGTTGTTAAGTTTTAAATGTCATAGAAATTAAATAATAATAGATAATTTAAACAATAAAATGTATCTTGATAAAAATATATTTTTGAATAAACGTTAAAGCAAGAATAATAAGTATATTATAATTTAAATTAGTGCATTATATGTTAATTTTATCAAGGCAAATAATTTTAAACTACATTTATTTTTTCGACGAAATGTTTACTTTGTTCAAGGCAGTTTATTAATATTATGTAAACAGTAGTTATAAAGATAAAGAGAAGAATATTCAGAAATAATTTATTATTTTAGCAAGCACAACATTGTGATGTTATTTAGATCTCGCTCTTTAAAATCTGCCAGCAGAAAGTCATAAAAAATTATTACCGTCGGTAATTTTTATATTCAAACATGAGCTGCTGTACGTTAATAAACTAATTTAAGGCGGGCTTTCCTCACTCGCCTATCGTCAACGCTGCGCATGGTTTAAAAGCTTGTTGCTTTATTTAACGCAATCCAACATGATGTTTGATGCAACAGAATGCGAAAAAATAGAGATAGGTAACACCTGAAAATTCTGTTGGCATTCGGTAATTCTACGATCTACTCGAATATTTGACTAAACTTCTTCCAGGAAATACGTGTTTTTGTTAAACCCTAAAGGTTTCTAAAACAATGATTCATCATAAACATTATTTAGAATCTCGATTAAATGCGCAAGGCTTCTGTAGAAGTACTATTTTATATTTTTAATATACACATGTACATTATGGAAAGTAAAATTTCACGTAAAATAGCAGATTTTCATAGGTCTTTACTGGGTTTTGATTTCTATAGAAGCCTAGATAATATCCACAAGATAACTGTATATTCAAAATATCTGAAGAAAGATGTGTGATAACATCATAATCACGTAAGAGCGGTTGTATGAAAATGTACGTCGGGTTGGCCGCTCTTAAGTACCTGATGTACAAATTTACGCAACATACAGATACAAAATGGCGATAACCTCAAAATCCATCCGCATATTAAAATAACAAGTAACGCAACAAAAATGCTTTGTTATCCTCCCAACTAGTTGTTTTATTACTAATTTGATATTCAGTTAATATAGTTCTTAGATTAATGATAGTAATTAAATGTTCAGTACATCAACACGTTAGAAAATCCAAAGTGATGAAATGCGAGATACTTATCAGGTATTATGTTTATTAAAGCAATAAAAATAATAAAATAAATTATTTATAATTTTTCCAAGTAGTTTTCTTATTTATTGAACATAATTATCTTTTTTATATTTGAATATCATATTGCATAATTACGTTTTCTTTATTTAATTATTATATTGCATATTTATTACTTGCGTTTTCTAAATTTGAATATTATTTGCAGCATGCAATTTTCAGAAAGATTTCATCAGTGTTATGCATGACGGACGGATCAATTGTACCACCCCGACATGCTCTGGAGCCGAGGGTTGGTGTAAAAGTGTTACCGCGGCTCTGGGAAGAGGCAAGGAAGGAATGGGGTAGGTTTTTTAGTCAGTAAGAGTCTGTCACTGTCTCCAGCTCCGCCCAAGAGCGGGATTCGTCATTGGATGATTTTCACCTACCATAAAAAAAACAACCGGTATGCTCTACAAGTCTTTATAAGTTTTGAAAATTTAAGTACTCATTATGTTGTTACTATTAACATAATAGTGTAGGAAATGAGAATGACGAGGGGGAGTGGCATTTTGGTAATGGTAATTAATTTTATAAATGCAACTAGTTACGCAATAATACGCGAAACTGTGTACATTAACAATGCGTACATGGCGTGCTGTGTCGCTAGATAGTTTCCCTTTCACAGTTAACCACCCGAGTGTTTTGGGTACCGTACGTCGTTATGAACGTAGTTTCATTTCTAGTATAGGGTAGACTAGATGGTTGCAAACCAACGTACCAACTGAGGTCACCTTGCTGGTTGCAATTTGTGTAGACAGCAATTGCAATCTATGACCTTTAACGCCCTTGTCTTGCGTTTTTCCAACCGCTGTGACGGATTTGCGAACGTGTTGGCACGTGGTATACATATCGTCGCCCTCCCCGCTAAGTGTCGTAACTAGCAAATGATGTTTTTTCCAGGGCAACCGTTTTTCGGTCGGGCGTTACAGTCAAACTACTGTAGTTGCGTTAGTTGTAGCTTTATCAATGAATCAAAAAGTTTTTTATATAGGTCTTGGCTTATTCTTTAAGTTAGTAGTTGCCCTAAAGCCCTAAGGTATCTATTTATTTATTTATATTAATTTGAAGCAGATACGTCTCTCTGTGAGAATTTTGTTTCACAACTTGTGTCTGTTACGACGCGGTTATTTGGTATAAAATATAAATAAAAGTCTATTAATATGATATTTATTTATTAAAAGTAATAATAAATTTTGTTTGTAGGCTTCAAAAGTTACAAGTTACGTTTAAGGAGTTACAAAAAATAATGATTTAACATTTTTGGCAATTTAGTACTAAATATGTTTAAAACTATATGAATTGAAAGTTAACCTTATTTCAAATGAATTGTATATATTTTATATTTCAAGCCTATACTTGTGCTTATAACTATTAATGCACTTAATGCTTTGTATACATTTTGTTTCTAAGAACTATAAGATCTTAGAATTTGTAGTTACTTTAATATCACAATCACAGTCTTTGCAAAATATTAGTCTTTAATTGGACTTACTTTACCTAGGATGAAAGCATTAGTTAAAAGTTTTATTTATTGAACACGGGAACTAGAAAACAAGTCAATGATTATTTTATAGGTAAATAACGTCTTAATGGTAACATCATCATCACCCTAACCTTCTCCCATATTACTTGGAATCGGTGCAACATGTTTTTTTCTTCCACTCTGTCCTGTCACCCGTCACACTATCACTAACTCTCCTTTCTTTTATATCACTCCTCACACACAGATGAATGGATTTCCATCTCTTCTTCGGCCTCCCTCTTCCTCTCCATCCATCTACATGTAAACTCAGAACTCTTTTCGTAACATGCATTTCATCTCTCCTCATAACATGACCATATCAAGACAAACGATTTCCTTTCAACTTTTCAGTTACTGGCGCCACTTTCAGACTTCCCCTAATATACTAATTTCTCACTTTATCCATTCTCGTCACACCACACATCCATCTCAACATTCCCATCTCCGCTACGTGCAGTCTTTTTTCATCTATCTTCTTCACAGCCCAACATACTGATCCATGTAGTATGACACATCTTATCACGGACTTGTAAATTTTACCCTTCAACTTGAGGTGCATCCGTGGGTCACAAGTTGTTCCCGTGACCTATCGCCATTTCATTTATCCTTTGTTAATCCGATGCCTTACGACTCAGTCTACCTCACCATCCCCTTGGACAAGCTACCCGAGATACCGAAAGTCGGAACAGATTGTTATGGGCGCACCGGAGAGAGCTAAGGCAACGGGACCGGAGAGACCGCTGAAGTCACAGAACAGGTACTCCGTTTTGGTTCTACTTAATTTCAGGGCCAACACTCTTCAGTTTGTGTCACCACACCGCCAATCTATTCAGGACATCTAGGCCACTCTCGGCAACCAGGACAATGTCATCGGCCAACAACATACAACAGGGAGCCTCTTCCTGATTGTGCGACGTAAGATTTGTTCGACGTTAGATTATCATCAGGAAGAGGTAAGGGCTGAGAGCCGACCCTTGATATAAGTCGACAGCCACGTTGATGCTGCTAGTGTCGACTGTACGTCGATCGGATCAACTGAACATACTTCCCAGGCACACCTTTCTCCTTAAGGGCCCACCACAGAACCTCACAAGATACCCGGTCGTATGCCTTTTCGAGGTCAACGAATACTCCTCCTCCCTCTTTTTTTCAGCTTTCAAACTACCGTCTTCCGCTCCTGCACGCTCCCATTCCTTGAACTTTCTTTTGTTTTCTTTCAACACATTCTGAATTTCTATCAACCACCACCATGTATCCCTATCTATTGTGCTTTACCTCTCGACTCTCCCATAATATTTTTCGCTGCATTCCTAATACATTCTGCCATCTCATTCCAGCTTTCATCGAAAAACAACAGTAATTAGTGGCATAGTGATGTATAAATGTCACATACTTCACATAATTTTGAATCGGGATGAAAAATAAAAGTCTTTCTAACTGTAGTAGGTATGTAAATACGACAGGTAGAGAGAATATTTTTTCCCTCTTTTTGCACTTACGCAAAACCAGTTATGTGATTATCTCCTAAACGGTAAAAGATACAGATACGAGGATTAAAGATAACTATTCGAAATTTAGCTATTAACACGTAGGTAATGTCAGTGCAGATACGTCTGTTTGTGAGATACGACACTTAGCGGGGAAGGCGACGATATGAATGCTGCAATGTAATCTCAACACAACATTAGTAGTAACTTTTTCTTTGAGGCTTGATTTAGTTTTGTAATGTAAGTACTGTATTTTTGTTTCTTTGTAATCTTGTATCTCTGTTTAACGCTTACGCTATATACCTATGCCGTTTTGTTGATTTTATTTATATATTTTTAGGTGGAAACTTGTAATTGGCCTTCTTCTGTTTAAAATGTTTTTGTTACCGTATTATTAGCTGTAAGTTTTCCCAATATTAATAAAATAAAAATAAATAAAACACAAACGAAACACACAAACCAAGCTCCAATCAAGGTGATCTTTAAAACAAAAGAAATTAAATGTCGTGTTCTAATTATTTTATTTTTTATTGTACAAGAAAGGAAATACTACGTGCGGTATTCTCTTTCTTATTTGATTGTTTTGCTTTGAAGGATTGTCGCACGAGACGCACAGTTTAAAACGTTAGAAAAAAGTCGGCAAACGAAGGTGCTAATCACATATAACATGCAGGCAGTTATTCTGTCAGCATTAATTATTTTAATGTGTACGGAACACAAGTGCGTGCAACTAAATTCTGTTTAATTATTTTACACGTTAATCGTATTGAGTTACCAGTTTTTCAAATTTTTCCTTCGCGAAAGTTGAAAGTGGAATATTAATTCGGGCGGGCAATGACGTTCCATTTAAATTGTTCTTAGCACGAGATCTGTACTCATTATGATAATGTTAATAGCATTTCTTCAATGTTGCGTGCCTTGTATTGCGGGTACATTATTGATCAAGACCATAGTTAATTTGTTTGTTTTTATAAGCGTAAGCAAATAACTTGAAGTGACAGTGGACACATTGCTCGCAGAATCGATGATCGATGGGGACGAAAGGTTCTGGAGTGGTGATCACGTAACGGGAGACAGTAAGGTGGAACGATACCCAGGTGGGCGTCCAGGGAATTCGATGGATGCGAGGCGCAAGGGGCCCGTCATTATGGCAAAACTTGGGGGAGTCCTATGTCCAACAGTGCACGTATTTCGGCTGAAATGTTGATGATGATGACGACAATGAAGAATATGGTTTATTTGTATGTATAATAATTAATTTAAGTCAGTGTGTACCTAATCAAAGAAACATGTAAATATACATCATCATCAGCCTTTTCAATGTTCCCACTGCTGGGACGCAGGCCTCCTCTCTAGGAGAGGGAATAGGCCATAATCCACCACGCGGGCCCAGAGCGGATTGGTGGACGTCATATGTCTTCACTTTTTTTTTTTTTGAGAGCAGCGGGTAAATATTGCCTTTATTTATTTATTACTATGTAGTTTATGTACATAAAAGGAGCGAGACAGACTTAATGCCTTTCTTATTGAGATTGTATTTGAGACATCTGTTCTTGTAAAGATAAAATCTTCGATTATGTCTACTATGACATCTCTGTTTAACTTGTCAGTTGTATGTAAAAAAAAAAATGAATGAATGCCTAATTTCTATAAAAATTGGAATAATATCAGAAACTAAGTAGCAGCAGATAAAAGCAAAAGGAAAAACCAAATGAAATTCTACTATGTGTCTACTGTATTATTTTCCAAATCATAAACGGGGAATTGATACAGGCTCATTTAGGAAGCTGTAAATCGCTTTTTAATCTTGCCTCTTTATATAACACTAGCTTTTGCCCGCGGCTTCGCCCGCGTACATAAAATATAGCCTATGTCACTCAGGAGTAAAGCAGCTTTCTATTGTTGCTAAAATTTTTCCAATCGGACCAGTAGTTCCAGAGATTACCTCCTACAAACAAAAAAATAAAAAAACAAAAAAACAAACTTTACCTCTTTATTATATTAGTGTAGATTTATGTCTTTATTTAATACTTTTTAACGTAACTTTCTTAATATTAAGCCTACTATGGCCCTATACTGTGATGACGGAAAAAATCGCATGCAAATCAGCTGTTATCAAATTACTTTTTTGTTATGTATAATTTTATAATAGATTTTGAAATTGATTTAAAAAAAGCAGTTGTTCTGGCTTCAAGACATAGAGACAAAAGAAGTCAGGGCGGCTGACAAATGAATAGGCAGTTTTAAATGTTATATTAATACTATAGTGTTGTAGGAATAAGCCCTACAATCTATCGAGAAAACGCCATTCATTAGGTCTGATTATAACACCCAGCTTTTCTATGAAATTATAAAGATACGAATATCAAGATTTTTTTCTCAGGAATAATAGCACCAAAGTGACCGTTGCCGTCATCGTCGATAATAATAGTTGGACTATCATTTCAAAGCGAGTCTAAAATAACTGTAAGACGTGAAGCGACTTATTAGAACATATTTAATTCTCATACTGCAAGTACAATATAAGTTCAACGTAAGTACGTTAAGATTATTATATGTTATTAGGTGTTATGCTATTATTGCCTAGTAATATTTTTTTTAAGTTTATGATCAAAGTTTTTGAACGCAGCGTTGCGTTCACGGACGCTATAGCAAAGCAAAGCGGTGCGAATGAAACAAAAAGTTAATACTTTATTGCGGTGGCCCACGTAACCAAGCGCACGTGGGAGCAGAGTGGCAACGAGCGAAGCGAAGCGGACGCATTTAGTTAGTATGATATTTTCACGTGAAATTGTAGAGACAAGACGCTCGTGACTAGAAGCCGCTGTTGAATCCGCAATCCCATTCACCCTGATTCGCCCATGTCAATCGGCACCCACAGCCGGCATGGCACGGCAAAGGATTTTTATTACTAATCAAGTTATTTTGAATCTTATTTCAATGAGCTTAGAATTCATGTTACTTTATTTCATGACGGGACCCGCCGCGGCATGCTGCGGCATATCGCGGCGAGCCATTTCATTCCGAAAGACGTGATGTGTCACTTTGTGTCAAGGACAAGGAAGGGGAAAGAAGAAGGATAATAGGTAAACTAATCATGACTGGCTGAAAGTACTGTACATCTTGAAACTGGCTAATAAAAACTTGATTTGAATGCGTTCACTATAGAAGTTTTGCTTTAGTATGAAGTCTAACCACTGTGAGAGCAATGGTGGGCAAGTGGTAACGGCCCCGTCTTCGGAGTTGTAGGTCGCAAGTTACCTAGTCAGGACCATTATTTAGTGTAATTTAGTCATTACCATTGCTCTTAAGACGGTGAAGAAAAACATCGTATGGAAACCAGCATGTCCTAGAACACATGTACAAAAACGTACACAGACATGTGACATACACCAACACGCCCTGAACCCGCTTGGTGGATTACTGCCCATTCCCTTTCCTAGAGAGGAGGCCGAAGTTCCAGTAGTAGAAGTATGATAAGGCTGAAGTTATGCTAAGCTGCTATACACTCTAATTCTTTGTTCCATCTTTTTTTCCCATTATAAGTACACTTTCACTGACCAAAACTTTACTATGTTCCTCAGTTTCCCTTAGCGTTCTAGGGTCCACGGCAGCTCTACCAAACAATCCTGCAGCATCTATCGATCATGGTGAACACTTGCTGAAGTATGAACAGAGCTGAACTACTAACCTGCAAGTCATCGTCGACTGTGGAGTCAAAGGTTTCTCGTAGCTTGGCCTCGCCGCGTACATCCGCTTTGGCTGTGAGCTGCTTCTCTCGTAGAGATGTTCTCCGCACCGACCGGACCCTGCTGAGTTTGATTGTGTTTTACGGACTTGTAACACGCATGTACGAAATTAATTTCTTTAAGTAAACGTCAGCTAAGCGAGTCAATGACATGTAGGTGAAGTTAGTACGCAACTTACATTTGACTACGTGCGGTTTGTCCTATACACGATACGCGCAGATTCAATTTATTGGTATAAGACAGAGGCACGATAACGTTGTTCTAAAGAATTAAAACAGTGTGTTACCACAGTTTTTCCTGGTTGTTAGTCAGGTGCAACTGGTCTGCCTCGCAGGTTGTTTTTTTTATGGGTCAACGCCTGCGCGTATAAATCAGCGCGTATAAATCACTATTCCTTTCCTATTACGTCACATATTTTAGGAACTATCTTGGCGCATTTCATCTCGTATGTATCTTACTAAGCGCCCCACCGCCCGCACCTGTCTCAGTCCCCGCGGTCGTCATACCCCCGCGCGTCAGTACCGCGTAGGCGAGGACGAGGTTAGACGGTTGTCCTATAACTAAACGACACACCCCGTTCCTTCTTGCTTTAGTTCCAAGGCCCTGGTGTTTTGCTTCCGCATGAACCCATGGTCCCAGACGGTACAGTACAAGTATTAGTTACCGGCTGGTGCTGGCACTGGAGGAGGAGCGGCGGGCAGTGCGCAGTCGGTCGGCGGCGGCGTGTCGCCGCAGCTCCTCCTGGTCGGCCGCCAGGCGGAGGATGCGTGCGCGCAGCTCGCCTTCCTCGCAGATGTCTGCACAACACAATATTACTTTTATAAATCAAACAAATATTCATATTTCATAGGATCTTCACTAATAGACATGCATATTAGAGAACACAAAGCGTAATGGCAGGTTCTAGAAAAAAAAAATTGCTGTCATATTGGCATCTGACATCAAATGAAAAAAAAAATATAAAAGTATATTAAAATTCCAAACAATTTTAACTTTGACTTCATTACTACAAATATTAATAGAAGCCAAGTATTAAAAATATTCCAGTTTTAAGTTGGTGAGATTACGTTGATTAATTTTACAAATCTACAAGTACATTTTTGAACGAAGATGTCATGTTATAATGTTTTTTTTTCTATAAGTCATTAAGCTGGATGGCAGTTGAAATGTCTAATGCCATGCTCTTTGCTAGTGATGTTGGTATATTCCAAATGTTCTATGTCTTAAATCATTATAACCATTACATTCTAAGCACAAACAGTTATTTTTATTTATTTACTAGCGACCCTCCCCAGCTTCGCAACGGAAGCAATGGTAATATTAAATATAATATATTATGCATGTATTATACTTATAAACCTTCCTCTTGAATCACTCTATTAGAAAATCAAAATCTGTTGCGTAGTTTTATAGATTTAAGCATGCATAGGGACAGCGGGAAGCGACTTTGTTTTATACTATGTAATAATGTGTTCATTATCTAATGCGGAAATATATTTCTTAAGTATTATGTGTAAAATAATTTGTTATTACTTACCTGCCGGCGTTTCATCGTGCTTATTCCTTACATTGAGATCAGCTCCATATTGTACTAACAGCTCTAGAACCTCTAGCTGTAACAAAACAAACGAGATATTAGTTTATCTTAACAACAATACTTAGTAATAAAATGTCTATTGTGTACAATGTGAATTTACTTTGTAGGATTATTATTTAAAACATCGTAATTTGCTATGCTTCTGACAAAATTTCATATAATTATTTTATGTGGGAAATCATTCCAATGACTTCTTCTGCTCTTGGGCGGACCAGACCAGGGCGTGTCATGTCTTTAACTGATTAAAACCCACTCCTATTCCATCTTTGCCTTCGTCCTAGGGTTCACTTTCACATATACAGTGGCCCAGTAGACTTTGGCCCTGCTAGGCCCTTACGATTTACTGTCAAGAGGATTACGCGCGCCTCTTGTGAGTAAATCTTACTACTTTATTACTTCCCGTTGTCCACGACTTGAGCTCGATCCGGACGTTTACCGGACGGCTGGGCGGCGAAGTACCCATTTCTCGCATTCCACAAGCCAAAAGCTGGAAGTTATTGGGATTCTGACTGGTGGATCGTGACGACCGCTCCCACGCGCGTATGGGCGCCCCCTTTGCTAGCGTATTACTGTTTCACAGAAGGGGGCGACCGCCTACCATTCTTCCTCGCTCCGGACCACGGAGTAAGTATAAAGAAGAGTTGTTGTAATAAGATTTTCCTAACAAAAAACGCGTGACATTTTGCGGGGTGAGGGGGTGTTAGATTCCGCCCATTTCTTTACTTCTCAACAGGCAGTCAATAGCCAAACTGACGATTTTGAGTTGAAGTTACGTAACTATCTCTTACTAGATGTCGCTAAGTACAGGATGCAACAGGGTATTTTTAAAATTAATTTTGTGAACCATCTTATTACGTCTTTCTTTCATTGAAATGATTCTCTGTATGAAGTCTGATCATGATTTCATTGAAATAGAGAAACTATTAACTTTACATATATATTTGAAAGAGTTGGAACGCAAAGGGTAACTGAGTAACACAGGTATATTTTTTTATTCTGTAAAAGTCTGATACTCTTTCCACTTAAATAAGCAACAGATTCTGGCTAGAACGGGAGAAGTTATTTGATGAGCTCGAATGTACGAGTGTCTCATACACAGTTCTATTCCAAGTATCAGATAACTGAGAACATACATCATTAGTAAGGATCCTAGCGAACCGCATCGGTTTCGCTCGGGCGATCAAATAAGATAGCGTTTATCGGTAAGAAAAAAGTACATTCCAAAAATTATGTAAATATCGTATTTACATTTCAAACATACCAATACTCATGGTCTTGGATAGTAATACTACACTTTGTTTTTTTAATCAAGTTAATAAATAAAATGTGACAGAAGCGAATTTCGTCTATTCTGCCATTAAAGTTTTGAAATGCTGGTATAGCGCGTATTAGAAACCAGCGCACAGCTGGGTGCGGGAGAAACAACCCCTCAGTCACCTGGAGACTACCTATGTATATATTTGTGTTTTTGTGTGATTTTTCATAATTCAGTTATGAAATTTTGTTTTCGATAAAAAAAAGTCTAGGCATGTGTTTCGGGTTGCACCGTTAAATTTTGATCGTTTTAATCCTGTGAAAGGTTGATCTGGTACTACTCTAAGTTAAAAAATTAAGTTTCTAAAATTCGAATTATTATGTTATTATGTAAACAGCAACTGACTGAAGGTAGTTGTCGGTCGTTGCGTACTAACTACCTACAGGTCATTGAACTCACTTAGCTGATGTTTATTTTAAAAAATGAATTATTTACATACGTATATTCTTTCGACCTTCCACAGCACTAAAACGATCAAAATTTAACGGTATATAATGTACTCTTTCAATGCTACATGAGAGTGCAGTAAAGAAGTGAGCGTTACATACATGTCCCCAGCAGGCGGCGGCGTGCACGGGCTGCCACATGTCGTGGTCCACCACGTCCGTGGACGCGCGGTGCTCCAGCAGGTACTCCACCACCTTTATGTACCCATTCGCCGATGCTATGTGTAACTGGAACAAAGGAAACCACGATAAACATTATTAGAAGAAGAGGAAAATTAAAGTTAAAATTAGGTTTATATTTTACACTTGATTCTAGCCTGGATTGTTTTCTCTCTCTTTTACTCGAAGGTTAGCTGAGAATTCTCCCACTGTTGAGTTAAACTGGCCTGTGTACTTGATAAATGATATTTTGTAAATAGGTTTTAAAATAACACTACATGTCATGAATAGTCTAAATACTGTGTACTATTATATTTATTTTGTGTACAATAAAGAGTAAATTAAATAAGATAAATATATACATAATAATATCATAATTCTATATCGAAATGTAAAACAAAATTATTTATAACACCAAAAAACTAACTCTGTTCAAAATAACGTTAGATATTTAAAAAATCTTTTTTACTCTCTGTTTAACCAATTTTGAGTTTTATTACGTTGTTGAAATGAAAAATGGCAGCTGCAGCACCTATTTAGGTTGGATTTTGACCAAGTAAATAGTTTGATTTTTGACGACGCTTTTGCTTTTAATGCCATCCTTATGCCTACGGAATAGAAGTTAAAATTGGTCAAACAGACAGTAAAAAAGGTTTCTTTAAATGTATAATCTTAATGCGAATAGAGTATATCTGAAGTAGTTTAAAAATACTTTTTCACAAATTGATATTAATTGTATTATTTTCGGATGACCTTGACAAGTAATTGGTATAGTGTGTAGTGTCGAAAAGGATAGTGTAATTGCTATTCAAACACATGGCGTGACTTATTATTTCAAGTATGTGCGTTAATAAACATGACATCTGTGAGTACTTTAAATAAACTTAATTAAAGCGTTTTTTTGGAACCACGGAGTTTTCAATATTCGGCCGTTGTTTGAGAGTACAGCAATTCATAAAATTCACTACAATGTTTTTTTTTCGAATGAAACTTCATATCATCGACTTATATCCTAGCGACAATCAAGTAATTTTGAATTTCAATTCAATGAGTTAAGAATTCATCTTACTATATTTTGATATACTACTATGACGCGAGATGTGTCACTTTGTGTCAAGGAATTATGATTGGTACATCGGTTGAAATATGGTTAAAAGTTGCGTAGCGGTTATCCAGGCTTTCAGTACGATGCCAAGGTATGCAGCGGCATGCCGTAGCGTGACCTGCCGTGCCATGCCAGCAGTATGCGCTGGCCCTTACTGTAAACATCACTAAAAAAAATGTACTTACAAGTGTGGCCCCTTGACCATCCCTGGGCTCATCCAAATCCATGCCACTCTTCACTAGATCATCAACATCCCTCAACATTTTAATTTCAGTCGAAGCCCTCGTATCATCTATAAGCCTTTGCGTGACTCCTCTAGCTGCCATCTCACTCTCTATCGCGTCTAGCGTTCTCTCTTCTTCACAGATGTCGTAGGGCATATTTCCGTCGCCGTTGACAGCAAGGAGGTTGGCACCTCGTTGTATGAGTATTCGAACGAGGTTGAGGTTTCCGCAAGTAGCGGCTGCGTGTAATGGAGTCCATTTCTCGCTGTCTTCAGCGTTGACGTTGGCGCCATGGTCTAGTAACAACCGCATCATAGCCTCGTTGTTATCGATGCAGCATTGATGGAGAGCGGTTAGACCATCCTCGTTGGTAGCGTCGGGTGTCACGCCCCGTGACAGTAACCGTCTTACTGGAAAAAGAATGTTGATAGTTAAAGTTTATTCTTTATTCGAAACAAATTATAGAAAAACTAAGTAACTGAGCGGCCAACCAGAGTCTATACATTTCCATAACCGCTCTTATGTGATTTCATAGACACATCTTTCTCTAAACATTTCGGAAACATTTATTTTTTTAGATAGATCTAGGTTTCTACTGGAATCAAGACATAGTGTAAAACTAATGGATTCTAAACCTCTAAATTTTGGCCTTTCATAATGTATTCATTTAATAAAAAAATAAAGAAAACATAACAAAAGAAACCTTGTACATTTACATTTAATCGTGAATTCGTGATTCTTGATGACGATTTTTTCCCAAAAAGTTATAAAAAAAACTCGCACTTCCTAGAATTAGTTTTATGTAATATTCAAGTGACGGAATTACTGAAACACAGAAGAGCATTCAGAATTTATTTATTTATTTAAACTTCATATACAGTAATGGTAGATAAGCAGACTTAATGCTACAAGGCATTCTCCAACTTTCAACCTTTGGGTTAAAAAAGACAACACTGTGATGGATGTGCACAATAAATAAATAACAGATATTTTAAATAAATTGTAATATAAATTGACTTATAATAATAAAATACGTATACGTATTTTATTATTGGAAGTAAATATTTTTGCTGATATTATATAAACTAATAAATATCAAATAATTAATTAAACAGAACTCCCGTTATCTCTTTTTTCACGTTGCCACTTAAAGCAAACATTGCGTTGGATTATGTTATGATGAAACAAAAAGCTTTTAAAACATATTCACATTAATGATGGTCGCGAAGGGCCTAAACAGTAGCTATCAAAATTAACCAAGATCATTTGACACATATCTAAAAGGCTACAGAATGATAGTGTCAGACTCTTACTGACTAAACGATCTACCCCATACCTACGTATTTTTTATAACAGGGCCAGAGTCTTCTTTTCAGACGCGAACCCTTAGTCCCAGAAGGCTTCGACCCTTCTGCAGAGTCCCCACGTAGATAGGGGGTTAATTTTGTGTTTTAACTCTCACTTTTTTTTACTTTCAGTAAATACTTAACATGATGAGGTAGTTATATCATAGTAACAGTAATTACAATTGTTTACTACTGCAAATGATTACTTCATATATTATAATACCATCAACATACTATTTAAGCATGATTGCATGCAAAACATCAATAATTATGCTGTCATACTAACATGACGTCACAACAACTCCAACTACGCAATTTGTCTAGTTGTAATACGAGACTAAAAACTTAGTATTATAAGTTTAACAATATTTTTAGTATTTGGGAAACCTGAAACAAGTATCTAGTATTTTTATGTAAAAAATATATGTGCAGAATTTCATAAATGTATCATGAAAAATCACTAAGCTAAGCTTATGTTACCTGGGTGTCCGCATAAATACATGGTCACCGGGCCATCCGAGCGACTGAGGGGTTTATAGCACCCAGCTGTGTGCTGGCCTGGTGCCCAATACTGTCGTTAGTGACTTGTGTGTGACCTTTATTAAATATTTTTGGGAAAAAAATCTAACATGATATAGAAAATATTGTATCGATTCAGTTACACTGATTCTGAACAAACTTATTCAGGTTTGGCATATACTAAAAATAATCGTCGTCATTCATCATTTCAGCCGAAAGACGTCCACTTTTGGACATAGGCCTCCCCCAAGTGTCACCATATCGCGTCTCGCATTCATCACATTCCCATGACCCTCACCAGGTCATCAGTCTACCTTGTGGAAGGCCTTCCAACGCTACGTTTTCCGGTACGTAGTCGCCACTCAAGAGGCATTTAAGTGAAATTAGAATAACAATAAAATCAAGTAGTAAAGGTACAATAAAAGTAACTGAGTGTGGTTCTAGTCATTATAGGCTTTGCTAACAATCTCGTTAAGGCACACATACTGCGCGCAACTGACCGAGCAATAACGGGAACAATGTCGCTTTTATTGACTTTATTTATGATACTGCTCGACTGTCACCTGACCAATCAAGAACAGGTGTTTATTATCATAATAGACATACAGTTGCAATTATAGATATGTATTATGTTTCCTGCATTTTACCCTTTAACCGATAGCGTGTAATTAGTCCTACGAGTATTTTCGTGTCGTATTAGCCAAGGTCGCACAACGTTTTGGCAACACATTCATTGTGCTTACAGCTAAGGAGTGGAATTCCCTGCGGAGTCTGTTTGCTATAGTTAAAGGGGATAAATATAATGACCACCATAAAATGCTTTGATACCCTTAGTTTTGTAACCAAAAATATCTACTTAACACCAGAAAAATAAAGTGGGTTGGGTGCATATGGGGCCCCACCACGATCTTCGGGGCCCAAGTCAACCTCCCCTGCAAGTTGGGGCACCTGCCGAACAGCAGATGAGGCTCTGGCGCTGGCTTTCCCTTTTAGGGTTGGGAGGTCAGACGGCAGTCGCTCCTGTAAAGGCCACAAATAGCCACTAAAAATGGTCAAGATTAGAAAGAATGTTGCCACGGATAGGGCGCCGCCGCAAAACGGCGCGCAGGAGATTCGCCCGACTCCTGTGGCAAGTGGGCAAGGGCTACCGTGTATGGGGCGAACACGGCCAAAGACGCGAGCCCCAACCCGGAAAATCCGCTTCGCCAGCCTCAACATTGGCACGCTGACCGGACGCGCGAGAGAGTTAGCCGATGTACTTCTCAGGCGAAAGGTGGCCGTGGCATTCCTGCAGGAGACTCGGTGGAAAGGCCGCAGGTCCCGGCTCATCGGGAATGGCTACAAGCTGATCTACACGGGTGCAGCCGGTGGGGAGAACGGGGTGGCCGTTGTACTCTCCGAGGAGTTTCAAGACGCAGTCCTGGAGGTGAAACGCTACAGTGATCGGCTTATGGTCGTAGGTGTGCTTATTGACGGGGTTGTAACCCACTTGATAAGTGCCTACGCACCTCAGGTCGGTTGCAGCGACACTGAAAAGGCTGCGTTCTGGGATCAACTCGGTGGGGTGCTTCGTGGCATCCCGTTGTCACAGGGAATCGTCTTGGGTGGTGATTTGAACGGTCATGTGGGTGACAGGTGCAAGGAGTTTGAGCATGTTCACGGTGGCTTTGGATACGGTAGCCGTAACGCGGAGGGGGAGAATATCCTCCAAACGTGTGCGGCTGCCGGCCTTGCCATCGTGAACACGTTCTTCAAAAAGAAGCCCGAACACCTGATTACCTACGAGAGCGGGAGGTACGCTACCCAAATCGATTTCTTACTCACACGGAGGCACCACATCAGTAAGGTGGCCAACTGCAAGGTCATACCCGGCGAGAGTCTCACTGCTCAACACCGTCTCCTTGTCATGGACTTGCGCGTCAAGCCTAAGGTCAAGTTTGTTGAGCGCCAACAACGCCGAATACGGTGGTGGCGACTGGATGAAGCCACGTCCCAGTCGTTCGCGTCGGCCATCGGCGATAAGTGCGACGGAACCGATGGCGAACCGGTGCAAAGTCACTGGGACAGGATTCAGGTTGCCATCACTAAAGCGGCAAAGTCGGTGCTCGGCTTGTCCAGGGGCGGCCGCAAGTGTGACAAGGAGACTTGGTGGTGGGATGACACAGTCCAGAGGGAGATCAGAGAGAAGAAAGCTCTCTTCAAAACGTGGCAAGCTTCCAAATCTCCCGAAGACCGCGACGCATACAGAGCTGCTAAACGTGCCGCCAAGAGGGCCGTAGCCAGAGCCAGACGAGACCACTTACAGCCACTTTATGATAAGTTGGAATCGTCACCGTCTCGGGATGTCAATATGGGTTTCGACCAGGCCATGGCGCCATGGACCCCATCTTTGCCCTAAGGGTTACCATGGAAGGATACAGATCGAAGAATACGCCTCTGCACCTCTTGTTCCTAGACATGCAGAAGGCCTTCGACTGTGTCCCCCGTGATGTGATCTGGTGGGCGCTGAGATCCAAAGGAGTGCCCGAGACCTATGTTGACATCATCCGAGATATGTACCGAGACTCCGGTTCTGTGGTTCGGACCGCTGTTGGCGATACGAAACCCTTCCCCATCACCGTAGGAGTTCACCGGGGCTCTGTCCTTAGTCCGTTTCTGTTCAGCGTGGTGCTGGACGTGCTGTCCTTCACCATCAGGGACTTACATGAGCAGCCGCCGTGGCTGCTCATGTATGCAGACGACATCGCGCTGGCGGACTCGGACAGTGGGCGCTTGGTTCGACGTGTGGCAGCGTGGAAGGAATCGCTGGAAAACGGCGGTCTGAAGATTAATGCGGCGAAGACCGAGTACTTGGCCTGTAACACAACTAACGCTGCTCCTGTTCGCATTGGCGAAGACACAGTCGAGCGCACGGAACAGGTCAGGTACTTGGGATCGGTGCTCCACGAGTCCGGGGACGTCGATTGCGACGTCGACTCACGTATCTCGGCGGCCTGGGCGAAATGGCGTGAGGTGGCGGGGGTTATCTGTGACCCCAAAATGCCGGTTAGGCTCAAAGGACAGGTCTATAAGACCATCATTAGGCCTGTCCTTTTGTATGGCAGTGAAGCGTGGCCTGTACTTGAGCGACATAAGCAAAGCCTGCGTGTCACGGAAATGAATATGCTGCGCTGGATGTCTGGAGTTTCGCGGAAAGACCGCATTAAGAACTCCCGCATCCGGGGCAGCTTTCAGGTCCGTGACATAGCGGATAAACTGCAGGAGGGTCGCTTACGCTGGTATGGCCACGTTTTACGAAAACCGGCAGACTACGTGGGTAACAGATGCCTCGCCATGCCGCCTCCGCCGGGACCCGGAAAACGAGGTAGGCCTAAGAGGCGTTGGATCGACGTCGTAAGGGACGATATGCGTGCTAATGGGCTTAAGGCAGAGGACGCAAAAGACCGAGCGAAGTGGAGAAGACTAGGCAGGAAAGCGGACCCCGGGCACCGAGGTGAAAGCCAAGGTAGCAACCGGGACTTACGCTAGGCTGATGATGACCAGAAAAATAAAGTCTAAAATTACAATAGTACCAGCTATTTTAGTCACGACTCCACTTTAAATTGTATTCGACCACCAAATATAGTAAATGATCACCAAATCTTGACGAGCAAATTAATGTGTTATTTCTACCTAAATAAATCACTGTGATCGCCATAAATAAAAATTGTATGATATTTATTTTTACCTTTTTTCAATGGAGTGCATTGAAAAACTTATTGAACAAAGAAAACACACTCTTATCGCACTGTTTAGAGGCATGCAATAGACAATTTTCCACACTAATGCAAAAAAAGGTGCAGGCTATCCCCCCACCCCACCATAATGTTATTACATTTTATTGTATCAGGCCGAACGCGCATCGTCCCCCACGAGTCGCAGCTCGTTTTCCGTTCATTAATTTCAGTGAGCATTGAAAAATGTCGTTTGAGACCCGTGCAAAGTCAATGCAACCCTCGGCTCCATAACATAAACGGCCTAACCTACGGCTCGGGTGGCTGCCGCCTCGGTCGCAATGACAAACTTCCTGTATTTGTATCAAAATGTTCTATATTTTGCCAAGGGTGATTATTATTTACATAAATTGGATAACGAAATGTAATTTTTTGCATGTCATTTTAAATTGAAATGTGGTTAATAATTTGGTTTTCATTAACATTTTCATTATCTTTGGGTTAACAATGATTTTTTTGGAGTCAGTTTACTTAAACAGGTGATCATTTACTACATTTGGTGATCATTTACTACTTTTGGGATAACAATGATTTATTTGGACTCATTTTGTTTAAATAGGATAGCAGGATGTAAAAACTTTGGTTATAATTTTACTTTAAAATGTTGGTTTAATTTTGGTGATTATTTACTATTTTTGGGTTTACCATGATTTATTTGGAGTCATTTTGCTTAAATAGGATAGCGAAGTGTAAAACTTTGGTTATAATTTAACATTATAATGCGAATTTCATTTTGGTGATCATTTACTTTTTTTGTCTGCTATTTGTTACTATATCTGGTGGTAAGTTAAACATAAGCCATAGTTAAACCCGGGATTGGTTACTTCTAGGTAGGCGCGCTCCATGGTCAACCGCATCATCTCTTTCTAGGTGAGATAGCGGTCAAGCGCAAACCTAACAAATTTTAAAATGGGTCGTGTGTTCGCGACTGGGAAAGTGGGAACTGTACATCCTTAAGGATGTGGTCTTCAATCCTCATAGGTGACATGAAGAACTGACGAGATTGGAGAATTTGGTCGAGAATATGCGGCCCTGGCGGAATAAATACAAGTGTTTGTTGGATATATATCTACGTAGTCGGTTAAAAGGTTAAATTATACCTACTATTAAAGTAGTTTGTGATATTAATAGCTCTACCTTTTATAAAGAAATTGAATAAAATAGGTATCTATGTTAATACATTGAGGCCACGTAATCCCGCAAGACTATTACTCACCCCAAGTACCTACCTTAACAAATTGATTAATATACTATAGGTGGTACTTTTGTTGACCTTTACAAAGTTCTCATTCACTACGGCGTAAGTTATTATCAGGGCTGAGATGTCGTAATCGGCACAGGTGCGAACCTTGTACGACTCAAAACATGCTTTACTCGGGCGTGCGAAACCCGGCTTTAGTTCCGTACAGTCACAAATTAGTGTGGATAACAAGATAATTGCTTGTCACCCGGTACGCGTTTAAAATGTTTAAACGCTGTAAAATTACTCGCGAAGGTAACCGATAACAGAAAGGATTTATAACACGGATTCCAGTGCCGCGGAACTTTTCCAATTACGTTCGGATCGAGCTTCACGCCTAAGTAAACAGATGGGAGAATTATGTCAATATTTCATATGGTCCGACTGAGATTTGGCTTCATGCCAATGTATCAACCTATACAAGCATTTATCACCATTCCAACGTCTTTATAATTTTGTCAAGTCCTTCAAAAAGGTCGTGAATATTTGCCTTACAACGGTGAAGTCTTTGTCTTGCCAGTTAAAAGGTGTAACTGACATGGAGTTTTTCATTATATTTTTCCCAGAATCTCTGTTATTTCTCAACAAAACTGGACCATTATTTATACTTGAAAGGGTATTTCAATATGGTACCATATTAATTTGGTGAAGATCTGATAAATATGTTCCGAGATGAACAATAGAACTGCTCATTGACAAAGAGATACTTATTGCGATTCGAGTTATCCCACGGTAAAACGAAATTAAGTGCTGGCTATGGATTAATGTAATACAAATAATCGTACCATGACGACTGGTTTAAGACGGCGCGGGAGAAGAATGTCTGGGGGAGGCCTTTGCCCAGAAGTGGGACAGAAATGGCTAGTAAAAAAAATAACCTAAAACCTTTTTCACACTTGACGTTCAAATAAAAACACAACAAGGAAAAAACTGATATTAATCTCTAAATTCGACATTGTATATTGATAAGATTCCTAAATAAACATATTATTTTTAAGTTTTGAAAACAGCTTAATTATAAAAAAAACAAGTAATGTGGAAAAAATAGGAAACTCCTAAATGATACGAAATATAATATGAGTTAGTTATTTACCTTCATCTATATCGTTTCTCGCTGCAGCTTCCAGCAACATAACGCTATCACTAAAGTATATACTCCGCTTGTTGCTCTTCTCCCGTTTGGCTCGCGACCGCAGCCACTCCTTCTCTCGTTGCTGCCATAGTTTAAGCTGCTGCATGCGTCGTCTGAAATAAACAAGCATTGAATCAACAAAATATGTAAGGAATGTCAGCTACTCACTTGTTTAGTGTTTACCAAACAACGGGATGCTAAAGTCAATACAACGAAACCATTAATCTGAAGTATCTTATGACGGCTGCACATTAGTGGCGTGAAGCTCCGTAAGCAGGCGTGTGAATGTGGCCGCTCGCTACCACTTCTCTACTTTATTCATGGCGTGAATTCGCGCGTGAGTTCACGGCACTAAAATGGGGCCGTCATTCGAGAGAAACGTACGTCTCTACGCCTGTTTTCTGAAAGAGGACACAAAATGTTTCTAACAAGTCTAACTCAAGTGTTCTGATAAGATCAACTGAAGTTATTTCAGTCTGTCAAGCACACTAGTTGACATTAATTTGACAGTTTACCTGATACACCGTCGTGTGTAATTTAGCCATTGATTAGCGACTTCAGTTATTAGCACTCAATAAGTATGAATTTGTAAAGTGGTTCAGTGTCGTGTTTTGTTCATAAGCGGTGAGCAATCGACCTCCATGAGGCCATAACTCCGCGGCGGCGCCCGACGCCCACTTGACGCGAAATTCAATATAGGCTTTTATGGATTTATTCTCATTCAATTGGCAATATTATTATGTAACTAGCTGTGCCCGCGACTTCGTCCGCGTGGAATAGTTATTTTGGGCATCATATTTATTTTTGCAAACAACCTCAGCTTTATAAATTATAGCTGTTACCCACGACTTTGCCCATGTCAATTTCTGTTATTAATTTAGACAATTTAGTTTTTAAAGAACATAATTATCTAAAAGTATTTCATAGAGCTACAACCTCCACTTGGGCACGCCATAATCTCGGCGGTAAGTGCCCTCTTTGAGGCGTGGTTGGATAGACATCACGCAGGACATGACGCAGGTTCTCACCGGACATGGGAAGTTCAGGAGATTCCTGCGCCGGATTCGTGCGGAAGAGACGTCCGGGTGTCGCCACTTTGGGCCAGCACGGAGGACACAGTGGAGGTGTGCCCCGCTTGAGAAGAGAATCGCCGTGTCCTCGTGGGGGTGATCGGCGGCGGTGGCCTCTCGCGCCGGGCCTTGGTTCAGGCCATGGCCCGCAGCGAAGAAGAATGGCAAGCGGTCGCCACCCTCTGCGAAGCAGTAATGCTCGTAAAGGAGGAGGCCAACCGCACAACGCAAGGGCAAAAGCGCCCTCGCCGTAGCCGTCGCCGCAGCGATCCCGCCGATATCCGGCCACCGTAGACGCTGGCTTGCGGACGGTGAGCAATGGGTAGCTCGCCATCCGGTTGTTTGGTAGCAGTCCAGACCAAGACCAAGTCGTCGACGGCCTGTACTGCTCCCGTGCGCCTCAAGGTGTCAGCAAACTGTGGGGCTCTTCAGGGTCGAAGCCTCCTGCAGCCGAGGGTTGGTGCGAAAGCGTTATACCGGGGCTCTGGGAATAAGGCAAGGGAGGAACAGGGTAGGTTGTTTAGTCAGTAAGAGTCTGACACTGTTTCCCGCTCCGCCCAAGAGCGGGATTCGTCATTGGATGATTTTTACCTACCATAAAAAAAAACCCCTCCGCGGCGCCCGCAAGCAACCCCTCTCCTCGCCCGCCGGCCAGGCGCAGCGTCATATTTTGCACATCATGCGGCGCGTGTGAATTTTATATCGGAGTATTTTAAAATTGTAATATCTTCTAAGATGTTCATTGAAAATAAGTGATTACAAAGACAATTTTGTTCACAATTACATACTCTTAAACAACAACACATTTATTTGGATAAAGTTTAATATTACTATGTTGATACAACTCTAACAAATAATTGGTAATAATGCATTAATTTCGGCCAAATTTGATTTCCATAAAAGCGGTTCTAGTGAGTTAATCTTAAAAGATAGACATATACTGTCGCGGACATTTTTTTAGATCGTTTTAAGAGGAATAATTCTTTCGTACATATTTTTTTGGTATCTTCTACCGTTTTCGCAGCGCACGCAACGGAAACCCTCAAAGATGAATATTTTTCCCCGTTTTTTCCACATTTTCCATTGTTTCTTCGCTCCTATAAGTCACAGCGTGATGGTATATAGCCTAAAGCCTTCCTCGATAAATGATCTATTCAACACAAAAAGAATTTTTCAATTCGAACCAGTAGTTCCTGAGATTAGCGCGTTCAAACAAACAAACAAACAAACAAACTCTTCAGCTTTATAATATTAGTATAGATTTGCTGGATATATTGGTGTTAAAAGAATACACATTTGGGTTTATCTTTCGTAAAAGTCAATTTAGAAACGATCCTTTTTGCAATCATTTTGCAGCTCAATCGCTTTGATATGATTTGGGATTTTCAAATAAAAAACTTTTAAATGAAGATACCAACTTGCTTAGTAGCAGTATATGTAAAAAGAATGAAGTAGAAAAGTGCTGGACAGGAAATAGTATACAATTTAAGAGCGTAAAAGAAAGGGGAAAATGTGCTGAAGGTCAAGTTTTGTAGGACCTAGAAATCATCATCATCTTCTAGCTCCCTTTCCCATGTCATTTGGGGTCGGCGTTACATGTTTTCTTCTTCCATTCTGCCCTGTCACCTGTTATGCTATCACTAGCTTCATTTTCCTTTACATAACTCTTCACACAATCCATTTATCGTAGGGCCTACAAATAATTCAATGAAAATTATGTACTGATTTGTGTCTGGGACCAAGGGTCGATGCGAAAGCGTATTACCGGGGCCCTGGGATCAAGGCAAGGATGGAACGGGGTAGGTTGTTTAGTCAGTAAGAGTCTGACACTGTTTCCCGTTCCGCCCAAGGGATTCGTCTTAGGATGATTTTTACCATGGTAGGTAAAAAAGTACTGATTTATGTAAATATGGCTAAAAATCATAACCAAACCAATACACAATAGTAGCAGTCAAAAATAATTCAATAAAAAACACGCAACAACTAAATAAAAGTCGCCACGTCTTGTTTCTGTTAGTCGGCCAATCTTGACATGGCCTGTATATTTCAAAATAATGATAGCAATGTACGATATCCACACGCTAAGATACCGCGGCTTATTTTCGTAATCCATTTTATGTGTTACGCCTAGTCCCACATGGGTTAAACTTTAACTGTAAAATGTCATGCAATCATAAAAAAGTGAAAACAAGGTTTCACTTTACATTATAATACGTTTCATAATAATGTGCAGTAATGGCAATGAAATATTTCCTCAGTTTTAATACACTATTAAAGGGATTAATAAACTTTATCTCTGTCCGTTTCCGTTTAAGTACTTGTTAATCGTTACGGTGCTTTTCCAACAGAGATATAATATGCAACCATGCTGCAAGGATGTGTAAGCTAAGTTACAAAACTAGGGGGAGCGAGTAAGATGTGCTATGAAAATACGTCGCTACACCCGCCACGAAGTAGCTGACGAGACAGAATGCGTTAGCAGGAAAGACACCCATAGCATTCACCTATCTATATAAAAACATAATTTTGCTAAACCCATCTGCACAAATGCTAAGCTATGTGGACCAAAGGGTATTATTCGTGGATGTCAATTGTATTGTATCCATAGCAATGTCGCAAAGCTTATCTCCGGTGAAAATGCGCCCTTAGAGTGACTACCAGCTGATGGTAAGGAATGATGCAAGCGGTTATAGTGAACCGCACTAGTTTATTAAGAGTCTGTTCACTTTAGCCTTGAAGACTAATTAGGTGTCTTCAAGGCTAAAGTGAACAGACTCTATATCTATAAAAGGAGAAACTAACAGACTGACATATCAACGCACAGCCAAAACTACTGGGACTAGGAGCATGAAATTTTGCTCAAGGCTTCGTTTTATGTCGTAGAATGACCACTAAGAAAGGGTTTTTCAAAATTCAGCTTTTAAAGGGATTTAGTGGGAGTATAAAATTTGTATAGAAAACCCTACTTTCACGGGGGCGAAGCCGCTGGCAGAAGGCTAGTAATTAATAATAATCAGACGGGAAGCCGCTGCGGGCAAACTGTTCCAGTCTTTCGATGTATGCGTTATAGACAAGACGAAACGCTCAGTCCGGACCGTAGAGGTGTCAACAATGTAAGGGTGGTTGGTAAGTTTAGTGGCATTGTGCACAGAATCATGAAATATAAGACAAAAGAGGATTAAAATAAGAACAAAGAAACCAGCGTCATAAATCACAGTCCCTTTATGAGGATACTGCAAAAGCGATACTCATAAAATGATATGAAAAGCAGATGCCTTTTATTTTTTAAACTACCGTATCGGAAGTGCTCGTGCACGTTTGTTTCTGATAGCTGTTATCACACGTGAGCTAACTCCGTTAATCTGGGTGACGTCGATGGCAAGTAGAGGATTAACTATGTACCTATGGCAGGCAAACAGACCTGTGGGCTCATGATATATCTTATGTTGACATAGAACTATATATAGCAACTATCGAGTGATGCTAAGCATTGTGCATACATAGAACAATAATAGGTACAATAGATACTGTACTCTTTCATCAGATCCTCTAAGTTATGGGTTTAGATTAAATGGCATATTATAAGTAAGATAAAAAAAAACTAACTCGAGTAAAAAAAGGAATGTCAGAATTATTATTATTATAGGTGCATGTTTTTTTAAAGAATGTAATTGGACAAATTTTGACTTTGCAGTCGAGGTGGGATACATGCCCGAGCTGACAGTGAGGTCGTTTACGAGTCAGGAAACTGAAACGCTGTTTGCCCTCGTGTCTCAAAGGACGTTTTTCAAGACACTCGAAATATAAGTAAAACTTTAGTAACAAATTAATGATTGTGAGAATGGCTGTTGACAATGTGTTAATTTGATTATTAATTTATGAGTAGTAGTTGTATGTCTATAAAAAAGGAATATTCAAGTATTCCTTTAGTAAAAAAGAAAAGAAAAACAAAGATGGTTGGAAACTATGTCATTATTGACTCAACAATTCTCAGTTTATAACACACTAGCTTTTGCCAGCGGCTTCGCCCGCGTACATAAGATATAGCTATGTCACTCAGGAGTAAATCAGCTTTCTATTGTTGCTATTTTTTTTCCAATCGGACCAGTAGTTCCAGAGATTACCTCCTACAAACAAAAAAACAAACTTTACCTCTTTATTATATTAGTGTAGAGGAATCCGGGAGTCTTCAATGACGCTGATGTGTCTGCTCACTTTCTTGTGATTTTGAAACATCGATATCTTTCTCAAAAAATATGCACTGCTTAGTTAATCACTATCTAGATTCTCTCATCCCCCATGCCATCAAAAATAAAAACAATCAAAGCAATAACACCCCCACCCCCTGCAGTGCTTACGTAATACTTGAATATTACAATTATTATTATTGTTTGACATTGTTGCCTTTTATCATTTGTTAAGAAGCCAATTAAAAAAATGATAACTACGCATAACATAATCCATGGTTACAAAAATTAATATTAATGTTACTTTTTAAAATACAAATCAAAATTATGCTTAAATGTTAACACATAATGGAAAAGAAAGTCTAGAAACATACTCCGCCAAGTGAATTCTAATGCGTACTTTCCAATATTTGTATGCCTTCTCTTAAAACTTTGTTAATTTTTGTTTATCTCGAACCATAGACGTGGAATTTTATGACTAACGGATCTCTTTACAGCAAAAGATAATAAAATTGAGAGTTCATTTTGAAATGTTTTTATCGACAAGATATAATCAGTTCCAAACAAAAATATCTGATTAAATGTCGTACGGTTTAGTGTTTTTATTTATCATGTACTTTCGAAATTTAATAAAAAGGAAAGTACTTCTTGAGTGCATGTCCTAAAATGCCCTCACGTTATTTTATGTCGGAGTATGGTTTCCGCATTTGCGGAGCACTGTACGTGGGCCATGGCGGTTATTATCTCCGGTGGGCTTATTCTAACTAGCCCACCTTTTTTTAAAACTGATTAGGCCATTCAGGTTTTTCAGGGCATCAGTAGGGGTGTTCGGAGATTTGAAGTGTCGTGTGTGAATTTCAGTGATACTTGTGCAGTCTAATATCATCATCATCAGACTTATTAATGTTCCCACTGCTGGGACACAGGCCTCCTCTCTAGAGGGAATGGGCCATGATCCACCACGCGAGCCCAGTGCGAATTGGCAGTCTAAAATGGCTTTCTTTAAAGGGTGATATCATCAAACGATTTCTGCCACTTTAGGTTGGAGCAAGAGACCGTATCAAGACTTTTACTAACTACTAGCTTTTGCCCGCGGCTTCGCCCGCGTACATAAAATATAGCCTATGTCACTCAGGAGTAAAGCAGCTTTCTATTGATGCTAAAATTTTTCCAATCGGACCAGTAGTTCCAGAGATTACCTCCTACAAACAAAAAAACATAAAAACAAAAAAACAAACTTTACCTCTTTTTACAAGCTTTTATTTAGTTTCACCTGTCCCGTTGTCTGTCGTTCTGTAATCAAATCTTGCAACTTAAATTTGATCCACTTCCCGGTTTCCGATTGAGCTGAAATTTTGCATGCCGGTGTAAATCGCATGACAATGCAATATTATGATGACATGGAGCTGATCTGATGATGGAATCACGAGGTAGCCATAGGAACTCTGTAATTAAACGGCACAACCACGTCGAGTTTGGACTCGTGTGAATCGTCTTGACGAGTTTTAATTATATGTATAATTATAGACCGCTGCTATAAAAGCTTGTTATGAAAAAAAAAATATTTTCATTAAAAACTTGTATTATATTAGTGTAGATGACTAACCTACATTCCTTTATTCGTCCTTTCGTTCTAGGGTTACGGTAAATCTGTCAAACATTGCGGCAGCACTAGCATAAATGCGGAAGATAACCCCTAAATGGGTCCTGAAACTAAGGCAAAGTAGGTACTTAGGAGTAGGTTTTTGTCAACTGACACGCAGTCCCGCACCGCCCTAGAGCAGGAGAAGTAAGCGGATGTTTTCTCAACTAGAAAAAAAGCCCTAACAGGCATCGCGTTTTAGAAACATGCGTCGACGGCGCGCTTTTATCCTATAGTAGAGTAAAGCCTGCTCTACACTACTCGCGAAGTTGCCTCGACGAAGTACTCATCGAAGTTGATCGAAGTCAGAAGTATGTGACTACACACTCCTGCTCCGAAGGGAGGCGAGATTGCACGAAGCGAAGAAGGTACCCTTCTACACTAACGTATTCGTTCAACTTCGACCAACTTCGCGAGTAGTGTAGAGTAGGCTCTACAAAATGCGCCTCAACGGCGCTTTTAAAAAAATGTGGTGTGCGCAGGCCCTTAGTCTTGCTCTGAGATTTGCGTGGAACACTGCATGCCGTCGAATCGAGCTCATTCCTTACCGGGCGCCGGGTTTTGAAAAACCCTTAAGATATAAAGATTAGTCAGAAGCGTTATATCAGACACCTCAATATCACAATAATCTACCGAACATGTGTATAAACCTATCATCCTATAGTTCAATCCATACATCAACGTTTATCTGTGATTGGCATCTTCAAAGATAAAAAAAATAGCTATATTTCTATCGTGTTGTATTACTGTTTTCATTCAATGTACATATAAAATAATGTCAATGCTACTTGCTTTAATCACATTAATCATGATTACATTAGTCACAATTTTATTCAAATTATGATAGTCATACATATTTAATATAATCTATGCCACTTTTATTACAATTAAGTATCGTTCTTTTAACTTCGTATCATACAAAATTGTGATTTCTTATGTTTACATAAATAGAATGACTAGCCTTCTGCCAGCGACTTCGCCCGCGTAAAAGAAGGGTTCTCCATACAAACTTTAGACCCCCATTAATTCCTTTTAGAAGCTGAATTTTGAAAAATCCGTTCTTAGTGTTCGCCTACGTCATAAAAGGAAGCCTTGTGCAAAATTTCACGTTCCTAGGCCCAGTAGTTTTGGCTGTGCGTTGATATGTCAGTCAGTCAGTTTCTCCTTCTATATACATAGATAATTTTTAAACGCGCCGTCGACGCGCGTTTGTAGCGATACAGACGCGATACGCACGCAAGTCAGACGCAGCCTGTAGACCTTTGTACACCTGTATAAATACAGACGCGCGTGTGTAGCGATACAGACGCGATGCAAACGCGCGTGTGTATCGATACAAACGCGCTGACATTTTGCGTCTTTAAACGTGGTGTGCATAGGCCCTTATAGTCTCAGAACACATGCATGCTATGAACACAAGGAATGCTTTCCACAACATTAATCCTACTTTCATGCCATCACTTAACAGAAATTCTCTAACATTTTTTGAGTTTTTTCTAGATTCTTGCTTTGCCAGAAACACTATTTAATTACTTTAAAAAAATACTAACTGAACCAGCAAACGTTGTTCTACACCGATAAATTTTGATCGTTTTAATCCCGTGAAGGGTTGATCCGATACATAAAACACACAGAACTTTTTTTTCTAAAACATAAATTAATTTACGCTCATTCGAAGTTCATTTCTTTAAGTAAACAACAGATGAGCGGGTTCAATGACCATAGGTAAGAATTTGGCTAAGCTGTTTTGGAAGAGTTTGAGAACAAACACATTTTCATATAATACATTTTTAGAGCTGCAAAATTTTACTGAAGTAAACATGTCACGATGTTGTTAAAAATAAATGTAATCTTGGAAGTGACGGATGTGATTTTTTTTTTTTATATTAAAAACGACTTTCTCTTAATTATTTTTTAAGTAACTTCGACTAAGCCACCCGCCCCAGCTTCGCACGGGTGCAATGCTGATATAAAATGCATGTATTATACATATTAAACCTTCCTCTTGAATCATTATCTATTAAAAACAAAATCGCATCAAAATCCGTTGCGTAGTTTTAAAGATCTAAGTATACATAACGACAGACAGCGGGAAACGACTTTGTTTTATAGTATGTAGTGACAAGCCTTCTACCAGCGGTTTCGCCCGCGTGAAGGTAGGGTTCTCCATACAAATTTTAGACCACCCCACATCCCTTTAGGAGCTGAATTTTGAAAAAACCCTTACTTAGGTTTTGCCTTCGTCGTAAAAGCCCTGTACAAATTTTCACGATCTAAGCCTAGTAGTTTCAGCTGTGCCTTGATATGTCAGTCAGTTTCTCCTTTTATACATATCTACACTAATATAATAAAGAGGTAAAGTTTGTTTTTTTATTTTTTTGTTTTTTTGTTTGTAGGAGGTAATCTCTGGAACTACTGGTCCGATTTTAAAAATTGTAGCAACAATAGAAAGCTGCTTTACTCCTGAGTGACATAGGCTATATTTTATGTACGCGGGCGAAGCCGCGGACAAAAGCTAGTATATTATTATTATAGATTATAGAAGATAATGTTTTTACTACTAGCGATCAAGGGACTTCACAGTCTAATTCCTCCATACAGGCTATCACTGAATACTGATTCATCACTAGCGTTAAGTGTTTGAATGAGGCATAAACAAACAATTTACTCTCATTTAAAATTTAAATATGTTAAGTAATACCTTATTTATTTAATTCACATAAATCACAACCCAGATGAAAAATATAAATTTATTAAAATTTAATCAAAACTGGGTATTCCCTTACTCATGAGATAATTGCATTAATTACTAATAAAAATATCTATTTACCTTTAGTGGATCTTTCAATTATACATAAGACTGACAATGTGTATAGTAGGAATATATTATAAGGAAACCAACATGTCCTAGAACCAAAAATTTAAAGACGTGATATCCACCAATCCGCATTAGACCTGCATGTTGGATTATGGCCCATTCCCTCTTCTAGAGAGGAGATTGGTATCCCAACAGGAGGAAATTATGATGACGAAGTCTGTCTTGAGAACTGAGTGTAATCTAGTGATTTCAGCAAGTACAGTCCACGACACATACGTTAACTAAAGCCGTTGTTATAATTACACGCAGCCCCCATTTCAATCGTATACCGAAAATCTGTTATTTTCTGCATTCAAGGTCAAACGCCATTTTGGTTTAACTTTTATGCCGCGTATTGTAAGTGTTGTGTGAAATGCCATAACTTGATGTTATTTCTTGGTATCATTCTTGGTAGCTTAACAACACTTAATGAAAAGTTGGTGCTGTACGAAAATATACAGCAATTTAAATCTTATGCAATAAATCAAAGATCAGAGAGATCTTCCTATAAAAAATATTTTTTACTGTCAATTATCATCTCTAAACCTGATACAAGTTTAACAAGTTTTTAAACAGGATTCATATGTTGAATCAATAATAATATGTTTTACATGAAGTTAATTTAAACTTCTATGAATAGATGAAATGATGTTGAGATCATACACAGTAAGAAAATATACATTTTACCTTTCGAATACTGTAATTGAGACAGAAAAGAAATACTATAGTTGTGCGAATCTCTCGGGGCTCAAGAGTTTGTGGATAGATAGATAAATTAAACTTATTTGTACACCAAAATTATAAAAAAAAACTTGTTAATAAAGCTTGGCTTTTTATAACAAGTTTTTTTTTTAATTAGAAAAAAGTTTTTAAATTTTCTATAATAATAATAAAGCCTTTTATTCCGAAAATTTTTCTTTTTTTTTACACAAACTATTTAAATATGCATGCATTACTATAATATATCCCTAATTTCGGTGTGCCTTACGGCAAAGGCCTCCTCCAACTCTTTCCATTGCATTCTGTCTGCCGCTACTCTTATCCAAAGGGGGCCCAAAGTCATTTTAAGGTCATCCTAAATTTTCTATAGCATTCTATTTAAATAAGTTTATAGATTTCTTATCGAAGAGTTAACACTGCTAGTTCAGGATTATTTTGCAAAAATTTTTTTAAACAATTTAAGGAGCAATTTAATTGCACAATGGCATTTCCCATCCTTATGAGGAGCAATGGATAGTGTCAGACTTTTACTGACTAAAAACCTACTGAGGTTCCTTTTTGCCTTCGTTCCAGAACCCGGGTTTCATTTATGAAGTATACTAGCTTTTGCCCACGGCTTCGCTCCCGGCAACAGATTATTCTACTCTACCCTACCCTACTCTACCCTATTCTATCCTACTCTACTCTACCCTACTCTAAAAAAAAAAGTCCTATGTCATTCTCCTGGCTCTAAACTACCTCCCTGCCAATTTTCAGCTAAATCGGTTTAGCCGATCTCCAGTTATAAGTGTTGTAACAAACCCGACTTTCTTTTATATATATAGAAGATATAGAGATAACATGACAGATTCAATCAATGCGATAGTATGGTTGGTGCAGAGGTTGAGTGATTTACTGCTGCGCTGCATATACCAGATGTGATTCCTATACAGAACTAATATTTTGTAAGACCTTGAGATAGGTATTATGAGTCTGAACTATATTGGAATATATATATATTGGAGTAATTATTCATAGTAATACAATGCATACCAAATTAGAATAAGATGTATTGCCATATTGTGATGTCATTTTTTACTGTCATATCAAAGAATTATTATGATTAGCAAAACAAGAAACTTTTAAAATTTAATTTATTTATGAACTGTGAATGAAAAAAGTTAAATCAGAATTCAGTTCTTAAATTTTAGTCATCTCCGAATTCTCCAATTTTTCCAATTTTTTTTTTTGTTTTTTACTTTGTGACGTGTTATTACAACATGGCAATCATAGGATAAAAAGATGAATAAATTGTTATTGAGAACACATTTTTTTTTTAAGTAGACAAGACTACCTCCATCAAACCCAGATAAGTATATAGAAGAACAAAAATTGATTCTAATTAAAATAAAACAAAATTACCTGCGGGCAAGGTGGAGTCTCTCCTGTGTGGTGAGGTGTTCCACCTGCGCCATCTCAGACACCAGGTCTGAGTGTTCCATCTTGTTGATTATCTGCAAATGTACACACTGATTCACACACTGTATACTTAGAACAGTACAAGTGAGAAACAAGACTAGTCAAAACTAATATTGTTGCTAAAGGTATGGTTTTATCACGGCTAGGTTATTGTTCAAACAAAATGTTTTTACAAGGAGGTACTATGTGATAAAAATCCTTCAAAAATTCCAACATACTTGCATATTGATAACTTTAAATCTCACTATAATATAAAACAAAGAATGTATTCAGCTCATTTTATTTTATCATCTTTATCTCTTTCATAATAAGTAACTTTTTAATTCATAAGTTTTGTTTATACTTTATCTTGTTAGTAAATAAAACATTATATTTCAAGAATTGTTAGTTGTAGTAACTATAAAGGTCTAATAACTACGTAAATATTTTTATAAATAAGAACAGAGGTAATGTACCTAAGCATCAAACTTATTGATATCTGACAAGTCTGATAAGATAACAGCCCAAGTATTTGAAACCAGTCTATTGAGAATTCGGAAAATTTGGACTGTAAACTGTAGATTGAAAAACTTTCCATCATTAGCAGATAGAAATGTATTTATCTCACTAATACAACAATTATTTCAGTTTTAAAAACAAACTGACAGTTTAGAAAGGCACTTGGTTTCTACAACCTAAATCAACTTTGCAGGTCAACACGATATCATAACAACTTTTGTGGGAGAAACTATACACTACACATATTTATTCTAAAATATTTTTCACGCTACTTACCGCTGTTCTAGTTTATTACAAATCGTAAGTATGTTTCATTCTTTTATTGATGTATTTGCCACACATGATAAACAGATTGAAGTAAAGGGAGTCATTAACACACACACATATTATTGATATTTGGAACTAATTGAAATCCATTGTGACAGAGAAATTAACTGTTACATTCTATTTTCCGTTATTTTTCATGAAAATAAGAAACAAGGAGAAAAATCACAAGACGGCTAGCGAACGAGCGGATGGGTTTACTTTTTGGTGACTTGAAAACCTTGACTTGAATACATGAACTTTGGCGCGAAATCGATTTTGTTAACTTCATGTTTATAAAAAATGTTCCACAATGTTGAAATAAATTACTTTAAATGTGATTATTTGTTAACAATACTATGACAGAGTTAATTAGAAAAAAATATTTTAGTCAAAGGATGTTTATATACCCTACGTTTGCTAGAGTTTCAAGAATATTAAAAAGTAAAAACCAAGTTCTAATAATGACCGACAGATGGCGCACGGCAATGGCTGCTAAGCAGACCGTATAAGCGGCAATTTTGAAATTTTTAATCGCAATATCGTAACTTATCAGTTTACTTATTATTAAAGTGATGTTTCTTTTACCTACTGAAGTTCTACGTTGAGAGTTAGCCGAGAAAGACAAAACGGATTTACGCTTCAACCACTTTGTTCTAAAAAGTTTTATTGTCATGACACAGTTAAACCGGTTCTTTCTTCCTATTATTTACATAACATTATCGCGTTCCATAACTCAGTAGAACCCATAGATTATATTCGGATAATATTTTGCTGTCTGATTTTTATTACACTTCACAATAATGAAGAAAATTAAGTTACGAATTAACTAAGAACTTACGCTTTTGCAGGAGTCCTACGACGACGACACAGCGACATCTCAAGTCGGCTCGCTTAAGGGCGAAGTCAAAAACTAAGGTAAAAGGTATGTTTAAGTACTTATAACTTTTAAACTCTATAACTATCATAATTGAATAAATAAGATAGGTACCTTATATAAATTTTCTTGGAATCATCTTGGTAGGTAGTTCGCTGATTCCTCTAAGTATATATTTTTTTTAGTTTCTTTTTTATGCACCAACCAAATTGCTCTATCGAGTCTGTCAGACTCCAAGAAAACCATGAATGTTCGATCGATCCTCAAGCGCACGTTCGCGCGTGTGATCACAATATTTAGGTAGGTATCTCTTTTCTTATATCTAGGTATGGTAGGTATCTATAGAATAATGTGCGTTTTATAGGGTACTAGCGACCCGCCCCAGCTTCGCACGGGTACGAATATTGAATATATTATACAGATTAACCTTCGTCTTAAATCCGCATCAAAATCCGTTGCGTAGGTACTTTTAAAGACAGGGAAAGCAAACTTTGTTTTAAACTAGTATGTAATGATGATAATGATTTATTTATCCAAAAACGTAAATCAAATAATATATATATTTTTTTACAAATAGGTATAATGTTAGGGTACATGGTGTTCGTTCGTAGCGTAGCTACTCCCACTGCACTGTATGAAAAATTTTACAAATGCTATGATACGATTGTGGATAATATGTTCTAATTTTTGCCTACAATGGGGCCTCTGTAGCGCAGTAGCCCTAGTGTTAGTTATATAACACCTTTCCGAAGCCATATTTATTTATTATTTTATGAAAACATTACAATATACCTATACCTACATCAAAATGTTCGTCTTAATCTCTTCTTCAACATGAAATAATAATAGAATAATATTTCACATACATTAATTTATGAAAAAGTTTTTAGGCAATTGACTGCTAATAATGTCAGTTTAGCTATTTTCATGAACACAAAAAAGTCATAACTTTTTCAAAACGTGTCTAATTGGACTTCTATTGCTTATAATATTATTTTCTAGCGAATTACATGAGGTTCTTTCTAATTAGTCATCAAATAAAATGTCTCATTATCAAAATCCTATTACGTAAACTAGGTAGCGTAAATCGCGAATATTTCTGCTTTTTCAAAATTTCCAAATCCAATTGTATTGTTACAAGTAATAAAAACCACTAATTGCCTTTATTTTTTACTTAACGACAGTGAGGGCATAAGAAAATTAATATCTTAAATCAGGGCAACTAACTATTGCGCATCATTTTTGCGAAGGCAACCAGTATTTTTTTAGTTCCTTGGGGCACATTCTTTCGGCTGATGCTTGTTTTTTTTCAAATAACAGATGAGGGTAAATTAGGTCAAAAATGTAGTAACAAACTTTATTATTTAACATCATTTGCATTAAATTTAGCGAAGCAACCTATTCGCAATGTATTAATAAATGCGTTATCTAGCATGTAATATTTACCATAATGGAATAACATATGAGGGGTCATCCTTGTTCTATGTATCTTAGATCATGATAATTTTTTTTTTTTTTGTTAACTTGTTAACTTTAATCGCTTGTGTTTTTTCTGTTTCAAAGGAATGCAGGCCTGAGCATAAATATAGTTTTAACTTTATGTTTACTCCAGACAGACAGTCGGACAACATAAGGATTGGACAACTATTTTTAAGGTAGGTAAAAGTCATTCAATGACGAATCCCGCCATTGGGCGGAGCTTCCAGACAGTGACACAGTGTCAGACTCTTACTGACTAAACAACCGACCCCGTTCCTACGTCGCCATATATATCAGGTCTAGAGCCTTCCTTTCAGACACAAACCCTTGGCCCCAGTTGGCTTCGACCCTTCTGCAGGGTTTGCTGACAACTTCAGGCGCGCGGGAACAGTGCGCCGTCGACGACTAGGCAGGATTAGACAACTGAGGGTTCCGTTTTTTCCTTTTGAAGTTCGGAACTCTAAAAATGGATTTAGGTGGCTTAACATAATTATTGTTCATGTCGAACTAGAGTAATACCGAGCTTCAGTGTGTCTTACTGAAACCGAACCATGTTCACTTGCAGTACCTATCAATAGTTTTGTCCTTTGTTCCTTGTACTATCACATCTTTTATCTATCTCATTCTCCCGGGGAAGGTTTGAGCAGATTTCTAGTTACATTATCTGGTCAAACCTTCCTCTATAGCCCTATGATTGTTTCGTTAACGTCGAACACATTGAGTTGGCCACGCCCCCAATTCCTTTATTCTGCCGTCATGTGCGCCTTACCATCAACGATTGCATCACTGCTTACCATCAGGTGGGTTCGCAGTCAAGCACTAGTTTATAGATAGCAATAAAAAAAAATGTCAAAGCTCAGCCGCGGGTCAGAACAAAGGAATTGGCAGCCTGGCCTATTCTAGGCGTTCGACATTAACGAAATGATAGTAACTTAACTAGGGAGGCTTGTATCTTTAGCATTATATTAAGTAGTTTAAATTATCGAATGGCTGAATAAAGACGTTGTTTTTGTTTGAACAAAATAAAACACGAAATAGGTAACTCTCAAATGTGATTTTTATTTCAGTTTATATCTATTGTTCTACTATAATACAGTTTTAACAATAATTTAGTACAAAAGAAAACCACAATATCATCAATCAATGAGCGGTGTAGATATTCTACGCTAGGCACTATTATTTTTATCAATTGACACACCATAATCCCTTTTATACAAAGCTTGCTTATAGTAGATGTACCTAGAGGTCTTTGATTTAATAATTAGGACTATCGTAATCGCACCTTCTTTTACAGAGTGTGGCGTTTAAAAGATCAACATTATCTACTGAAGATCGTTCGCTAATAGGATCAGCGGTATTGTTTTAGGTTTTACAAACCGTCCTTAGTGCGAGTTGTTTTACGTTAACATCATCGATGTTTGGCTCTGCGATTGGTTATAGAAGCTGGCCAATCGGAGAGGAGAACGTCACAATCGCGGCGATCGCATTAACGTTAAAACAACTCACACTCAGAACACAGGTATCTAAATAAGAAATGCGACTAACTACTCGTATAACATACATAACACAGCCACAATCAAGTACTAAAACAAAATAACAAATACAACTAAAGTAATTTAAAATAGTTCAAGATTTTAAGATCTTATCTATGTCTGCTGTAGTTATCCTGCATCTCATCATCAGCTCATGAAAAAATAGAAGTATTTAGGTATACAACATGACAATAGGTTTATTTAGCTAAGTATAAGTATTAAGTTTGGTCAGAATTTAAAACACAGAGTGTATTTTAAAGTTGTTTATACAATATACATAATAAAAAAATTAACAAAAAATTCGCATAATTATTTGCTAATCTATTTGATATAACTACCCATTAAGTTCAGCGCATGAATCTTTATGGAACAACAATGTTTAATGAACGCACTAGTATTTACTTAGGTGGTATAAAATTAAATAAGTAATATTAGTAATTTAAAATATCTAATATTTTTAACGAGATGAATTATAATCGCTCTATGTATGAATTTCACCAAAATTTTCCGGAGTCAAGAATGATTTTTTTTAATGAAATAATTTTATAAGTATCTTACTTTTTGAAAAGTAGCCCTGAAAATGTTTATAATAATAGACTCATATTTTTCAAGTGTTATTTATACAAATGAAACTCGCAGACAAGATAGAAAAGTGAGGATATTTAATAGAAATGAATCGAGCAATATTAGAGAACTCTACTAACCAATAATGATGATTTGTTGATGTTTCAATAAAAATGGTTAACAACCAGTGTTATTTACATAAGTGAGTATGATACACTTTCTATAACACTACATCTATTATTGTTCTAAATTAGTCTATTCTTCATAAACAAGGGTATATAGGTTCACACCTATATCTAAAAATATCTAATAACAATTCAACATTTTCATTGCGCTGATGCCTTTGTTAAAAAGTAGGTATAAGATATTTCTATACAGAGTGCATAGTGCGAGTTCTTTTACGTTAGCGCGATCGATACGTTTATGACGTTCGGCGCTCCGATTGGCCCGCTCCAAGCTCCCTTCCGTCCGTTCCAAACCAATCAGAGAGTCAGACGAGACGAACGTTTTGGTGGTGTTAACGTAAAAACAACTCGAACTCTATGCACAGATTGATTAAGACTAGAATGACGTCGAATTGCCAATGACATCATGAGAAAGTTTGACTATAGATACTAACTAACTACAATGCTTCACTCGATCGAAGTATTGAAACTAATTCGTGTTATCGAAACAGAAGAATTTTAGAAAAAGTTGAAATTGAAATACAAGATCGCGGATTGTTTGATCAAAAAAAGTCCTAATGAAATTACATTGGAAATTGAGGAAAATGTGTCAATTTTCCACGAGCGTAAACAACTGAACATAGCATTTTCTCTACGTAGCTACATTTGTTAGTCAGGTATATGGATAATTAATAAAAATATATACCAGGCTTTCTTGATCTAGTAAAAATTGTCAAAACGCGTGTCTGTATATTTACATTTAATAGCAAACGCAAACATCCTACCTCTACAAATCACATCTCAATTAATTAAAACTAGTGGTATTGTCATTGGCAACAAGTCCCAAGTTCAAAATCATTAATAACTTTACATAAATATATAATTATTGTAAAGCGATTACTTAACATACAGTGCTGGATGTAATTACATGATATTTTACAAAGAGCATACAAAAATACACTTCAAACAACTATACAAATTGGTTTAGATAATTGTACTTAAAGGAATATTAAAAATTCTTGATTATCAGCTAAATTTCTGTATTCATATCGTTACGGAGCTTTTCAATTGATACTATCTTCGATGAAAATTGTACTAGAAAATAGATTTAAAACAAAATCATATCGCATTTGTGGCCCAGAATCTCTATAAATTAACAATAACTTTAGTTATGTAATTATAAACCTTAAATATAAATTTCGTTTGCATCATATTTGTATTCAATCAAGACCTTGTATCATTTAATTAGATAGTATGTAAAATTAAAAAATTACATTTGAAATTCAAACTCCATTTTTAAAATAAGTGTTCTAATATTAAAAAAATCAAACCAAAATTGTAAGTAATAAGGTTATAATAAAATATTAACAATGGTGCTTATTTTTATTGGCTTCAAATGTCATCCCACAATAATTATTATTCGTGGTGATATTTTTCGGGCCGTTTTTGAAACAGTGATCTGTAATCTGGTACATAATTCATCGAAGGACATTTCAGACATCAAGTAAACAAAAAGGCGACATCGTTATAGGAAAGTACTTTTGTTATTTTTTTTTTTAAACTTATGTCTACTAGTCGTTGCATGATGCATTTCATTGCAACGCGTCGTATTTCACATCTTAAAGTGTAAGTATAATTAACGCTACCTCGAAAGCCTTAGGCAGGATTACCTGGCAAGCAATTTTATGTTTTATTAAGATTCCTACCTAAAATCTACCGCACAATATTTATCTCGCTTTAAGTGTGCGTATCATGATTATTGACCGACATCGACATATGAACGCAACTTATAATGCGCGTCGTGGAAGTTGAAACAAAATGGCGATTAACCTTCTATGTGCAGTAACTGATTTTAGGGTCTGGACCGAAAATGCCTGCGCGTAACCCTAGCAACAGTGGCCATTTTAGTCCAACTTATTCGCCGCATACTTTACTTAGTTATAAATACTCAGACGCCGTAACATTAATCGAGATTCCAAATCCTTGTTTATCACATGGAACCTATATAATGAAAGCCCCTGAGATCATTGAAAGTTTGGCAAGGTCATTTAAATATTTGCATATAAATACAGATTTCAATTTGAATAAAATTCGTTACTGGTGATTAATTAACTTGTTTTTTTATTCTATGCTCTTACTTATCATTATACACCACAGATTCACAGCACTTTTTAGATAGTTTGTGTTTGAGAGATGCACTATCACCGTCTGTGATGGCACGTTACTCTAGCGTCTTGTACTTTAACAGTGGCAACCGGTCCGGGTCACCACGGCGGGGCACTCAGGTGTTCTCGTCTGAGGAATCTTCTGATGAAGAGCTGGTGTGCAGGGTAGACGCCATGGTCAGCTGTCGGATGAACGGTTCCCTGGGGAGGCTCTGCTGACCTAGAGGCAGCCGTCTTACGCCCATGCGCTCACTTTCTGGTAGTGATTTGCTGCATTTCTCTTCTGTTATTGCATCACGAGATAATGATCTGAAATGCGATAATTTGCATGTTTAGTTACTTATATAAGGCCTTTTTTTCAGTTTTGGGCAAACTTTCTTAATGGGGGGGAAGGGCAAAAAGTTTGAGAAATAATTATAGAAAAAATGTATTATGTGTTGAAATTTTAACCATGTAAAAACATTACAGATTGAAACAAATGTTAAAAAATTACAATTTAACTTTTGTTCGAAAACCTTGCCATGGTAGGCGTGAGCACAAAACAGTTATAAACCACGCAGCTAGTCTATCTAGCCTTTACTAAGTTGAATCTACTTCTGGATCGTCAAAATAATATAATTATCGTAGGCCATATACTATTCATGACCGTGTCGGCGGGCCGGATTAAATACTTTCGCGGGCCGGAGTTGGCCCATGGCCTGGGCCGTACTTTGCCCATTACTGCCGTAGGTAGTTTGTAAAAGTGTTAAATACCACTAAATATACACAAATCTCCTAGAAATACATCCAATAACGGAAAAGGTTGCTGAAGCTTCCTTGCTAAAAACATCTAGTTAGTGTTCGAGTTTCTTTGTGTTATCACATCAATAATGAAGATTTTTGCAGGTGAATTATTAAGTCGCCAATATAGCCAAAAGAATCGCTAATATAGCCCGAAGAATCGCCAAACTGAAGTGGCAATGGGCAACGCGCATTGCTCATAGAACGAACAGTCGATTGAGCCGAAAAGTTCTAGAAAGGCGACGTGCATCGGAAAACACAGCGTTGAAAGGACTCCCACAAGTTGATAGTCGCAGGAAGGGAGGGATGGGAGACGCATAGCACCGTTCGTTATCACGACACTTGGGAGAGGCCTATGTCCAACCGTGGTCGTTCTGTAGCTAAAATACGATGATGAGTGTTCTAAAAATCTGGTCAAAAGAAAAACTTCTTGAACGTACCCAGTCAATTCCAACATGGATCCTCTTCGACATTGTCCTCTATGTGGTCCCTGCATGATGCTGGCCGGTCTGCTGGACGCGCCCAACGGGTCCGAGTGCGCCACATCCTCCATCAGCAGCACCGACGGCCCTCCCAGACTCGTGCTTCTCTTAGACAGCATACTTGGTCCTTGTCTCCCGACAGGATCCTTCGATGTTCCCTCTCCCTTGCTCCAGCTATCTCTGTTCCCTTCCGAGTCTGACAACACCACACTCTCGCCAGCACCCTGTGTGGAGCTAGAGCTCTCTCTTCGGAACAGACCTATGATAGATTTTGGATGTTTTGGCTTCTCTATGCCTCCTGATACCGGGAAAGTATTATGAAAATGGTGGTTTTACAGCGGGATAGGATAGAAGGGGGAAAAAGGAAAAAAAACGTGTCAGAAAAGGTTAATAAATAAGTCTAAACACTAAGGTAGATAGTGCAAAATAAGTAGTTTATCATTATTTTATTTAGACAAGTTATTAAAAAAATGCGTTTTCTTTATTAAGCACTAACTTTTATTGGCTATGAAATGGTTTAACCTCAGGAAGTCTATATATATATTTAATGACAGACGCTTTTAAACTGTTGTGTATGTACTATTAGGTGCTACAAATAAAACGTTCTTAATAAAAGGAATTAATTGATAAAAGCTAACATGCACAGTGTTTGGTAGGCAAATGTAATGTTCCCGAAAGAAATTAAATGATGAAAATTCACGCTACAATCGCTAAGGTGTAGGTATTGTGCATCTAAAAGGAGAACTAATTTCATCAAAAGTAGAAATAACTAGATTGTTAGAAGTAGGATAAAACAAATTGAAGTTTCCTTAACTTACTTTATTATTTTCGATCAAACACTAAATTATGCTGGATGATCAAAATAACTTTAGAAACGTAGTTCAAAATATTTAAAAATAATCATTTTTGTGCTGATGATGATGATAACTTTTCCTTAAAAATAAAATTCGTAGCTCGCGTTGGCTACTACGCGCTTATACGCTACGATTTCGTAGACCAATAGGATGCCTCTACGTGCCTACGCTGCTACGCAAAGGTCTACGATGATTTACCTTACATTTAGACTTTTACAAAGCTTTTATATACTGTCCTGCATTAATGCAACTTCAATTATATTTTTACAATAATTATTACATAAATCCTATATTTTTATTCACTTTGTTACTAATTTTACCTTCAATTTTCAAGTAAATTACATGAACTTACCTAAAAACGTAGCCGAGGGTGAGCTGTACGCTAGGTACTCTTTGTTGGAGGCCCAGGCGGGGAACTCGGACTGCTTTAGGGCGCCGCAGCCTGAGCCCTCCATTTCCTCACGTTTCCATGGCAACATAGTTTCCGTTGCCGTTGGGGTGGCCACGCGAGCGTGCTCAGCTACTATCATGTAGGTGTCTGTCATTATAAAATTAAGTATAGATAAGCATTTTCATATGCGTTAGTAACTATACATCGTGTATCAATACTTCTATCTTAATCAATACTTCTTCCAATGCATAAAGTCGTATCATATTTTTAAGTAAACTTGTATTATTCATATTTAAGATAAATATTATTACATCCTACGTCTGGCACTGTGATCTTAATTAAACTGATTAAAATACAATATAATAATAATAGCAAATACATTGATTTAAAACGATTTTCACAAATTACATATACAGGGTGTTTGGTGCATCGTTTACCAAATTGATTTGGCCGACAGGATAGATCATTTGCTATATCTTCAGCCCCAATAAATCATTCCTTGCCACACCGGTTTTTTTTAAACATGTTTTTAACTTTTATTCTGAAAAACACCGGATTTCAGCATTTAAGCTTACATAAATAAAAAAGTTATTAGTCTATCCAACAAAATTTATTTTTATATTTAAGTGTAATGTTGTATAGTTCTATGAAATTCAAAATTACTTGCTAGTAACGTCTAGTTTCTCTATAAAAAACCTACAAAGTGTATGGTATATGACAAAATAATTTTAAAACTCAACTTTAAATTTCTATTTAAAAAAAACTAAAAGCGTTGGAGATCTTCGAATTCTTTTAAAAAGTTCTCTAGTTTATGCCCTTTCCAACGGTGTGCAATATGCTAAAGAAAACCTTTTATTAACTTCACTAACTGGCTAAATGTGCAGTCAAATAAAAAAAAGGCTGATATTTGATATTACGGTAAATGCACTAAGAAGTTAAAGTAAAAAAATAAATAACTTGCTCTAATTAGGTAGATATTGATATCTCATTTTTACGCACATTATTTATTTTTTTACAAAGGGTATTAACTTTCCTCAAACTTGAAATAAAAAAAATAACATTTATTTCACAAGCAGGTACTAAAATCACAAATCTTGCTCAAATTGGGAGCCATTGCTTCGTATACACGCGCGACATCTTTCTCTTATCTCGAGTTGTAGTTCGAAGACGAATTTCTGCTTTAACGATCACATCATCATCAGCCTTTTAATGTTCCCACTGCTGGGACACAGGCCTCCTCTCTAGGAGAGGTAATGGGCCATGATCCACCACGCGAGCCCAGTGCGGGTTGGTGGATGTCACATGGCTTCAAATTTTTAGTTCTAGAACATGCCGGTTTCCTCACGATGTTTTCCTTCACCATTTTGAGAGCAGAGGTGATGAAATAAATTACACAAAGTAATGCGTCTGGCTGGGTTTGAACCCGCGATCTACAAACTCGTAAGTCCCCGACTTACGAGTTTGTAGATCGCCGTTACCACTCGGCCACCACTGCTCCGTTTAACGGTCCTAAAAGCCGCCTCAATACGTTGCACTTAATCATCTCTCGTCTCAACTTCCGTCGCATAAACCAGTTCTTTGGCCCGACTCCCGACGTAAAAATCCAACGGAGTTAGGTCTGGTGAAGGTGGAGGCCATGGAATAGGGCCATCTCTTCCATTCTACGAGTCTGGAAATGCGTCATTTAGGAATTGCCTTACAGTTAATCGCCAGTGAGCGGAACAACCGTCATGTTGAAAGACAAAAGACCTGTCTTCATTGAAAATTGGCAGATGAGATAACAATAAGGGCAGGTCTGTTTGAAGAAATTCAAGATTATTATCCCCGTTGAGGTAATCAGGTAAATAGTGCGGTCCAACCACATGATTTGCAATTACTCCTGCCCAAACGTTCACACTGAATCGTCTCTGAAATGACCTCTGTCTTTTTACATTTAGCCAATTAGTGAAGTTAATAATAGTACATTTTGATACAAGTGCAGGAAGTTTGTCATTGCGACCGAAGCGAAATTCGCACGAGCCGCAGGCGAGTGTGTTATGGAGCCGAGGGCTGCAATGACAAATCTGCACGTGTGTCAAACGACGTTTTTCAATACACTTACGACTTGTGAAATAAAGAAAGAAAGAAAAATTTTTTTTATCGTATCTCAAACATACAGTAGAAATTTAAGAAATATATAAGTATAGCATCTGCTCTGGGCAATTTCTAATTTCATGGGGTCGTCCAGCGACTCTGGGGGACGCCTCGCGCCTGATTCGATAAACTAAGTAAAACAAAATAATCACCCGTGATAAGGAAGGAATAAAAAAGCCCTTGTTGTGATAAACTCAAAAAAGCACTTGGGTGATATAGATGCTATATTGAACCTAATAGGAGTGCGATAAGAGGCAGTTTTCGAGTAAGTGTATTGAAAAAGGTTTTTTTTAGCATATTGCACACCATTGGAAAGGGCATAAACTAGAAAACTTTTTAAAAGAATTCGAAGATCTCCAACGCTTTTTTTTTTAATAGAAATTTAAAGTTGAGTTTTAAAATTATTTTGTCATATACCATACACTTTGTAGGTTTTTTATAGAAAAACTACACGTTACTAGCAAGTAATTTTGAATTTCATAGAACCATACAACATTACACTTAAATATAAAAATAAATTTTGTTGGATAGACTAATAACTTTTTTATTTATGTAAGCTTAAATGCTGAAATCCGGTGTTTTTCAGAATAAAAGTTAAAAACTTGTTTAAAAAAAACGGTGTGGCAAAGAATGATCTATTGGGGCTGAAGATATAGCAAATGATCTATCCTGTCGGCCAAATCAATTTGGCAAACGATGCACCAAACACCCTGTATTTAACAAATTATTAAAACGCTTCCCCTGAAAAATCTTTACGACCTTATGTGTAGAAGGTGTCGAAATAATAATAATTACAATCAATAACCACAAGCTCGAGTATCGTCTAGCATTTTGTGTATTGAATTGATTTCTAGGTGACCTTTTGTATTAAAACCGAATTGGCTTGCATTCGAATTTGAACTTTGTTCAATGTAACATAGAGTTTGTATCGAATTTTGTGTTTAAATACTTGCCATTATCGTCAGACAGTCTTCTTTCATCTTCTTCGAGTATATCCTCATTGGGAACTAAAATGTTTTAAAGATTGATGTTAAAGTTTTGATTTAGCAATTCTAAAACTAGCCTAAGGTGAGGCGAATTAAAAAAAAATACGATATATATATAAATACATTAATATATAAATACGCATCTAATTATTTCAAAAAAATATTTTATGGAGTAATTATTTGGATCCTTAATATTCTCTTTTTTATGAATAGGAAAGAATAACACAAATAATTAATTTATAAATGTAATATACAATACGTATATAAGTTGTAAAATAAGCTAATTTTCTGGGAACCAAATATCTATGTTCTATATATAAGTAACTATTACTTATAAACATATACCATGTTACTATCTATACATTTATACTAAGGGGGACCAGTATATCAAATCTATTAATAATATTACTGTATATAATATATATAATACATACATATACATACTAAATAATAATATACATGCAATACTTACTATTTGACTATATAGACATCCATTTTAGAATAATAACATAACCAATCTAATAATAACTACAGTAAATAGTGTACATATTGTACAGTTTTTATTAATCATGTGACAATAATAAAATATATAGTGTATTTTTAGTGGTATTATTAGATTGGATATCAAGCGCTATTTAGCAAAAAAGGTCAAAAAGGAATTATAGTATGTGTTTAAAACATGCAATAGTAACATTGAGTCGGATGACCAATGTCTTTGCAAAGCGTCTGATGAAAAAAATATTTTTGATTTTTCTATGTAAGCAAAAATATGATTAACATTTTAAAATTAAAATATAATTAACGAACGTGGCAAAAACGATACCAAAACATCTGATTTAAGAAATGGACAAATTTTAATGAAATGTTAGTGCCCAGCGCTACCCATGTTTGAAAAATTAACGCTAAAGTGAAGTTATTTACAGCCCGTGCCTACCTTGAGCGTGTAATACTGACACAATCATGATTTGCAGTAATCGTAGCACAGTCACATCAAAGCATAATCTAAATTAAAATCTTGATCATCAGACGCAGTATGCACGCAGTTCTAGTGACAATTATGAAAACAGTTCAGTTCTGAAGTAAACACATACCAAAGTTATACGTGGATCTGTCCCTTCTCCACGGTAAGGATTTCTCAACAGCTGTCGGGAGGATCTCTTCGGGTGTTTTAGCGTACTGCTTGACGATCCTCGCTTTCAAGGGATTGAATCCGGGCAGGTTAGCCAGTTGATTTAAAAGTGAACTACTATTTTCTTTATGCGAGGACGTCGGACTGACTTCTTTGTATCCAGCTGATAATATTATCATCGCCAGTTGTCGAGAGTATCGGTTAGTTTGCGGTGCCACATGAAGATTGCCAGAAGGGAAGAAAACGACGATCAAACACAAAGAATATCAAACAAGCAGAGATGAACAGATACGTAGCGATTAGAAGATTAGCAGGTATTCCTAGACGACTGATGGAATGGTATTTGTGGCTCAGGACAGAAGAGAATAAATTAATTTTGGATTGGAACCAACTTTACCGACAAACCTTCTCGTTTGATAAACGACACTCGAAAATATGCTTTTGGCTGGTATTCTGTCTTACCCTTTCCGTAAATATCAAATTTAAACCTACGAGAGACTGTTACTCATAAGCTACCAGATTTTAAAATATAAAATGAAACGTTTACGTTTACGTTTAGGTGCGATTATTTTATCTCGTGTTATTGCAATGTTAATTATTTTCGGATACTAAAAACATTTTTGCTGAGAAAGTTAAGAAACTTTGTATAACAGTTGGAAAGGAATTTAGGCTTACACAAAGGTTTGCAAATAAGTTGGTTAGGTAATATAATATTAAAGGTCAAACTTCACTGGAAATAGGCAACAGAACCAAAACAACTCAATGAAAAGAATATCAAATAGAGATAAATTAGAAAGTACAAATAAGTATACATACAGAGAAATAATTTAGAACATGCCACCACAAATACGATTTAGCTCATTCTCACAGTACGTAGCCATGTCAGAAATTAACGAATGCTTTTGGACCCAGCAAATAATAGTCGCAATTATACCAATATTATAGTTAATGCCGGTTGAGTTATTATAAGTATCCCATTTTGGTTAATGAAGAAAAGGTTGTGCGAAAATAAAAACGTTAGTCGACAACATCTATAGGACTCGTTTGGATTTGAATTCGAAGCTTTCAGAAGTTATTTTCTGTTTCATATTCATACTGGATTGGATTCACCTCCTAATTCCGTATTTGTAAAAACAGACATCTGTATTGTATAAGAACTGGAAAAGGCAGAAAACTTTAAGTTTCTGACCAGTCTCTCTAGCCAAATTACGATCGTTAAGTTTTAACGCTTTGAGTCGGCTACGCACATAATTCCTTTGTTTTGATATAATTTCAAATCACTGTCACGTGATCACAGAACAAAGGAATTAAAGGCGTGACCAATACCAAACGTTACGATCGTAACTTAGCTAGGCGGCAGGCAGTTCAGTCTTGAAAGTCTTATCTGTGGAGTTTCTTACACGTTTCTCTTAAAAGAGATCTACGATTTGACACGTGCAAATAGAATCTACGTTTTTTTAAAGGTGCATGTAAATGATTAATGAAATTATAAATGCTTTGAGTTTTACACATTTATAAGCATCAATTTGCATTTTATCCCAATTGAAAATAGTCATTCAAAATCAATTCAATTCGTTTTTTATTGCAGTAGTTTCTAATTTCGCTTCAATGTTCTTTGTGTGATTAAAGCCTTAGGCGTACCTATAAAACTTACGTGATATTGATTTGCAATAACATACGTATATACTTTATGTCTAGCTATATCTACTATTACATATTCCTTTGTTCTATCTACACAGTGCTTCTGATCCAGTATAACAACGATAGTACCTTTAGCGTTAGCAATGTTACCATTCAAATCCAAACTGCGGTGTGTCACACAGGGTGTGTCATGCAGAATACCTACGCGGGGTTTTGGCAGTGAAAGTAATACCGCCGTCGTCACCTTCTCGTCTCGGTCCTATCTCGCGTTCGTCACCGTCTTCCTGAAGTACCTCGTCTATGTAGTCTGTAAGAATGACGAGATTACTGGCTTATTTATTTATTTTTTTTCGTCGTGTTTTTAAAAAAAGATGCTAGTGTTTTTGCTTTTTTAATTTTTGCTATTTTATTCATATGTAGTTTATTTGAATTTGGAATACAAAAATTACGGAACGTTTATAGGAGTACAAACACAGACAATACAAAACAAAAAAAAACATGTGCTATATCTAAATGTTCTATTAATTTTATTTAAGTGTTGTGTTTTTTTAACATTTATTTCCATTAATCTAGTGTAGAAAGAAGCTTTTGTGCTAGCAAAGTAAATTAATAATGGCCATTGATACATATATGTAGATATGTATTGGGAAAATTAAAAAAAAATCGAAAATAATACTTGAACTCACACGTGGTGCATGCGATCAACACTCGTGATAGTAAGAAAGAATAAATAAGTACCTAATCTACAATACTTTATTTTACCGTGCGTGAACTGTTTGGCCGAACCATTTTGCTGGAATTCAGGGAAAGTCACATGATTTTTCCCATCCTGAAACAAAGGAAAATATAATATTTTGACGTTATAATATCTGAGCTTTCGTTGTGTTTATGTATTTTTTTTAAGTTGTTACATACAGTAAATCTGCTGATATTCCCTAAACTTTAAGATCCAAGTTTAACTTTTGAAACTTTTTATAAAGTTTAACTAAAGTAGAATAATATAATACAACCATATCTTGTAAGGTAATTAATACCAAATCACGAAAAAAATTAACCCTGCCCCCCGCGCCAAGTTACGACCGTTTCGTTTCGATTCTCTTGCGTCAAACGCCTTGAATAGGCCATGCATCCGATTCCTTTGTTCTGACCACGTGAATGAGCGGTGAAATGACGTCAGAACAAAGGAACAGAGGCGATGCCAAATCAAAGCATACGAGGTTAGCGAAGCGCTTGTAACTTAGCTTAGATAGGCCACGTGAATGAGAGTTGAGATGAACTTTTGAAGGTCGTAACTTAGCTTCATCACGTGTATGATCCACATGTAAGGTAACTTTACATTATTTAGGCGTTATACAAAGTTGATACGACTGAACAATGATCATTTTTAAGGAAAGCCCTTCCTTAAAAAGGATCATTGTTAACGAAAATATAAACAACTTTTACTATGAGCCCAAACCAAAAATTACGAAAAAAATTACAAAATGTGTAGAGCAGCGGGTTTTTTTTTTTCGTGACTTTCGGGATTTCTTCAGTAAGCTGTGAACACGTACCTGCTTCCCACGTTTACTGCGCTTGTGGTGATGCTTCCTGTCGCCGACTCGTCGCCGAATGTTCATGTGCGTCTTGTAATTGACCTGCGTGCCGAGGTCGCGATCGTTCACCGCGTGACGACTGTAGCTCAGCCGACGATGCTACACAATCATTTTTGATTATTACATCTATTATAGATAACAGAACTATTGTGTGGGCATGAATGCCTAATCAATAATTCTGTTTTTGTTATAAATTATTTTATTACCTAGAATACGTAAGATCTCTATCAGGATTTTCTATGGAGGGCAAAACTCATTCAATGACAAATCCCGCTCTTGAGCGAAGTGGGAAACAGTGTCAGACTTTTACAGACTAAACACTCCACCCCGTGAATTCTTTGCCCTTCACACTGGGGCTAAGCCTTCCTTTCAGAAAGAGACCTTGGGCCTCAGTAGGCTTTGACCCTTCTGCGGAGTCTCTAAGGCTTTGCTGACTACTCCTTGAGGTGCGCGGGAACAGACTGAGCCGTCGACGAATCTCTATCAGGGTTGGAGTGTTTGTACGGTAAAATGAATCCTGTTTCAATTGCCTACTCTTCAATTCAAAATATCGAATTCATATAGCCATCAATAAGCTCTTATACTCGTAAGACGTCAGAAGTCAGTGCATTATTCCTATGAATCGTTTCCATTAGTCCGTTTGGAGATGGAGAACTGCCAAGTAATTTAATCGTTACTCCATTCGATGACTGATCTACAAATAAACTGGTGAAAGATTACTTATGGTATCATCATTTAAACCGAAAGACGTCCTCTATGGGACATAAAACATCCCTCGAGTGCTGCTATAATGACCGGTCCTATGAATCTCATGTCCATCGGATTCTCGCGACCCTTACTTGGTTATCAGGTTTATGGTAATAAGGTTTTATTTTACATGACTACCTAATTTCTAAAATTATTCTTTGCATTCACAAACTCCCCATTGAAGACGGAAACTACAAAATGTACCTACTTCAGTTCAAGGCAATTCTAGGGTTACTGGAGCGAAGTTGTTGCGAATATGGCTTCCGATTAACTAAGTAGGTAAGTTATAATCTTCACCTACTTACCCAGATAACTTCCACCAGTGTTCAACTTAGTTTGTTAAGTAGGATTGGTTTTCTTTGACAGTTAACGGACCTAAGGTAACCTAACCTACTCTTACGTAAGTTTTTCAAACTTTGTAACTTTCACTTTAATTTATTTAATTGTAACGTGGAAATGCTGTCAGCATTCTGGGTATTTTTTCCATTGACAGTGACGTAAATGAATTTATATGGATGCACTATGAATGATTTCGTTATTATTACATTTTTGATTTTAGTTATTATTATTTTGTCTTCTTCTTCTTTTCGAGTCGATGATAAACTCTTTAAACTGTTGGGGCCCAGAAGCTGGATCTATTAATTGCAGCATCGATGGCATTACTAAAATGCTCCATAGTGCAGGTGTATGGGCACTTACGGCACTCCAGAAAGTGGCTCATATTTTGAACAATTTTTTTTATAAGATTCAACTTTTATAAAAATCTGAACCTAAGTCGGAGTTAGTGACCTTAATTCTTTGTGCCAGTGCCCTATTATAATTTAATAGAGCAGAGAGAAGTGTGCTTCATAGTCTGTTGTTATTAATATGGTCTGACCCAGAAAAATCCCTGAGGAGATCCTCTAGATAACTTGTAACGACTTTATACCTATATTAGTTTTAATAACGTCTAGTCCTGACCGAGCAATACCCGTGACCTAAATAAGAATAAAAACCACTACAAAGAAGATTTTAATATAATAAACATACGCGTCTAAACGGCTTGCAAAGTTCTTCGGCAAGCAAATGGTGAATCTTCGCGTCCGTTAGATCTTTCTTCGACGGATTATATTCCAATTCCTGCATATCTATGTTCCACGTTGAGGAGTCTAGCTGGCTGAAACTAGGACTGAAAATAAATACACAGCGTTAAACAAAATAATCTGTGAAATTAAAACGTCAATATTAAAGAATATGTCAAAGTTACCTTCCATTAAAGTTAGCATTGGTGTAGTTTTTAAATATGGCTGACATTGATTCAGCTCCAGATATATTTCCGATAGTAGAAGCATTTCTTTGCATGTACTCTATAGCGTCTTTCATTGCCAGCTTGGAGTAAGTCTCCAGAATCTTGGGTTCCGCACCCTGGAAGAGTAATACGTCCTATCTTGTTATTAGTTACCATTTCAAATGAGTTCCATGGTTCCTTAAGTATGTTCAATGTTGTGTCTGAATGATTACCTACCTGGTAGTTCCTGAGTAAGAATGGCCTAATGAAACGATTGTCAAATCTTTTGAATTTATCCCTCATGTGATGGTTACCATGTTTTCCTAGAATGTCTTCCACGCCAGCCATTAAATGATCCATGAACTGGAAATATATAAATGTTAATTGTCGAAGTATAGCTATAGCTATAGAAACTATTTCTTACCCCCTAGACAAGTTACAATCATTTCGTTAATATCGAACGCTTTGAATTGACCACGCCTTCCATTCCTTTGTTCTGACCACGTGATTGAGCGTTGAGATGGCATCAGAACAAAGGAATGGAGGTGATGCTAACTCAAAGCATTCGACGTTAACGAAACGATTGTAACTTGTCTAGGGAGAGCTAGAAAAATAAGTGTATTGTTTACTCTCTCATGAATCCGTTCATTCATCGTAGGTTTCCTTTTTTCAGCAGTCTTAACATTAAGTATCTTCACAAGAGGTTTTATCGTAATTCCTTGTATGAACACAGTGAAGTATATCACCGCTATAGTGGTGGTGACAAACATTGGTTGTAGTTCCACTACTTCTGGATCTATGAGGAGAACCAGGGCGAAAGCCACTGCACCTCGCAGACCTGGAAATATAAAAAAGATGAAAATTGATCAGCATCCATATCGAGCCTAATTTTACCTTCATATAAGTATTTTATAGCTTTGTATTATTAATTATTAAATAGTCACAGATTAGGAAAATCATTTAAAAAACAAATGACCAGAAGAAAAGAAAAAATATTACGTAATTTGAAAAAAAATATGGATTCTCTGACACTCACAACATACATAATACGAAACCTTATAAGGAAGATCGTAGTTAGAATTTTAATATAAAGAAAGGACCTTTTGAAGTAAAAATTGTTTGCAACCTCATTTTTCGATCTAAAATCCTCTATTAGCATTTTTTCAAGTACCCTCATAAACTTCCTACGATTAATATGAGCTTCAATTATATTTTCAAGATTAATAAAATACAGAAGAGCTTTGTAAAGGCAAAAAAATGGATCGTTATACAAAACTTCAATATTAAAATATTCGATATAGCAAGCAAGCGTTTTTGAAGATTTTTGCCCTTTAAAATGGTGTTGGGTGTCGCAAGTTCATTATTTCCAAGGGGTAAGCCCGTAAGCGGCTAGACAGTTCATGTAGATCAATTTATATAAATAGTCTAGAATTTTGTCTAGCTGCCAGTTGATATTGCATTATTTTCTGCAGTAGTGAATCTATTGCTCTGCCAGTGGGTTTTCAGTAAGTTTCAGTATTATATTGTAAAATCTCAATACACCAGATAATATTAGTTCGATTTGGATCTCAAGTAACCCTAAGCAATTATAGATCCTATGTAAGTATATTCTGTGATGATTCGTAAGTAGTGCCCCCACATTCACATGGTTTCGTTTTTTAATTTTTACCTTTATAAAATACTGGATCCATATTATTCGTCTATGCGTCCTCGACGCATATACGAATACTATGACAAGACATTCTGTATATAATAAAGGGATCAGTCAAACTCACCTCCATAAGACATGACGAACTTTTCAACCCTATTGAGTTTATGCAAACGGAACTTGTTTGCTATTGCGCTAAATATGTATACACCTGGAACAATAACAATTAAAGTAAATACACTTAAATACTTGATAATATTAAAAATAACAGTACACATTCACAGGCGCCTACGGCGTAAAATAGGTATTAGAAACTGCAGTTCACACTCCTAAACTTCTTTTCGACTTGACGAAATGAGACCAATACTGCAGATTATTACAGTTTTCTCCTTATAGTTCTGCGGGATTGTTTAAGAGTCACCACTGCACTGAAATGCAAAGAGCAACTGAACGTAGATTTTAGTCTGTAAAAGTTTGACGCCTCTCACTCCACTTAGAGCTAGAGACGATATTTTGGAAATCATTAAATTACAGTAAGCAGTAATCCTTAGTTTTATAATACATATCCACGGCCACGGATTCATTAATATGAGAAATGAAAAAAATATATAATTTAGATGTCTTCAAGACAACAGTGAATAGGCTCTTTATGACCTAGAGCGCTTCACCATCAACGATTGCATCACTACTTACTATCACATTGGAATAGCAGACAACATTATGTTTAAAAAAAATTGGCCTATTCTGTCTCACTCCTGGGCAAAGGCCTCCCTCCACTGATTCTATCCATCGCGGGCCCACGCTTCCATTACATTAAGTTTACACCAATTAAAAAAAATAATTTACCAAGACTTTTCGAGGGTTGAAACATTGAAATTAAGGAAGATTCACTAAAAAACACGACGTAGTACGTCTTAAAATTTTGCCATGGCAATATAAAGTTGGGGCCGCCGCCACGTGCTGATGAAGCCGTGAAGTTTGACGGGCGTGTTCCGGTCACCGTTCACACGTGACCCATATTGTTCCGCCATTTTGTTTCTCTTTATAGCTACTTATTTGGACTTGGTTTGGCTTTTCTTGGTAGTAAGTTGTGGAGTTACTTGATTTTGAATGGAAACGTGACTAACAACTAACTAGATCGGTTGGGGGTTATTTTTTTACACCCATTTATATCAGCAACAGGAAATGTGACACGAAATTAAAGTGGTTCATAAGTATAATTCGATACTTTTGTAAAGAATTCCAAATATGTGAGAATAGTTTTTTTTTACCTAATCAGTACTTTGACTTTGTGCAGCCTCTTCAGAATGAGGTACAGGTTTGTTGACTTCCCTATGCAAATTATTTTTTTGTTTGTTCTATTAGCCATATCTCGGTAGAAACTAGAGACTGATTTTGTGATGATCCCAAATAGGTGTGTCTGTTATTATAAAGTGGCAGAAAGTACTACAAGGCTTCATTTTTCTCTAAGTGCCTATCTTCAAACCAAGTTTTGAGGAAATCAAAGACATACCATACAACAAAAAAAAAGAGGTCTCCCTAATGAAACAGGACCATGACTCAATCTTCAAATACATAATTTTTGAGTTCTGTCCTTTTTTTATGATACGATGTGATGGAAGACTTGTAAAAAAAAAATGTATAGTTATTTGTTGTTATCACACTTACCTATTATCCGAAACACAGAACAGAAGACAATAGTCAGAAGAACAAACCACGTGTTCCAATCATGGTTGTTATTGACAGTGGCGACCCCAAGGAACATAAAGATGATGGTCTCTGAAGAAGAGGACAACATCTTCATGGTGTACTTTATAGTAGTGTGCGATTTGTGGGATATGTTCCCTTCCACGTAATTCTTCATTGTTATACCGCAGAAGGTTATACTGAAAACAGAAGCAAGGTTTAACTCAAGGTAGGATTTGGGTGTCTTTAAGAATAGAGTGAATAGGCTCTTAGAAACTAGTGCACCTCACCATCAATAATTACCATCAGGTGGGATCACAGTCAAGCACTAGTTTATAGCAATAAAAAAAGGCTTTCATTTCGAACATGCGACCCGGCCCAGATTCGCACGGGTGCATTGCTGATAACATAATATAAATATTGCTTGTATTTAGACACATAAACCTTCCTCTTGATTATAACAAAAACTGATAAAAATACTATCCTATCCACTTATGAATGGATATGTAAACCTTACAACCAAAATATTGCCGTCACTACTAGCGAGGCAATTTCTTATATTTAAGAAATATTTAAGTAACCTTTAAGTTATACCTAAGTACATATTACATAATTGTGAATGATTAAAACACTAGAATGTTACTATGGCAAAGTCAGAACATTCAAACAAGTATAACGTCCCGTAAAATGAACGACTCTAATCACACTTAAGCTTAAATTTTGAAAATTAACTTACGCAAGAATACCGCTCATGTGGAACATCTCAGCGTTCAAATATGCCAAGTAAGCCATAACGAAAATGAAGATAGGTTCAATGACCCTGACTTCGTGCGTGAACCGAGTGACGAGGCCGGTGGCGAAGCCCCATATGACGCCGATGCACGTGCCCCCAACGGCCACCACCAGAAATGAGGCCAGACCGGCTAGGAAGTCCGTGTATTCAAGACGTGATGGACCCATTTCCCTGGTGGTAGAAAAACGTTTTAATTTACCTACTTAGTCTATTCAATATGAAATTATTCATCTTATTTAAATATAAATAATTATACAAAGTGTTAGGTTAAATGAGGCACATTCTGAAACAGTGAAAATGAAAGTGAAAAGCTTCTAGAAATCGACTCAAAAATACGAAAACGGGTTCTGACTCAACCTGATTATTGCGAAGGCTATAACATTGTCCCTTAGTAAAAGTTGTTGCTCTCTTAGAGTGTGCGTCTCATTTAACCAGTACATAAAGCTCTTTTTATAATATTACAAAATAAATACTCACGTGTAAGCTTCAAACATGTGATACAAAACAACAGTAACTGCGTCGTTTAGTAGAGATTCACCGAAGACTACAATATAAAGCACTTCATCGACATGAATTTCTTCAAATACGGCTAGTACAGCAACTGGGTCCACAGCGGAGATGAGTGCTGCGAACAAGAGCATGTCTAGCAGAGGAGTGGTGCAGCCAAACATCCCAGTCTGACCACAAGCCCATAGAGACGCGCCTGGAAACAAAAGGTGAAATTAAAATGGGCATAAACATTCATTCCAATTCAGTTTTGAAGACATCAAAACTGGCAGCATCTAACAGAATGGTGAATTATGTGAAAATGTAGTGGCAACCATACAAATTACTATTAATATTAACATAGCAGAGTTTAAAACCGAGTGTTTACATAGAAAATAAGTAAGTACACCAACAAAGTCAACTTACCAATAGTCAGAGTGTTGAACACAGTCCCAACAACCGCAAATAACAGAATTGTTCCAAGATGGTCAAAGAATAATCTGTTAGGCATAAAGTAGCCGGCGTCCAAGATGATGGGGGGCAGCATGTATAAGAAGAATGTGTCTGGAGTCAAGGGCTGCACGTGCACACTGTGGGTACTCAACAGCAGCGCGCCAATCAGCACCCCCACGAAGATCAGGAGACACGACTCAGGAAACATTTTGGACAACTTCGGTGCCATATGAAAACCTGAAACAAATCAAGATTTAGAAAAGAAGTCCTGACTTATCAATGCTCTCACTGAACCGTTAGTTCAGAGCACGTATTCATTATAATTGCGGCTCCACATTACTGCCGTGAATTCACGCACGAATTCGCGCCATGAATAAACTACACAAGTCATACCACGCGAACCGTGCACATTCACGTTCACGCCTGTTTACGGATTTCTACGGCATTAATCTGGATCCGTATAATAATAAGACCAGAGGGTTTTACCCAGCAATACGCATAATGCCATGTATACCTATATTATATGTTATAGTTGTTTGGGTTCATGAATATTTTATTTTCAATGTTCTTAAATTCTTTGTACCTAGCTATAAAATTTAACTTTTTATTGTTTCAGCATATTTTATAATGTTGATAGCTTTATCAAACTATTAATTACGATCAATAAAGAGCAAACAGCAGTTTTAATGATAATTTATATAACTCAACGATTTCGAAGGCTAGTTCTCGTGCTCAATTGTTGCACATAGGTCACAATTATCACTGTTGGGAATAGGTTGAGTTATAGGGTGTATTTGATGTTCTGTACTTCGGATGGACGAAGCCGTTAAAAGGAGCTAAGGTAGTCCACACATTTACAGATAATGTTGCATTTCTTACAAAATCCAAGTAGAAGTCAACTAAACAGGATGATTCGGAATGTTTAACCATTTCATCGAACAAAAAATAATAAATTCCTGTATTTGAAGTACCTATAAATAATTATAGAACGTCTTTTGAGCCGAACAGAAACTTTTACACAAAAACTGTTTGTGGTTCGGGAGTATATTCTTTTTGGTTACACCATGAACGTCAGTTCATGACACTTATGTTAATGAAAAATGATAAAAACATGTAAGTAAAATTAAAATATTTCAGTGATGGTAAACAAAGTGTAATTCATATTGGATATGAAATTTTACCAAGCTCAACAATTTATAGTTTCGACAACCACACACGAAAACTATTTGAACTGAAACCCATCTCAGACGTCTGAAACTATTTCAATTGAAAAATGCCATATACTCGTACCAAGTCTAACAAGTTGCTTCATACTAAATCTTTTTCTAGTATATACGATATAATTGGATCGTATGGTAATTTTTTTCATAGCATGGGCCATGACAAAATAGCAAAAGGTAATTTAGTATATCATGCTGCATGTGGGGAATCTCCGAAGCAATACCTAGATTATGAATACGTAGTATCTGAAAAGTACAATCCTTTGATTGACGATAACAGCTGCAAAAATGTCTTGCGTTCTACGAGTACCATATTCTATGATTTGGACGACATCGCTAAAAGACACTCGTTTCATTGTTTCACTGAACCCAGTATTTCTAATGCCAATTTTATGAAAGTTATGAAAATGCCTGAACCTGCCAATATTTTTGGTGAGAATGCCACAGCAATAGTCCAAGAGTGTGCAACTCAAATACATCCAAAATTATTGCCTCGGGATAGTGTTATCGTAAACACCAAAAAGATAAAGAAAAAACACTCAAGGCTTGCTTCTGAAATCTGCCTAAGAGATGATGATAATTTAAACGATTACCCAAGAACTCACCATCATAGAAGAGACAAGTGTAGCAGACAGCAAAAATTTTGGTCGTATTCCAAATATCATACAGAGTACACTAAACCTATTCCCGAAGAGAAAAAAGCAAAGAAGAAAGACCGAGGGAAACGAACAGAAGACCCATGTCCATGTCAACTATTTTCCTATGCTTGTCCTTGCACTGATAAAAAATCTCTCACTGAGTTAGCAAGAAACAGTAAGTCTCTTACAATTGTTGACCAAGTAACGAGTACACAAAAATTCGGGGCAGATCAAAAAAATAATTCAAAGAACAATAAAATTAAAAAGAATAAGCAAGATTTTGAAGATAAGCCGACGAACACAAGTATAGTTGAAATGATCGAAGTGACTGTGCCCAACAAAAAGAACGACCCACCAGTGCAGGTTACTAATAAAAAAGATATACCGGTTCTAAGTGATAAAAACAATGTTAATAAAAACGCAAAAACTAAATCGAAGGGTCACAAAAAGTCGCGTAATGTTTTATGTCCTAATTGTAAAGAGAGAGTAGATGTCGTTTTTAGCCGAAGTACTACAGAAGAAGAAGAAAGTTTGAAATATGAAGACTCTTCGATATTTCGTAGCAAAGAAATATCATCAACAACTGCCTACAGAGCGGCTGCTTCACCAAATAGTCACAGAAGCAAGACTATGGAGGAAGGAGATTTATGTTTACATGAACCTCGATGTGAATTATTACCAGTTTGTCAAATACTGCCAAATAACAATCTTTACAATGCAAACCAGAAATGTGCCAGTAAATCTTCGGCACCTAAGTCAACACCTCGCGTAATAAGAATAACTAAGGCATGTAGGCATCACCCTCCTTGTACGGTCGTGCCTTCTTGCCAAAGAGCGAATGTATTGAAGAACAATTGCGAGTATATCCCTCCATGCTTACATCGGCCTCGATGTGTTAATCTTCCTTTGTGCGTGCCATTCTCTAAAAACCTACATTACGAAGAAACGTCAAATAAAGTGGTCGAGGATATGGGAAGCAGTAACTGTCCGCATATTCCAAGATGTAAATATGTCCCTGTATGCCAACACGACTCAGTAACAACCCCAGTGACCCATCAAATAAACATGATTTCTCGAGTGCAGAACGCGTGCGAATTTCTAAACGATTATAATGCCCCAGCTTTCTTGTTAAATCCGAACCAACAAACTTGTGGTAGTACATTTTCTCCTTGCCAACTAACTCCCAATAACACATGTTATACGGAACAGTTCACATGTAGATCCAATAAGTCGTGCCAATTTGATTCTTCAAATTACAAGTGTAATGAATGTAACGAAAATCCGAGTGAAGAGGCCGTTATATTTATCAGAGATGTCGGTTGTCAGTTTAGAAATAAAAGTTGTTCTCCAATATTGCAACCTAAAATTTCGAGTAACTCGTTTGATTTTGTTGACGTTAAAATGGGGAATTACGACACTAACGTGCATACTTTGAGATATGAGGATAAGTTTACCAATCCAATATCTGGAGAGGAACAGTCTTTCTCGACAGTTTCGCTTACTTCAATAGACCCAGAATCCGAATGTCCGTCGCACGGGCGGCGACCTTTCCGAGCCGGACACAGACGACGATTTCCAACTGGGTTCATGCCTAAACCAGCTTATGTCACAGCATACACTTCTATACTACAGCCGCAGCCATTTCTGCACGTAGATAATAAATCGGAAACCTTTCCAGTCAAATCTCGGAGAACTTTTCTGAGAGGAAAATATAGAAAAATGTTTTCTGTAAAACGAAGGAGAAAATCTAGAATGAATAATTTTGTTGTAAATTCGCCATCGTGTGAACCTACTAAATAAATATTTGTAGCTGGTTTATTTAAACTTTGTACCGTGTTTACCAACACATTTTTATGATTGAAAACACATTATTATTATTATTTGTCATTTACAAATCTGACGAGACGACTATCACTTATCCATATAAATGTATCCTCATTGAGAAAAGTTTTGTATTGTGTTGCCAATATTTATGTGTGTATAAACATAAATAAAAAAAAAAGTTTTGTAAAAAAAAATATTTGTTTCCTTTTTTTTAACTTTTAAAGCACTTAAACACACTCCAAAGAAAAGGCAAATATGAGGTGTGTAGCAAGTTAATTGAATGAGAGGCCCTTCCAGCTACTGTCAGAGTCTGCAGTGAGGAACAGAGGTAACGCCAACATTATGTCAAACAGAAGATTAACAAACAAAAGTAGAAAAAATATGACGATGACGTCGGTCAGGGCCTTTAGGCCCTTAGGCCCTGATTGACGAGTGAGTAAATGCGCAGACTTATGGCTTGTCTCGTCGGCAAAGCTCGCCGGTGTATCATTGCAATACCGCGGTTTTCTGAATTGACGGGCCTGGCTCGCAGCTCGTTGCGTTATAAATGTGTGTCGATCACCGCCGCCACTTAATTTTTGTTCTCTGCTATTATATCAAGATAACACAAAGCTTCAGCCTCCCAATAAGACATGTTAACCTTATTATTATTTCTAGCCCATACTATCTCACTGGTGGGCAAAGGTCTCCTTCCATTCCTTCCAGAGTTCTCAGTCTTGAGCCACTTCGTGCCAATTCCTAAGGAAGGCATCCAAGTCGTCCCGCCATCTCGTTCTTGGTCAGTCACGACCCCTTCGTGCGATTTCAGGGCACCAACTTTGTGTTTTACTGACCCACAGCTCGTCCTACATGCAGCAGAGATGTCCAGCCCAGTCCCATTTAAGCTGAGCCTTAATTCGAGAGCCGGAACGAAAACGGACATTATTTAAAACCGCGGTTTTATAGGCTAGTACGTCGAGCACCCAGAACAGTTTGAAAGATGAAGGTAATAGGTAGTAGAGGTGATGGTGAAAGGTGGTAGTTAGTAGTCAAAAAATAGGAACGACTATAGAATGAAAAGAAAATAATTATGGGTACTAGACACATATTAAATAACACTACTCAAGTTCGCCTGTCATTTCCTTCCATGGATATCTATGTTCCCTTCTAATTGGAAATAGTGACCCGTCAAACATCACGGAAGGAAAGCAATATGGTATAAGAGCAAATGACTCAATGAAGCGAGCCATCGCAACACAGTTGGATACTTTTCGAACACAATGAAGGGATGGTCCTCCATTTCGGATGAGTGATTTGGGTTAGCGTTATTTTGGGCAGAAGTTAATGATTTCGGATTATTGCTTTTTGTTTTAAGGAAATGTAATTAAAACTGGTACCTAGATCAAGAGCTAAGCTAACTTAGATTAGGTTAGCTCACCTAGCTGATGTAACTTTGTATAGTGATCTACAAATAAGTTTAACTATTTGCTATACGGGCAGCTTGGTTATAACGCTCATCACACAAGTTGAACCATCATGGTGGTTGACCTACTAGACCGACTAGAGAACAGTGGTGGCATAGTGGTACGTCGCGAATTCAAACCCAGCCAGGCGCATTACTTTGTGTAATTTATTTAATCACCACTGCTCTCAAAACGGTGAAGAAAAACATTGTAAGGAAACCGGCATGTCCTAGAACCAAACATTCGAAGACATGTAACATCCACCAATTCGTACTGGGCATGCGTTGTGTTTTGGCTCATTCCCTCTCCCTGTGTCTCTATGATGATGATGATGGTCGACTTTATATGCGCAGCAACAATTTTCGGGATTATATTAAAGTCGGGTCTTAAAGTCTACGCGTAACCCACAGCAAATGGTTAAGATTTTGGCCGAGGCAAAGTCGAGTCCATTACCACTCGGCCACCATCACATAAATCAAGGTCTTAAGTAGAAATAGCAAATTGTGTATTAGTTAAACTGTTTCGAATCTAGGTCAGCGCCACGTTCCGCTGGGAAGCCGTACTGATCTGGTACAACTTCTCAATTTGCAAATGCCGCAAACAAGCTAACTTGTATAGAGGTTTTAGTTATGTTGTCGACTTGTAGCGCAGTTGTCACTAAACTAATTTTGAGCTGCCGTAGATATTCCTCTTGAACTATGTTTGAAGATGATGTTTGAATAAATGACATTGAGATTATGTTTTGATATCAGCTGTTCCTCGTTTACGGATAATGAAGGTAGTAAGGATAAAAATTATAATTATTTAGTATATTCATTTAAAACTACATATAAATTACATTTTTAAATATTTCTATATAAAAAAAAACATTTAAAAATATAAAAAATAGTGTCCCACCGGTATCGGGAACAGGGTCCAAGCTACCGGCGGTCAGGGCTCCAGAGAAAGGAACCTCCTAACTATACGAGCCGTGTCCAGGAGTACCGCTTTCTGAATCAAGCCCTTGATCCAGCCGCCTAACGAGAGCCTCCTAAGGTGTTAATAATTATTTTATTATTATTTCAACGTAAACGTACAGAAATCGGAACCGGAGGTGAACCATGGAGTGTTGGGGACAAATGAGAACCTATGTTAAAGCCGAGTCAGATACACACAAATACACACATTTTTGGCTGTGACATACAAAGAAAAAACCAATGAGCCGGTATAACCTACGCTATAACCTCAGCTTTAAAGCAATCGGAACCGAAACCGAAGGTATGAAATCAACCAAAAATTTGGGTATATTGGAACCGAAGCCGGAACTCCGTAACATCTTTAGTCCATATAACCCTATGCTACTAAATCAAATATACTAAGTGAAATTCCTAAATAAACAACTACTAGCACAACACCACTTGTCCCAGTTTGCATCACCTTCGGAGCTTTAAATATATTTACAATTTGTAAGTTGCTAAGTAGGTATTCAAGTTAGAAAATTCAGGGTAGGTAACTTGAAAACTGATTGAAAAGTGGTACAAGGGCGAAGAAAAGTGTCTGTGTTAGTATGATTATTTGCTTCATTAGCATATGCTTATGTAATTAACTTTATATTGTGCATACTATTGGGACATAGGCCTCCTGTCTTAGGGCTGAAACACATACCGCGGTGCGGCACCGCACCGCTAAAATCGGCAGTGCCGCCCGCCGCTCTTTTACGCGTCACCGCAACGCAACTTTCAGCGTTTATTGTCGTATCCCATATACTTGGATAACCAGTTCCTCGAGATTTTTGAAAGTGGATAATTTCTCAGTCATAGATCCGTTGTGTAGTTTTAAAGTTCAAGCATACATAGGGACATATACCGGGAAGCGATTTTGTTTTATACTATGTATAAAGCTCCTGGCTGGAGTTGAACCTATGACGTTTTTCTAAAATCATCCAATGACGAATTCCGCCCTTGGGCGAAGCGGGAATGAGTCTCAGACTCATACTGACTAAACATACCATCCCATTCCTTCTCTGCCCTTCGCACTGGGGCCAAGCATTCCTTTCAAAAAGAGACCCTGGGCCCCAGTAGGCTTCGTTCTTTTTGCAGAGTCCTTACGGAACCTATGACGTTCATATCGTAAATTAAGGAACAATTAAGCAATGAGCAAAGCAATTAAGTTTTTAAATAAGCTTTTACTTCATTGTTCCTATTCTGTGATCGTTTATTATAAACTGGCATTTAAGATGAAATTGCTTGATAAGCTAAGTTGTTTTTATAAAGGACGCACCCATAATGACACAATTGTCCTTTACAAAAACATCGTGGTCTGAACAGCTTGTTGTTCAGCGAAATGTTAGCTTTAAAAATATCTTTTGGAACACTGTTTTTGTAGTTATAATATTTAATACTAGCGTCTTCTAGTAGCTTCGCCCGCGTGAAAGTAGAAAATATATAGCCTTTGTTGGTTAGGAAAGATGTAGCTTTCTGGTGTAAGAATTATTTGTTACTTATTGTACTAGTGTCGCTTTTTACAGCTCTTCTCCGCTCCACTTCGCTCAGCTACGCGTGGAGACTACTGGAGATACATCTTTCAAAGTATAGCTGGTTCTACTAGCGTTCTACATTATTTTAGTTTATATATTATTACTGTGCCAGCTATTATAGTGTTGTGTTGTTTTAACGAAGGGTTTGTGCCCTAAATTACTTGACCCACCCCTTTAATAGCTTTTAAAATGTAATTAGGTAACTTAGGACACTGTCTGTACGTTTCTAAGTCAATTACTTTTTACGGTTTTTGCCCACCATAAAAAAAACCTGCCAGTAAGTACCTATATATCTAATCACAAAAGATCAGTTCATACAGAACACTAAAGGCATTCCAATTCAATCGAACAATGCTTAATTTCGGCTGTACCTACATTCCTTCCAACCATCCAGGCTGTAAATTATATCGCATTTTTCCTAAAAGAATTTGTCTGCGTGTTCAATCTCAGCCTCCTTGAGATCTGAAGCTAATATCCGTGTCTCGCACTGATCCATGTAATGGACTGGCTTTGAGCACCACAGGCGTAGTCTAGACTAGTTTAGACGGGGGCGAAGGCGCATAGCTATTTGATACAAGTGCAGAAAGTTTGTCATTGCGACCGAGGCGGAATTTGAACGAGCCGTTGGCGAGTGTGTTATGGAGCCGAGGGCTGCAATGACAAATTTGCACGTGTTACATTTTGTTCTCATTACAGCCCTTTCCCTATCCTAGACAGGAGGGCTGAGTCTCAACCACTTCCAGTCCAGTCCACTTGTTCAGCGCCATCTAGTGAGAATTGGGTCACAGTTAGGCCCGCAGTTTTCAACTAAACAAAAATAAACTTTAACCAAACTAAATATAAGTACAGTATACTCACCAATTTTAGCTATACTAGCGAAGAAAATCCATAATCCTATCAAGAAAGGCGTTTCCACCCGATGGAACTCGAAGGCCGCGATAACGAGTTTCTTAACCTTCTTCTCCGGCTTCTCAGTGCTCGGTAGGTTGGTGGTGGTGTCCTGGTGCTGCCGCAGGCTGGTCCCCGGGGGCTCGCCGGGCATAGGGACCACGGGGCCCATGGGACCGAACCCCAGCCCGGGGTACGTAGAGATCCCATCGACTGTTATGGACGGACTCGATTTTGTGGTGCTCTGGAAAGAAAGGAGCATGGTTAATCTTTAAATAGAAACTCTAAGCCAAACCGCCTTTTTCCAACACGATCTAAATGTAGTTCCAGGGTATAGCTACCGCTGTAACTACCGTATCAATGGTACGGGGCCCCCAAAGGCTCCAGGGGCCACGATATAGGCAAAACTTCGCAACATGTTATCTACAACCGTCTCGTAGGATAAATCAAGCATTTGTAAATAAAAAACCATTAAGTTTTTTTGACGGGGCCCCTGTGGGACTAGCTACGCCACCGGTTTATTACCGTTATTATTATTATTAGGGTCAACTCACACCGAAAGAGCGGCGAAGGACAGTGAAGCACAGCGACTCGCTGGATAGAGCCTTCTCTACGCGCAGATGGAATTTTGCCAGAATTACCGCGGCGCCGCGAGCATCGCAACTCATTCGAGTTCCTCATACGATAATAAGTATTATAGTAATGAAAATAAAGTTAAAATTAATTTGTCACTGAAACTGCGCTTCGCTTCGCTGCCTTTCGCCGCTCTTTCGGTGTGAGTTGACCCTTAAAGTACTTAACCTTATTGAACACATCAAAAATGGTACAAAATCTGGTCATATTTAAACTAGCTTCTATCAGCGGTTGTGCCCGCCTCTAAATAAAATTTAGTCTAGGTATAGCAATCAGGAATAGTGCAGCTAGAGAGAATTTTCAGCACTTTTAGTAGCTTCAGTAATTATCTCTTACATAGTCAAAGTCAAAATATTTTTATTTCACATGGGTACTTATAAAACATCAGAAGCTAGTGCGCGCTGGTGTACTAATTTTAGTATAAATAAAAATATTAAGTACCCCAACACCACAGAAGCATACAGTTCTCTTTTGTTTTTGAAAGGTACCGTTTATTTTTAGTAACAGTTTTTGCCGTCGCCGTTCTTCGAGTATTTATGAAACAAAAAACGTGTGAAGCAAATGGACTTAACGTTAGTAGGTTTCCATCAATGGACTTGTCAATCCCGATGTGTTTCACAATTCATGCCTATTAATAGAAGCGTTGGGTAACAATACAACGCTGTCTTATAGCGCGTCCACACGGTGCAGACATATACATATACATACACGTGTCTCCACTGCTACATTCCGCAGACAAAATTCTATAGATATTTACATAACTCTAGTTATAGGTACCTGCCGTATCTGTACCGCATTTGTACTGTGTCTGTACAATGTCTGTACTGTGTCTATACTGTGTCTGTACCGTGTCTGTATCGTATCTGTACAGTGACCATATCGCGTCTATATCGTATCTGTACTGTGTCTATACCGTGTCTGTACCGAGGATGAACCTTTAACAGGACACATAACTTAAGCAGGGATATACAAATATAGTACCTATGTATAATTCATGTTATGTCTATGTTCCGTATTTATTGGGGGCGGGTTGATTACTATGAATCGGCCATTTTTTTGGTGCGCAATTATCTTATTTATCTAATAAGTTATTTTACTTAGGGTAAAGTGCCCTGTAATCACGCGCGAACTCAAGCCATGAAATAACTACACAAGTCGAACCCGGCGAATACTCCGCGAAAACCATACACATACTGCTGGTGTTTTTTTTCTTTTTTTTTCTTTATACTCATTCACACCTGTTTACGGAGTTTCACGCACTAATCTAGAGCCGTAGTATTACGACTACACCTACTACAAAGATACAGTCATAACTTTTTTATTATACCGTAGTACTATAGCTATAAAACGTTTACAGCGCGCAACAATTAAGTTACGCTGTCGTCGACAGAAATACAATTGTATTCTTGATAACTTCATTAGTCTTAACGAAGTTTTTTTGTCCACAACTCTTTACTCCAGCATTCCATTCCGTACCACTTTATTTTTATGATGAACTAGAGACCCGTCCCAGCTTCGCACGGGTACTGATATTGAATATATTATGCATGTATTATGCACATAAACCTTCTACTCTACTCTTCTACTTCCTTTAACTCTATCTTTTAAAAAAACCACATCAAAATCCGTTGCGTATTTTCAAAAATCTAAGCATACTTAGGGACAGACAGCGACTCTATTTTATACTATGTAATCATGTTCTACGGTGTGGTACGGGTCTGGTGGAGCAATGGTGGCCGAGTGGTAACGATTACGACTTACGTGTTTGTAGGCCGCGGGTTCAAACCTAAAGCATTACTTTGTGTAATTTATTTCATCACCACTGCTCTCAAAACGGTGTAGGAAAACATCGTCAGGAAACCGGCATGTCCTAGAACCAAAAATTCGAAGACATGTGACATCAACCAATCCGTACCTACTGGGCCCGCGTGATAGATTATGGTCCTTTCCCTCTCTTAAGAAGAGGCCTGTGCCCCAGCAGTGGGAACATTAAAAAGGCTGATAATGATGATGATGTTCTACGATTGTATCGGTACGCTTGATTTTTTTAACGAACTAACCTCAAGTAATCACTTAATAAGAAATTACTTAGCAACAAGTAATTACTTCTTTATAAATACGAGCGTTAGTGAACCCGATCATAAGAAGCGTAGGTATAGGTATGCAGATCGCTTGTTACATCTTCAAGAGCGTTACACATTCATTGATCCATTCGGGATTCCAATTTCACTTTCCTCATATTTCTCAAACAAAGATGGTCCCTTTTGTTCTTTTACGGTTCGAAAAATTTGCCTTTTCTCATACAATATCCCTACAATTTCCAGGTAAATATTGCGTACCTATAACCGTTCTTTAGGCGTTCCTTCCAAGAACGAATGAAGCCTGGTACAGACTGCTGTAACTAAACAAGTACAAGTAATGTAACACGCAATGAAAAAATTTGCTATCCACATTGTTGAATTGGACGTCCACATCCCATTGCTAACAATCGGTAGCTCGCCGTCCGGTCGTCTGGTAACATAACAGTCCGGACCATGCCGAGTCATCGACGGCGCGCTCTGTTCCCGCGCGCCTCAAGGAGTTGTCAGTAAATGTAGAGGCCCAACTGCAGAGCCGAAGCCTACTGGGGCCCCGATCAGGTTTCTGAAAGGAATGTCCGACCCCGGTATGAAGGCTAAGAAAGTAAGGGATGAGTCGTTTAGTCAGTAAGAGTCTGATACTGTTTCCCGCTTCGCCCAAAGGTGGGATTTGTCATTAGATGATTTTTCTCACCATAAAAAAACATGCAATGAAAGAATTAGCCATCAACATTGTCGCAATTGTTCATGCATTGTAATATAATTCCGATAGTGTTGACGCCTTGCACGTGCGTACCTTGCACACTACGCGCGCGATCAGAGCATTTTAACTATGTGAGTAGGTACGAAGACATGCTTGATTATGAAATGCTCCTTTCAGGGTACCTTTTTTTAGGTGAGTACAAATCATCCAATGACATTATCTCCGCACTCTTGGGTAGGACGGAAAATAGTGTCAGATTTTTATTGACTAAAATACCAACTCCTGTTTCTTCTATGCCTTCGTTCCAGTGCCCCGAATGGTGTTTTCAAAACAACCCATGGCCCCAGTAGGCTTCTACCCAGCTGGGTTCCACAGTTTGCTGTCAACTCTTTGAGGCATGCTTGGAACGGTACGCGCCGTCGACGATTTGGGAACGGTCCGGATAGTTACCCTATGGTCGGACAGCGAGGTACCCATTGCTTGCTGTCCTCAGGCTTGCTTTTAGAGTGGCCGGAGATTGTGATCAGAATCCCTGCGGCGGCGTGGGGCCGTTGCCTCACGCCTCCTCCTTTGCTAGAATTACTGCTTCGCAAAAGAAGACGGCCGCCTGCCATTTTTCCTCGCTAACAGGGCCCGACGCCAGAAATCGCCGTCTCCGATCGTCCCCACGAGGACACGGCGGTGCTCTTCCTAAACGGGGACACCTCCGTGTGCTCTATGGTGTCATAGTATCTTGCATTTTACGTTTTAGCAGTTTGTACGTGGCTTAATATTTCGCGGAACAGTACGCTTTTGCCAAAGATGTGGGTTGTTATTTATGAAGGTTTCCTTTAATAGAAAAGTAGAAAGTTTTTGATTTACCTTCCTAATATAATAATAACCTTAAGTTGTGTTCCTTTTTGTGAATGAAAGTAAAATAGAAATAACAGGAACTGAGCTATTAGTGTTTTATTCTTGGAGCGATTTTCTGCCGGCGTTTATCCCAAAGGAATTTTCTGGGATAAAAGTATACAATGCATTAGTGTAGGTTTCTGCCAGTGAAATAACTTCGATTATTGTAGTGATTCACTTTCTATGTTCAACAGTACCTAGACGTCTTTTGGTTGAAACGATGATCAGAACTTTGCAGAAAATAAATCCTTTCTGCAAACTTGCAAACGAACAGTTAATAAATATTTATAGATTAGTTGCTTTTAATTTTATTGATGTTTATACCTCTACTGTGAAAGTAAAAAAAAAATGTTTTTCTAAAACATATGAATTTCGTATACGCGTAAATTAATTTTAGTTTTAGAAAAAAATATATTTTATTTTTTAATTTTATCTTTACAAATCGATAGTGTTTTATGTTGCGGATCGACCCTCCACGGGATTTAAACGACCAAAATTTGACGGTGTATAAGAATATACAAGAGAAAGAAAAACATTATTTGTGTAGTATAAAAATACTAGCAACCTGCCCAAGCTTCGCACGGGTTAATCACTCTTTTTCAAAATCGGTTGCGTACCAGCAGCAAAATCGTACTTTTAAAGATTTAAGCATAGTGAAATACAGCTTGAAGCTGCTTTTTTTTACTGTCATCCCACCTTATGGCTTATATTATGTAGTGACTATTGTACACACAAATTACCTATATAGTAAAAACAAAAAAATAGAACAGGTGATGTACACATACAATTGGGTATTCTTATAGCAAAGTTCTTTCTTAGTCAAATGCAACTAGTACCCATATCTTTGCTCTATCACAAGTCCAAGGCCATATCGGGCATGCTTAATCACAAGCTCTGCTTAGCTTGATACTAGACGGCATTGTGTGATAGTTGGAAAAAATAAAACATATTTATTTAGTGCCCTTCAAATAGCAAAACATTTTGCATCGCACTAGTGGCTGCTAAACGAAGTGGTGGAGGGTTCTCGCCAGCCATCCAGCCAACTTGACCTTGTCACAGGCGCTTTGTCTGAAACTGCGGAACCTCGACCTTCGCCGAATTGCTGCGGCCTGCCCTACTTATGAATATGCTAACGGTTTTCATGTGCCAACGTTGATCTACAAAATTAGGAACTATCCGTAGTAATGTTATAAATGTGAAAGTGTAACTGTCTGTTATTGTTTAGATTAAGTAAAAGAGAATGCAGTCATAGTGCCAGTATAGCATAGTCAACATTATTTTGATACTGAGCAATTAGTACCTATAAATTCGATAGATGGCGTTGGCGTCGAATTAAAAGTCGCTATGGTTTCGTTACTTAGCCAACCATAAATAGTTTTGGATTTTTTTAGGTCTATCCAATATGAATTAAAATTGTAGGTGAAGATTGTAGATATATAGCTTATTTGCGTTTGAGAGTTTTGAGACAGCGTAAAAAATAAAAGGTTTAAACAAATAAAAGCATTTTGCAGTTGTTATTGGTGTTAAAAACTGTTATTGGCATTTCTTTTAACCTATATTTTTGTACGAGTTTTCAAGCGCTAAAATTCAAATTTCAAAGATCCTAATTTCAGACTCACCAAGATCGGACAGCCGTACTGCACAATACAATGAGTTAGCAACAATGTAAATAGCTCAGTAAAACATAAAGACCACACTTAGTTACCTACAGTTTACCTAGGGAATTACCTTAATCCATAATTTATGAAGCCAAGCTGGACCGGTCCCATTAGCCGGCGCCGACTCGTTTCATTATTCACCGGCACGTTTAAAATGAGTCCTAAGTACGAGGCCCAATTAGGCATCCTAATTTCAAGCTCTGCTTTGCTTTAGACATTTAAAGTGAGCTTTGGTTTCCTTAATTAAAACCTGAGTATGTTATCGTGTGATGTGTGTGCGTGTGTGTGTGTTTAGACAAATAAATTATCTTTCTTTCTTTCTTTATGTCATGTTAAACTGAGTATATTATAGGTATAGTACGGCCGTCGGATCTTGGCGAGTTTGAAGGCTCTACGAATTTTAGAGCTTGTGCACTTGTAAAATAATAAATGGTTTAAAGAAATAAATGCAATTAGTAGTTGTTAAAAACTATTATTGGCATTTATTTTTAACATGATTTTTTAAATATCTAGGTATATATCTTGAAGAGAGCAGTGGGGGCCGAGTGGTAACGACCCCGACTTACGAGTTGTAGGTCGTGGGCTCAAACCCAGCCAGGCGCATTACTTTGTGTAATTTATTTCATCACCATTGCTCTTTTGAGAGCAGTGAAGGAAAACATATGAGGAACCGGCATGTCCTAGTATCATAAATTCGAAGTGTGACATCCATCAATACGCATTGGGCCCGTGTGGTGGATTATGGCCCATTCCCTCTCCTAGAGAAGAGGCCTGTGTCCCAGCAGTGGGAATATTAAAAGGCTGATGATGATGATAATATCTTGAAGCAAGAAGAGTTGAAACTACAGCGCACTTTTATATAACAAAAGGGCAAAATAAATAAGTTAAATAGTTTTGTAAAGGTTACTTTGAGATTTAAAAATAACTATGAAACCTTTACTGGATCCTTTTAATAATAGAATACACAAAAGATCATCAATAAAGAACAAATGTAACGACATTGCTGTACAATGAAATGAACCAAGTCCCAAATTTGCCGTAATTCGTATTCTATTGTGAGCTTTAACAAAAGTGATCCTCGAAGATACAATACATTACACTTTATTACAATACACGGAATTTTACAAACTTAATATAATAAGGGAGAGTGAGCAAAAATGGATCACAGTTCTTATAATATATAAAAAATTTCAAAAATAAATATTTAAAAAATATTATACAAAATTACAATAAATCATGTATTTTGTAAATAACTACCCAATAAATACTACTTGAAAAAAAAAATACGAAACTAGTCTAGTATTTATGAAAACAAAAAATTCCATACTACCTTTAAAAACCAATATTAAAGAAAAGTATAGGTAGTTTACGATAACTAACGACCTTGGAGACATTCAAATACTCGAATCCGTTCACCCAATAATTTCATAAGAAATTATTTAAATAAATACCTACAAAACTGCTTAAACAAACAATTCGATTTTTCAAAATGATTGTCGCCCGAACAGGGACTTGAACCCTGGACCCTTGGATTAAAAGTCCAATGCTCTACCGACTGAGCTATCCGGGCAGTACAAGTGTTGCCAAAATAACCGGTCGTATATAAGTTGGCGGATTCGTGCATGAACCGCGGTGAATCACCTTTCTTGACGTCTTTGGGAACTTATTTATTACATGTAGTGGTAAAATATCTTATTCTTTAATTACACAGGTGATAAAAGCAGGTCTTAGGTACTTTTTTATATATTAAGTAATTTAATTCTACATCGTGACTTTTGTGATAAGTTATGTACCTACAAATTACCTAATTTGTATAATTCGTATTTAGATTTAACCTTTCGAATACCGTAACTACAGACACAATTAAAAATCAATAGTGGTGCGGGCACAGGTGGATTTTCGTCAATAAAAGTCTGGCACTCTCTCTTGCTCTTCCTAATGCGGGAGAAGTTATTTAATGATGTCCAAATAAAAATTCTTTTGCTGTCGCAGTTTTTGCAGATTTTATGGAAAATATGAATATTTGAGTAGCAAGGGCATCGCCTGGCCATGAGGCTGTGTCCTTTGAACATAATGAATAAATTACTGACCTCATCATGAATTGGGTATTTGATAATGTTTATTTTAGTACCTACAATATTTTATACTAAATAACAAATAACACTAAAAAGAAATCTTTTACTGAAAACAGTATCAAAATTGGTTATTAAATGAAGCAGAAATTAGCATTCCAAATATCGGTTTAGAAAAAAGTGGAGCGAGATGGGAATGTCTTGCTCTCTACTTTGAACGTACGTAACATAATGGTGGTGACGTCATATTTCAATATGTGCATTTATATACTGTTATTTGATAGTTTCCTATACTACCAAATTTAAAAAGTTTCTCATTTGTTTAATATTTAAAGAATTTGTAAACCATTTTGTTTGTGATTTCGAATAAGTTACTTTTTGATAAAAACAATTTAAAAAATTGTTATGTACCCAATTATATTTGTTAGTAAAGTAGGTATTACCTACTTTTGATTTTGTTATTGGAATGTAACACTAAAAGAGTAAATAAATACAAATATAACACCTAAGTACATAAACGCTGATAAGGCAAATTGGCCTTGGGAAGCATATCAACAATATTATTTAGGTACTATAAAATAGTAGAGGTAAGAAGGTTTAATGTAGAAATGCATTTAAAATAAAATATGCCTTTTTATGGTGGGAAAAATTATCGAATGACGAATTCTGCCCTTGGGCGGAGCGGGGACAGTGTCAGACTTCTACTGACTAAACGACCCACCGTTCTTTCCTGCCTTAGCTCCGCTTTCGCATCAACCCTTGGCCCCAGAAGGCTTCGACCCTGCTGGGCCCCTACAGTAAAATATGACATAGAGACACGAAATTAATACTGAAGCACTTAGTATAATTATTGTTCCTTGATCCCCTATTCTACTCTTAGTGTTTTTTTTTTAAATAGATATTTCACGTTATTGTGTATTTCCTCCATTCGCTCATGTAACAGAAAGGTTTTCATATACTTACTTTATTAAATAGAACATTTATATATGGTTCGGTTTTAGGAAAACTGTTCAAATAGTCCTAAGGGAGGAACTTCCAATAAATTTAAAATTATACACCAAAACTATGGCCGCCCGAACAGGGACTTGAACCCTGGACCCTTGGATTAAAAGTCCAATGCTCTACCGACTGAGCTATCCGGGCCTTACGGCTTTAGTCGAAACAGCTGTTTATATTGCTCGTTACCTTAAATAAAAACAGAATCTACACGTTTTCTACATAACTTACTTTATATCCTAAATTACAATTATTTATTTCTACATGAATCACGCTAATACTGTAAAGGCAAAAATTTGTTAATGTTTGTATGTTTGTTACTTTTTACGCTCGAACAGCTGAACAGATTTTTATAAAACTGGGTACACGAGTAGACCAAGTCCTGAAAGCTATTGCAAGAGCATACTCTTGAGCTATAAATTATCCTATATGCGAACATGGGCTATTTTTTTAACCCTTGAGTATTAACTGCTTCTCGCTCCAAAGGCTGAACAGATTTTGATGAAACTTGGTATACGGCAGAACATTTCCTGAAAACTATTCCATGAAAAATACTCACTAGCTAAAAAGTATCCAATGTGCTATATTATATATTATAACATAGGATATTTTTTAACTCAAGACGATGGAGAATTTTCGTAGAATGACGCGGGCAAAGCCGCTAGCATCAGGTAGTGAATAGTGAATAATAAGAACCAAAATGAATGTAAAAAAGCCTGGGTTACAACAAAATAAACAAGTAAAATACCCAATGGATCCGTTGGCCCATTTTTTTTTCAATTTGGCGCGCATACCTCTAGTCTGTATTTTATATGAACGGCTGTTTCATCCGTTATCTACACGGCCCGGATAGCTCAGTCGGTAGAGCATTGGACTTTTAATCCAAGGGTCCAGGGTTCAAGTCCCTGTTCGGGTGGCTAAAATTTTAATTTTAGTATCGTTTAAATTCATCGAGTAGGTTGTTCAGTTTTTCAATTAGGTAATATGATTAGCTATTTCAACATTATTTTTATGTTAATTTTGTACTTATACTATTTTTTTATTTCATTTTATTTCGAAAAAACTGGTTTGAATTTTATCTATACACATATACTGAATAAATAATGGCATTGAAGTGTCTATTTGTAACATTTTTTTTCTTACTTAATTTAAGTATATCTAAGTACATTTTAAACAAAAACACAATTTTTTTAATATTTATTGGTCTGTTGGTATGCTTGTTTGCTCCGGCTAATCTTCAAAACAGTTTTTTTTTTTTTTTTTTGAATAATATGTCCACAACGTTGGATCGATCTTGTCAGTTCTTTCGCTGAAGGATAACAGTTCTGATATTCCAAGGAGGACCTTTAGCTAGGTGCTTTTTATTTTCACGCAGGAACGGGATTTCATGCTGAGGAACACGTTTTCGAAACCGTTGAAGCGATTTTAATGGAACTTGTTGGATAGGTTTTATTTATGGTGGGTAAAAATCATTCGATGACAAATCCCGTTCTTAGATGGAGCGAAAAATAGTGTCAAACTCTTACTAACTAAAAACCCACCCCGGTACTACATTGCCTTCATTCCAGAACCAGAGCCTTCCTTTCAGACGACAACCTTTGTAGGGACCCTGCAGAAGGGTCGATGTACAAGTAGGGCCAAGATTTCGTGTCTGAAAGGAAGGCTCTGGCCCTAGTATGTATGGCAATGTAGTTACGGGGCAGGCTGTTTAGTCAGTAACAATCTGACACTGTTTCCTGCTCCGCCTAAGGGCGGGATTCGTCATTGGAAGATTTTTACCTACCATAAAAAACCCTTGGCCCCAGTTGGCTTCGGCCCTTCTGCAGGATCGTGGTGACGATACAAGGAGTTCTAAACTACTCTTTATTTCCTTGCGGGAACGAGACTTATTTCTCAGGGAGACGGAACACCCTAATTCTTGGGACTACGACGACGACAGCATCTTTAGATTGAATAACATTATCCTTACACGATTTTCCCAAAAAAGGAAAGTAATATTCATAAACTCTCCGCGTTGAGATTAGACATTTAAAGAAACCTTTTCTACTGTCAGTTCAACCGATTTTGACTTCTATTCCGCAGGCATAAGGATGACATTAAAATAAAAAAAGTCGTTAAAAAGCCAACTTTTTACTGCAGCCACCATTTGATATTCTTCCAACTCAAAGCAAGAAAGGTTTTCTTAAACGTCTAATGTAGTATACATAAACAAAATAACAGATACAAGCGATTTTTTATTTACAAAAACAAGGATTAATAAAACAAAATAAAATATGTAATGTACTGTCTGCTGCAGAAACTTTTTAATGCAGCAGAATGTATTTAATAAAATGTTCCCAGAGGGTATGGTAAATTAATTATGAAGTTGCTGACAATTTCAACCGCAGAGCATTTGCATTTATAACTTCGCTAACTTTATTTGATCACAATAACCGTAAATATATTACTCTGCATCAGGAATTCTGGAAATTATTTTAATTGTTGTGTTACACTATGAGTGCCATCCTAGACCACGGGCAAAGGCGCCTCTTTACTCTTTCCCAATTTGTAGCTAGACGATTTAGAGTAAAACATGAAATTAAACCACCACATTACGGAACTTTACTACACAATTTGGTGCAAAGAAAAAAATAAAAAAATTCGTATATCAAATTATTAGCAAATAGTATAACATAATTTTTTTTCAAAAATACTACTGGCCGTTAAGACGTGATTTTGAATCTAGGATCATCAAAATTCGTAGGTATATCTTCCCCTCAGTGTTTTCTAAATAAGTCTAAATTAAGGATTTTCCATAATTTACGGGGTTCAAAGTTTCTATTGCGACTTTCAGGTGGACGGAACCGCAGACAAAAACCTTTATATGTAATCGGTCTAATGATCCCACTGTCGGAGTGGTGGGGACTAAGGCCTTCTCTCTGGGAGAGGGTTGGCCGTAGCCCACCACGGTAGCACGGATTGGTGGATGTTGAACATTTTGTTGCTAAGATATGCCGGTTTCCTCATGAGGTTTTCCTTCACTGATTTGAAAGCAATGGTGAAGAAACAAATTACACAAAGTAAAGCGCCTGGCTGGGATTAAAACTACGGCTTAGAAGTCAGTATCTAGATGTTGGTAGGTATAGATATAGATAATGACATAAATTATAAATTAGTTCGAAGAGAGCTCAACTAAGTGTCGGTAATTCAGTAATAAATAGTTAATGAAGTCACAAGAGCTTATTGTGATTGAATAACCTTTTACATCACAATAATTGCCCTTGTCTAAGAATAAACCTACGACCTTTCTGCAGACATTTCAGCGCCCTACCGTTTAATGTCAGCTGGGAATACTGACATCTTCGTAGATTGGTTCAGACATCACATCCTGTGCCATCACTTCAATTAATTACGTTACCATTGGATACGGGAGTAAAATGATATTGCAGAGCTTTTATATGATGAAAAGTAAGTTTTTTTTTATTTAAATAATTTTTATTTTGTAAGTAGGTTTTTACAAACTCTTTTAAACGTCAAATTTCAAAAGTTAATGAATATAGTATACTTTTTGGATACAGCAATTTTGGTTAATTTATAGCAACTCAAAAAAGCTACACATTGAGTATAGTAGGATGTATAAGATACTTGGGTATCTACTATTTAACAACATAAAAATTATACCAATTATATTATTATAACATACAAAAAAAATACAAAATTTTGATTGCAGTAAGAATACAATTAATTTGAATTTCAAACATTAAAAAATACGACCAATTAGGAGTGTTAGAGAGACATAAATAGTTTAGTAAAACAAAATCCTTTTTCAATTAAAAATCATTAAGTTTCCGTGGAGTTGTTATTAAAGTAATTAGTCTGTAACATAATATAAAAAAATCTTCTTTTATTGTATTTACACTCCGTCTTTATTTTTAAATAAAACAATAATGTTTCTTGTGTTCATTATGCCGACATCCTACTATTTGTCAGTAAAACAATATCTCTCCGCTCTCACGGCGTGTTTAAAAATAATTCCGCCACAGAAGGTAAATGTCGATCTGTCATTTCCAACAATTTAACTTTGAAATGGGTTCGAGACCGGGGAACGCCGAAATTATGGCGCTTATTTACCCTGTCTTATTTAAATGTATTCCGTCCCAAACATCGCAAACCGATGAACGGTCGAAAGAGGTCTAGTTGCCTCTTTAATATTTAAAAACTATTCAATAGTTTGAGCCTCTATAAAGACATAGCAGGGACCTCCCTGGCGTATTTCCTGACATAGATCAAACATATAATGTTTAAATAATCTTTTGGGACTGGTTTGTGCAAACTCTTTTTTTATAGTAGGTAACAACTTTTGCTAACAATTGCCAACAGCTACCTAGCTCGCGTAAAGGTAGAAAATATTTAGTAGAGTAGCCATATGAAAGATTATTTTAAAACCGGACTCTAGCGCCATCTATGGCTTCACATAAGAAATCCCGGAAACCCCAACCCCAACCCCAATACCACGCGGGTGAAACCGCGGGCAAAAGCTATTAATATAATAAAGAGGTAAAGTTTGTTTTTTTGTTTGTAGGAGGTAATCTCTGGAACTACTGGCAAAATTTTAACAACAATAGAAAGCTGCTTTACTCCTGAGTAACATAGGCTATATTTTATGTACGCGGCCGAAGCCGCTGACAAAAGCTAGTAATATATAAGAAAGATCAACTTACTTCAACAGGGTTGCAGTGCGCACAGGACAGGAGGGCAGCGACGGCGGCCCACAGGAGGGGTCGCCTGCAGGCACGCCGGCTCAAGTTGACCCCGTGCTTCAACGATGTCATATTGCTACGGGCAACACTATCACCTCGCCCACATTGACGCACACGTATCACAACTGCTGTCAGTACACTATAGCCATCACTTCACACTGTACATAATCCCATTACTTTGTAATCTCACAATTCGTAACGCCGCCACGCCGATAGCTATTGTATATAACACATGATTGAAAAGTGTTTATCGTGTTATTTTTTTAACAACAGTTAGGTACTTTGGATGTGTGATTTAAATTTAACTACTTACTCCTAACACATAATATAATATATTCCACATCTATCACACAACGCCGTCTAGTCCCAAGCTAAGCAGAGCTTGTGTTATGGGTACTAGACAAGTAGACAACTGATAAACAGACAGATAAATTACACCCACAAATGACACAGAACAAATGATTGAGCCATCACACAGACATTTTTCCTGGGTGGGAATCGAACCTAACCACTAACCCAACAGGCCAGTCACATAGATCAAGTTGATTTATAAAAGAATTCATTCAATTCCCTATTGCAGATTAGACGGTATGTAGTTATAAGAGATGGCACCGAAACTTTGACCGCACCGAAATATTGTTATTCGCAAGTAGTTTTCCTTGAAAATTGCCGTTTTGTAAGTTAATTTCCCTTTAATCCTAGTCTCACAGTAAGAGAACAAGCGAAAATAACCGATAACAGTGATTAGAAGAAACTTTAGAGAAAACCGACCTTCGATCAGACAGTTGTATGTCTAAAATTGGGCAACTGTCCGAGAACTATTTTTCTACATGTCGCTACAAAACAATCTCTTCTACAAGAAACCTGTAATTTCATTTCCATAAAAAAATATTCACCTCTTGCCTAGCAACGAGCCAGATTTTCACCTCATACATACCTAACTACATAACCTACCTACCAAATTTTATTTATTTACATAAACAAGCGTGTTTTGTGAATTTACTGTATACTTAGTGAAATTAATTTTTACAAGCACGGTACGCATGTGTAATGCACATTAGTTATATTTTTGGAACCACAAATATTATTACATAGTAACAATTGTTACAAATACAAATACTCGTAGACTGACCTGCTTTAGCCTTAACAATGTAACATCGACTCAAAATAACGTTGTACGTCTCCACAGTATTCAAAGTTTGTAGAAGTTAAGCGCAAGACTAGACTACAAAATAACATCTATATATATAAAAGGAGAAACTGACTGACTGACATATCAACGAACAGCCGCAACTACTCGGACTAGGAGCGTGACATTTTGCACAGGGCTTCCTTTTATGATTTAGACGAACACTAAGAAAGGATTTTTCAAAATTCACCCCCTAAAGGCATGAAACGCGTGACTAAAGTTGATGGGGAAACCTATTTCACGCGGGCGAAGGCGCTAACAGAAAGTTAATAAATAATAAGCTACGTAAATTTAGCTATGACGAATACTCTGCTACTGAAACTACGAGTAGCAAAGACACAGATAGTACGCTACGAAAAATGAGTTACACCTACAAGATCTTGACTACAGATTCAGTGCTACGCAAACTACGCTACCAAAAATAAGCTACCGTACGATGGGGCTATTTGCAAACCACGAGGCTATTTGGAATTTCCTAAAAAAAAGTTTTGATCGTGTGTATCTTCAAATCTAAGAACAGTAGGAATTATATTTTACCATTTGGTAATACAGTGACATCTAATGTCAATGTCACAAAGGAATTTTGACACATAACGGCTTTCTAAGTGGGTTAAAACGTAATTTTAAAAAAGGTTGTATTTTTTGTTCATTTTGTGCCTTGATAACTTTCGTCTGCCACACAAAATCTAGACAGGTTTGTAAGAAATTGAATAAACTAAGTTATAGTTTGTTTAATGCGCTTTTCAGTGCTTCTATTTGCTCGTTTCTACCTTTTACGAGCTGGCGTAAATTTCGATTTTTCTAAATGGGGCTATTTGGTTTCTGTTTTGGGGTTAATTGGAACGTAGTTTCAAATAGCCCCTCTAAAATGAGTTATACATTGCCAAGGAATTTTATCATAGTTCCAAATAGTCCCAATTGCGTATTTTGAGCATGTTAAGGGCAAGATATTTTTCAGCTTAGGTACTCACAAAATAATTTACCTATACTGCTGGCTCTGAAACGTGGTCGCTTACAATGGGCCTTACAAAAAGACTCAAGGTCACTCAAAGGGCAATGGAAAGGGCTATGCTCGGAGTATCCTTGCGTGATAGAATCAGAAATGAGGATATCCGCAAGAGAACCAAGGTTGCCGACATAGCGAAAAGAATCGCCAAACTTAAGTGGCAATGGGCAGGGCACATTGCACGCAGAACGGATGGCCGCTGGGGCCGAAAGGTTCTGGAGTGGCGACCGCGTACCGGAAGACGTAGCGTTGGAAGGCCTCCCACAAGGTGGACCGATGACCTGGTCAGGGTTGCTGGAAGCCGATGGATGCGAAACGCACAGGACCGGTCTTTGTGGCGGCGCTTGGGGGAGGCCTATGTCCAGCAGTGGACGTCTTTCGGCTGAAATGATGATGATGATGATGATGATACTGCTGTATAAAACTAGAGAACTTTTCCTGCATGTTTGATTGTCATACCTGAATGATCAATAGTTATTATTTAGTTTCCTTTTTTTTCGTTCCATGTACCTACCGTAAAGTGGGGCGGTTAAGTCTGGAAAACTTTAGCTAACTGATGCTGCCGATACTTATGACATACCTAAGAGCACGCTATGAAGAATAATTGCTGTGGTAGGCGTTCAGAATCATGTAGGTACCTACTGAATACCTACGTGGTAACTAATCGATTGTGCGTCGATGCGGCCCCTCCAGCCTGTATTGTTTATCATAAGTATAAGTAACGTTACCCAGATTTTAATTGTGGTTAATTCCTTGCCAAATATTTATTTTTTATCTATTTCACATTTTATTTTAAGTGGGTACCTTCTTACTTAGGTAGGTAGGTACCTATTTCACGGTTTATAAAGATCTCAATGTTTAAGTATATTTTTAGCTTCCCCTTAAATGTTCCAAATATTGCCTTAATTCATAAACAATTGTAAGTATAAGATTTTACTACAGATTCCAAATAGCCCAAAAGTTGCGAATCGCTTTTTTATAATAAATGTTATGATGCTAAATATTTGGCTTTTAATTTAAAATTAAACCACAAAACTATGATACAATGAAAGGCCGTTTATCCTTCTGTTGGTCTAAATGTCGCAAAACCTGTTTAAATTGATACAGCTCCAACGGTCGATGAAAAACAAAATTAGAATATGTCGATTACAAAAAGCCCCAAACCGGTGATATTTGGAATTGCACTTTTGAAAAAAGATATCTCTATATCTATATTCAATACATAAATACAAGCGCATTTTTCTAGAAGGTATTGATAAGGTTAGTCGTAAAAAAAATTGTCTAAGTTCATAACCTAAGTAGTTTTTGTGAAAAACGTAATTTTTCATAAAAAATGTACCAAATAGCCCCATCGTACGGTACCCGATAATTTAGTAAAGAATCATTGGTAAAGAATACGTCACTACGCTAAGATTTTTTTAATAATTTTTATTCTTACAATCTGCTTGCTTTAGAGCATTTAGCTAGAGGTCACGACCTTTCAATTTGTCTTGAATTAACTTAGCCCAGTGACCATATAGTCCATCATACTAAGCTAACTAGATACGAATTACTATGACAAAAATAAATTAGCTTCTCTTTGAAACACTGAAATTACATGAAGAAAATTAATGTCCTTGGTACTAAAGAGCGAAACTTAATTCTAATTTATATGAAGAATGAGTCCTGGTCTCGGAGAATCATAATGTGCTTCGGCAATGGCTGTGGGCGGCGTCGCGTCGTCGTCGAGTCGTCGCCGTCGCGGCGCCGCTCCGCCCTTGTGCCCGCCAGAGGCGTAACGTGGACTAGTTTAGACGTGGGCAAAGACTCATCAGCGAGGCCTTTTTCTTTCATAAATTCAATAACGAGACAGTCACTGTCGCATCTTAGCGTTCCACCTCATCGTCGCTTACCATTCGGTGAAAAGTGGTCAAAAGGGATAGAGCCAAGGGTTCACGTCTGAAAGGAAAACTCTGACCCTGGTATAAAGGCAACGTAGGAACGGGGTGAGTTCTTTAGTCATCTTACTGACTAAACATCGACCCCGTTGATGATGGGAACCCACCCCGATGGTGTCTGATTCTTGTCCGACACCATCTCCTGCTCCACCAAAGAGAGTTGTCATTGGATGATTATTACTTTTACCACGTTAAAAAGTTATCAATTACAAAAAAAAAATCGTTCTTAAAGAAGAGAGAGCTTGCGCAAGGCCCTATTTGTTGCGAGATCATGGAGGAGGGCCCACATCGCCCACGCCTAGCTACGCCCCTGTGCTAGCTCCAAGGATATTGACTCCACAGGATCTACACAACTGTCGTGTTCATTAGCCTTACATAAACGGGACAGTGTTCACAATGTTGGCATTGATCCCATGTTTAAGAATGGGGGCGTCGAATACGGTCATGTCGCTCGTCGAGTACTGAATTAATATATACAAGTACATGTTTATAGTAGCTTTTGCGCTTGACTTCGCTCACGTGATCCAATAGATATTGCGCGATTTTTTGAGACACATTGTAACATAAGAATTGTGAATGTGCACCTTATGGTGGGCAAAAATCATCAAATGACAAATCCCGCCCTTGCGTGGGAAAAAAGTATCAGATTCTTACTAACTAAATAACCCAACTCGTTCTTTGTTTGCCTTTCGTACTGGGGCCAAGCCTTCCTTTCAGAAAAAGCCCCTCAGTCCCAGTAGGCTTCGACCTTTTTGCAGGGTCCCTACAAATTGAGCACCTTACAATTCGATCTGCGCTTTTAAAAATATCGTTAGTCTAATTATCTATGTATTTAGAAATATGTACGTTTATCCGTTGTCTAGTAGTCTAGTACCCCTGACACAAGCTCTGCTTAGCTTGGGACGAGAGGACGTTGTGTAACAGTTGTGGAATATGTTATTATACACTTCTCATCAAAAAAATCGAAACACTTCCGTTTTCATTGTTTCTGTCCGAATTTAACACAAAAAAGAATTCATACGATGAAAAAAAATACATATATTATAGCTGGCAGTTTGGCCATTACAGTAATAAGCGAAAATTCTAAATTCAAAATTAGAATTTCATTTGTTTATCTTATAAACGAAATGAATCACTGTTTTGAGACAAATGTGTGTTTAGGGTTGGAGTACATTTAGCGTTTAAAAACTAAAAATTGGCGCCTATCCTTAAACTTTTTGTTTTTTATTTCAATACTGTGACTTTGGGACGTCTGAAAAAAGGTTTTTTTTCTAAAACGTATGGATACTTCGCCCACAGAAGCCGCCCAAGTTGTGGCATTGCTGGATTCTGGCCTTAGTCAGCGTGTTGTGGCTGCAAGACTGCATCTAAGCCTGTCATCTGTTCATAGAGTCTATAAACGTTATCGGGAGACTGGTTTGTTCACGCGCCGTTCAGGATCTGGCAGGAATCGGGTCACTTCTGAGCGAGATGATCGATTTATTGTAACAACTTCTTTAAGAAATCGACGCCTTAACGCTTTTCAACTGCAGCAGCGGCTTCGTGTTGTACGAAGGGTGGCTGTAAGTGACTCTACAATTAGAAGAAGGTTGAAGGATCGTGGACTGGTACCGCATAAGCCAGCAAATGGGCCGAAATTAACTGCAGACCATCGAAGAGCGCGCCTTAACTTTGCACGTGAGCACCTAAATTGGTCATACCTACAGTGGAGCAAAGTTCTCTTTTCTGATGAGTGTAAAATTATGCTGTATGGTAACGACGGAAGGAACAAGGTCTACAGAAGAGACGGAGAACGCTATGCACAATGCTGCATTGAAGAAAAGGTCAGCTATGGTGGCGGTTCGTGGACGGTTTGGGGAGGAATCAGCGCCGACGGTAAGACAGAGCTTGCTTTCGTGTCTGGGCCACGTCTGCCTGCACTAAACTGTCATCGGTACGTCGAAGAGTGTCTCGAGCCTCATGTGATGCCCTATGCACATTTTATTGGCAACGGCTTCATATTCATGCACGACAATGCTAGGGCTCACACCGCGGGCGTCGTACGAGATTATCTTAACGAAGTCGATATCTCTATTATGGAATGGCCAGCAAGAAGCCCGGACATGAATCCCATTGAACATCTATGGGATGAATTAAAGAGACGAATTCGAGCAAGAGATCCTGCCCCAGAAACACTTAGCCAGCTGCAAGATGCAATCCAAGAGGAATGGGACAATATACCACAGCATGTGATCGTGACTCTCATCCGATCGATGAAGAACCGTATGGAAGCAGTAATTAGAGCTCGGGGAGGGAATACAAGTTATTAAATAAATGTTTTTTAGCTTTTTTTTTCATTTACGTGTGTTGTTTTATCCATTTCCTTTATACTCCATACGGAATAAAAATGACTCATTTAACAAAATACGAAACCTATGAAAAATTCATTTAAATTTAGAACATTAACATTAAGATTTGATAAGCTCATATTACTCACTATTAAACGACATTTAACATTTATTCCTAAATGTACACATTTTTCTGATAATCCTGACAAAACGTAAACTTGCAAGGTGTTTCGATTTTTTTGATGAGAAGTGTATTAGCTGAAGTTTATATAGTTGATAAAATCTTCTACGGTTATCTTGAAATGTAAAATAACATAACTGTTTGCGCCATTAGGTATCTACATACAAGTACATAGCTATCACAACATCGTTCTTTGATACCCTGGTAAGTGCTGATACAACACTAACTTATAATTTGTCTTTAACACCGTAATATAGTTATTTTCTAAAGTCGACTTCTAATAACAGCTACGTGGTTAAAAACTAGAAAGTAATTAACCGTTCTGAGGGATTCAAAAAGCTAAATGATAAATTTGAAAAAAATAACATATTATTCCGTTTGTTGTAAATTCATATACGACATTCTACATTATTATGATTCTTTCCTCTAACAAAATAAATATCTTTGCCTTAAAAAACATTTACGAAAGGAGATTTTATTTTATTCGCTAATTTTACGGTCTACGTAGCCGATTTCTTTAAAAACAGCTGGGAAAGAAATCGGCTTTGATGTTAAAAAACCAATTCACACAGAAAAAAGAAATAGAAATAAATAGGTATGATTTTACTCAGTAAAAGTCGAGCGAAACCATTGGGCGTTTTTACATGTTAACACAAAAAGAAAATTTACAAAATTTCAAGTATAATAATGGAAAAAGCAATAACCGACATTAAAAAAACAACCGTTAGACACGTTAAGACACTTAAGTCTGCATAAACAATGACTCGAATCTATTTCCTTAACGAGATTAACTATCCCGTACAAAAATACCTCCTTTCTAACAAGATGAGATGCAAAATCGATCAAGATGTTTACCCAGAAAATTGGTTTTAAAAGTTACAAAGAAAGTTTTAACAAAGTAGGTCAAACTTCTACTGGCCATGAATCTTGAAAATCCAATCTACAATGCACATTAAATGTTCTGCATCTGTAAGGTTTTTATTTTACTTTTTAGTACACCATTAGGCCCCTCGCCCACGGCGAATTTTCTTAGCGATACAGTCGCGAAGCTGTAGCGCGTTTTCATCTTTTCTGATAGCAATGCGAAACGCGCGACAGCTTCGCTGCAAAATACCCCTTGGGCGAGGCGAGGGGTATTAGAAAACCTAGTTCACAATCACAAATCTTCTTTACTTTTACTATTAAGCTATTCTAGCTGCTGCTAGAGGTTTCTGACATTACTATAAAATAGAATTAATAGAAAATATGTCCTTATGGGCGGTACTTTTATTTGAGAAAGTCTTAAAACATACGTGGTTTGAGACATCAGTTCAGTTCAGAATCAGCTGTTCCTTACATTTTAATCGAACATAAATACAACACACAAACCGAGGTAATTAGGTACGAGGTTGTTAGTGTTTTACCAATAACCCTGTATAATATTCTTTATACTTCTTTCCTTGTCAGTTCACACCGGATATTATATTATTCCAGGAGTATATTCCATTGGAATATCTTTCTACTTTCACACAGCGGGCAAAAACGCTGGCAAAAGTTAATCTACACTAATATTATAAAGAGGTAAGATTTGTAAGTTTGTATGTAAGGGGTAATCTCTGGAACTGCAATTTGGAATTGAAAGTTTCTTTTTGTATTGGATAGTCCATTCTTCGAGGAAGGTTATAGGCTATATAACAGCGCACTTTGACCTATGGGGGAGGAGCAGTAACCACAGACGCGGGTGAAGCTGCTGGTAGCCTATATATTGCTCACATCACGCGGGTAAAAGCTAGTTGTCTTAATTGATGAGCCAACAAAAGCATGTAAACTAAAGCTTACACAAATGGTAACTGTAAAGCATTGTATTGTACACACGTGCCGTCTGCACGTGTGTAATGGATGCTGTCGACACATTCAGTAAGTAAATCGAAACGATGCACAGCGCCGGAATGAAATGCTCGTAAACGAGTTACGCCATTATCCGACTACACTGCATTCTGCACGCTTAGTTTCAGGCCATAAACAACAAGCTTATTTAGTTTTTTATTTCAGTTACTGGTTGGTAAGTCAGCTTACCAACCAGTAACTGAAATGATGATGGTTACAGTGACATTTAAGGTTCATCATCCTACTATATTTTTTTTGCAGTTTTCTGCTTAATTTATTTTATAATAATATATTTATTAAAGTTTTGGTCTTAATGAGTACCTATAGTCGTATTTACACACGTTGAAAAAAAAATTCATTACACTTACTCGAAAACTGCCACGTATCGCACAATGCTTAGGTACAATATAGCATATATATCACCCGCGTGCTTTTGTTTAATTTATCATAACAAGGGCATTTTTTATTCCCTCCTTATCGTCACGGTCAAGGCTGATTATTTTATTTTTAAAGCAAAGAGGCGCAGATTTTTAAGGTTTTAATTAATATTTAATGAAAATTTAAATTACTTGTTTGTAGATATAATTTATATATTTTTAATTTACATACTTATGTTCAATAAAAGTATTGTAAATTAAAAAAAGAAAAGAGTTTTATACCTCTTTTTATCTTTCTAAACCGAGATATTGTTGAAGCTATAAGCCATTAAAAAAATATTTTAGGCCAAGGGCCATTCCATTTATAATGTTTCGCAACAGGCGAGCATTATTTTATGGAGCACTAAATAAGCAACACGTGTGTAATAAATTAGGAGTAAACTGCAGATAGGTATTAAAGAACGAACGTACCTTTTTTAGGGTTTATTTACCTATTTTTTCTTTGATTTATCTTTTTTTTTACTTAGAATGAACCAAAAACTCATCCATTTACGTAATTTGTATTTTTATTAGATATACTTAGGTACTTACATGGTAATATTAAAGAGACCAATAGAAAAAAGTTATAATATGCCTTACTCAATTAGAACTGGTTGCTAATAAAAATGTTATAAAAAGATTATCTTGCAGAACAAAAAAAAAATAATTAAAAAAAAGAACTTCGTATTCAGATTTATTTCGACAAGAACTGGCCAGTTATTATACTATAAATATCAAGCTGATGTTCTCGTAACATAACTTAGTCAATTAAAAAAGGTAGGTAATAATAACCTGAAAAGTGTTAAATAAATGATATATAAAATAATACATTCCACAACTTTTACACAACGCCATCTAGTCCCAAGCTAAGCAGAGCTTGTGTGATGAGTACTAGACAAATGATAAACTTACTTATACAAGGTGGGCCAAAAGAAGTCATCCAATGTTGTTTGGCTCTCTTTTTTTTTCTAAATTAAAAACTTTAATTCTGTTTTGTGATTATGTTTATATGAACCTTTAGAAATTTATTGGTCAAGTCGAGAAGATTATATCGGCCAAATGGGCGCCATCACAATTGATTGACATACGGGCTCGTTTTATGGCATTTTTCATCACTTCGGTGAGAACTTCGGGCGACAGATTCTCGCACTCGCGTCGATTGTTGTTTTTGAGGGCTTCCAGAGTCTTGGGCTTGTTCACGTAAATATGGGACTTCAAAAAACCCCACAAAAAAAAGTCTGGAAAGCTTAAATCGGGCGATCTTGCGGGCCAGTGCAAATCGCCAAAACGAGAGATGTGGCGTCCCGGGAACGCTGCCTTCAGATTATCGGTTGTGGCTCGCACAGTGTGTGCCGTTGCTCCGTCCAATTGGAACCACATGTCCCTTAGTCCTAATTCGTCCAATTGCGGTAGAAAAATCTCGGTCAACATGGCACCGTCTACTGTTGTCGTAGGGCAAACGTCATTCTCGAAAAAAAATGGCTCGATGGCCCTCCAGCGTGAATAGTGCACTACGCAGTCATTTTGAGCGGCTGTAATGGGTCCTTGTGCATCACTCATGAATTTTCGCTGCCCTAGAAGCGTTACTTTGGCTTATTCACGTACCCACTGAGGTTGAAATGTGCCTCATGAATTCGCGCTGCGCCAATACCACAGACGAATTATGTTTCGCGAAAAGTTAGACACGACTATTCCGCGTTTTTGGGGAGTGTATCACTCCATGGCTTGTTCAATTATATTCTGCATGTGTCTGGTCCACAAATATCAAAACAGATTTGAAATTAGCGGCCATTTGCAAAAATGAGAGCATCTTCCAATAGGGTGATTTCTTTTGGCCCACCCTGTATATTTCTAAATACTTACATATTATCATTACATAGTATAAAACAAAGTTGCGTACCGTTGTCCCTATGCATACTAAGATGTTTAAAAGTACGCAACGGGTTTTGATGCGGTATTTTTTAATAGATAGAGTAATTCAAGAGGAAGGTTTGTATTTATATATTTAGATCATATCACCATTGCACCCGTGAGTAACTGGAGCGGGTCGCTAGTTATAGATAAATTACACCCAGACACAGATCAAATGATCGTGCTTATCACACAAACATTAGGACAATTGTAATGATTGAGTTTTTAATTTTGGAATGCTAATTGTCTGTTGTCTTTTACACTGTTAAATTCTCGTTTTATTACGCGGTAAATAAAGTAAAGCAGTTATTCTGATTACGCGCAGCCCCCTATCTCGATTTAGACCCGGAAATCGTTTACTGCGCATTTGAGACGAAGACTATAAATTATAGTCTTCAATGTTTTTTAAATTATACTAAATGAATAGTAATGCAACTGAATCAATGTGTTATAAGAGGAGCTTCCGCTACAATTATGCTCACAAACGATTTTATAAAACCATTTTTAATCACGCCCTAGGGTTAAAATTTATTAGCAATACTTACTAAATAAGACCTCGCATTACTAACTAAATAAGGCCTCTTAAAAATCTTTTAACTTGGCCGATCTTAAATGAACAGGTCTTCAAAGTCTCGAGCACAGGCGCAGAGTCGCCAGCCTTGCGGTTTTCTACAGGATGCATTTTGGAGAGTGTGCGCAGGAATTACATGATTTGATTCCGCCATCCCAATTTCACCTTCGGACATCCCGGCGTACGGCAAATATCCACCCTTACGCTGTTGAGACACCTGCGGCCCGGACTAAGCGTTTTGCCTCGTCATTTATACCGCGTACATCGAGGGATTGGAACAGTTTGCCGACTGCAGTCTTTCCGTCCAAATATAATTTGGGTGTCTTCAAGGCTAGAGTGAATAGGCTCTTAATAAACTAGTGCGCCTTACCATCAACGATTGCATCACTGCTTACCATCAGGTGGGATCGCAGTCAAGCACTAGTTTATTGCATGTAAAAAAAAAAAAGGTAAATGAAGAAGCTAATTTGCTTCTTCATTTACCTGTATCTTACAGATTGTCATATAATTGTCAAGATATTATGTCTAATTTCTAGAACAGTTCGACTTGAAATACTCTGTCCATGTACCCTTGACCGCGTTGCCGCACCCAGCTGGGTTAGACGCACGATCTAGTTAAATTTATAACCCGTAGGAAACTGACGGCTGCCCCATTCTTTGTGGGACTGTAAGACATGCCCTACTTCTGTCAATATTTTACACGAGAACACATGCTGGAACTGTAAATAAGATGCCATCACTTTAGCAAGTAATAAGCTTACTTTTTGCGTTATACTACTATAGTACGCGACAGACAAGTTAAACCACAATAGCCGCTATTCGAAGTCATAGTCAACATCTTTTCATTTCACATAGGCCTACATGGGCACTTGTACAACTTCAGAAGCTAGTGCACGGTTCCAAATTGGTCGTTTTCTATGGAGAAGAACCGGCAAGAAACTCCATGTTACTCTTTTAAATAATTTTTTTTTTACAATATTTCCATATTACAGTATTAACAAATAAATTATGTAAGGACAATGCAGACCAGTCAATATTGAACTCGTACCGTAAAAATGGTAGGAAGTAATCTAAGATTTGCGTGTACAATAATGATAAATGTATTGCTATGGTTACCCCGCTATGAGACCCAAAAATATGATAAAATACGCGACATACAAGTTGAACCTCAATGGCGATAGACCTTGAATACGCAGTAACAGACTCAATCGAAAAACGGGCTCGAAACAATGGCAACGGGTTCAAATTATTTACCGCGGTACGCGGATTGAAGGTCGAATGCCATTTTGATTCAACTTAGACGAGTCCTGAAAAATTCTAAAGCTTGAAGACTTTTATATCAAAAGTTTTGTATCTACATCTGAATACCTAAAACTTTTTGGCCTCTAATAGGCCACAATGGACGTATATTCTAAGAAATGTTGAACAAGTCCACAAGTTAATTTCCATATCAAATATTTGTCCTTGCGATTTGAAAATTACCTAGTTGGCAAATCTTTGTATTCTTGTTTCAACACTCACAACCAATCAAATAAAACGGCTGAGTAAATAAAATTAGTTTACAAATCGCTATACGATTACACTGAAAGAATATTACTCCTTTACTTTGAAATCAAGCCATTTACATGTACAACGTATCTTCTGAGCTGTAAAATGAATTTTTAACCGACTTCAAAAATGAAGAAGTTTTTTTATGGTTGGTAAAATCAATGACAAAGCCCGCCCTTGAGTGGAGCGGAATAAAATGTCTGACTCTTACTGACTAAACACTCCGCCCCAGTCCTTCTTTGCCTTTAGCACTGGGGCCGCCTTCTTTTCAGAAAGATACCCTGGGCTCCAGTAGACTTCAACCCTTCTGCAGGGTCCCTACTGTTTGCTGACAACTCCTTGAGAAAAGAAGAAACTTCAGAATTCATTAGAACCCTTTTTATATATGTTACCAGATTGCTCGAAAATGCCTGAATGGATATGGAAAATTCATTTTTTGTTTGAAACGATACTACTTCCCAAGTTATCAGGATCAGGTCAGGATGGAATCTTGCAAAAATCTTCGAAATTAAGCACAGTTGTATTTAGTGATTTTATTCTAATCGACTTATACGTAAACATTATGTTTACATTATGTGTATTACAAAAAAACTGTTTTACAAGAAACAACCGACTGCCACACAAAAATGACTAAAGAGTAAAAAATACGAATAAGAACTACTAGAGTTCATAAGACCAATTTTTCAAGAGACTCATCTTCGATATCGCAATTTCGACCCCCACTGTCGCATGTCTATACTGCATTGCCCTTGAACTCTTTACAATGGAAGGTACATACAGACTATATACGTGTCTACGTACGATTACGTTGCCAACGAACGGCTGAAGATTTTGTTCCAGCAGTGCGAAGCGGCGAATTGTATATTGTATTTGTATTCAGAGTTTACGCCTCCCCGTCACGTAACACAGACCATTTAGTTTGGTCAATTAGTTACGTAAGACACTTTTGTCCTGGACAGGTTTCAAATGAGCTTCCAAAATAATGTTTTATGTTTTATAGCAGGCTGTATTTCATTCATGTTTCGTAACAGCCATCTACGTAGTGGTTAACGAACCATAAAATGAGAACCGCGTACAATAAATTTGGAGCTAACCGCAGATGTATAGAACTAGAAAGAATTTCCATTTGTTTTCTATGATTTATGAATTATTTTGGTAGTGGTACCCTAGGTACGTTAATATAATATTGATTTATTTTTGTCTGAAAAAGAACGCCATAATTATTCATTTAGATAGATGATTTAGATAAATGGAAAAATCACGCTCAAAATTAAAAACAAAGCCCATAGATCAGATATTAGATTGATATTTTTAAGGCAAAGACAATTTGAACAAAAAGTTTATATTACACATTAATTAGAATAATTTGAAAAACTGGCAGGTTTTTTTTTTAAACATATGAGGCCATTAACAATACAAAAAAAAAAAAACTTAAAACGGCTTTTTTGTTAAACTACATTTGGCCAGAATTATTTAGATTTTGTTTTTTTTTTTAAGTTAGATACTTATTCGAATAACTGATTGACATTCTCGGTGTAGTAATTAAAAAAGTGTCGCAATGTCTTTTATATACAAGTTAAGTACTTCAAATAGCGACCATTTAAAAAGGCTTCTGCAGCACAACGTGCACTTTATGTCCTCCAACTTACTGCAGTCGCAAACGGAATTTTTCTCTCAAGGCTACAGCAATTTTCAGTGACACGTGTAAAAACTTCTATACTGTGCTAAATTGATAATGTCTTTATTTAAATAGTTTGAATACTTTTAAGTCTGCACAAATGCTTGTTGTTTGAAGTAGGTATTTAAAAAGTAAACAGCTAGGTGCCGTGAGGCATGACAATACAAATGCAGTTCAAGGGCACTGCAGCGGCCGCAGCCGTGTGTGACATGAAAGCTTCCTCGTTTATTTACGCCTCATTGGGCGACGACTCAATTTAGTATCAACTGCTCGACGCGACCACAGTGAAAATTTATATTTAGTACTTATTACTTCCATGCTTGCAACATCTTTGTGCATTCTGGTTCATGGTGATTTTAGAAATGGATCGTTGCCAGTTCTGCAACAGGCAATAAACTAAATCTATATATATATATATATATATATATAAAAGGATGAACTGACTGACTGACATATCAACGCACAGTCGAAACATACAGGGAATAGGAGACTGAAATTTTGCACAGGGCTTCCTTTTATGTCGTAGGCAAACACTAAGAAAGGATTTTCCAAAATTCACCCCCTAAAGGGATGAAACGCGCGTCCAAATTTTGTGCGAAAACCTATTTTCACGCGAACGAAAGAAAACTAGTAAATAATGTTACGAGAACATTTCGTGTGAAATTTTTTCATAATATTTTTGTCTAAAGCTGTCTTGTGCAAGAAATGATAAAGTAGCAATCCTCATGTGGATATTTTTGGTAGATTTATTACCAATCTAACGAAAATATATATATATCGTAGACAACGTCTGTACGTTAAAATTGAAATACACTGAACATTTTAAATCATTCTTGAGTTTATATCAGACTTCAAAATTGTGATAAAACCTCCAGTTAGCTTGAATAACTGCTTCAAACTTCGGCGTTTAACATAATTGAAGTTATGCAAAAAAAAATGTAATCATAGTAAGTAAATAAGTAATAATAACAGTATTATAATGAGTAAATTTCCAGTTCTCCTACTTTGATTGATAAGATCTGCTTATATTGCTAAAATTTTACAAATTACATATGAGTTATCATAAAACAGAAACTCGTAGCTTACCTATATTAATTTGGGTTTGGCGCAACATATTATCTTCTTTCATATTTCTTTTAGTAATATTGAACTATGTAGATGACTGCTGGTCAATATTAATACAATTACATACAATATTGACACCTCTTTCTAGACTTATTATTTCCTTATTATGTCGTTTCTTATATAAACTTAACATTATTTATGTTACGGTATTTCCCTACTCTTATAGCCATACTCACACATTCATACTCCGAACTGTTGTTTAGTCAGTAAAAGTCTGACACTATTTCCCGCTTCGCCTAAGAGCGGGATTCGTAATTGTATGATTTTTACCTATCATAAAAAAAACGCTATAACGCAATCATGTTCACCATAACATCAGCATACCTATGTCTCTTTACACTAATTGTATAAGTACTAATTTTAAAAAAAGAAATGTATTTTTACCTAATCAATCATTTCAAAAACTCATGGACCTATTTTTATTTTCTTCTTTTACTAGTAAAATTCTACTTTATCACTGAGTAACATCATCATCATCATCAGCCTTTTTAATGTTCCTACTGCAGGGACACAGACCTCCTCTCTAGGAGAGGGAATGGGCCATAGTCCACCACGCGGGCCCAGTGCGGATTGGTGGATAAACATGACATAGGCTATAATTTTCTACTTCCAAGCGGTCGAAGCCGCAGGCAAACCTAATGCAACTGTAAAATATAAGTAGGTACACCATGTAGTGTAGCTTCTAGCATATTCCTTCAAGGATAGTTAACGAGGGATAATAATTAATTTATACCCATCAAATGAATTTACGATCCATGAGATAGGACGAACTGGGTCAACGATTTAATACAGTTATAGACTATAGAGCTATGTGAACTATACGAGAATACACGGTCGGTGATGCAACGCTTTCTTTGAGCCAGTAGTGTTGAGTCACCGTGAAAACTCTATGGTCAATATTGCTTTGGATTCTTTGTCTATTGATGGATTGAGTTTGATGCGACCTTTTTGAACAGAATGTGTTGGTAGATGGCGATTCGACGTATTGTGTGTGATGGATCTTTTTAGATTACAGGAAGTATTTATTAAGTTTTATAAGCAAAGTACGTACCACCTTGTTGGTGAAAATGGCTATACTTAGTACGGGGCCAATAAGTTGACCTAATATGGCCGTTTCTATAGTTACGCGCAGCTCCCTGCTGTAGCGCACTCCGATTGATACCCGAATTTCAATTACTACGAATTCAAGGGTGATCGCCATTTTAGTTCAACTTATACGCCACGTATAATAACAAGATTTTTCCTAAAGAAAAACACGCAATAAATAAGTATTTCATCTTAAAATTTTGCCTTAACATAATTATGAACTTTAAATCAAACTAAATCATGAAGACTCAAAGTCGGAGTTAATTTAACAAAGTTGGGTAGTACACACTGTGGCAGCGCCATCGTATACACGACGAGACTTCTCAACTCGGCCGCGTAAGGTAAACATTATTCTCGTCGCCCCGTTAATTACACAAGCCCGTACAAAACTTAACCGGTACGCGGCATGTAATTACTGCCAGCCTTAAAATTCATTCAGGAAAAAAATTATGGAACTTGAAAATGTGTTTACATATGCGTATATTCCTCACCTAGCAATTTATACTTTAATAATTATACATTTTTACAGATATTGGGGCTAAAGATTGTGCAAAAATTTAAAACAAAAAAAAATATAAGTAAATATAAATTTGATAAAAAAAAATCAGTAATTATGACATTGATTATAAACTATGATATAATAATATTTTTAGAGGTAGAAAATCCTCTTTTAAATACTTAGTCCGTTTTTTTTATGGTAGGTAAAAATCATCCAATGACGAGACCCGCTCTTGGGTGGAGCGGAAAACAAGTGTCAGACTCTTACTGACTAAACAACCTACCCCGTTCCTACATCGCCATACATACCAGGGCCAGAGCCTTCCTTTTCAGACGCAAACCCTTGGCCCTAATTTGATACTTAGGGCGTTAGAACTCAATTACAGATATTTTACTAGTTGAGCGATATGATGATCCTGATTTGCAATATTTAAGGAGTATGTTTAGCAACGGGTACATTATATGTTGGATCGTGCTAGACCAGAAGACACGTACTTTGAAGGTTTGACTTGATAAAACTAGATTTCAGGTAATACAGGAGAGACTGACACCACAACTGAGTACGAAGGAGAAACAAATAGTTCCACTATTAATACGTAGGTGTCTCTTTTTTTTTAATTGATACAAACTAGTGCTTGACTGTTATCCCACCTGATGGTAAGCAGTGATTTTTCATTAAAAGCCTATTCACTCCAGCCTTGAAGACATCTAAATTATAATCGGACGGGAAAATCGCAGCAGGCTAACTATTCTAGTCCTTCGTGGCCTAGGTAAACGACGAGGCAAAACGCTTAAACCGGACCATAGAAGTCTCAACAACGTGAGGATGGATAATCGCCATATCTATTTACAATAGGAACAAAAGGTAAAGCAATAGGCTATAGGTACGATACACGTTTCAACCATGCCATTGAATTAGGGGTAGAGCAATTAAATCGAATTGTGTTAACATAAAAGCGTATCACTGAATTTGGTTGAGATCTGTATATATATAAAAGGAGAAACTGACTGACTGACATAAAAACGCACAGCCTAAACTACTGGGCCTAGGAGCGTGAAATTTTGCACAAGGCTTCCTTTTAAAACGTAAGCGAACACTAAGAAAGGGTTTTTCAAAATTTAGCCTCTAAAGGGATGTAATGGGGGACTAAGGTCTGTATGGAGAACCCTACTTTCACGCAGGCGAAGCCGCGGGCAGAAGGCTAGTGTTCTATATAAAGTTAAACAACGGAACATAGGAAAATGTTCAACGGAGCTAAAGGATAGATAAAAGATAAATAAGCGAACCACTTATGTTTTGCTCTAAGCAAGGGAAAAAATGGTCTACTCAGGAAAACAAATAGCTTGTGTTCGTCTGCATTAGCTGAGCTCAACAGGGCGAGGAAGGAGCAAAAACTAACGCAGATAAATAAGCCAGATGAGAGGTTCGATGCTTCTTTTGCGAAGTACAAAAGATAATTTATACAAACTGCATATTATACGCTGTTGAACTTTGTCTTTGCTTAAACTCTTTATTCTAGAAAAAGATCGTTATTTTGTAAGAACTAAACTGACATAGTAGAGTTTTGACTTTTTGAATATACGTGTGCAAATGGCGGCGTTTGATTTGGGCTCAAGAGCTTAAAGTAGTTTTAGATGTAAAGCATGCGGATTTGTATAATTGAAGATTACTATGGGATTTTAATATTAAAATACAAATACTCGTAAGTTGTCAATTTTAAGGCGGAAGAATCGGTCCACACTGCAGAAGACTGCATTACTTGAAGATTTTCAGAAGTAAACAAAGGAAAAAAGTAGGAGATTAATATTTCTTAATTAAAAGTCGTTAATTAAAAGCAACAAACTCAAACAGAAATTCATAAAACCAAGCCTGCTTTTAGGAACTATTATATATTTTTAAATATTGCTTCTTCAGTTTTAATTTAAACATTACTTAATAAATTATCATATACTTTTCATAAAATTAAATAAAAACTTCTCGTTGAATTATTTTCATTATAAAACAATAGTTATGAATGTTAAATTCTAAGGTCTTCCTTGCCTAAATCTTCCTTGTTAGAGAAGGAAGATTTAAAATATTAAAATGTGCAATCCTAGCGAAAAGGTTTAAATGCGCTGCGCAACGTGTCGCTTATCGTCTATTGTTACAATCTTTTTACTCGCGGCGTGTCGGACAACGTGCTCAAGTCGATACCACTTAGAATGCAGCCGACTGTGCGCTGCACTAGACGTGCAACACATTTCAATACACACCACATCACAAGAATACGATCTTCTAAGAGTTTTCTACAAAAATTCTGCGGTTTTACATTTATAATGCATAGATCCAGAGTGGTTTGTGTGGAGCTTTGGCTGGGTGACAGAAACACGCTAGTTGGTCCAGCTGTTTATTTCCTATGTTGGTGACAGCCTAGTATTGTAATGTCATTGTAAACAGATCGGTTAAACCGAAGTCTGTAGTTTATTTTCATTTATTTATAAAAACTTTATACCCATCATAATGCTGTAGGGGCCCAAAGCCTTCTGGGGCCAAAGGTTGATGCGAAAGCGGGGCACCGGGGCCCTGGAAATAAGGCAGGAAAGAACAGTGGGTCGTTTAGTCAGTAGAAGTCTGACACTGTCTCTCGCTCCGCCCAAGGGCGGGATTCGTCATTCGATGATTTTTCCTACCATAAAAAAAAACCATCAAAATGTAGGTACAACGGCGGACTTAATGCCTTAGGCATTTTTTACCAGTCGATTTAAATATAATGGAGAGCAGTGTTGGAAGACCTCACCTCAGCACTAAGTGTGCCGATGACCTGGTGAGGGTGATGAGGATCCGATGGATGAAACACATTCAGTACCAGTCGTTTTGATAACACTTGAGAGAGGTGTTTGTTTAACAGTGAACGTCGTTCGGAAGAAATGATGATGTTGGAGACGAAAGATGAAGACGCAATAGGTTCCTGTGATTTTGCCACCTTTTCGCAATTGTATAAAGCAATATTATCAGTTATTAGATATTTCTTCAAAGAGCTCGATTGCTATTCAACGAGGTAATGCTACCTACCAGTCTTCTGGGCGCATTGCAGGCGTGTCCATATCGAAGGGTGAATGCGAAAGCAGAACACCAGGGCCCAGGGACTAAGGCAGGAAGGAACGGTGGGTCGTTTATTTAGTAGGTAGTAGTCTAATACTATCTCGGGACGGGATTCGTCATTCGATAAATTTTTCCATAAAAAAGGCATGTCCAAATGACATTGATGTGGAGGAGTACTTCAACATCGAAGTGTATTGGTTTTTACAATACATATGCACATACATAGGTTACAAATATTTTTAGTTATAGTGAACTAGCCTTCTGCCCGCGGCTTGGCAAACGTGAAAATAGGTTTTCGCATATAATTTGGACACGCATTTCAACCCTTTAGGGGGTGAATTTTGGAAAATTCTTTCTTAGCGTTCACGAAAATTCCACGTTCCTAGTCCCAATAGTCTTGGCTATACGTTGATATGTCAGTCAGTCAGTTTCTCCTTTTATATGTATAGATAATAATATTTAAGTCTACACAAATGACTTAAATATTATTATGTACATGTATTTTGAGCTGTCCAAAATTCATGTTTACAAAAAACAAAAACACTTCGTTTCCGTGGAAATACCAGTAAAATAATATCTATCTTAGCTAGCTGGCAGTTAGTTTAGCAGTTTTTGACCTAGAGAAACCACTTATCGATTTCAAAATACAAACTACCTATTCAATGTTTTATTAGGTAGGTCATTAGGCGCCGTGAGTTCGAATTAGTGCCAACATGGCTTAGTGAGCAACCTTGATACCTCCAGTAATAACGCGCTGATAATGATCAGTATTATTGTTCATGCCATAACGTTTGTTTCAAACCATAAATATGACCAAAGCGACCACGAGCTATTAGTGCGATTCATTTGACGACCTAAACTAAATTGTTAAGCTCTTGCTCCCATGTAGTGTCATATAACAGTGACTTTCTGACCCCGGTGACGGTTCTGTTAACAGAATGGAAAAAATAATTATGTAAGTAGGTACATATATTTATTAAGATTCATGTAGGTAATACTTTGATCAAGAAATATTTTTTTTACAATATGATATTTTAAAACTACTTTCACCTAGTAATAAGATTATGTTTAAACAAAAAAAACCTGGTTTACTGTTCTTCAGAATGGACAAAGCATATGCTAATCAATCAATGTTTCACAAAGAAAATGGTTTTAAAGGTCAGCGGCTATTTGCACTTACTAAAGTAGAACAAGTAAGATCAGGATTTACAGGATTCCTGTGTATTCAATTCCGCCAAACTCGTGTATTCGGCTCGTAATGAACGGAAACCGGATGCGCCATCGTCGCTTAACACAGGTCCCAGACTATTCACTTCTATAAAAATATAATCTATATATATAAAAGAAAGTCGGGTTTGTTACAACACTTATAACTCGAGATCGGCTGAACCGATTTAGCTGAAAATTGGCAGGGAGGTAGTTTGGAGCCAGGAGAATGACATAGGATACTTTTTTTTAGTATATATTTTATGTAGTATATTTTCTAATTCTGAACTCTACTCTCCCACCGAGTAGGGTAGAGTAGGGTATATAAGATATATATAAGAATAATCTGTTGCCGGGAGCGAAGCAACGGGCAAAAGCTAGTATCAGATAATGATACTTTAAATAACGCATATGTGGTTTCAAAAGACATGGCGTTCTTATTTGAAAATTTAAAAAAATCTAAATTCAAATTTTAGCGGCATGTTGTGTTAAAATGTCACGTGTTCGAGCGAAAACTATAGTTCGTTTTTTAATTCTAGACTACGATTCGACAACTCAGAATGTCACACTCTAGAAATATGTTCCCAATTTTCTGGAGTTTGACACTTTAAGTTGTCAAATCGTAGTCTAGGATTAAAAACGAACTATAGAGATGAAGCTATACACCCTTTAACAGTTCGGTTTAAGTCTAGAAACAGATCACATTAAGAACTCGTAGTAAGACATCTTTTAAAAACCTACCCCGTACCTTCCTTGCCTTATTCCCCAGAGCCGCGGTAACAGTTGCACACAAACCGGCAGCTCCAGAAGGCTTCGACCCTGAAGGGCCCCTACAGTTTGCTGACAACTCCTTGAGGCGCGCGGGAACGGTGCGCGCCGTTGACGACTTGGACTCGGTCTGGACAGTTACCAGACAACCGGACGGCGAGCTACCCATTGCTCACCGTCCGCGAGCCAGTGTCTACGGTGGCTGGATATCGGCAGAATCACAGCGGCGACGGCTACGGCGAGGGCGCTGTTGCCTTTGCCTTATGCGGTCGGCCTCCTCCTTTACGAGCATTACTGCTTCGCAGAAGGAGGCGACCGCCTGCCATTCCTCTTCGCTGCAGACCATGTAGTAAGACATCTGGATAATTACATTGTGTACAAATAATTTCGCGCCATACAAATAGTACTTTCGAGCGTCCGCGCACATCTAGCCGTCCACCCGCCTCCCGCGGCGCTACTGCACCTCAGTCCGGCTCACACCGCTGTCGCATACAGTCACGTTTACGAAAATTCCCGATCTACTCTGTGTATTCCTGTAAAACTATCGTGTGCCTAATAAAAGTAGTTCTAAAGTGCATCATACTGTTTTATTTGTGACCACGCCGTGACATTGCAAAGTACGCCCCCCAATCGACTACAACTGCTAAATGTTGATCATTTTAATCCCGTGGAGAAGCGGTCCGGTACGGTACGTTGTCAGTCGTTGCGTACTAATTACCTACAGGTCATTGAACTCTCTCAGATGAAGTGTTTGAGTGCGAGTTTTTTTTTAAGTACTTAATTTTTTAATTTTATCTTTACAAATCGATAGTGTTTCATGTACCGGATCGACCCTCCACGGGAATAAAACTATCAAAATTTAACGATGTATATACAGGGTGGATTTCTGAGACTGACCTGTCTAGACTATTTCCTATGTTATGATTAATCTCAAAGGCATGGTCTTCCTGTAACTATAGGGGTATAAGTACGAGCCCTTAATGCCTGGTGTTAGAAATTCATCCTGTGTAATGGCGATAAAATAAAAATAAAATATATTTAGCGCCGGCCTGTAAGCGTAAAAAGCGCAATCCAAATACAAAAATCGTATAAGACGAAAGGGCTTCTTAAAAGCAATTGGATGATATCAATAAAACTCAATATGACCGAGTGAAGGAGAGCCGGGAACGTTAAAGAATGAATGAGACCGAATGGATTAATGACGATGCTAGAGTTACGTACATGTACAATACGGCCGTCAGATATTGGTGAGTCTGAAGTTAGCTCTGCAAAAAGCGCTTGAAAACTCGTTAAAAAAATAAGTGGTATAAACTAATAAATGCAATTTGCAGTAGGTATTTATTTTTATGAAGTGGATGCTTTATTTATTTTTTTTTAAATTGTTATTGACGTTTATTGTTTTAAAAGCTTTATTTTTATACGAGTTTCCAAGCGCTACAATTCGCAGAGCCTTACTTCAGACTCCTGCACTTATAAAAAAATAAAGGATTAAAAAAAATTGCTAATGGAGTTTATTTTTTACCTTTCTAAATCTTCATAATTGAAAACTGAGTTGCATAGATTTAATTTTAGTTTTTTACTTAACAACGTATAATCATGGAAGCATACGAACAATCATGACTGAGGTTTTTTTGCTGGCTTGACTTCATGACTTTTGACTTAACTGAACTTTTAATGTTGCCATTAACGTGAATCATGATCAAGTAAAATAATATGATTTGCTTTTTGTATTGCATTAATATACTTAGGAAATACATTTCCACATTAGACAATAAACATAACATAACTGTGTTTAAAATAAAATGTATTATAAATGGTTGGTTGTTAGTTGTTACGTACTAACTACCTATAGGTTTTTTTCCTCCATTCTGTCACAGGAATGAACTGATACTTTTCAGTTTGAAAGTTTGGAGGAAATTCAATAATAATTCTTTATTTTTTACGAGAGCACGATTTTAGGCTCCCCACGTTAGAACGGCCATTTTTTTTTAATTTTATTAATATGAATTATTATACAGAGTCATTATATTATTATTGTTACATACATTATTACATTAAATTATTATGAGTTACAATTTTAGTTTATTTATTTCAATTGTTTATCCTCCATAAATTCTTAACACTGTAATAGCATTCTTCTAAAAAAGTGAACAGTTCAGTCTATGTTTGAAAATACTCAATGATTTCGTAGATCTTATACTCCCAGGCAATCTATTGGTAATTCAACTCGCTTAGCTGATGTTTACTTAAATAAAATCATTTTGTAGATGCGTAAATTAATTCGGGTTTTGAAAAATACGTAAGTTTTTAATTTTATCTTTATAAATCGATAGTGTACAAGATCGACCCTTCAATAAGTAGATAATTAGCATTATAAACGTGTAACAATACTAACAAGCTCCATAAATAAAACTAAGTTCATAAATAAATCTAAGTTCATTCACCTTCGAGCTGAGCACGCTAATCAGATTCCAACTCCCAAGTCCCACTGGTTTCTTCAACTTGTGAATCAACATGCAAATTATGATCTGACATTCAACTTCAAACAGTGCCAGGCACAAGTTATACGTGAAACGAGACGGATTTCGTCTACTTAGCTTTTCAAACATAAACAAATATGCAAATGAGAGGTTTCAGCCTGGTTCATAGAAAATGTATGTCAAACTGAGGTTGTAGTCCGTATATTATTACATAGTATAAAACAAAGTCGCCTGTCCCTATGTATGCTTAAATCTTTAAAACTAATATATTCAATATCAGTACCCATGATGTTTTTATTTTTGTGTTTGTAAATTAGTGCCACCGTTGAGGCTGCCGTATTGTTCCAAAGAGCTACCATACATTCATCATTTGTGGAAAAAGTGTTGATTTGTAGTTAATATAATAATATCAATATATATAAAAATCAATGCCGATGTTGCAATGTTGTAATTGTATAACTCACGAACGGGCTCACCTATCCAAACCAAATATTTAGGTTTTTTCGGAATATTTAGTAGATGGTTTATGCGAAGTTTGCGCAAAATCGATCGAACGGTTCTTAACTTGTCACATTTTTCTGTTGCCGGGAGCAAAACCGCCGGCAAAAGCTTGTATAAATATAATAATCATTTGTAGCTAGTTGATTTGAAGCGAATTATTTAGATACTTTGCCATCGCCAACAGATATTATGGTTCAGGCAAAAAATATTTGCGACAGCCTGCTGCCATCGAAATCAAAATTTAAACTTAATTTAAATTAAAACTGGAAAATTTTTCTTTAGCACGGAATGAACAAGAATGCGTCGTAATTTTGTAAGAAACTATTTCTGTCTACCTAAGTGTATTGACAAAGGTCGTTTGATACACGTGCGATTGATGATTTATTGCTGCAGCCCCTGGATCCATAAGACACTCGTCTACGGCTCGTGCGAATTTGGCCCGGTCAAAATTTGTATCTTCATGATACTACATATGGTTTTTTTTTATGGTAGGTGAAAATCATCGAATGACGAAACCCGCTCTTGGGCGGAGCGGAAGACCAGTGTCAGACTTTTACTGACTAAAAAACCTACCCCGTACCTTCCTTGCCTTATTCCTGGAGTCGAGGTAACAGTTTGCACCACCCTAGGCTCCAGGAGGATACTACATATGGTACTATTTAATTATGGCAGAGAAAACTCATTCCTGCAAGAAACATTTGCTTATGATGTTTTGCTGAAAAGGTACCGCCCTAAATACTAACAGGCTTCAGGCTGCCTAGCGTCAGTAAAAGAGTAAAGGAAATGCGTGCCACCTGCTTATTTTCTCACAAAACTTCTAGAAAGTCGGCACGAACTTATTTATATCACAATATGTCGCATCGTGAGTCATATTCGTAAGTCATTTTGTAAAAACCGTGTAGCGATAGCAAGTACTTACTGTTTTATGACTTTGTTATTTATATACAACCTTTTTGATATTAGGTTCTTACTAAAATTGGAGTTTTAGAAATGAGTTACTTTAAATTGTGATATCATCGAATTGGCTTTGAAATATAAGTTCAAATAAACTGTAAACTGTAGAATAAAGATATGCAATTCTTATATAAAAAAATATTGGTATCTTTGTTTTTGGTATTTTCTGTAATATTGCAGATACAATACAAACTACAAAATAGTTATCACACGTGCCTTTTACAATTTGTCGCTCAATTAACGCCAAATTGATAGTTTTTACTGGGGGGAGGCATGGATATGTCCGAAATGGATAGAATTTTTATACATAATTGTTCCAAAAAAGGAGAGTAGCTACTGTCCTTAAACATCGTACGTACTATTTACTTCATACACTTAAGTATGAAGTAAATAGAAGTACAGTATTTACTCAATAAAACTATTGCGTTTTATCGTCAACGTTTGCATCACTGCCTACCACTAGGTGCATGAAGAAAGAAACCTGAAGAAAGAAAGAAAGAAGGATTTTTCCTTCATGACTAGGTGGAATCGCAAACAAGAACTACTTTAAATCATTAAAATAAAATAAGTAGAGACCCAACCTCAAAACATTATCCGTCATGCTGTACAAAAGTAACAATTCCGAAATCCGTAACAAAAGTTGAGGCTACTTAAAAGATAATCTGCGGTACAGAGATGGACGAGCTCCGTGAAGGATCCGGTATCCTAAAGGTCTCTGCACGGCGCGGGCGCGGCGCGGCGGGACGTGACGGCGACGCGACGCTGAGCAGTTGTAATGTACTAGATAGTACGGACGACGCCACACAGAGCCGTCCCGCTCGACGCGACGGTAACCTCGGATATGTATGGCGCCTTCGCATCGCCGTCCGGTCCCGCCTCGCCGCGCCCGCTTTGTGCAGAGACCTTAAGTTTGTAATACAAGTCCGCCCAACGCTTTTTATAGAAAGGCTTTTATAAAAATCGCTAAGAAAAGAATATGAGAAATATGACACGATTAGGTAACAGTAACTATCTTTCATGAAAAATGAACGGAGATGAGAATATTTTTTTACGTTGTTATGAAATTTTTTCTTTATAACCGGAATGTAAAGTTTTGGTTTCTTTACACAGCAGAGCAACAAAGTAAATTCAGTGGACAGGATTGTTACAGTGGAAATTCATCAAATGCAAGATACAAAGCATTTTATTTGAAACAAACCATTGACAGGCACTTTAAGAAACGTCTAAAAGCCCGATAAATTATGCATATTGCACTTTCCAAGGCGAGGAGAAGAATATGCAAGAAACTCAATAGACACTCTTTTTACCCGACTACGGCGAAGCAAAAGGAGGGTTATGATTTTGACCTGTATGTATGTATGTATGTATGTATGTGGGTATGGATGTTCATCTGTTCCCTCGTAACTTCTAAACTACTTATCAGAATTCGACAAATGACATATCATTAGAAGCGTCTTAATTGTCCGCTGGTTATAGGCTATATGGGATTTCACAAAATCTAATGTGGCGCCCTCTAGCGGACAAAACATACGAAGTAAAAAAATAAAGTTAAGATAAAGATGCCGTGTTTGGTATCATTTGAAAGCGCTTTACTTGTACATTTTGAATATATATATATTACTAGCATTTGCTTGTGACTTTACCTGTATTCATGGGCTGAGAAATCAATGAACCCAAGATTAACCTATTTAGAACTCCAAAATATGTTAAATAAAAATAAAGTTTAAAAACTAACACCCGACTACTTAAAAACATGCTCTAAAAAGTACGAAACAAGAAAACAAGAAAGCCGTGGTCGTATACCATAAGAATAATAAATTAAAAAAAGTGGTATACGACCACGGCTTTCTTGTTTTCTTGTTTCGTACTTTTTAGAGCATGTTTTTAAGTAGTCGGGTGATAGTTTTTAAACTTTATTTTTTCTACCATGTTATACACTGCTATTATGTAAGAACAATGTACCTATATAAACCAAAAATAAAAAACGAATTCTAAATACAGAACCAAAATAGTAGTTGACAAGTCTCAACTGACAGTACCCGTTCACAGACATGACATGTGTATCAGCACCACTCAGCTCAGCTATTTTGAAAGGAACCGAATTATTCGATCATGAGAAGCTCGGAGTCGGTAAGTGTAGCGGCTTTCGGTTGAGATCACGATAATATTGATTGAACACTGTCTTATCAAAAATCTACTACTTGAATTTCATTGCATTTCCTAAAACCCATGAAGAGTGGGTAATAAAAGTAGAAGTACCCTCTTTTAAGAGATATTTCTCCTGGTACTTCCTACTTGACGGTACTTCGCGGCCATAAAACCTCGATCGATACGGCTCTTAGTTTTCTCATAAAACCTGATCAAACTGACAGTAAAGATGGACGAAATATCCATAGATTTACGATGTGGGAACATCTGCATTCACTTGAAGTTAATATGTGTTAGACAGAAATAAATCAAATACGATTACGAATTACTTTTGGTGAGTTACTTCAACCATGCTTCAACCCCCCACCAAGTTTATAATCTGCAATTGCTATCGCTAGTAGAAAACAAATCAAATATATAGAAAAGACATAATCTCAACAAAATTGTACAATGATTATAATCGCTACATTTTATAGTTTTACTAGCTTTTGCCCGCGGCTTCGCCCGCGTGAGTTTGGGGTTTCCGGGATAAAAAGTAGCCTATGTGCTATTCCGGAGTGTATCCTATGTCTGTGCCAAATTTCATTCAAATCCATTCAGTAGTTTTTACGTGAAAGAGTAACAAACATCCATACATCCATACTTACAAACTTTCGCCTTTATAATAGTAGTAGGATGATATTTAATTATAACTACGCTGAGGCGTATCAATAGTAGAAAGAGAGTCGACACGAAAGGTTCCTGACTTGGCTAGGGGGGCAGAGTAAAAGCAGCAAAAGACATTACAGGCTTCGGAAGTCGCTGGGGTGAATTTCAGCCACTATAGGCATACGCTTGCGTACAGTGAGCTTGGCCCAGTAGGATCGATGCCTGCTAGGACTGCGGGATTATACAAAAAAGTAACCGCGGTTCTGGAACGGAAATGGGAACTGAAGGGACAAACTTGGTTTAGAGGAAGGCGCTGCAAAGTGTAGTCACGCTTCATTGAAAAGGGAGAATCTTTCGACCAGACGATGTATTTTAGTTTTTATTTGACGTCATAGAAGTCGCTACGTATGTCAGTTTCGATCAATAAAAGTCTGTCAATCCACAAAGTAGCTTATACTATGCCTTGAATCTATGACCCTGTACAACATCTTTCAAACCTAAACTGGAAAAGTCTGTACGAAATACAAGATTCTTGGAAAAGAATGAGAACGTAAACGGACGAAACGTTACTCTGAATACACTTTAACATAAGTAGGTATTATAAGTATAAGCCATGGATTTTTTCAGTAAGAACTGTATGCAGAGAGGCATATCTTACACTAATATAATAAAGAGGTAAAGTTTGTTTTTTTGTTTGTAGGGAGTAATCTCTGGAACTACTGGTGCAATTGGAAAAAAATCAGCAACAACAGAAAGCTGCTTTACTCCTGAGTGACATAGGCTATATTTTATGTACACGGGCGAAGCCGCTGACAAAAGCTAATCTACACTAATATAATAAAGAGGTAAAGTTTGTTTTTTTTATTATTTTTTTTTTTTTGTAGGAGGTAATCACTGGAACTACTGGTCCGATTGGAAAGATTTTAGCAACAATAGAAAGCTGCTTTACTCCTGAGTGACATAGGCTATATTTTATATACGCGAGCGAAGCCGCGGACAAAAGCTAGTATTATATAAGAATGGATAATCAAGTGGAATCCTTGTGCTCAGTAGTCCTGGTATTCATAAACAATATTCTATTAATGTAAATAGAGTCACGCATGCAGTAATGAACGCAGGCAACAGAAATACGTCACAGCCCGCCTGCTCATCTGTTTAGAAGCGAAATACGAGAGCCGATGACGTCAGAGGGGTGAAAACAACATAATTGTGTTTCATACAAATGCCAGCTGAGTGACGTCGACATTCAGATAGATAGATAGATATATATAATAATAATATATTCCACAACTATCACACAACGTCGTGTAGTCCCAAACTAAGCAGAGCTTGTGTTATGAGTACTAGACAACTGATAAACATACTTATATATTTCTAAATACAAACATATCTTACTAATATTATAAATGCGAATGTTACGATGTTTGGATGTTTGTTACTCAATCACGCCAAAACGGCTGGACGGATCTAGATGAAAGGCACGGGCATAGAATATACTCCGGAATAGGACATAGGCTACTTTTTATCCCGGAAACCCCAACCCCAACCCCAATACCACGCGGGCGAAGCCGCGGGCAAAAGCTAGTTATAGATAAATTACACCCAGACACAGAACAAATGATTGAGCTTATCACACAAACATTTGTCCTGGATGGATATATAGATAGATAGATAGACTCTTTATTGTAGGTACATCATAAACACAACTTGGTACATTAGGATAGCTATTGCAGCCAGCATGCCTTTATATTGACGCTGGCATTACGGGCCGAAACACATAGCCACGTTGCGGCACCGCGACGCTAAAATCGGCAGAACCGCCCGACGCTCTTTTTCGCGTCACCGCAACGCAACTTTTAGCGTTTATTGAAAAATGATAAATAAATGATATTTATTTTGTAAACTTTTCGTCAGTTTAAGCTAGACGAGTCCGGTGTTTCCTAGCTGACTACCCCGAGAAGAAACACCGAAACAAACTCAAGGGTCAAAGTCTCTTTTAAAGTCCATACAGTCACTATGTATTGGTCAAATCATATAAGAATCATGCAGATTAGTGTCTCAGGTGGTCTTTCGAAGAAAGAACCACCAGATTTGAGTAGAACTGTCCAGTCAGAGCAACCATTTGTCAGTATTCGTGTAGCTCAAACTTAGGACTACTAAGAAGCTCAACGACTTGACGATTATATTGTCGTAACCTAATATAAACAATCACTTTTTGAGTGTGAATAGGCGTCTCTCTGCCTTAGATCATAAGAAACCCTACATTTCTATTTCTAAGTCTAATTACGGTATTCGAAAGGCTAATCAACAATACTGGATACATCCATTTAATAAGGCTCTAGAATTCATGTTACGGTACACACCGCAAAATTCTCCTACGGGCGGCACTACCGATTTTTTCGTAGTGTTTTAGCCCTTCGAGTACGTTATAGTACGCGGCAAATAAATTGAAAATGGCTATGGTTACACTCAGCCCCCACTTCGATAGAGACCTGAAAATGGCTAAAAATTATCATCATCATCATCCTTTTTTTAATGTTCCCACGGCTAGGACACAGGCCTCCTCTCTAGGAGAGAGAATGGGCCATAATCCACCACGCGGACCTAGTGCTAAAAATTATAATCCATAAAAATAATGACGAAGATTATAACTATAAGTTATAATCCTCGTCACGAATGCCCAGTGAAAATACGTTCAAAAGTTTTTAAGTTTATCGCGAAAATACATACAGTCAGACTCGAAATGGAACTTTATTTTGTAAATGTAAGGACACAAAATAAAAAGAAAAAGTAACCCGCTAATGACTGACCGATCAACAAAATTCAAAGGATAGTTTATTATGACGTAAACTTGTGTTAAGAAAAGATTTTCCAATCACATCCCAAGGAGAAGAAACGGGGATCCATAATATACACTGCTTGTTCATACCGCCGCTGAAACCGCTGGCAAAATCAATTATATGTGTCTACCTGAAGTAAATAACACAGAACATGTTACGTATACAGTATACTACGGTTTCCGATTCACTCGCTCGATAACCCGTTGCAGTGGATTAATACCAACACTACGAACTATCGATACATATAAAATTCTATTAAAAGCCTAACTAAATACTTTTTTAATTAGAACTGAATTTAATTAAAATAAATCCATGTTATTTCTCGATTGAACTAGCCGCTACGCGCCGCCTACGTGGCGTAGCACTTATTGGATTCGTAGCGAAATGCTACGATTTGATTTGAAGCGTAGAGGCACTAGTACAGGATCAAGATTTCTGCTTGATTGAGTTCAAAACTTGTGTTAGTTTGTGAAAGAGCAATTTCTCTGCAATCCTACAATATTGTTGAAAGTCCGTTTTTACTACTAGACTGTATTTCTAATCATAAATTGTACTTTATTGCAGTTTTAGAAACATAATTCACTATAAGGTTAACTGTACATTCATATATAAATTCATATTACTGAAGACGTTATTCGTGGCACGTATATTCTTAATGTTATGGTTATGGTGCCATTAGAGGAAAATTCATTCTAATATCCCACATATTAAATTGAGCTAAGCTCGTTGAAAGAGCCTGCAAAGGGTAACCTCTGACCTCTTTATTCATTAAGAATTATCATCTGAAATTGTGTTATCGTCCTTCATGTATAGTAATATAAGAGTAAACCAGGCATACATGACCCGTTGGTAAAATACTCAACGAAGACACAAAGGCAACATAAGGCAAAATTTATTTGGTGCTTATTTGAGCTGATCTGGTTAGTTTACAAGTATCAAGACGATGAAAACTATGTACAGTACAAGTTTAACTTGCATTGTATAGTTTACTAGCGACGCGCCCCGACTTTGCACATATATTATATATATATTACATATATAATATTATATTATATTCGGAGATATGTGATTCGCACTGGGCCCGCGCGGTGGATTATAGCTCATTCCCTCTCTTAAAGAGGAGGCCTGTGTTCCCCAGTTCCTAGCAGTGGGAACATAAATAAGATTGATGCTGCTAATAGAAAACGAATTCATAATCATGAACTAGCAATAACTGTAGAATATACTTGGCTAAGGAGGCAGGCGTGTATTACGTGTGCGTGTAGATCTAGCTTTACAAGTTACCGACTAGGGTATGTATACCTGGTTTACCCTAATGCTACCCTCTCTTCATTGACATGGAAATGACAAGGACAGCTAACGTTTCTAAAAGGCTTATTAATGTCAAGTTTGCATGGATAAAGGGCCTTAGTTTACTATAGTAAATTCTCAATGCCATTGTGTCCATTAAAAAGTCCACTTTGTGTCCAGTATTTCAATAAATGGAATGAGGGAATGTCTCCTGACCTGTTCACACAATAACTACTGTTCAGTGTTAATGAACAGGTACAGGCTTTACAAAACAAAGGCCTAGGTGTACTTCAACCTTATTGTTTACATTCCTAGGTATTCTATTTGTCAAGTATGTTTTGAAAAGAACAAAAGTACCGTTTTTATTAAACTTTTTACAATGAAAAAGCTTTTGATAGTTAAATATCTGAAAATAGATTACAGATTTTCAGAAACGTGTATTTAAATTAAACTTAAAAGGAGGTTTTAGTCAGTGAGTCTGACACGAACTCTCGCTTTAGATCAGGATCTTTAGATGATTTCTCTCTTTGCACACAAATTATCATTCTATTAATTCCTCAGCCATACAGCGAACGCCGGCGTTCGCGGGTACTATAGCGAACGCCGGCGTTCGCGGGTATTAACGGAAAGTTATTTATCTATAAAAACTTTTTTTTTACGTTCTTGGATAAATATCAAAATACCCTATAAAAAAAAAAAATCAAATATTGTACATACCCGTGCGAAGCTGGGGCGGGTCGCTAGTAAAAATATAAAAACAAAACTCAATATAAAAACATAACTTAGCGTTATGTCCTACAAAGACCTCGACTTTTGGCATTTTAGTATATAGCAACCTAGATAATTTATGCAGCACTAGTTTTTTGCTATGCTCAGTTGAAGTACCTTTTTTAATCTTTGTGTTACAAACGCTAAACTAAAACGTGTTAACTTTTAGTTATTCACCACGCAAGGCCGCGGCTAGGATAATATTGTACGTTCTGTAAGGTGTGTTGTGGTAAATTCTAATGTTTTTATAAAATACGCTATTTGATTTATGAGTTTTCAGGGTGACTTTCGACTTACTGGAAACACTTTCATGTAGGAAAAATACTCGTAAATATAGGTACTTTTAAAATAACTGATATGCTTACGTTGATTACTATCTCACCTGGGTGCTTAGTTTGTCCAATATGGGTTGATGCGAAGCGGGCACCAGGGCCCTGGGATCAAGGCAAGGAAGTGACAGGTTGGGTCGGGTTAGGTATACTTAAGCCTTATTGTTTTAATGTTTAGGTATTCTATTTGTCAAGTGTCTTTTGAAAAACGAACAAAAGTATCGTTTTTAGGGTTCCACTAGGGAACCCTAAAAACAAGGAACCCTTATAGACTCGCCAAGTCTGTCTGTCTGTCCGTCCGCGTATAATCTCAGCGACCGTTAGCACTAGAAAGCTGGTTAGCAATATGTTTTTCAATACACTTACTCGAAAACTGCCTCTTATCGCACCCCTATTAGGTTCAATATAGCATGTATATCACCCAAGTGCTTTTTTGAGTTTATCACAACAAGGGCTTTTTTATTCCTTCCTTATCGTCACGGTCACGGGTGTTTATTTTGTTTTACTTAGATTATCGAATCAGGCGCGAGGCGTCCCCCAGAGTCGCTGGACGACCCCACAAAATTAGAAACAGACCAGAGCAGATTTGAATTCTATACTTATATATTTCTACTGTACCTATGTTTGAGATACGATTAAAAATTTTTTCTTTCTTTCTTTATTTCACAAGTCGTAAGTGTATTGAAAAACGTCGTTTGACACACGTGCAAATTTGTCATTGTAGCCCTCGGCTCCATAACACACTCGCCTACGGCTCGTGCGAATTTCGCCTCGGTCGCAATGCCAAACTTCCTGCACTTGTATCAAAATGTACTATATCAATTACGCCAACAAAGTGAAATTAAAATCAAAATGAAACGCTAGATGATTTTTTCCACCATTCGTGTTTAGTGTGAATTTGTTTAACGTTAATTCGATCGACACATTTATGACGTCCGGCGCTCCTATTGGCTCGCTCCAACCTCTTAACCAATCAGAGAGCTAAACGGTATTCGATCGTGTTAACATCAAAACAACTCACGTTAAGTGATTAAAGTGCGGTCAACGTTGCAGCACGCTTGCCTAGAAGTAGCTTATTCACTTTTGATCTCGTTTTTGTGTGAATAGAAATGGACTACTAAAAGTAATCTATAAGACTGTTTTACTCTTTCACTATCTACCAAAAAGTTAAAAATAACCTTGTAAATACCTATTGGACATACTTAGTAAAACTACTAGCTTTAAATTCTAACTCGCGTGCGGAAATAAAAATAAATACACTGCGCTAGTCATAAACTCAACTACTCATATGACATATCTCATATAACTAAGTATTACAGTACGTAGTCATGTCTTTCATGATTTTTAATACTTAGCAAAGTACTGCCTCAATCGCTTTTCATCAGTTGTACTTAGTTTAACCTTTCGAGTACTGTAATTAGAAACATAATAGAAAGACAATAGGTGTGCGAACGCTTTTTTTTTCCAATGACGAAACCCGCTCTTGGGCGGAGCGGGAGACCAGTGTCAGACTCTTACTGACTAAAAAACCTACCCCGTACCTTCCTTGCCTTATTCCTGGAGTCGAGGTAACAGTTTTGCACCACCCTAGGCTCCAGGAGGCTTTGACCCTGAAGGGCCCCTGCAGTTTGCTGACAACTCCTTGAGGAGGTGTGCGAACGCTGGTATTTGCTGTGGGCTAAAGAGTTTAAAACTGTGATAGGATCGATGATTGGTTGATAATCGTTACAGCCATTCCTAAATGTATTGTACAGCAGATTTTACATACATATTTCAGAATTGATTCTGCAGTAAAAATGGTTTTCATTAATAAGTACTTTCACCCCTACAAGAATTCCAATTAATTAAAAGTTAAGGCCAACTGCCAACAGAGGTCGATCAGTAGCTGATGAACTGCGTATCGGATTCGAATCCCTCACGAATCAAATATACATACGTGGCTTACAGAAAAATGTTGCTAATCAAGGCGTCTTGTAATTGACCCACGGTAAAGAAGTAATAGAGTAGTGGTAGCCGAGTGGTAAAGACCCGGACTTACGAGTTGCAGGTCGCGGGTTCAAACCCATCCGCCTGGCTGGGTTTGAATTATTCATTACCTTGTCTTATTTATTTCATCACCACTACTCTCAAAACGGTGAAGGATAACATCGTGAGGAAATCGGTGCATGTCCTAGAACCAAAATTTTGAAGACATGTGACATCCACCAATTCGCACTGGGCCTGCGCGGTGGATTATGGCCTATTCCCTCTCCCAGAGAGAAGGCCTATGTCCCAGCAGTGGGAACAATTATTATAGAAGAAATTCCAAATGTGCAAATGTTGAGTAACATATTTTTTTAAACAAAATCAGTATTTTTTCTAAACCTAGAATAGAAGTAAGGTAACTAAATTGCTTTTATCGGCAACGATCTCCTGGGACTATTGTTAGGCTATTTCTAAGAAAAGGCTTCGTCCTCCGGGAACCTCATTTCCACGTAAATTTAAGGCAATAAAAATAAAGTTACATCGTTTCTGTATTTTTAATGGAATGTCGTATAAAAATGTAAAGTTTTCTATTCGAAAAAGCTCTAACACTAAGTACAAGATAAGGTAATATTAAAATGTGTTCAGTACAATAGTGTAGTGAGGAAATTATGAAATAAAAACGTAATTTATGTGTCTGTAATGTGACATACTCTTTGGCAGCGCTGCCAAGAGCTGCCCATTACAAGGCTAGATACTTCCTAGACCTATCTGTAGCTATACAGCCCCCCTAGTCAAGTTACAATAATTTTGTTTCTATTCTCTCGCATGAAACGCTTCAAGGCACTATTTTTTTTTTTTCATTTTGGTACGAAATTACCAAATGAAAATAACTTTTTCCGCTTTGAGTGTAACAAGAGGAAGTTAATTTGACTAAAATCCAGCTGTTTTCTTTCAGTGGCCTTTTGCGTTCCAAAACGCGATAACTCTTTCTATATCATCCTTAAAATCCTTACTCAATAATTCAAATGCTAATTGCTTTTAAATTATCTACTAGGTATAAATATACCTAAGATGGTAATTGCTTATAAAATACCCACAGAGGACATTACCTGGGCTACATAAATAATTTATAACGACTAGGTATAATAACTAGACAACAGACACTTTTGACAATCTACCATTAATCTCTGCTTTACTTTCCTGTGGTAGGTATAAAGCCCGGTTCAGCAATATATCAGTGTCTTTCACAAATCGTTCTCCGAAGGATATTATTTCAGTTATGTTTATGATGTATTGCTCAGATCTCTACCCAAATATTTGGTTTTCCGTAGCAAACATAACTATGTTTATTTTATTTCCCTTTCATGTTGTCTCGATCGAAATCTAGATCGAAATGAGATCTAGAATACGTGGGTTTAGATAGCATAAATAATAAAAATAATTTGATACCACGCGTATCATGAAGTGTCTAAGGAATATTCTCGAACTAAATTGCGAATGCGATGATGTTTAATTTGATTTAGGTCTTTCGTACCTACACCTTCCAAAGGTCCAGTACTCGATAAACATGAATTAATAAAATAAAACTATTTTATTTAACATCACATTTGTGTATAAAAATCTTCTGTATAGAAACAACTGGTGTAGGAAATGTAAAAACTGCAAGAGTGCAACACTGATTAGGTACTTATATATTATTAGTACGCAAAATACGCGCTTTAGACGTGGTTTGCGGATACCAGCCCGATATACTATACTATATTATTACTAGCTTTTGACCGCGGCTTCGCTCCCGGCAACAGAAAAACATGATAAATGAAGAGACTTAATTTAAACACTTCACTTAACACATCTACTAAATAGTCCGAATAAAGCCCAAAAGTTGGTTTGGATAGGTGAGCCCGTTCTTGAGTTATAAAATTACAACGAAAACTGGCATTGATTTTTATATATATTGATGATAAGTCTATTGTTTTTGTTATAAAATAATGGCATATTTTTGTAAAGTATACAGCTAAGTTAATTTTCCCTTCACAAACAAAGCTTGTTAATTTTATGAAGAAGACTTCAGATTTTTTTTATTCTAGATAGGCTCGCGTTTGACCACAATCTCACCAGATGGTAAGCGATGATGTGGTCGACGATGGAACACGCTTGCCTAGAAGTAATCTATTCAGTCTTGACCTAAAGACCCCTAAGTTGTAGCTATCAGGAAACTCTACACGGGACAACACGAGAGAGATGCACTTCAGATTCCATGTAAACTGTCTGGATTTGAAAACCAAATACCCGTTTATCCCGAAAGACGCACATGACTGGGCAACACTAGCGTCCACCATAAATACCACATCCTAAGGTTAACTGGCTTCCCCGTCCGACGCAATCATTGTGCTCAAATCGATTGATGGAAAATTTACACAAACGACTGATTAAATCGACTTTGAAGGAGGTTGGACAGAAATAAATTGTTTCTTTCGTTTATTATGCTCTAGCTTTTCTTTAGGTAGCCATGAACAATATCAAAATCAACGGATCGTTTGACCTTTGGAAATTATGTTAAGTTCAAGGCCATTTTATCTCCCTACCCAGTTTTGTTCAAACCAGTAAAAAAGAAAATATTTTGCACTTATTCAGAAAAACTCATCGCATTGATATACATAGATGCTCCATCTCACTAAAGTGGGTTGATGTTGAATGTATGTGTAGGTTCACGTATGCTTTATTTTTTGTCTGTGTGCGTAAGCTACTTTCTATGACGTTTTATGAACCCTATATGCTTACGTATAGGCTATAGCTACAGATAAAAAAGTACGCTTCTTCATGTATACAGTACGGCCGCTGGATCTTGGCGAGTATGAAGATAGGCTCTGCGAATTTTAGCGCTTGAAAACTCGTACAAAAATAAAGGTTTAAAAAATATATATATTAATAACAACTGCACACTTCACAAGCGCTACAATTCGCAGAACCTAGTTAGGTTCTGCGAATTGTAGCGCCGTAGCGCGCGCGCGTAGTCGAATCTTGACGAGTCTGAAGTTTCAGACTCGTCAAGATTCGACGGCCGTACTGTCTTACAAAATTTCCTACTTCCTAAGAGATTGCCAAAGAATTAAAAACCATACTTTATATTTGAACTTGTTTAGATTTCAACAACGCAGATCGGTACGGTAGTAAATTCTATTTACGATCTCCAACCGTCTGTAAAAACAACTCTTCAAAACTTTAAAATGCAACTCTCGTATATTTCAGCATTCAAAGTATGACAGTGCGATGCCCTGAACTAGACGTCTACACTATGCAGCCAGTGATCCGGCTCCTGGTACTTAGGTATCTACTGGACTCTCGCCAGATAAAGTTTATCGTCGTAGTAATCTACCACTAGCTACTTAAGCACCGTAAATAAATATCGCTTTTACCGTCTCTTGTTTGTGACTTACCTCTAAAGCTACCTGGAGCTCTAACTACAGGCAAAGCAAACATGTTGAGTGCTCGCAAATAAGCTAGGAATTTAGAACTTAGTTTACAAAGTATTCAGACACTCAAATTCCATCACAGTGTTTATTAAATACGGAAATTTTCGAGGTAAATTCAAAACGATGCGCAGAATTTAATTAACTTTTGGCGCTCAATATTTGACGATACAGGAATTATACTGGCTGTAACAAAATGGTTGACTGACGGTCAAATTAAACGAGCAAATATGTAAAGGAAATAGTGAAACTGAATCAGTATTCGTCGAACTATCGTGAATTGAGAGTAACATCAATATTTTTTTATGATATAAGACATCCCTGAAAGCGGGTAGACTCTCATATCATATATTCTCCTAATTTGCTGTGCCCGACAGGTTCCCTATTGATCTTGTGAAATTTTATAATATTCGTGAAGTGTAAATAATATGGAATGCAATAAAGTATTGAGTATTGCAATGTATATGACACACCACTTGCCAAAGTTATGTTCAAGTTTCATGTAATAAGGGCGCCAGGGCTTCGTGATTAGTAGTAATAGCCTCGGTGACCCTGGAACTCAGGCAGACTTAAGGCATACAGATGAGTTTTAGTCTAAGTAAAAGCTGGACACCCTGACTTTTCACCTCAAAAATTGTAAAACGATCAAACTACTGACTTTCAGATCAAAGACTACAATAACATTTTGCACGCCTAAAGATAGAGCGAGAGCCTCTAGCTTCCTTTTTGAAGTTTATTTATTTATTGAGAAAAAATATTATAACATCTTTACAGACCAATAAGTTGTAACCAATATACCTACAAAAAGATGTCAAAGCCAGTCAGTCGAACATTTAAATATTCATAATTATGTATATCACCGCCATCAAAACCAAAACCACTGGTTACTGAAAAATTGGTCAGAATTTTCTTGGTTTATCTTTTGGAACAATTTAAAAAAACCACTAAGTATTTTAATTTGTTGATTTATTTTTTATTTTTCTTGTTATACTTTATCTAAACTAAAAAAACATTACCAACTACTAAAACTAATAAGTACCTGAAAAGACTCGGTAAAAAAAACTCAGTTAAGTATTTAAAGACTGCAAAATTTAGTGCATTTTAAATAATAATACAAACGTGCAAACTTATCAATAGTTAGATATGATTGAAAAAGTCAGAACTATCAATTTAACAGAATTAACTATAACAATAAATGACAAGGTAGTGCACGTATTTTTTCATGTGGTTACCTACCAAAAATCAGTATTTTTTCAACATTATTCAGAATCTCGCTCCACAATGAATATGCAAAGTGCTTCAAAACACTAGTGCTTTTCATTTTGCTTTGTCAGTTTCAAATAGTCTCGTTGTCATGCATAAAGACTTATTCATTAACTCGATAGTAGATATAAAATATCCTTCTATGAATGTAGTGAGCATATTCATGACCACCCATCGACAATTTTTAAGATACTTCGAAAAGAAGGAGGTCCGATTCGAAGAGGAAAGATGTTCGGCTGTATGTTTTTTTTATGTACTTTTACTGAAATTGTGGAAAGAAGTCAAAATATTTTCAATATCTGTATATTGAAAATATTTTTTTTTTATTGAAGAGTGGTGTTTCTAAGCCGGTAAAAATAATATTTTGATCTGATATTGAACTTCGAGGATAAGAAATGAAACTCCTCATAGGATCACAGCAGCACTATCGTAAGAAGTAAAATTGCTATTATAAAGATTAAAATTGCTCTTTTACGTGTAGTCGATGACTGAGTGAAAGATGCATTGTACCTGATCTCGTCTTAATTTTATAAATATATATATTTATTTATTTATTATACACATAAACCTTCCTCTTGAATCACTCTATCTATTAAAAACGCATCAAAATCCGTTGTGTACTTTTAAAGACCTAAGCGTACATAGGTAAGCAACTTTGTTTTATACTACGTAATGATATTATTATTAATTCACATTAATATAAATACAATTGATGTATCTGCTTATAATAAATGTATAAGCAGATACATTTATTCATTATAGAAAACTGTTTTCTGAAAAAAAAGAGCAGTTCTAACAGCATTTTAATTAAAAGTTAAAAGTATTGCAAGCTTTTCATTTCACAAATTACATTATAAACTTCACTCGGTTATTCCAGCCATTATACACGGCAAGATATTAAAGTTATTATAGTATTTTCTCTGCCTTTGCCGTGCATAGAAAAAGCGAAATCACAACGTCATTTTCTTGTTAAATGTGTGAAATTAAATTAACATTTCAGGAGATTAGACTCTTTTCAACCCTTAGGCCCAGGATCCGTCTACATTTCCCTCGCATTATAATTAAGATTTTGATAAACCTAAAGTAAACGACCACGTTACGTTAAAATGAGGGCGAAATGTGTTTTTTAAAGCAAAGCTTACTTTCTTTTTTGAAGGGACGTTTCAAAGTCAGAATTCATCTTTTAAAAGATTTAATCGTATCATGTTGAAAAATTATATTAATTAATTTCTTAATTATATTTTCCGTACAAAATATGTTCTTTAGTCGTGGAGCTGTGGAAATCAGCCCAAAATACACAATAATCATAATTTATGACGTGTAAAAGTGTTTTATGAAACCTACTTGCAAAATAAAGATTATTTATCATGTTCAAAAATTTTTCGTATCGACGTACTGATAATATATCTAAAATAAACAAAGCAGCTCCCTACAAAAGAAAGACCGAGTAGACGCCAGTTCCTATAAAACGCTACTTTTATTTTCGCCGATATAATCAAGCTAACGCTGAGAATTATAAAATTAAACACTGAAGAAGATAAAAAGAAGCAATAAGTCCCTTATTGCTACCGCACAATTCCAAGTTACGTTTACGACAGTAACACAGAACCAATAAATAAAATACTGGTTACAAATATATAAAACCGATATTTTCAAAAAAAGAAATCGTCACATAAACCATGGAAGATAATTTCAAACTTCGAACATTGTCTATGATCTTGACATTGAACGATAATTTGAAAATACGACTGGAGAAGATTGTATCCATGGATTTATTAAGTACCTATAATAAGTAGTCATATAATATTAAATCTTGCAATTTTTGCGATCTAGAATAAGTATAAATGCCTAACCATAACAGAAAATGAACTATGTAGTTATGTAAGAAGAAGCTGCGTATGTGTTGGGTTAGCAAATAAAATGTAAAAATTATTGATTCTGTCTGCTGTACTGGCAATTTAGAGGGTTAGGTAATCTAGTAGAGTAGTATTGTTCGTAGCGCCTAACAACCGTCTAGTATTCATAAATATGCACCCTTATGATACATTAATATTATTTAACTCGGCTCCATCCAAATTTATTTTGTAACTTTTCTAAGAGTGTTATTAGTTAAAGGATATAAAAAACATTCATTATAATAATTATTAGATACTTTAACATTAAATGAAGTTTGCAATAATTGTCTTCAGTTAGCTATCTACGGCAGCTTGCGGCTTAAATAAATATTGTCGTAAAATGGGTGTTATAGACGTGTATTATATTGACATTGACTCAACTTGGCGACCCTTGAAGCACAGCCCCAGGCGTCTGTCTAAAGCCGCGCGTGACTGCTTCCAACTTAATAATAAATATTTCTACGTAAATACAACGTTTTTAAGGCTTATGTAACTTCACTGTTATGTTTGTACCTTCTGGGGTTAGTTTTTCTGTGAAAAACGTGAACAACTTGATTAAATTTTCACTAAACGAAAAGCTTTTACCGTAGCGCGTAATGTGTTGTTATTATTATCCATCGACGTAGCTGGTAATGAATAAATCCATACTATTCCAGGCCGGAGCTCACCTGTCTACAACACTTACGTCACAACAAGGATAGCGTTATAAAATGACAGTTTATCCTGACAGCTATCGCACGTTTTGGCTAATTATACAACATCCGAGGCCCTGAAGACGGGACACGGCCACGTAACACGTGGAAGCCAATTAGTCACCGCCGATCATTAGACAAAAACAAAATAATAACGTATTTTTTATAGAAAATTAGTAGTATAAATAAGGTGCCAATCAAAGACGTGCACATCGCGCGTTATAAGAGGCGCCAATCAAATCGTTTCCTAAAGATTTAATAACTTATCGATTTTGAAACGGCAGCAGCGTAGCATTTACGTAACATCATAAAAACACAAATACATAGGACACATGAGTTACATGCGAGCTGTCGAACTGTGGCCCAACGAGAATAGACTCACGTTCCAATAAGCGGATGGGGCTGCGATCATGTGTTTCCGAAGGTAGCCATGTTTTATGGTGTTGACAAGAGCTATCGGCGTTACGAAGTGCGGTACCCACGTAAAGACTGCAAGATCTGCTTGATGCGTTGGTGGTAGGTTGGCTTCAGTTTATACAGATAATTTTAGGTGAATTTTGGTGTAGGTTATCACGGTTATTGATCGTGGTTCGCGAGGGCGCGGAGTGCGCGCAGGCGGCAGGCTGTGCCGCGACTGGGCGCACTGGGAGCGAGCGCTGCGCCGCCCCCGCCTCGGCTGCGCGAGTCGCCGCCAGCTTTATTTTGCCCCGCAAGCCCGCAACCGTTGCCGAGGGGATGCTCGTGATAAGATGAAACGGCCACGTGAACGTTGTCAATAAACTTCACCCCTCTATATTGTTTTATATCGACATATTTCATTTTATGTTCTTAAGACTGATTCAACTCAACTTATATTAATATCATAATGTCCATTGACAATTATTTCATTGTCTTTTAGAAAAGAATAGACGATTAGTGCTACACCACATTCTATAAAACAATGTAGCAAGTATGTGAATACGCTTGTAGCAGATTTATCGAGATTATGCTTGTTAAACAAAGAAGTATAGTAATGTATTTCTTATCTACATATAATTACTAAACCAAAACAAAATAATCTGCAGAGAAAAAAAAACAACTTTAATGCTGTCCACTTGGCTAGAACGGAAGCCGATTGTTTTGTAATTTTCCGCACACAGAGGCGACATTTCGATAGCAAATAAAACAATGGATACTAGGGTTAAATTAGTTAGTGGTGTGACTGAGGCTGCTTAGATCGTTAGCAGGCGCGAGCGCGGGCGCACCTCTAGCGACGAGCAGCAGTGCGTGTTGAGCGACCATGGCGGGGGTACTCTTTATTGTGAACGTGCCTAAAAAAGAATACGAAAATTATTTAAAAAGGAATATTGTTCCAAATTTAATTTTCGAAAAAGAAAAATATGAGACGGCTACAAAACTGATTCATGAATTAAAAGAAAAACAGTTAGGTTCAAAAGAGCCGAGTGTGCAGGAAAATGAAAAAGTTATAATATTATCTAAGTGCCGATCGACGGACTGTTTACATGAGAACTATAGATCGGGTTCGTTTAAGTGTCGGAGTGAGAGTAGTTTAGCAGATGGACAGCCGGGTGACCGGAAAAGTTACGTGAAGGCGTCTTGGGAGGAGATCAAACAAGTGATAAAACCTCGCAAGCACAAACTCACCATCACCAGACCGGTTCGAGGAGTCGACGTCCTGGCAGCATTTCATTGGGACACTCCGCTTGAAACTGTAAGTATTAAACTACCTGGTGTATCGTCTATGTGAGGTCTAAGAGTTTAAAAATTGTAGACCTTTCCAAAGAGTGTTGAGAGCTGACATGACTCAAGGGTTGGCTTTTACCTTGAGCATAGGCTTTGCCTTAAAACGTGTCAACGCTACTAATCCTTAGATGCATATCCAGTGGAGCGATGCAATAGTACATTGTTATACGATGGGAAAAAGTTAGTTATTTAGTCCCGAGAAATTTCTTGGCGACCGAGCGAGAGCGAGGTCGCTAATAGTTCGAGGGAGGGATCTCTCCTTGATGCCCCAAAAAAATAAATACGTACGCATGGTACACTTACCATTCCCCAGTTATGCTTCAGTCTCATTTAATAATAATAATTTAATATCGTAAAAATCATTATATTTCAGGAAATTATTCCCATGTTATAAATTACAAAAATAAAATTACAACAATAAAAATAAAATTATAGATTATATACTTAGGTTAAAAAAAAACAATATAATAATCTCATGCTGAGTCACTGCTGAGCTAAACTCGCCTTTGCACATGGACTGTCTGTATCACCGAGTACTAATTATATGTATGTTTTTGTGTACGATAAAGAAATAAGAAATGATTGCATTTAATAACAGTGGTTTAACAGAATTAAGAACAGGAGGCGAGTACCTGTTTAGACCGCGAACTGTTACATCTTCATTACATAGTAAAAAACGAAGTCGCTTCCTCTTGTCTGTCCTTATGTATGCTTAGATCTTAAAAAGTACGCAACGGATTTTGATGCAGTTTTTTTTAATAGATAGAGTAATTCAAGAGGAACGTTTATGTGTATATATTCAATATCAGTACCCGTGCGAAGCTGGGGCCGGTCGCTAGTTACATAGTATAAAACAAAGTCGATTCCTGTTGTCTGTCATTATACATGCTTAGATCTTTAAAAGTACGCAACGGATTTTGATGCAGTTTTTATAAACATATAGAGTAATTCAAGAGGAAGCTTTATATGTATAATACTTACACGCATAATATATTTAACATCGTCAATGTACATTTGCGAAGCTGAGGCTGATTTTTGATTTTGATTGAAACAAAGCCGTGTAAATTACACCATTTATAACTCAAGAACGGCTGGGCTAATTTTAATAATCGTAGTTTTGTTGGATTCGTCTCCACCCCGAATAGCATATACAATTTTTACGTGTTTCTGATATACGGGGTTATTTGTAAAACACCAACAATCTTGCAGGACAGTATTACTAACATCATTAGCTACAACTTTTTTTCTATGACATTTTATAAAACACTAGTTTTTGTCCGCGGCTCTGCCCGCGTACATAAAATATAGCCTATGTCACTCAGGAGTAAAGCAGCTTTCTATTGTTGGTAAAATTTTTCCAATCGGACCAGTAGTTCCAGAGATTACTTCCTACAAACAAAAAAATAAAAAAACAAACTTTACCTCTTTATTATATTAGTGTAGATAGTAATTTTCCCAAAAACAAACCTTCAAGATTTCGTTGTTCTATCTAACATATTTCAACTCTGTATGACGTGACGCAATTACGCAAAATCAAAAACGCATCAAGCTCCCCCGCCGCCCGATCCCCGCACCAGCATCTAGGCATAGACTTAGTAATATTTAGAACGTTCAATTTATTTTTGTATCAAAATCGTATAAAAAAAAATATGACAAATTAAAAAAAAAACATAGAACAAAAGCTTTGTTTATGATGTTAGTACCGCATTCCTGACAGGTTGCCGGTGTTTTACAAATAAGCCTGTATACCTAGGTATAACTATAAAATTATCAGAAACACGTAAAAAAAGAGAAGTTTCGGCGGGTTAGGTAGCAAATAATAAAAACCCGTTTTAACATATATTTTGCACATTTTTAAAGTAAGCGCAAAGAGAATACTTGCAATATTTCCATCCACGGATATCAATCCATCATATTATTAATAAACACACGCGAAAATAATCTGTCTATTTTTTTAAATACTTTATATAGGTATTTAATTATTAATATTGTTTCGTTTCTAAATTACATTCTAGAATCTTTCTCAAATATCAAAACGTGCCTTTTTTATAGTGAGTAGATATAATGATAATAGATATAAGCCTTTATTACTGTATGTAAGGTAAAGTGTAGAACATCAAATATTTTGATTTGACGGCTTGGTTGGTGTAGCAGTTGAGTTATTATTACTGCTGCGTTGCATGTCGTGTGAAATCATTCATTTTCAAAGGGAAAGAAGGAATGGGGTGGGTTTTTAGTCAGTAAAAGTCTGACACTAGACCCCACTCCGCCCAAGGATGGGAGATGTCATTGGATGATCCATGGATGATGTTTGCCCACCATAAAAAGACCCACGTTGCAGAAGTATTTATTTTTTTTTAAATGCAGGATTTGGGCTCCTGTATCAATAGTTTTTTTTATCAAAATTTTATTCCACCACCCACGGACTAATGTTGGGACGTTGATGTATCTACTGTAATTCTTAGCTATGTAACTAGGTACCAAATGAACACAGGCCGTACAGCATAGAAAATAAGTTTAGTTTTTGATTGTTGGTAATATGATAGTAGGTACGATGGGATTGACATCGTCACAATAGTGCACAAAATTCCCATAAGATAAAAACGATAAAAAAAAAATGATAACAGGCGGTACATACATTCTAGAGCAGCTAGAACTCTTTTGAACAATCTCGCAGCCCTTACTAGGTATGTTTACCAAAACAATGGTTAGTAAAACACACGGATCGATGTGTAAGTAACTGGAATTCGGGTTAACAACAGTAAATAACCCCTGACATGACATGGAAACCCAAAAGCTCACGCTTCGATTGAATAGAGGGCGGTTCTCGATGGTAACTTTACAAACATTGATTATTTTACAACAAATAAATACACGTTTGGTTTACCCTTGAGCCCCGAGCGAACGCCGGTGTTCGCTTGCTTCGTCTTTCTATTATGTCTCTAATTACGGTACACGAAAGGATACTTCCTGTTTAAGATTTTAGTTCATTAAACCCCAAGAAGAGAAGGAACAGGAGGGATAGAGGAGGCCTGTGTCCCAGCAGTGGGAACATTAAAAAGACTGATGACGATGATGATGATGAAGCCCCAAGAGGACACCGGTGTTCGCACACCTATTGTCTTTAATTGTGTCTGTAATTACGGTTATCGAAATATTAAAATTGTACAGAAATTGAATTGTATGTACATCTGTTAATTGCAAATAGAATAGAATAGAATAGAATAGAATAGAATAGAATAGAATAGAATAGAATAGAATAGAATAGAATAGAATAGAATAGAATAGAATAGAATAGAATAGAATAGAATAGAATAGAATAGAATAGAATAGAATAGAATAGAATAGAATAGAATAGAATAGAATAGAATAGAATAGAATAGAATAGAATAGAATAGAATAGAATAGAATAGAATAGAATAGAATAGAATAGAATAGAAATAATTTTATTCAGTACAGACAGCACAATAGTTACAAAATACACGTAAAAAATATAAAAAATAAAAAGTACACTGAGCGTGCCTGGACCGAAATGGCAGCCTTATTTAATTTTCGTATTTTTTTATTATTTTAAAACAAAAACAAGTTTGGTTTTTAATACCTTTTTAAGATTTTAGTTCTTAAAGTCCCACGAGGACATCGGTGTCCGCACACCTATTGTCTTTTAATTTATTAAGCCCCAAGATGACACTGGTGTCCGCAACACCAGTGTTTTACTTGTGTCTGTAATTACGGTATTCGAAATGTCGAAATTGTACAGAATTTTAATTGGACAACTGTTAATTACTAATGACAGCCTTACTTAATTTTAATATTTTTTTTTAGTACTACCAAGCTAACATATCTACTGGTGCCAAAAGAGGAATAGCTTTAGTTCGATTCCCACACAGAACAAATACATATTTGTACGACCTACAAATAAATAGGTGTTCCGGGTCTGGGTGTTCATGTTGCTTGTCTGTGAATGCAGCCCCGATACAGGATTATTTCCTTGTGTGAGGCAATGTTTTCTGAGAATAAAAAGAAAAATTGAAATAAATCACTAATGCTTTAGTGTTACATAGTACTACTACTTCTAGTAGTGAGTACGTAGAAAAACTTGATCATCATCAGTCTTTTTAATGTTCCCACTGCAGGGACACAGGCCTCCTCTCTAAGAGAGGGACAAACTTGATGCCACAAGATATTCTAGTGAAGCTTTAGGTTACAAAAAGAAGAAAAGAAAGAAAGAAAAACTTTTTATTTGCGAGACGCACTGCAAAAGACTACACTGTGGTAGATGTGTACCAACTCTAAATAAATAAGTAATGGCTATTTGAAATAGAATAAAGTATCATTAAGATTAAGTACCTACAAACAAAATGAAAATAAATACCAAGACTATTTCGTAGTAGCCAGCTTCACATAATATTTATATTTCTTTTTGTCAATTTATTGTCATTTGGACAAACTTATCCCGAGCTCATAAAAGTTGTTTGTAAACGAGTTTATTGACCCCGAAATGTTTTCCAAGCCAAGAAAAATGTACGGTAGGTACTTCATTACGGTATGTAGTTTATGGGGAAAAAAATACTATGGGTAAAAAAAACTCACGGGCTTTTCCAGTTTGTGCCTTATCGAGTGGTATTGCTTTATATTATTATTAGCCTTACTTATAAAAAACTAGCGACCCGCCCCAGCTTCGTCGTGTAATGATATTGAATATATTATGCGTGTGTTATACACATAAACCTTCCTCTTGAATCATTCTATCTATTAAAAAAAACCGCATCAAAATTCGTTGCGTACTTTTAAAGATCTAAGCATATATAGGGACAGCGATAAGCCACTTTGTTTTATACTATGTAATGATGTTACCAATAAAAGTCTAAACACTAATTAGGAATCGACGGTGCTTTATTAAAATTGTACAGAATTTTGAATTGGACATCTGCTAATTACAAATGGATGCCTTATTAATAATAAGCAGATTTTTAATATTAAAATACCAGTGTGGAGTTCCTTCACAGGATATGCGTCACCTCCTTTCCTGCTCAGCATGCACTACCACCTGCACCTTTAATGACTTACACGAGGTCAACGAGAGACAGCTCTCCTAATGACAATATTTAGCCTCCTGGAGCTGTCCAGGTGGCTAAATATTGGTATTGGTGACAAAATTAAAGTCAAATCGACACGAAAAGAAGAGAAAGAATATAATATTATCTCCTGGGGGCTTAGACAAAGTCACATTCTCACTAACGATAACGAAATTCGAAACTCCAAATGTATGGAACTGACATATGCCTTCGAAAAGTCACGTGGTCAAACGTTTTCGATTCGCTAATTGTTATTAGTTGTTTATACGTCAAATCGGACGTTTTAATTCGATAACCATAGCCAGGAAGTTGTTATTTTATCGAACCAACACTTCGACTTATCGATATGTTAGTCGATGTCACTTTGTCTACCATTTTGTGGTCGACATCGTTAAGGCGAAATCGAACTTAGAAATGGATTCGACACGGAGCGATTGCCGCTTGTCTAGGGCCCCAGAACTCGCATACAAAATGCCTAGCCGTTTTTGACGTTAAACTATGGCAATATTGTTAAAAAATAGCTTACCTTTTGTCTAATTTACATTATTGACAGTCATCTGTCTGAACACTTCAAACCTACAACTTCTGAGGAAGTTAATTTCTTTTTTTTCAACGTTTTTGGTTTGATATGCCTTTAACGTTGAAACACAGGCCACTGACCACCGACGGACTGGAGGTGGACCTCCACCGGTGTCCTGTGTTGATCTATAGCTTCGTACGGACCATTAGTAACGCGGATGGAAAACATTCTAATGTTTTCGAGATTTGCTAGCAAATACCTAAATAAATTCAGCATTTTCGGTAAACTTAGCTGTGGTAGGCAATACACAAATAAAATTCTCCATTTTGCAGATATCGCGCCTGGTCTCAATGACTCCATATATTTTACCCATCGTGTAAGACACTTGATTAACAAGAATACACCAATTTTCCGCCACAACTACTAGGAACCAATTTGCGAATAATTGAATAATTAAAATAGCCACAAAACGAGTGGTTTCTGCATTGAGTGCACGATTGTGTGTGTGTCTATATATGTCAAATAAAATACTTTTCTTTCTTTTTTAACCGTTACTCGATTAAATCCCGCCAAAAACTCCAAGAGTTTTTTTTTGGTTTCTAAATTATGGGTGTTTTTAATATCGTGCGGATTTCTGCACTCGTAGCCTCCGCAAATGTCCTTTTGTTACAAATATTTCTTGTAATGGGTGGAATATGGACGCGAGATGCGGGGCGCAATACAGAGCAGCAGCCCCGCAAGCGGAACTATTTCGCATGCGTGATAAAGTCCGCACGATGTTGAAAACACCCTTAGACGTTATTACAAAAGGTTGAACCTATAACTGCCGCCATTTTCCCAGCTTAGGTTAAGGTTATACCAAAATAAGAACAGCGCAACAATTTTCCAAGTAACACGTTGCTTCTTCATGTGTTACCTATAAAAACACATAAAACCTCACAAAAAATGTATAAGAAAAAGTTGTACAAAAACGAGAATAGTTCGTAAGAATGTTGTCATGATTAACTTACACAATGTAAGTACCAGCAATTACTCTTTTCTCACAGTTACCTAATTAGTTACCTAGTAAAATAATAAAAATAGGTAAGTACCTATAATTGGGTCGCAAACACTTATAACCACTTTGCCTCAACATGAGATTTCCAATCTTATAATAAAGCTACATTTACAGTACGTAATAACATATACCACCATCCAACTTTTTAAAACCACAAATTCACAAATTCTACTTATGCTCACGTCTTCTCTACCACGGAATAAAGAAAGAATTCACTGTTCTCTGTTTTCTACCGTGACCTATAAAAGTATGAAAAGCAACATGTTGCATTATACGATAGTGCATTCTTGCACAAATCACCTCCAACTTCCAAATAAATGAATTTAACTTGAAGGCCTTACATATTATAAAACAAAGTCCCCCACTACGTCTGTTTGTTTATCTTTACGTATATAAGCACGATAAACTAAAAATCAACGGATTTTTGGCAGGTGGAAGCTAGTATCTACGTAATACGTTGTTCTTTCTTTCATCAGACAACCCGACGCATGGCTCCTTACGCTTTGCTTGGCTGGCATGGATCCTTACGTTGTTGAAACCTCTACGGTTCACACTAAGCGTTTCGCTTTGTCGTTCATTACGCGTACATCAAAGGACTGGAACATTATGGTTGCTGCGGTCTTGCCATCCGTCCATTTTCAAGGCTAGAGTTAATAGGCTCTTAATAAACTTGTGCGCCTCACCATCAACGATTGCATCACTGCTTACCATCAGGTGGGATCGCAGTCAAGCATAAGTTTATAACGAATAAAAAAAAACGTTGCGGTCATCGTAGATGTTTTCAAGACTAAAGTAAATAGCTCCTAAAAACTATTGCATATGCACGTGCAATCGTTTTTAGGAGCATGTGCACGTGGTGACGTCAACGATTACATTGCTGCTCCATCAGATGGGATTACAGTCTAGCGCTAGTTTTTGTTACTAAAAAGAATACCAGTAACGATGCGCCCTAGCTTCGTCTACGAGTTAATTATAAACAAAAACCTATCGATCTTTTTATAAGTGAAAACTATAGTAAAATAAATTGCATGTTCTAAAGAAATCGAGCAGAAAAAAGATAACGACGGCCAGCAACTTGAGCATCGACTTTTATCCTAACTATAGGTAAGAGCACGTTCATAGAAACTATTTATCGAAATACTGAAAAATTTATACAAATCTTCGCTACATTGGCTTTATTTATTTATTTAAATAGTACGGCCGGAGCCAATTACACTATTTAAATTAAAACTAATATTTTGAAACTCAGTCATGCATCCTTCTCACAAATATTATTTCGTCGAACCAAACTTTTAAAACTTACAGCTCTCTCACACTGCGTGAATCAAACCGCACTAATGTCATCAATGTGAAGGTGTTATGCTGCAGATCACCAAGTCAAGTGAAGTGACTGCACGGTACGCCTAGTCTAGTGCGTAGCAAGTACATATATATCGATGAACTTGTTAGTGTAAGTAGCCAGATTCCGGCAGGTAATTAGCCAACCCACCACGTAAATTGCAATACCGTGCAAAATACAATAGATTTCCAATAAAGTAGTGCTGAAATGCCACCGCTATGACAACATGGCGAGTAAACGGCTCTCTGGTGATAATGACTGACTATTGATCACATTTCCGAACATTCAGTCATTACTATTGTTCTAAAAAAACCCGCTGCTCCATACATTTTGTCGAGTTATGTGAATATAAAATCTATGGATGGAGCAGCAGGTTTTTTTGTCGACTTTTACTATGGTAAAAGTTGTTCATATTGTTGTACAATGATCCTTTTTAGGGAAACCCCATCTGTCGTATCGACTTTGTAGGTATATCGATGAACTTGACACTTATTAGTGTTTTTTTTTTTTATGGTAGGTGAAAATCATCCAATGATGAAACCCGCTCTTGGGCGGAGCGGAAGACCAGTGTCAGACTCTTACTGACTAAAAAACCTACCCCGTACCTTCCTTGCCTTATTTCTGGAGTCGAGGTAACAGTTTGCACATACCCTCTAGGCTCCAGGAGGCTTCGACCCTGAAGGGCCCCTGCAGTTTGCTGACAACTCCTTGAGGCGCGCGGGAACGGTGCGCGCCGTTGACGACTTGGACTCGGTCTTACCAGACGATCGGACGGCGAGCTACCCATTGCTCACCGTCCGCGAGCCAGTGTCTACGGTGGCCGGATAAGTAGTCAGATTCTGGCAAGTTAGAATTGCCAACCCACCCGGTGACAAAGCAGGAAAATTGCAGTACCATGCAAAATACAATAGATTTCCAACAAAGTGGTGCTGAAATGCCACCGCTATGACAACATGTCGAGTAAACGGCTCTCTGGTGATAATGACTGACTATTGATCACATTTCCGAGCATTCAGTCATTACTATTGTTTCAAATTAACAATCAATGGACGGCTCAGACAATACTAAATGATTTATCACAATATTTTGAAACTGTAGACTTACTCGTACTACTTTCATTGATGCATGTTCTTTCATTGAAATTGGTTACTACGACGTATTTATTTTATAACTAGCTTTTGTCAGCGGCTTCGCCCGCGTACATAAAATATAGCCTATGTCACTCAGGAGTAGGTAAAGCAGCTTTCTGTTGTTGCTAATTTTTTTCCAATCGGACCAGTAGTTCCAGAGATTACCTCCTACAAACAAAAAAACAAACTTTACCTCTTTATTATATTAGTGTAGATTATTACCTTTTAAGCAGTTGACAGTGGCTTAGCTACCAAATACCCCGGGCCCCTAAGCTTGGGACGGCCCCATACCTGATTGAAATTCATTCTTCTTATTTAGACGATGCATTCTGGTTTGATAGTCGAATTTCGAGAGAGTATCTGACAGGCATGTCAGCCTAGTAGTTAGAGACCCTGAATGCTATGCCAGAGGTCGTGGGTCCGATTCCCACCCAGGGCAAATTTCTGTGTGATGAGCACGATCACTTGTTCTGTGTCTGTGTGATATATCTGTAAATATGTTGTAATTCATCTATAATATGTATGTATTTATAAATATATAAGTTTGTTTATCAGTTGTCTAGTACCCATAATACAAGCTCTGCATAGCATTAGACTAGACGGTGTTATGTAATAGTTATCGAATACTATTATTATACATTATACAATCATTAATGAATATAATACTTTTCTTAGAATGAGATTTCCTTTCGTGCAAAAAAATAACCAAGGCCTTCAATGTTTCTCCATATCGATAGTTCGTAGGATAAAACCTCTTTCATAAACAAAAGGCATTTTCCTTATTTACGTTAAGGAAATATGAAACTGTCGCTTTAAGTAATCACTTTTTAAGTAATCACGTACAGTCTATTTTCGGACAGCCAATGTTTTTATGACAATGGTGAATTTAGATGTAATTTTAATATTACGCGTTCCAAATAAGAACCGGAAAGTCAATAACCTCGATCTGTCAAATTTTGAGTGAAAAGTACGGTTTGCAAAAAAATCTTATCAATAAAAAGTTTTTTTTTGCTTTTTTTTTACTTAAAATTAGTTAATTCTAGTTGAAGTTAAAACGGCTTTAATATAAATTTGCCAAATGTATTGTTATAAGTCATAAATAGTTTACAAGAAAAACTATTTTCTTTCTTATTTTCATTGTTAGAAACAATTCGCCATTTTCTTCTATTTACCACTACTCAGACACATCACACAGTGAAACAGAGATAAACAAAATTGAAAAACTGTATTCTGATTAAACTTTTTTCATTCACGATTCGTACGTAAATTATTTTTTTAACCATCTTTTTTTGTTCACTCTACCTAATTTTTTCGATTTGACAGTTCGACGTGACGTCACAACATTGCTATCGATCCTATTCTCATTTGGAACGGATTGTACATGGTACTTGGAATGTCTTTTATCTGTTGTGTGGTAAGTATTTTTGATAGCAATAGGGAGTCTAAATCATTATATAGTATAAAACAAAGTCGGTTCCACTGTCCCTATGTATGCTAAAATCTTTAAAACTACGCAACGGATTTTGATGGGTTTTTTTTAAAGATAGGGTGATTCAAGAGGAAGGATTATATATATAATTATAATACATGCATAATATATTTAATATCACCATTGCACCTAAGCGAAGCTAACCTAAGTACTAACAGACTCCCTCCTACCTCCTCCATCCTTCCTCCTTGTAAACTTAGCTAATAACATAAGACAGTCTTATATTTAAATACATGGTGCGTTATGGATCAACAATAACATATAAACTCCGTCGACATTTTAATAAAATGAAAACATGGTAATAATTTTAGAATTTTATTTAATTCAATTTTTCATTCAGGAATTGGTCTAATCTGTTAAATAACGAGATATGGTATTAGCATTATTTTTAAAATACTTAAAAATTTGAGTATTTTAAAAATAATGCTCTTCTAATATATAAACATGAATAGATGTTTGTTAGTCTCGCTAAAACTCGAAAACGGCTAGACAGATTTGACCAATTTGGTCTTGAAATATTCTTAAAATTTCATGAAAGGCTTAAACTAAACGGTGAGAACGAAAAAAAAATTATCGTCGTTACGAGGTTTGCCGGGACAGCTAGTATTGTTATATAAGTCCCTAGTTATTTCATGAAGTGTAGATTTTCCTGGTTTAATACTGTGTTATTAGTCCGTATTATAATAGTAGCTACTTACATACGTAGCAACCATTAGGTAATCGGTACTTAATCTTAACCATTTCCACTTCCTGAATGACATTTACTATAGTTTAACAAGAAAACAAATTGGCCACCTACAAGTACAACTGAACACTTGCGTCATGAAATAACTAGCATTCGTTGTAATAACATCTTTGAGTCGTAAGATGATGTTTATAATAACAATTTTTCTTATTACTCTTTTACTCGTGGTTGCTGAAGCAATCACGCCTTACATAACTGAATTGTGTTCTTCAATTCTACTGTTAAGAAAAATAATTGACAATATTTGTGTGTCTTTCAAATGCTTTTATAAGGGCAAGCTCCTATAAAGGGATGATCCCCTAGATTAATTGCTAAAGAAACCACTTCATAAAAAAAAGAAAATTTAGAAAGGAAAAGTAAAAAAAGCACAAGCTAATAAAGAAAGAAATATTATTTTTATATTGTGTTATTATTAGTTTACTACCTTTGGCCGCGGCTTCGCTCACGGTCATAATGTGATAAATGAAGATCCGTTCGATCCATTTTGTGCAAACTTTACATAAACCATAGTAGACTATTTAGTATAGTCCGAACAAAGCCTAAACATTTGAATTTGGATAGGTGAGCCCGTTCTTGAGTTATGAAATTATAACGAAAAGTGGCATTGATCTTTATATATATTGATTATATTTTAAGTATTTTACCTATAAGCCTTCGTGCCAACACAGGCATTATTACATAACTCAATTTCGTTCTTATAATAAAGTAAGGAAAATGAAATGCCAACATCTGCTACCATCATATAGTCTGTATATCTATCTGTTTCAAATGGTCCTAGTTCCTTCCGAGGATTTATTGTCTCTTGCTGCCCATTAAGTCAGCTAGCTTGCAGACTATATTTTAACCCCTTTCTAAATTAATATAATTTATGTGTTGTTCTCAGATCCTGTCAGAAATTGTGGAGCGTCTGGACATCAAAAATGCAGCGTGGAGCTCGACGAAGGACGACAAGTTTTGGCAGGTTAGTATATAATAATATTATTCCACAGCTATCACACAACATCGTCTAGTCCCAAGCTAAGCAGAGCTTGTGTTATGGGTACTAGACAATGAATAAAAGACAATTTTTAAATACATACATATTATAGATTTATTACACCAAGACACAACAAATGATCACACACTCTCTCTCATCTCACACTCATCACACAAACATTTGTCCTAGGTGGGAATCGAACCCACCACTGACCAACAGGCCAGTCTCAGAATTGTATTAGTATCTACTCACTGAGTAGAGCCCGCTGAGAGTGAATGAGTGGTTTGTGAGTGAGTGTGAAGTTACAGTGGTCCTGAAACATAAAGGGTAACTAAATGAGCACATTTTTTTTATGGGTAATCATCCAATAATTTCCCCGGGTCCATAATTTCTCCTGCCCTAGCAGAGTGGACATATCAGAGTTTTACTGACTAAAACCAAACCTATGTTCCTTCTCTACGAATTTCCTTTCCTGAATTCTTAATCCATGGCCCCAGTAGGCTTCAGGCCCGATAGGCCCTTATGGTTTTGCTGACATTGTGGCTATCGACGACTCGGGCTCGATCCAGGCGGTTATCGGGTAGCTGAACAGCGAGCTACCCATTTTTCCTCGTTCGCAAGCCCACGCCTACTGTGGCTGAAAATCGGGGTTTAAGACATTAATCCTGACACTCCTCACACCACACAAAGTACAAGGGTTATTAGTTAATGATTTCCTACAAAAACAGAATTTGTAGCTTCCACATACCGAAGCACTAAACAGTATTTCTAGTAAAAAGGAAGTAGAATTTAGGTCATGAAAGTGTGCTCATGTTAAAGAATACAAACAAAAATATACATTAACCTTTCATTAATGTTTAATGATGTTTATAAATGCGAATTTAGGTCACTAACTACAACAGTACGAACATTAAACACAATAAATCATTTCTAATTAGTAGACCCTTGAGACCCATATTGTGCGTACTACACATATACGCATTGTATCTACTATAAACAATACAAAAATAGAAGTTAATTATTTTATTTTAATGGCACTCAAAGGGCTATTTATTAGCTATCACTGACAGCATACCAAAAAAAAAATGAATGAATGAATGAACGAAGAGAATGTAAATGTGGCCTAAATCTGACGTGACATCACACAACTATTCTTTTTTTTTCTCCCGTTCCATAGACAGGAGATTGTTGTGGCTAGCACTCTTGTGCATCTGCCAGCGTCAAGTTGTTTATTGAGATTGGTGTTTATTTTGGGTAGGTTTTAAAGAGAAAGGTAGGGAAACATAACACACGAAAAATTATGGAATTTGGAATATCAGGATCAGGAATGTGTAAATTTAAATCAAGATCATAAATATATTCTAAACTTAGTTATTAAAAATATTACATGAGTAAAAGTTTAAGCTTGTTAAACTACTAATAAATATTTATATATTTTACAGACGGATATTGTTTTCATAAATATAATCGGAAAGAACACTATATATGAATGTATAGTTACCACTGACAGCATTTCCAAAACCAACTAAATGAATGAATGAATGAACGAAAAGAATGTAAATGAGACCTAAATATGACGTCATATTACACACCTATTCTTTACAGTTTAATAAACGTGTTCACATCGTGTAGGTCCTATTACACAGTTAAGGATCTCAGCCATAAGTCATAACTGCACGTTACGAACGCGGCAGTCATTCAAACTACATCGAATTACTCTATGGTTACACACATGCTTTGTTAGCACCCTTATAAGAGCACAATAGAACTAACCAAAGTCGTTAATGACTTATTCACAACCAAAGTAAGATTAAAGTGTTAATGTTAATTTTTTTAATGGGTTACGGAAAGAAATGTTTCCTGCAGACAGGAATTTGATGAAAAGTTTCATATTTTCGGAATTTTCATCTTGTAAGTTGCTATTGCTGTTGTATTTTTCTCAGGATACTCTGGGTTGGTTAAGGTTTCATGGTTTCATACGTAGCATTACAACATGTCCTATTGGACTAATGTAGAAAACAAACAAAAAAAAGAAATTAATATCCCTTTACACTTTAAGCTGTTTTTTTCTGCACCGTAGTAATTTAAAGTGTCCTAATGTACCAAGTTGTGTTAATGGTTTACCTACAATAAAGAGTATATCTATATATCCATCTATCTATCTATATATCTATCTATCCTGTCCAGCAGAAACCATATACCTTTATACAACCTTTTATTTTACTTGTAATGTTTTGTGTAGGTACGTCTATTTGTATATTGATTTGTTTGGGGCAAATCTAATTGTAAGTGAATCTTGAAGCAGTAACCCTAAATCGATTATGCTGAAATTGTATGTACACACATTTTGGATCTCAATTTTATAATAACAGAGAAACGACAATTGATTTTTTCTTTTTGGTTTTAATATCACATTGTACCCGTGCGAAGCTGGGGCGGGCCACTAATATTTATTAAACCTTTAAAAAATTATGACAAAACTCAATAAAATATTTATCTTTTACGTAAATGTATTTTTTTTATTAACAATTAGTTTTAGCGTTTTATAGCATCTTCATCATATAACTAATCTGTCTGTCAGCGCATAATCAGAGTTATGTAACATCGAAAAAATACAAAGCCGTCCTGCTACTCCTCGATCAATTTTAAACTAAATACCGACAAAAAACACTAATAAAAGACATTATGTTGTATCATCATCATCATCATCAGCCTTTTTAATGTTCCCACTGCAGGGACACAGGCCTCCTCTCTCTACGAGAGGGAATGGGCCATGATCCACCACGCGGGCCCAGTGCGGATTGGTGGATGTCACATATCTTCGAATTTTTGGTTCTAGGACATGCCGGTTTCCTCACGATGTTTTCCTTCACCGTTTTGAGAGCAGTGGTGATGAAATAAATTACACAAAGTAATGTGCCTGGCTGGGTTTGAACCTGTGACCTACAGCTTGTAAGTCGGGGTCTTTACCACTCGGCCACCACTGCTCTCGAATGTTGTCTCTTATGTTGTATAGCTGCATCTTTAATCGTAAATAAAAAAAAAAAAAGAAAAACAAATATAAAAGGATAAATACATGTATAATAAATAAAATAACATCAATACAAAACGGCACGAAATTGTTACACTAACTGCGGGGATGGGTTTCACAGACCCTTTTCAATTTTGTGCACGTGTAATTGCAGTTGTTAAACGACAAACATGTTACCTGCGATGCATAAAACCACTCAACAGCTTCAGCACATTTTCTATTAACAAGAATGGCAATATCATACGTCTAGAAACCGAACTAGAAGCGATATAAAACGTAACGGGTCTCACAGACCCAGACCTCATAAAGCCGAGTTAAATATTGAAACTTAAAGTTTAGCCAGGCTAATCCAAATCTTAAACTAAAACTTGATGGAAATGTTGTAATTAAGCCCGCAATATGATAAAGTGGCAAAATTCCAAAAGCCAATTAAAAACTAATTAGCCATTGAAAAATATTTGGCCAGCCATTATCTTGCAACCCATTTCTTTTGCCCAAATATAATAAACGAGAAAGGGCTATGTCTATGAACTTATAATAATTCACGACTGGGTTACAAGTAAGTAAATATATTATGTTCGAAAAAGTTACTGCAACCTTAGAATAATACACACCGTTAAATTTTGGGCGTTTTAATTTAATCCCGTGGAGGGCACATGAAACACTTTCGATTTGTAAAGATAAAATATATTTTTTTCTAAAACTTAAATTAATTTACGCTTATACGAAATTCATACCTTTAAGTAAAGAACAGCTGAGCGGGTTCAATGGCCGTAGGTAGTTGTCGGTCGATGCGTACTAACTTGAAACTTGAACTATGAATTTAAGTTTTAGAAAAAAAAAACTTTTTTTTTTAAATTTAATATGGGGGCGTGGGGCGACTGAATGAACACCGGGTTTTAATCTGTTAACCGATTCCGTGCGGATGATGCCGCACAGGCACCATGTAAATCTATTGCGTTTGGCGTATGGTGCCCGAGAGGATACAAAACTAAAACATAAAAAACTCGGCTAAAACGACACTTGTCAAAAGAGTCCCGTGAATAAAAGTGTCTTTATTTGTCACCCATATCATGCCCACAGTGTTCGTTTCAACTAATTTCGTAAATTAGCAGACTTCAGGGGTTGTAAACCAAGTTGTCGAGTCATTTTTTATCAATAAAAATACATTTACATTCTTATCCAAATAAAACACTTCATAATCATGTTAGTGTTTGTAGGTACAAGTAGAATATTTTTTATTCATTAGAATCGGACTTCCTATTCAGGTATACATATGTTCTATTTATTATTCAGCGTTTTGTAGAGAAACAATATTACCATCGAAATAGCGGATTCAAAATTGTTTCCCTACAAAACACTGCATAATAAATAAAAATATCACCTGGCTGCAAAATGAAATGGTACGTGAACAAATTCTATATAACACTCTTAAATAAATATATCAATAAAATAATGCAAAAAGGTTTACAACACCTGGTAGAAATTAGTCCTTTACCTTCCATTTCCATAAAAACACATAGATCGTCACTTTTAAACGCACGGAATGAATTTACTGACCGCTTACTGTCGATATACAATGGCAAATGACTCTTTAACACGTGGAAACACGAGAACAAGCTAAAAGTTACAATTCATGGCGGATGAGTCCCCAGAGGAATCATCAAAGTCTCTGGCGCTTGGTGCCCCAGAGGCATCACGGAATTTTTGTTTGACGCCAGGCACTAAAGATTGCTAAAAAGACCTCCGCACGGAATCGGTTAAAGCTTGACACACCCACCATTTTGCTCATCATCAGAGCGGGTGAAGTTATTTGACGTTTTCCCCCTCAAGAAAAAAGTTGCACCTGCGCACATGCACCTCTCACTAGCTACCATTTCACTCAATCTTCTGTCATCCGTATCTATTTTATACCGGAAGCTGAGACTTCGCGCCTACGCCGTTTTACTGGTCATTCTATTAATCAATCGGCAATCTTTAAAAAAAAAGCCATTACTAGCTAGCATAGCATAGCATCAGCCTTATAATGTTCCCGCTACTGGGACTCAGGCCTTCTCTCTAGGAGAGGGAATGGGTCGGATGTCACATATGTATCTTCGAGTTTTTGGTTTTGAGACATGCCGGTTTCCTCACGACGTCTTCCTTCATCGTTTTAAGAGCAGTTGTGAAGAAATATTTAACACAAAGTAATGCGCCTGGCTAGATTTGAACCCACCACCTAATCAAGGAGTTGTCAGCAAGTAAAAAGGCCCAACTTCAGGGCCGAACCCTATTGTGCCCCAGTCCGGTTTCTAAAAAAAAGGTCCGACCCCGGTATAAAGGCTAAGAAGAAACGGGGTGGGTCGTTTACTCAGTAAAAGTCTGATACTGCCTCCCGCTCCGCCCAAGGGCGGGATTCGTCAGTAGATGATTTTAACCACCATAAAAAAACCTACAACTCGTAAGGCCGTTACTACTCGGATTTTTCGGATTTTCCCACTACTGGGATTCAGGCCTCCTCTGTAGAAGAGGGAATACGCTGTAACCCATATTACATTACATATTCATAATATGTAATTTCTTTACAGGTGATTTTCTCCCTGGAGTCGGGACATCTAAGTGAAGAGTTGTTACAAGTACTGACAACCTTCGGCATTGGGGCAAGGCACCAGTCTTCAGTGAGCGTGCTGCCTTGTGCCTTGTTCTACAAGTCGCATGAAGAACATAGTGCACCGGACTCCGAGGCGGGATCGTCGAGACATGAAGAGTGAGTAATTAAAGAATTCTTCTTCTAAGCGTGTCGATGGCAAAACCAGTAAAATTTCTTGCCTGGCTCAGTATTCGGCCACGGCGATGCTGTTCACTGACGCTGTCATTAGGACCTTACGTGAACAGTTAATAGGGCACGTTGTGCAGGATGGAAGATGGAACGTGGTCGACATGGATCACGGAATCCATTTAACAATCTTTAATGTGAAACGTAATTTCTCGATTTAAGGAAAAGACTAGGTCATATTCATACCTATCGCCTACACAAATGTCCTTTCTTTGCTATTGTTTATCAAGTCGTTGAGCTTCTTAGTAGCCCTGAGTTGAGCTTTACGAATACTGACAATAGCTTGCACTAACAGGACAGTAAGTTTACTCAAATCTATATAGGTCTTTTCTCAAAAAAACATCTCAGAAATCATGATGATGAGTCTTTTGCATGGTTCCCATGTTATTTACATTACTAGACTTTAAAATAAATGTTGAACTCTGAGTTTGTCTCGGTATATCTTTTTAGGATATACTCAAATAACAATCAACAGCCTCGACTAGTCAAAAAAGCCTTCATACAAACTGTTCATAATTTTGAATGAAGATTCATCTTGTAGATCAGTGGATCAATTTCATCTCCTGAGCAAACTCTCATCGTCTACATCAATTAGATTAAATCTTCCTTGTTAATAGGCCTAGAACTAAACATCCTTTCCGTCTACCATGTGAATTTTAGGACTTGAAACTCGTAAAAAAATAATGGTTTAAACAACTAAATGCAATTCGCAGTCGTTATTGTTGTTAAAAAGTGTTATTGGCATTTATTTTTTTAAAACCTTTATTTTTATACGAGTTTTCAAGTGCTAAAATTCACAGCGCTTAACTTCAAACTCGCCAAGATCTGACGGCCGTACTATACTTCTCAAATACATCCATCAGGCATCCCACGTAGCAGTCTTGTTCAAAAAGTAACCAACAACGTAGATTGTCAAGATCTCAAGAATGACTAATTTATTGTAATCAAGCAATTGATCTTGACTTTGCACAAGCGCTCGGTAATGACCGCAAGTAATTACAAACTACGATTAAATTGGATAAGTATTTAATTGATCCCTGGTTTATCAATTTAGCTGAAAACTAAAAATAGATCTGCAAATAGGTACTTTGTAGAATTGCTTGACTTAAAAATGTCTACCTAAAAAGCATGCCTAAGGGGCCCTGCAGGGTCGAAGCTTCCTGGGGTCAAGGGTTCATGCGAAAGCGTTACACCAGAGCTCTGGGATTAAGGCAAGGAAGGAATAGGGCAGGGTGTTTACTTTGCAAGAGTCTGACACTATGTCCCGCTCCGCCCAAGGGCGGGATTCGTCATTGGATGATTTTTTTTTTACATACCATAAAAGAAAAACTGGGCATAACTTATTTATGGCGTTAAGAGGTCTAACCAAGCCTCAAAGACGGGACCTTTGAGGAGTGCCTGGAAAGACTACGGCGTCCTCACCTTTCGCATGGCGCAGGTTTTCCCTGGACATGGTTAGTTCGGGGATTCCCTGTACCTGATTCGTGCTGAAGAAAAGTCCGGGTGGCCAAACCATTACCGCCAAAAATACTGACATATACAGGGTGTTTGGTGCATCGTTTGCCAAATTGATTTGGCCGACAGGATAGATCATTTGCTATATCTTCATCCCCAATAAATCATTCCTTGCCACACCGGTTTTTTTTAAACATGTTTTTAACTTTTATTCTTAAAAACACCGGATTTCAACATTTAAGCTTACATAAATAAAAAACTTATTAGTCTATCCAACAAAATTTATTTTTATATTTAAGTGTACTGTTGTATGGTTCTATGAAATCCAAAATTACTTGCTAGTAACGTGTAGTTTTTCTATAAAAAACCTACAAAGTGTATGGGACATGACAAAATAATTTTAAAACTCAACTTTAAATTTCTATAAAAAAAAAACTAAGAGCGTTGGAGATCTTCGAATTTCTCAAAAAGTTCTCTAGTTAATGCCCTTACCAATGGTGTGCAATATGCTGAAAAAAACCTTTTATTGACTTCACTAATTGGATAAATTTAAAAAGACAGAGGTAATTTCAGAGACGATTCAATGTGAACATTTGGGCAGGAGTAATTGCAAATCATGTGGTTGGACCGCACTATTTACCTGATAACCTCAACGGGGATAATTATCTTGAATTTCTTCAAACAGAGCTGCCCTTATTGTTATCTGAGCTGCCAATTTTCAATGAAGACAGGTCTTTTGTCTTTCAACATGACGGTTGTCCCACTCACTGGCGATGAACTGTAAGGCAATTCTTAAATGACGCATTTGCAGACTCGTGGATTGGGAGAGATGGCCCTATTCCATGACCTCCACGTTCACCAGACCTAACTCCGCTGGACTTTTACGTCGGGAGTTGGGCCAAAGAACTGGTTTATGCGACGGAAGTTGACACGAGAGATGATTAAGTGTAACGTATTGAGGCGGCTTTTGTACACAAATCTTGTTCAAATTGGGTGCCATTGTTTCGTATACGTGCGCGACATCTTTCTCTTATCTCGAGTTGTAGTTCGAAGACGAATTTCTGCTTTAACGGTCACATCATCATCAGCCTTTTAATGTTCCCACAGCTGGGACACAAGCCTCCTCTCTAGGAGAGGGAATGGGCCATGACCCACCACGCGGGCCCAGTGCGGGTTGGTGGATGTCACATGTCTTTGAATTTTTAGTTCTAGAACGTGCCGGTTTCCTCACGATGTTTTCCTTCACCATTTTGAGAGCAGTGGTGATGAAATAAATTACACAAAGTAATGCGCCTGGCTGAGTTTGAACCCGCGACCTACAAACTCGTAAGTCGGGGCCGTTACCACTCGGCCACCACTGCTCCGTTTAACGGTCACAAAAGCCGCCTCAATACATTACACTTAATCATCTCTCGTGTCAACTTCCGTCGCATAAACCAGTTCTTTAGCCCAACTCCCGACGTAAAAGTCCAGCGGAGTTAGGTCTGGTGAACGTGGAGGTCATGGAATAGGGCCATCTCTCCCAATCCACGAGTCTGGAAATGCGTCATTTAGGAATTGCCTTACAGTTCATCGCCAGTGAGCGGGACAACCGTCATGTTGAAAGACAAAAGACCTGTCTTCATTGAAAATTAGCAGCTCAGATAACAATAAGGGCAGCTCTGTTTGAAGAAATTCAAGATAATTATCCCCGTTGAGGTTATCAGGTAAATAGTGCGGTCCAACCACATGATTTGCAATTACTCCTGCCCAAACGTTCACACTGAATCGTCTCTGAAATTACCTCTGTCTTTTTACATTTAGCCAATTAATGAAGTCAATAAAAGGTTTTTTTTTAGCATATTGCACACCATTGGAAAGGGCATTAACTAGAGAACTTTTTGAGAAATTCGAAGATCTCCAACGCTTTTAGTTTTTTTTTTATAGAAATTTAAAGTTGAGTTTTAAAATTATTTTGTCATGTCCCATACACTTTGTAGGTTTTTTATAGAAAAACTACACGTTACTAGCAAGTAATTTTGGATTTCATAGAACCATACAACAGTACACTTAAATATAAAAATAAATTTTGTTGGATAGACTAATAACTTTTTTATTTATGTAAGCTTAAATGCTGAAATCCGGTGTTTTTTAGAATAAAAGTTAAAAACATGTTTAAAAAAAACCGGTGTGGCAAGGAATGATTTATTGGGGCTGAAGATATAGCAAATGATCTATACTATCGACCAAATCAATTTGGCAAACGATGCACCAAACACCCTGTATGTTCTATATTAATTATCTATTTACAAAAAATAAATGATTTATAAATAATAACAGCCTATATCTCATTTATGATGCCACATAGGAACTAAAATCAAAAATCTATCGGGCAGTCGCCCAAATCAGAGACAACAACCGCCTATTCGGGGAATCCTATTTCAACGGAGATTTGCGGGACTTTACAGAATGTTTCGCATACCTCTAAAAGCCTTTACCTGTTAAAAAACGTGTTGCAGAACGTGTTGAAAAACGTGATTACCATAAATACTTGTGGTTAAATCGATCATTATGTGCGTCATCTTCATAGGACAACGGCATCATCATTTCAATTAAGTTTATTCACAAAGTGTCGGCCGAAGATAAAAATAAAACCCAATGACTTACACTAAAGTTCATTTATAGTGATATTTAAGACAGATCCGGGTTCAATGATGTCTGCTTACCTCTGCTTTATAAGAAAACCATCTTTACTTTGTAGAAAATTAAGTCGCTTTTTGCGTTTACCTGCCATCGGCTAAAACCTCCCAAACCACTCAACGGATTTTCATGAGGTTTTTTTACACACAGAAAACAATAACAATAAACAACAATTTGCGCACGTAAAAAGCCAGGGCAACTAGTTATTTATAAATTATGACTTTTGCTATGCGTCTACGGGACTTTTTATACCAGCACACAGAGTCAGACATCAGGCCGCCTATACACCTACAACAATATTGCTCAATAAAATTTAAGCTCTATCAAACTTTTGTAAAATAATTGCGCAATATATTATTGTAGATATATAAGGCGCCTTATATTTCGTTGGGTTGACGATGAAGTACTTAGGGTTCATCCTCAACAGCTGATGGAATTTCGAGGAGTACAGCTGACGTCTGGCTTCCCAAACCTCGACAAGTCACAAACACCGACAGACAGAATATCAACGAGATCCCATGGCGATATAGTTACGATACATCATTCTTTCTCCCTTCATCATCAGATCAGACCCATTTATTTAAATTTTGCCGATCAATATTGACTGAGTTTGTGTCTTTCTTGGAAATGTGCTTTTCTCGCATCATTGCTGTTTTCGATTACTTTTACGGGCCAAAACCAATTAAAATAGCATGTATGATGCTTCAGAATAGGGTGTATTGTGATTCTCCAACTGCATTAACTTACTAAATATTCTGCATGTCTTTAAACTTTTGAGACCCAAGCGAACGCCAGCGTTCACATATCTACTGTTCTTTAATTGTGTCGGTAATTACGGTAGTCGAAAAGTACCAACATCATGTAGGTTTAACCTTTTGGCTACCGTAATTACAGACACAATTAAAAGACAATAGGTGTGCGGACACCGGTGTCCTCTTGGGGCTTAATGTATTCATATAACGTATTCATCTAAATCTGGGTCAGGACCAAATTTTTGACATAATCGCACAACGGAAATCACAACGGAATGTGTCACAATGGAAAATTAATGTAGCACAATAGAATTATTAGGGTGTGTGTAAATAGTCATAAGACTTTAGTTAGGTAAGTGGAATAAATAAAAAAAAACATTATATTTCGAGAAATATTTAATAAGTAGTACAATAAATAACCAAGTAAATTAAATAACAAAACCAAAACCGACCCTGATTAGCAGTCACGGTAGACGAGGGCTTGCGGACGTCAAGCTATGGGTAGCCCGCGGTTCGGCCATCCGGTAATTAACCGGACCGAGCCCAGTTATCAACATTGCGTAGCGACCCACGCGCTCAAATAAATATCAGCAAACTGTTGGGACCAGGTAGGGCCGAAGCCCGCTAGCTAAAACCGCGGGGAAGTTTTGAAAAGGAAACCAGTAGTCTTAGAACGCAAGGGCAACTGAAAGACAGGAGTGGTTTTGGTTAGTAAAAGTCTGACACGCCTTCCCGCTCCACCCAGAGCGGGAGAAGCCATAGAATATGATTGGTGGATATCAAACGCATCCATAGCAACGTGCCATAGCACATCTGTAGTGGAAAAGCACCATAACGGCAGCTTCTAGCTAAAATAATTAATTAATTTTCTACGACAAAGGCTAAGAACCTTTGTCATAGAAAATTAAAACTATTTTATAAATAATTAAAAAATAATCGAAATATTCAAGAATCATAATACAAAGGTAGGCCAATGAGATTAGATTGATTGTAAACACAGCTTTATAAATTTCCCTTGTAACACGTTGCACAATTTCGTGTCACAAATCGCACAACGGAATGAAAATAATTCACGACCTAACTTAAAAGATGCAATAATTCACTAATTTAATCAGTATTCGAAAAATTCTGCATCCCTTTTAACAATAAGGCTAAAGGAGATTTATAAATATATATCAATTTCTAGAAAATCGTAAAAACATTGTAATTTTAAACACCTAAAGTCAGGAAACCTTACCGACACGCGCTGACGACACAGACAAAATCTCAAATTATAGTAAAAAAACATGGCGGTTTGTATGCGAAATTTTGTTTCCTGCTTCAAGCTAATGTTGCCGTACTAAATTATCAATAAACTTCCACACACTTTTATTGATTTCGAAATTATGGTGTCGCACAACAGGAGTATTACAACGGAAACAATTTTGGGATGTATTTAAAATTACTTGTAAAAATTAAAAAAAAACAATGGTTATTATAGCATTATTTACAAAAACGATTACTGGTGTTTATAAGACTTTAGTAATATTAAACCATAAATGCTAGCTTATGTTAAAAAAAAAGCAGCGGCAAAATATTCTTAGGTAGTCAAGCAAGGACATGCGTATTTTACATGGCGTAAGAGACGCCGAGCTTGGTAATATATTTTATTTTGAAGGAATTAAGCTTCTAGTTTAGTTATTTGATGAATAAGACTGTTTGAAACATATTAAGATATTATTAGCAAATATTCAAAATTATTTTAAGCCGTGTATTTTACGCAATATTTTGTCACTTATGAGTCGGACACCACAGTGTGTCGATATCCGTCAAAAATTTGATCCTGACCCATCTATTAATTTTAAAGAAGGAGACGACGACGCGCCGGGCCTTGGTTCATGCCATGGTCCGCAGCGAGGAGGAGTGGCAGGCGCGGCCGCCTCCTTCTACGAGGCAGTAATGCTAGTGAAGGAGGAGGCCGACCGCATTAGGCAAAGGTAACGACGCACTCGCCGTAGCCGTCGCCGCCACGATTCCGCCGATATCCGACCAATGGTGAGCAATGGGTGGCTCGCCGTCCGGTTGTCTAGTGACTGTTACCAGACAACCGGACGGCGAGCTACCCATTGCCAGACGAGTGCAAGTCGACGGCGCGCACTTTTCCCGCGCGTCTAAAAGAGTTGTCAGCAAACTGTAGCCCTTCAGGGCCGAAGCTTCCTGGAGCCGAGGGTTGGTGCGAAAGCGTTATACCGGGGCTCTGGGAATAAGGCAAGGGAGGAACGGGGTAGGTTATGTAGTCAGTAAGAGTCTGACACTGTTTCCCGCTCCGCCCACGAACGGGATTCGTCATTGGATGATTTTTGATCCCAGGGCCCCAGGAGACGGAGAAGATGACTGGAGATTACTCCATATTATTATTATTACTATTTATAATAAAGTCTCTCTATTCCAGTAGCGAATCCAAAACAGCCTGGTCTCGCTTCTCCTCGTCGGTCCGTGCGCGCACGAATTTGGCGCAAGTGCTGCATGCCGTGCGCGCTGATGCAGCGCTGACCTTCGACTGGGTGTTCCTACTGCTGGTCGCTGCCTTCGTAGCTGCCATAGGACTGGTCGAGAACTCCACCGTCATCTTAGTGGCAAGCATGCTTATTTCGCCGCTAATGGTAAGCAGAGTTTAGAACTGTATCTTAAATAACCAGCCTTCATTCCTTAATAATAATAGGCTACAGAAGAAAGAAAAATCTCAAAGAATAATCGGCCAAATGCGAGACGGACTCAAACCCCGGGATCGGGTCTAAATCATATCTTTTTAACATGTTATATATTAATATAACATGTTAAAAAGATATGATTTAGACCTTTCGAGTACCGTAATTGGAGACATAATAGAAAGACAATAGCTATACAAACGCGAAAGCATTTAAATTAAAATCGTAATTTCTTACTTTGAATTTTCCGTGTTCCCGTAATCTATAGTAAACTTCAGTGTCGGGTGGTAAAGTTTTAAAAACTTTTACGTTCGCCTATACATTCATTTCCATCGTATGTCCGTTCCGTCACATATTTTCACGTGTGTACGAAATTTTTACTCAATTCTTTGGTCCCATGTTTTTATCCGAACGTTCGGAGCTCCCCAAAAAGTAAAAATAGAAATAGTGAAATTAAAAGGAACACTAAAACTGTCTTGCTCAATTCATACCAACAATAACTTTTCTGGTACCAAGAGAGCACTCCAAAACTCAGAAATTTCATCATATTGAAATTTTTGCAGTGGCTCCCAACGAACACTTTAGTAAATGAAATTGTCAATTTACTTGATGCATTTAAAAGCTTTGGGTATGATTGTGGTGTGATTCTAATTATGAAAATTATTTCACTGGCCTCACTTTACCACTTTTGTTGTTTAGGCGGCCCATGTATAAGGGCCGCCATGGGTTTTTTATGGTAGGTAAAAATCATCGAATGACGAATCCCGCTCTTAGGCGGAGCGGGAAACAGTGTCAGACTCTTACAGACTAAACACCCTGCCCTGTTCCTTCCTTGCCTTAAACCCAGAGCTCTAGTGTAACTGTCTTACTGACTAAACAACCTACCCCATTCCTACGTTACCATATATGCCAGGGCCAGAGCCTTCCTTTCAGACGCGAACCCTTGGCCCCAGTTGGCCGACATGGGTAAGTATTTACAATAATATTGCGCTATTATAATATCATATAGCACAATATTTTATTAAACGTGTAGAGATAGTATTGATTTGATTTAACAAAAGTTTAAGTGAGCTTCAATTTTATTGTGCAATTTTATTGACCGTGTTATGGCCGCCTAAGTCCTATCATCTATTTATCCGACTAATATACTGACTTGTATCTATGTTAATGAAAAAAAAAAAATTAAAATATATATCGCATTATTGAAATTTTGCAAATGAAAATAAAATGGAGGGTTGACAGGCAGTCGCCTCCTTCTGCTAAGCAGTAATGTTAGCAAAGGAGTTCACGCCGCAGACGCCGCCAGCATTCCAATGCCGATTCCCGGCCACGGCAGTGAGCAACTGATAGCTCTCCGCCCGATAATTCACCAAGCCGTCAATGGCTCGCACCGTTCCTGCACGCCTTAGTTTATGTTTATGCCGACCACTCCGGTCGGCAAACAATAGGGGCCAAGCGGAAGGGTCGAAGCCTACTGGGACCAAGGGTCCGCGTCTGAAAGAAAGCTCCGGGTCCTGGCACAAAGGCGGCATAGGATCGGGATTGGTTGTTTAGTCTGTAAGAGTCTGACACTATTTTCCGCTCCGCCCAAGGATGGGATTTGTCATTGGATGATTTTTACTCGCCTTAAAAAAATGGAAATAGAATTCCATTTTCAAAATGAATTTTAACATGGTTTTAGGGTCCAATCACAGCGGGAACCCTGGGCACAGCCGTGAGGGATCGCTCCCTACAAATCATAGGAGTCAAGAACGAGTTCCTGGGGCTGTTCCTGTCTCTCGTGATGGGCTTCCTCTTCGGGCTCACCATCTGCGCTATCGACGAGCGATACGGAGTCGTCGACGACTGGCCTACTACTGAAATGATATCAAGGTAAGAAAGCTTTTTAAAGAAATGAATAAATTAGATCTTTAATTACACTAAAAGTTTTTTGGATTATAGTGTTCCTGAACTTTTACTTCTTTTTATACAGTTTGACATTACCTGCCACAATACGATTATAATAGCGGCTCCACACCTTTCGAATACCGTAATAAGATAAATAACAGAAAGACAATAGGTATGCAAACGCCAGCGTTCGCTTGGGGCTCATGAATTTCATGCCGTGAATTCACGCCATGAACAAAAAACACAAGTCGTTCCCCACGAAAACCGTCCACATTCACGTTCACGTACGCACTAATCTGGAGCCACCATAACGTAATATTCAATAAAAAAAATGATAGATCTAGACACCCGGCAGAGGAACAATCAAGTTCTATCTTCCTAGTGCGACGTTCGACGTCGTTCGGCGCTCCGATTGGCTCGCTCCAAGCGCTTAACCAATCAGAGAACCAAACGCGCTAAACGTTTCGATCGCATTGACGAAAAAGCCACTCGCACTCAGTCAGTACCACTGAGTGCGAATGGCTTTTACGTCATTTTTTTAGAGCAATGAATGTTCGTTGTTGTTCGTTTGTTGTAAATGTCACATGTCTACGAATTTTTTGTTCTAGGACATGCCGATTTCCTCATGATGTTTTCCGTAACCGTTTCAAAAGATGATGAAATAAATTACATAAAGTAATGAGCCTGAATCAACTTAAAACTTAGACCTAATGGGCCACACATGCGAAGTTATTTAGATCCTATTTATAGAACCAAATGCCAAACAATAAAATACCATCTTCATTCATGAGGTAATTACATCTGAAAAAAGATTGTGGTTTTGCGCTTGGCAGAGTTTCCCAGCAATTTGCATCTTTGCTTTAAGTATTATTTAGTAAAACATGTAACTTGCTAAATTACACTAGTAAGTACCTAGCAAATAATTTGTTGGTTTGAAAAAAAAAAACAGAACATCGTACATGGGAACTTCAATACAATTTGATGCGAGGTTTAACGTTTTTACTTACAAATGTTGGTACTCATACTTATTTTGTCAGAAGAAGCATTAGAGAACATGGCAATGTTTTACAATTATCATATTTTGGGTGGGAAAGTCTGCGTAAAGGGTTGTATAAATTTGTGATTTATAAAATTTTAGTTTTTTTTTTGAAGTGAGAAATCGTCTTTCCCCTTCGAAAGTCAACCCACTGCCCCAGTAGTACAAAGACATGATTGAGGCATCCGATTTTATTTTTCATTATACATAAGCTATCGTTTAAACTATAATGTGACCGACAATGGAGCACGCTTGCCTAGAAGTGTACACATAATTGGTTGGTCCACCATGTACGGGATGACTTCTCCCGTTTTAAGACGAACAAGAAAGCGTGTCAGTCTTTTACTAAAACCAAAACTATATATTTGGTTTGAAAAGTGGCATTGATTTATATATCCATTAGCCTTCTGCCGGCGGCTTCAGTAGGGTTTTCCATATAAACTTTAGACCCCATTACATCCTTTTAGGAGCTGAATTTTGAAAAACCCTTTCTCAGTCTTCGCCTACGTCATAAAAGGAAGCCCTGTGCAAAATTTTACTCTCCTAGGCCCAGTACTTTCAGCTGTGCGTTGATATGTCAGTCAGTAAGTTTCATCAAAATCGTTTAAGGTATAAGCGGGAAAGCGTAACAGACAGACAGACAGAGTTACTTTCGCATTTATAATATTAGTTTGGATAGATATACCTCTAGAGGTACATATATCAACAAATATAAAACTAGTTAAAAAACCGTCAGTAACCGCGTGATCGACATGACAGTTGTATTCGCTTCATCATAGAGTTGTCATCACCAACTGATAAATATAACATTCTATGACATATTTTATCATTCTGCTGTCAACAGCCGTCGCAATAAAATAAAACCAACCGGTCGTTTTAATCATTTTATTTTCTAATGGCGTGTTGTTTTAGTAATAAAAATTAAATGGTGAATACTATTAACGGGAATTGATTAAGTTGCACAGATCAACAGTTAGCTATGAATACATGAATAACGATACTTTATTAATAAGCCAACCCATTGCCCCAGTAGTAAAAAGATATGATTGGGTATCTGATTTTTTTTTTTATTATACGCGCGCGCTCGCGTTTGGTCACTATCTCACCAGTAAACGACGATGTGGCCGACAATGGAGCACGCTTGCCTAGAAATGTACACAATAATGTTTTGTTCCCAAAACACTTTGTACATAGGTATAGCTGGGATGTCTACCATGTACCGAACAAGCACATGGATATGCTACGTTTTTTTATCACGATGCAATAAATACTCCACTATCATTTTTATAGATTTTTTTACGATGGTAAATCATCTAATGACTTTTCACGCTCTAGGGCGGAATGGAAGAGCATCCCAGACTCTTACTGACTAAAACCATACATATTTTCCTTCTTAGAATTGCGTTCCAGGAATCCGGATTTTTTTTTCGATGGATAAATCGGGCCTTGGTTCAGGCCATGGTCCGCAGCGTGGAGGAGTGGCAGGCAGTCGCCTCTTTCTGCGAGGCAGTACCTAATGCTCGTAAAGGAGGAGGCTGACCGCATAAGGCAAAGGCAACGGTGCACTCGCCGTAGCCGTCGCCGCCGCGATCCTGCCGATATCCGGCTACCGTAGACACTGGCTTGCGGACGGTGAGCAATGGGTAGCTCGGCGTCCGGTCGTCTGGTAGCAGTCCAGACCGAGCCCAAGTCGTCCACGGTGCGCTCCGTTCCCGCGCGCCTCAAGGAGTTGTCAGCAAACCGTAGATGGCCCTATAGGGTCGAAGCCTCCCGAAGCTGAGGGTTGGTTCGAAAGCGTTACACCGGGGCTCTGGGAATAAGGCAAGGAAGGCACGGGGTAGGTTCTTTAGTCAGTAAGAGTCTGACACTGTTTCCCGCTCCGCCCAAGAGTGGTATTCGTCATTCGATGATTTTTACCTACCATAAAAAAAACCTTTGGTTTGGCAGGAGATAGTGTCAGACTCTTACTGACTATAAATCTTCCCCGTTCCTACGTTGCTTTTCATACTAGGGCCGAGCCTTCCATTTAGACGCGAACACTTGGCCCTAGTAGGTTTCGACTACTTTCGACCCTTGTGCATGCAATGCAATGCGCGCCGCCGCCGTCGACGACCTGGGCTCGTTCCATTTTGAACCACAGATCATTTTTAGGGTAATCTCTATAAAAAATATTTCTGGCATTTAGTCGCGAATAAAACTTATAATAAATGCAAAGAACCGCTTAAGCAAGCGGAACACACTTCTGACACTTTTCGCAATACAAGATCAGTCATTGTGAAATAAAAGAGTATTGTAATATTACTATTAAGACATCATAACAACAAAGTCATGATTATTTTTTTTTTTTATAAAAATGAATGACAAGATAAAAGGTCTAACTAGTCATGAAAAACCCCAATAGACCAGTGCAAATAGCTTTTGAAAGGGACTTAAATAGTAGTAGAATGAAACCCATTGGAAAAGGAAGATAATATAGCAAAAATTTAAAGAAAAATAAATTACGGTCGATCTGAGGTCGGGAAGTGGATGGGTGTGCGCTTTTAAGGGGAAAAAATGGTTTATCTCTAATTCCGGCAAAACTACTGGTTCTAGGGGAAACATTCAAATGGCAAACTTGTAGATCATAAAAAGATCTACCACTTTTGTATTTACACTTTTTTGACATAACCTCAAAATCTATGTGAAAAGTCCAAAAAACCGAGTTTTTGAATTTAATTTTTATCTCCTTTAAAAACTACTTTTTTTTTCACAAAATTTGGTGAAAAGTTTTGTTTTCATGTCCCAAACTTACTCTAATGTTTTTTATTTAAAATATTCACTGTAGCTCTTTATTTTGACCGAACATCGAAAAAATAGACTATTTTTCAATCGAAAAATCTCACGTAAAAATATGTGATTTTTTTAAAACGTTTGTTTGCTTCTTATTCGTCGAAATTTTTACTTTTTGATGGTGTAAAAAAATATATACATTACCATAGTAAATTTTCTCAGAAAATGCGAAAAACTAAAAAAACTTGAATTAGAAATTTCTTTTGTTTAATCATTATTAGCGACCCGCTCCAGCTTCGCAGGGGTGCAAAGGTGATATATTATACCTATAAACCTTCCTCTGGAATCATTCTATCTATTAAAAAAAACCGCATCAAAATCCGTTGCGAACTTTTAAAGATCTAAGCATACACAAGGATAAGCAACTTTGTTTTATACTATGCAATGATGTACTGAGGTATTTATTAAATTTTTTTTTAAAGATTTATAGGGTATTTCATGTAGGAAATATGATTGCTGCAATTTTATGCAGTAAAAACGTTGTCTTATTAAATTTTAGCTTCGTTTAATCAGTCAAAGTTATTTATATTCATTACATATGTTTAAATAACATAATCTTGCCTCATATATTTTATCTTACATTCTAATCATTTATTAGTTTTTACCATTAGTTTTTGTCTCTTTGATAGCATTTCTTCATGCTTAAATTCAAAAAACTTACTTACTTATGATTCAGATGATGAAATTCATCATCTGAAACATTAACTTCCTCGTAAGTTTGTTCTTCCACATTGAAGCGTTATGTAAGCATACGCAATTGCAGCAGCCACATTTCCAACATGAAATCCCCTTTAAATATTATAAAAAATTTAATAAACACCTCAGTACATTATTACATAGTATAAAACAAAGTTGCTTATCCCTGTATATGCTTAGATCTTTAAAAGTTCGCAACGGATTTTGATGCGGTTTTTTTTAATAGATAGAATGATTCCAGAGGAAGGTTTATAGATATAATATATCACCTTTGCACCCCTGCGAAGCTGGAGCGGGTCGCTAATAATGATTAAACAAAAGAAATTTCTAATTCGAGTTTTTTTAGTTTTTCGCATTTTCTGAGAAAATTTACTATAGTAATGTATATATTTTTTTAAACCATCAAAAAGTAAAAATTTCGACGAATAAGAAGCCAACAAACGTTTTAAAAAAATCATATTTTTTACGTGAGATTTTTCGATTGAAAAATAGTAAATTTTTTCGATGTTCGGTCAAAATAAAGAGCTACAGTGAATATTTTAAATAAAAAAAATTAGGGTAAGTTTGGAACATGAAAAAGAAACTTTTCACCAAATTTTATGAAAAAAAAATTAATTTTTAAAGGAGATAAAAATTAAATTCAAAAACTCGGTTTTTTGGACTTTTCACATAGATTTTGAGGTTATGTCAAAAAAGTGTAAATACAAAAGTGGTAGATCTTTTTATGATCTACAAGTTTGCCATTTGAATGTTTCCCCTAGAACCAGTAGTTTTGCCGGAATTAGAGATAAACCATTTTTTCCCCTTAAAAGCGCACACCCATCCACTTCCCGACCTCAGATCGACCGTAATTTATTTTTCCTTAAATTTTTGCTATATTATCTTCCTTTTCCAATGGGTTTCATTCTACTACTATTTAGGTCCACTTTTTATCGTTAACGGTGCTATTTGCACTGGACTACAAGGTTTATAATTCCATTTAATTTTTATTGGAACTTGTCAAAACTGACACGGCCTTAGGCATTGATAAGTAATTTTCCTTTTTCCAATGAATTCAACATCACTTAATCTACACTAATATAATAAAGAGGTAAAGTTTGTTTTTTTGTTTGTAGGACGTAATCTTTGGAACTACTGGTCCGATTGGAAAAATTTTAGCAACAATCGAAAGCTGCTTTACTCCTGAGTGATATAGGCTATATTTTATACACGCGGGCGAAGCCGCTGACAAAAGCTAGTTTTTTATACAAACAAAACCTATTACAATATTTCTTTTATGGCAATTCTGCAGTGTCACGTTGCGCGTTGAGCTACTTAAATAAATATTACAAGAAAGAGAATGCTTCAAAAATAGATAACTTAATTTTAAAGCATGCTGGCATGATTCCTTACGTTCCTAATTTAAAATTTTACATTACAAATTACAAAATGAAAAAATAAATATTATGGCGCGAATTATTGAAACTGAGTTTTACTAAATAGGTTTTATTAGTTCGGTTATTTTTTCAGTACCTTCTGTAATTTATTTCTTCAACAATACTTTTAAATTCATGTTTAAACAAATAATTTTATACTTTACTATACAAAATGAAGAAAGAAAATATCTTGGAGAAACCGATATTATTTTCAGCTTCACTGGGTGCACTACATGTCGGATAATGGCCCTCCCGCCGTCCTTATACTCGTATAGAAGGAGGGAGCCTGATAACGAACAGTGAAATCATTATACCATTCTTTTTTAGGAGGAAAATCATCAAACAACTGTTTTCCAGTCTGAATGGAGTGAACGGTAGTATCAGACTTTTGCTGACTAAAACTAACGTTTTAATTTTTTCAATTCGTCTTTTAATGTAATTTAATTTTCCCGGTCCCAGTGCGAAGGACAAAGAAGGGACGGGGTGTAGTGTTTAGTCAGTAAGAGTCTGACACTATTTTCCGCTCCGCCCAACAGCGGGATTTGTCATTGAATGATTTTTGTCCACCATAAAAAAAAGAACCGCACTGAGCACACGTGATGGATGACGGTCCATTCCGTCCTAGAAAGAAGGTCTGATTCCCAGCAAGGGGACCATTATAAGGCTGATGCTATAACGAATAAGCCCTTCTTCTCCTCCACGGAAAGCCGAACAATGCAATCAAATTAAATAATTCATCAATTAGTAGGTACGACCTCTGGTATTGTAAAGTCGCTACACACATCACACTTCATGTCACACGTATTTAATTTAGCATTGTTATGGTAGAGCGGAGCCTCCTAACAAGCTTTATTTGATTAAAAGGAAGCTTCAAATACTTTGTAATAATATGTCAAATAAATACGCTGATTATGACATTAAACATTTTATTTTTAGGTTTCCATGTACCTCATAAATTTTTTTCTTTTCTATTTATTGAATTCGGATTCGGATTCGAATTTCTTTTTTATACACATAGATATGTCACCCCCATCGTACCCTATTAGAATTACGCTAATAAGGAGGTAGTTAGTACTATTCTTAACTAATTAACTTGATTGAGAGAGAATCATCAATTAGTAATTCTTGCTAGACAACTTTCTTTAGCTAACTGAGATTTAGACTTGCCAAGATTGTCTGTATCAGCCCAACATCTACATACCTCATAAGTGAAAACTGAACTCTTATAGAATCACTTTCTTGTCCATCTGTCTATCGTACTTTTACTCGAGAACGCATGTAGGTATCGAGTTGAAACTTAAACCAACCCATATACTCAAGTATGCGGTCCCTTGAAGCTATGAAAAAATCAAACTTCTAAATTGATGAAAAAAAGATACGGTTGTTTAAGGCGCAAAAAAGTACCTATATTTTGACCGCTCAAAGGAATCAAAATTCATGGGAAATTTGGCATAGAGCAAGATAGATCTCACAGAAAAAATATAGGGAAAAATCTGAAAATTGTAAATTTGTGGTTAAGTTTAAAAAAAAAAAATTACGCCGAATGCGTAAAATCTTTGAGAGTAGAATTATTTTCATAGGTAAGTACGATATCCGTGGGTAGGTAGGTTTGTAGGGAACCACAGGCACTTGCTCTGTTATGGAACCATAAATCCGATGACCCAATACTAAGACCCTGTTATTCTGGTTTCCAGATGCGAGTACCGGTCCCTATGGGTGGGTCTCCTGGTGGCGATCCCCAGCGGCGCAGGTGTGGCGCTGGCCGTGCTCGGCGAGTACACATCCTCACTCGTCGGTGTTGCCATATCCGCCTCACTGCTGCCACCTGCTGTTAATGCTGTAAGTTTAAAATATAGTTGATGTATATTTTCCTATGAATATATCTTAATGGTATTATATATATATTTGACTAGCCCTATTTTGATTGGCCTGTCATACAGTAGTTATTGACCCTGACTGCCGGAGGTCGTGGGTTCGATTCCCACCCAGGACAAATGTTTGGGTGATGAGCACGATCATTTGTTCTGTGTCTGGGTGTAATTTATCTATAATATGTATGTATTTAGAAATATATAAGTATATTTATCAGTTGTCTAGTACTCATAACACAAGCTCTGCTTAGCTTGAAACTAAACGGCGTTGTGTGATGGTCGTCGAATTATAAATAGTACATTGTTATACGAGGGATGAAAGAAAGTTATTTAGTCCCGAGAAATTTCTTGGCGACCGAGCGAGAGCGAGGTCGCTAATAGTTCGAGGGACTAAGTAACTTTTGAACCCGAGGTAAACACTGTGCTTTTCATTACGAATACGAGGAAAATAAAAATAATAAAAACCTGAGTCGTCGTCAAAGGTATGTTTTTAGGTAGGTATATTTCTTTTGATTTAGGCGGTAAGCGGTTTTCTCCTCTTAAGAATCTTGCGTTAAATTTATAACTGAAGCTGATGAACTTATCGTGTTAATAAAAATTTCTTGTAACAGAGATTTAGCAAAATGTAAACAAAACTATACACATCGAAAAAAAAGGAAGATCAAATCGGCCACAGATTATAGAGAGTCTACCATTTACCCGCCAATTCTTTTTTTCAGTGTTCGACGCCCTGGCTTTTCAGTCAATATTTTTCATTTTGTCATTGTAAAAATGGGTCTGGTCAACATTTTTCTCAAATATATATTAGTTTTAATGAAATAATTGAAAGTAAATTAAATAAAGTCATTTTCAAAGTATTCTTAAATTATTTCTATCTCTATGTCATTTTAATGCGGTATAAAGTTTCGGGTCACGGTTCAATAGAAATGTCAAAATAGAACTAGTTTTTTTTTTTAATATTTGCTGTCTAAATATTAAAAAAACAACTGTCAGTTGTAAAGTAAAACTCCCTAGGGAGTAAAAGTACTTCTTCCAACCCTGTCCGCAGGCAACTTTACACCTACTTTCAGAGTATGAGTAATGAAATAGTACATTGTTATACGAGGGATGAAAGAAAGTTATTTAGTCCCGAGAAATTTCTTGGCGACCGAGCGAGAGCGAGGTCGCTAATAGTTCGAGGGACTAAATAACTTTTGAACCCGAGGTAAACACTGTGCTTTTCATTACGAATACGAGGAAAATAATAAAAACCTGAGTCGTCGTCAAAGGCCTGAGTCGTCGTCAAAGGTATGTTTTTAGGTAGGTAGATATATTTCTTTTGATTTAGGCGGTAAGCGGTTTTCTCCTCTTAAGAATCTTGCGTTAAATTTATAACTGAAGCTGATGAACTTATCGTGTTAATAAAAATTTCTTGTAACAGAGGTTTAGCAAAATGTAAACAAAACTATACACCTCGAAAAAAAAGGAAGATAAAATCGGCCACAGATTATAGAAAGTCTACCATTTACCCGCCAATTCTTTTTTTCAGTGTTCGGCTCCCTGGCTTTTCAGTCAATAGTTTTCATTTTGTCATTGTAAAAATGGGTCTGGTCAACATTTTTCTCAAATATATATTAGTTTTAATGAAATAATTGAAAGTAAATTAAAATAAAGTCATAAAAAAAGTATTCTTAAATTATTTCTATTTCTATGTCATTTTAATTCGGTATAAAGTTTCGGGTCACGGTGCAATAGAAATGTCAAAATTGAACTAGTTTTTTTTTAATATTTGCTGTCTAAATATTAAAAAAACAACTGTCAGTTGTAAAGTAAAACTCCCTAGGGAGTAAAAGTACTTCTTCCAACCCTGTCCGCAGGCAACTTTACACCTACTTTCAGAGTATGAGTAATGAAAAAATATATAATTATATAAAAAAAGAAATGCATAGATTCGAAGAAGTGTATTAAAGTTAACAAACCGATAAAGTTTGGTTTCGCCACTATTCCTTCTTAAATGTGAAATTTGAAGTTTTAAAGCATCCCTTGTCCACTTACTTATCGACAACATCGAGCAAATCGACGAAGTCTGTCTTTACGAAAAAAAATGATGCACAATGCTTACTAAGTATTTTTAGGGTTCCGTAGTCAACAACCCTTATACATAGTTTCGCAAAGTCTGTCTGTCTGTCCGTTCGCGGATAATCTCAGCTACCGATAGCCCTAGGTAGCTGTAATTTGGTATCAATATGTATGTAGATCAATCACGCCAACAAAGTGCAAAAACAAAAAAACGTGTGATATATTGTCGAATAGATATTTAATAGTACATTGTTATACGAGGGATGAAAGAAAGTTATTTAGTCCCGAGAAATTTCTTGGCGACCGAGCGAGAGCGAGGTCGCTAATAGTTCGAGGGACTAAATAACTTTTGAACCCGAGGTAAACACTGTGCTTTTCATTACGAATACGAGGAAAATAAAAATAATAAAAACCTGAGTCGTCGTCAAAGGCCTGTTTTTAGGTAGGTATATTTCTTTTGATTTAGGCGGTAAGCGGTTTTCTCCTCTTAAGAATCTTGCGTTTTTATAACTGAAGCTGATGAACTTATCGTGTTAATAAAAATTCCTTTTAACAGAGATTTAGCAAATTGTAAACAAAACTATACACCTCAAAAAAAAAGGAAGATCAAATCGGCCACAGATTATAGAGAGTCTACCATTTACCCGCCAATTCTGTTTTTCAGTGTTCGGCACCCTGGCTTTTCAGTCAATATTTTTCATTTTGTCATTGTAAAAATGGGTCTGGTCAAATTTTTTCTCAAATATATATTAGTTTTAATGAAATAATTGAAAGTAAATTAAAATAAAGTCATTAAAAAAAGTATTCTTAAATTATTTCTATCTCTATGTCATTTCAATTCGGTATAAAGTTTCGGGTCACGGTTCAATAGCAATGTCAAAATAGAACTAGTTTTTTTTTTAAATATTTGCTGTCTAAATATTAAAAAAACAACTGTCAGTTGTAAAGTAAAACTCCCTAGGGAGTAAAAGTACCTCTTCCAACCCTGTCCGCAGGCAACTTTACACCTACTTTCAGAGTATGAGTAATGAAAAAATTATTAAGGGCCCCCGCAAATAATTTTTTATCATGTAAATATTTTTCTATTGAATTCAAAAGACTACAGTTTTCTTTAAAAGTTTGCTTTGCGACGACAATTAATAAATCACAGAGCTAACCTGGAGCCTGGGAAGGAACGCAAGGAGGGAACAGAAGCGGGTTTCAGTTACTAAAAGTATCTCTCTCATACCTCTAGCTCCTCCCAATGCGAGAGAAGTCATTGGATTATATCCCATCTAAAAAAAGGGCTAATTCCATGAATTCACGTAGTCGCGGGCAAAGTGCTAATCGCTTTATAATAAACTAGCTTTTGTCAGCGGCTTCGCCCGCGTACATAAAATATAGCCTATGTCACTCAGGAGTAAAGCAGCTTTCTATTGTTGCTAAAATTTTTCCAACCCGACCAGGGCGACCAGTAGTTCCGGAGATTACCTCCTACAAACAAAAAAACAAACTTTACCTCTTTATTATATTAGTGTAGAGTGTAGATAGACTACCAGCGTGTAGTTTCCCTTTGTATACACCTAATGATCACACCTTAATTAGGATACCTTATTTGGGAAAGTTCTAAATCAGGAACGCTATTGAAGTTCGTTTTAGTAAATATAGATCAGAAGGGTTACCAAAATGCCAATTATTCTAAATCTGAAATATATTATTAGAACTACCTAACTTGTTGTATTATTAGTAGATAAGTAACGTTGGTTTTACCATTAATAGACTAGACTTAGGGTTACCCAAGTCCTGTGTTCCTTGATCGTTTTTGCCCACCCATTAGATGAGACGCCCAACAATTTCCTATAACACAGGTAGCAGGGATAGAATATGTCGATTTCATGATTCTCAAAAAGTTTATTATTAACTGGATTTTTTTAGGGTTCCTTAGTCAAAAAGGATGGACCCCCTAGTCCATCCTTTTTGACTAAGGATCAGGAGTTCAGGATCCCTATCCTGAACTATATAGAAAAATAAAATTACCTCAGATCTTTATTCTTAATACTATCAATTCCAGGGTCTCCTATGGGCCATGGCGCTGACCCGTCTGATGGTGACGTCTGAAGATGAGCGCTGGGTGGTAGGGCAGCCTTCAGAGTTAGCAGTGCTCGGCACCGCATCTCTTTGCTTAACCCTGGTCAATATAATATGCATCTTCCTCGCAGGAGTAGCTGTTTACAAGGTATAGTAACTGATAGACGTGCAGTCTTATGGCGTCACAAGACGAGGTTCAGTTAATAGAATACGAACTTTAAGCAAAATGACAATTAATGCGATCGTATTGGAACACGTATTGGAATGACAAACTTATAGATGAAAATAACAGACTAGGTCTCCACAGATTTCTTTATTTGACGTTTTCAATATAGCGTGCATCTTCTTCGCAGGAGTGTCTATCCGGTATGTAAAGGATAGGTACAGTCATGTCTGAAGACGCCTAGAAACGTAACTGCGTTATGGGATCTGGGGTCAGTGATGTGTTAAAATTATGTATTTCTGTTTGCCGCTATAACAACAAATACAAAAAAAAAGAAAATAGAATACTTTGTCTTTAACAGATTATTTTTTCTCTGTTTTTAGAGTCTGTCTTGAAAATAAAAATATTTCAGTGAGGCTCGCATACAGCAAACGTGATTTTTTTGCCGTTTCTTGATACGTCCGTAGCAAGAAAAGGTACGGAACCCTTCGTGCGAGAGTCCGACTCATGCTTGACCGTTTTTTATAATACTCTCCCTCTATAAGGCTCTCGTTTGACCACTTTTCACCTATTGGTCAGCGACGATGTAGTCGAACGAAGGGTTGCGACGGTGGCGGTCACCTTTTCGAATTTATGAAAGAAAAATTGATAACCTCCTTCTTTTTAAAGTTGGTTAAAAAGGGCCCACTGTTGCCTTCACCCATGTCTAAACTAGTTCACACTACGCTTATGTCCGTAAGTAAATATGGAATTTTTGACACAGCAAGATTAACCTCCACCATCCTGGGTTATTCCAAACGTAAATTGAGTATAACATACATACAATCCGTTCCAAATGAGAATAGGATCGATTGCAATCTTGTGACGTCACGTCGAACTGTCAAATCGAAGAAATTAGGTAGAGTGAACAAAAAAAGACATTGTAAAAAAATTATTTACTTACGAATCGTGAACAAAAAAAGTTTAATCAGAATACAGTTTTTCAATTTTGTGTGTCTCTATTTCACTGTGTGATGTGTCTGGGTTGTGGTAAATAGAAGAAAAGGGCGAAATGTTTCTAACAATGCAAATAAGAAAGAAAATAGTTTCTCTTGTAAACTATTTATGACTTTAAAACAATATATTTGGCTAATTTATATTAAACCATAACGTTTTTACTTCACCTAGAATTAACTAAGATTTAAAAATAAAAAGCAAAATAAAAACTTTTTATTGATACGCAAATAAGATTTTTTTGCAAACCGTACTTTTCACTCAAAATTTGACAGATCGAGGTTATGGACTTTCCTATTCTTATTTGGAACGCATAATACTTAAATATAATTTATTTATAGGCATCTACACTATTGCCTCAGGTGGGATCTAAACTTTTGTATTTCACGAATAATTAACCTCATGGGTTAAGCAAAACTTTAAACAACATCAACATATAAAGTTCAACTCTAGTACTAGTATCTACAGTGTGGTAGCTAATCCCAAAGGAGCCTTGTATCCAAATGGCAGACGGTCGCCTCCTTCTCCGAAGCAGTAATGCTAGCAAAGGACCAAAAGCAAAGGACTATCAGGCAAAATCAACGGCGTTCACGCCGCAGCCGCCCCTGCCGCGATTCCGATCCCGATTTCTGGCCACCGTGTGTAGGCGCAAGCTTGTGGTCGGTGAGCAATGGGTAGTACGCTGTCCGACCGAGCCCAAGTCGTCGACGCTCGCAGAATTGAAGCCTCCCCAGAAGGCTTGCGTTAATATGAAATCGTAACAGGGCTCTTTAACTTAAGGTAAAAAATGAACAGAATGGGTTGTTTAGTCAGCAAAAGTCTGACACTATATCCCGCCCCGTCCAAGGGCCGGATTTGACATTGGATGATTTTCACCCACCGTAAAAAAAGACCTCGAGCTCATCAACCCCTCTAAAACGACTTTACCTAAAATTGTTACCTACATAATGAAATTAATCGAAGGTTTCTCCGTAGTCGTGTTAACCGAGTCAAGTGAACTTCATAAAAAGGACTGGAATAGGGGAGACTCAGTAACTGTTATCAAACAATATAATACAAAGAGAACCCAAAGTAGCACACAAAGTATTAAATTGAAGGCGAGACTTTCAAGGACCTCTTACTTATTGTCCTTTCAAGATTCTCATTGGGACTTGATGTCCTAAGACTCTTTGTTCCTTATTTGTGTCAAAATATTTGATATTTATCATAGTAGGTTTATTCCACTACAGGCTGTATATAGGTTGCTGTACACCTACGCTCTAAGCTATATAGAATCTGTGTAGACTGCGCTTATAAAGCTATAAATCAATATTATAAGTAATCGTAGATATTTAAATTTATATTGCACACATAGGATATAGAGGGGTAAGGCAACCCCAGTATAGTCTAGCGCACACCTCATAATGTTTGGTATTTCTTCCAAAGTCTATGATGGATGCCAAAATATTAATAAGTGCACACAAAATACCAGAAAAAAAGAACTAAGATTCTACAACAGCACACCTATTGTAGTTGTTTAGTTCAAATTCTTGTTTTGACATTTGAGAAAGATCCTACAATGTAACTTAGACCGAAACTGTAAGCAATAATAAAATAATAATTAATAACATAAAGTGTTTTAGTGTAATTACATAATGGTTAAATAATATAATATAGACGGTTACATAACCGAAGTAATAATAACATCAAATGTCAAAACGGGTCTTTTATTTTTTGACAACTTTACTGAAGATTAGTCTATTTTAATCAAAATGTATGCTGATATTGTTTGTACGTTTACAGGTAAAAGAAGTGAGTCCTCTAGAAAGAAAGGACATTTCGTGGTGGAAAGCCAACAGGACTCGCATGCAAAACAAACAAAGCAAAGACAATACAAACTGGGATGCCTACAAGTAAGATACTCACGTAAAGATATAGGTATATTAAGTTTTATTGTGGTATCATGGTATGCCAGATATATATACAGGTTGACTGGTATAGTGACCGATACTTAAACGCATGATTGCAGTCATGATAACAAACAACTTTAATTACGGGACCAGACCCAAAATCACAAAAAATTACTCTGTAGTACAAAAACAAAAATCTTAGTTAATATTTTTTTACAAAAATAAATCCGCGGTTTCGGAGCCACCAAGTGGACATAGACTCGGGTAAACCGGCCCTTAACTAAGGCTTTAACAAATTTTTGCCAGCAATTTAAAAATCAAAATAGGTATGTTCCTTAAAGGGTGTAGACGTCCGCTAAGAACATATTTTACGAAACTCCCCCTAATGGGGGTAAACCGACTTTTACGCGGGAGAAGCCGCTGGCAGAAGCTAGTAAACTATATCTTCAAAGAAAATTAATACAATTAGCTATAATAAAACATTTTTTATTGGAATCTTATACTTCAATAGTTTAGTATAAAAGTGAGGTACTAAAAGGCAGTGTATAATTTTAAATTGTTTTTTGCAGTAAATGGTATGAAAAAAAGTCGGCAGCAGCAGAAGAAAGTAAAGAGGAACAAGTATTGCCACCTCCTACAACTGATACTACTGATAGTAGCCCTGGACTGATAGATGATAGTACAGTTACCTTCCGGAAGCGACCAGCCCTCATCAAGCAACTGAGAGCTCAGAACATAGAGGGTTACTGCCCCAAGACACAGTAAGTAGAGTCCTTTTTACAAGCTTATATTTAGTTTCACATATCCCGATGTTTGGGATGGAATCTTGTAAATTAAATATGACCCACTTCCCGGTTAGCGATTGAGCTGAAATTTTGCTTGTGTGTGTAAATCAGATGACAATGCAAAATTATTATGTCGTGAAGTGGACCTGATGATGGATCCAGAAGGTAGCCATAGTAACTGTTATTAAAAGACCCCTTCCGACCCCGGTATGGGCTAAGAAGAAATGGGTGGGTTGTTTAGTCAGTCACACTGTTACCACGTCGCACAAGAGCGGGATTCGTCATTAGATGATTTTTCCCACCATAAAAAAACCGCTTCGAGTTTGGGCTCCCATCAGCCTTATATTGTTCCCAGTGCTGAGAGTCAGGTTTCCTCTCTAGGAGAGGTAATGTGCCGTAATACACCACGCGAGCCCAGTGCGAGATGATGAATGTCACATGTCTTCGAAGTTTTCGGTTCTAGGACATGACATTTTCTCACAATATGATGGAGTTTCTTGTAAATTCTTCTCCATAGACATCTACGCTTTGGAATGTGCAATGATAAGTGAAAAGTACTGTTTATACTGTACTGTATGTACTGTACTGTAAATAAATGCTTTGAATCTTTGAATTTTTATAACAGTCTTCTTCCAATTTAGCCGTCAATCGTTAAAGCCTAATCTTTCACAGATTAACAGACATCTACATTCCGCTAAACCTGGAATTAGGAGACTTCGAGATCGAGACGCACACCAAGACTGGCGACACTGAGAGCACACAGGTGTTGGACAGCGAAGCAGACAGTAAAGGAACCTTGTCTCAGGACACAGAGGATCTAACTCATAGCTATTATAATTTAGGATTTGAAAAGAATGAAAGTAATGAAACTATCAAAGTACCCGCACCTCAATACCCTACAATAGACCCTTCGCTAAATTACACTGTAAATGCAAAGAATGGGGTACTGTTAGAAAAAATGTCTTACGATGTGTAAGGCACTTAGTAAGTTAAATTAAATACAGTACGGCGGTCGGATCTTGGCGAGTCTGAAGTCTCTCTCTGCAAATTTTAGTACTTGAAAACTTTTTAACAGCAATAACAACTGCAAATTGCATTTATTTGTTTAAAGCATTTACTTTTTTACGACTTCAGACTCGCCAAGATCCGACGGCCGTACTGGTAGTAGCTATAAGTTATTTCGTATCCATTTGATGATAAGTTACCTATAATAGTTAGAAGGCTTTATGAATTTTAATAAAACATTTTTGAAATTGTTTGTGATTTTATTTTATATTCTTCTACTGACTAAAGTGCCTATGGAGGACCTCAGTTCAATACTCAATCTCAGTAGAAGTTCAGAAAAAATGTATCGAGTTTCGACAACTACACTCGAAGATGTAGGTGATTATATTCACGTGGGACAAACGGTCCAGTTATTTATTTATTAATTCACTAGCTTTTGTCAGCGGCTTCGCCCGCGTACATAAAATATAGCCTATGTCACTCAGGAGTAAAGCAGCTTTCTGATGTTGCTAATTTTTTTCCAATCGGACCAGTAGTTCCAGAGATTACCTCCTACAAACAAAAAAACAAATTTTACCTCTTTATTATATTAGTGTAGATGTAGATTATTTATTTATTCATACACACATAAACATTTACAAAAAGAAAATAACAAATTTAGATAGAAGAGTACAAAGGAGTATTCATTTAAGCATTATGGAAGACTTACAGCTAAAAAACCGATAAGGGTAACAGTAAATTAGACATTACACGATCATTACTCATTATGTAGGACTAACTGCGAAAAAGAAGGTCTTTCCGACTAGGCTTGAGCTTTCCGGCAGCTGCGCGGTATTTTCTCGACCGACAGACATTACTCATCAGTCTCAAGACGAGTGTGACTGAGATTTTTTACCGACAAAGGTGAAAGATCCAAAGTTACCCGAAATAGCTCGTAGAATCGCCAAACTTAAGTGACAGTGTGCAGGGCATAATTCGTTGTGAGACTATAGGGCCAAAATGTTTAATAGTCTCTCACAATGTGCACCGAACCTTAGGATGTTTGTAAAAGTCAAAAAGTAGTGACACCCACAATATCGATAATTGTTGCGACACTGGGGGAGGCCTAAGTCCAACAGCTGAACGATAATGATGATAGATAAAAGTGAAAGGAACATCCAGAGACCAAACTAAATACTCGTATTCTAAATGCAGATTGAAATAGCTATCATAGTATTTGAATGCTCTAAATACTTGAGAAAGTGATATGGCCAACACTTGGCGTATTTATAGCCGCAGACTCCACTGCGCAATACGAACAAGCATGTAATAAATATTCAAGAAACATCCGTCTACAACATTAACAATAGATATTAATAAGACGCACATGGCAGAACACTACAGGCTCCTAATATCATCTACTTATGGGAAGCTGTATACAATACGTTCCAAATGAGAATAGGATGGATTGCCATGTTGTGACGTCACGATTTACTGTCAAATCGAGGCAAGATATTTTTAAATTTAGTTTATTTACGTAAAAAAATATTTATTTACGAACTGTGAACGAAAAAAGTTTAATCAGAATCCTGTTTTTAAATTTTACTCTTTTCCGAGTTCTTCAATTTCGCAAAAATATCTTCGCTTTGATAGTACGGCGTGACGTCACATCCTGTCAAACGATCCTATTCTTATTTGGAACGCATAGTACCTAATCGTATTTAGTACTAAAGCAAAGGAAGGTAGTTAGATATACAAGAAGATGTATTTGAACAGAACACACCACGGTATAATCGAATGCGACACGATCATTATGCTTCGATGTTCTAATTGTTTAACTAAGGCTTTAATTAAGTGTCGCATGTATGCTAAATGGTTCGGGTAGTTCCGTCAGACATCGGGACACCTTCAGTCAATCGTACTCCAAAGTAAAGTGCAGTAAACATGCCTTCCGGAGTCATATTTGTAATTTACATACCTTCAAGCAATTATGAACATATACTAAGATTTGGCAAGCCCAAAGATCTTGTGTTAGTTGAAGATGCAGTGGTAAAACCAGCTCGACTAGCCGTAGAGTTGAGGAATAAGAAGTCTAGAAGTATCCCTGTACATTTGACGCAGCAGTATTATAATGAAGGATACAGTCAGCCTTTGGAAAACATTGAAGAAAGTGATGAAGTTTTTACCATGGAAAATGTAAGTGCATTGATTAAATTTCATAGCGGTTGCCAATTTATTTGGGCATCATCTATGAATGAGTGTAATAATTATAGGTAGGTACAGATAAAAACAAAACAAATGACATCATTACCACTTAAGAATCAAAATGAAAATCAAACTGTAATTGGGAATTCATTGCCTTCTGCTAGCACTATTGGTGGCTCAAAGTTAAGAAATGTTATCGGAAGGTGACATTTTTGCCAAAAATTCACATTATGCAACAACCATTACACTCCGTAACCCAAAAAGAAAAAAGATTATGAGCCAGAGTAAATTAAGAAGTAACTTAAATATACTATCTTACTTTACCTTTGTATGCACAGAAACATCATACAGTATGTACAGTACGGCCTTCGGATCTTAACAAGTCTGAAGTTAAGGTCTGCGAACTTTTAGCGCTTGTAAAGTGGAACAAAAATACAGGTTTTTAAAAAGTAAATTTCTATAACAGTTTTTAACAGCAATAACAACTGCAAATTGCATTTATTTATAAACCAACCAACCACCATAAACCATTTATTTAAAACCATATAAACCATTTATTTTCTTTACGATTTTTCAAGCGTTAAAATTCGCAATGACTAACTTCAGACTCGTTAAGATCCGACTGTCGTACTCTTTAAATACCTCTTTTTTACCAAATTGCTTAAACATAAATCACAAAAAGTAAAACTAAAGTAAATGACACTATCTCTTCTTGAATACCATGTACTAATCTTCGCTTCTATTTTATTGACTGGCCTGCTTTTCTTGTGGTTAGTGACCCTGACTACTATGCCGGAGGTCGTAGGTTCGATTCGCACCCAGAACAAATGTTTGTATGAGAAGAGAAACACGATCATTTGTTCTGTCTGGCTGTATCTATGTATGTGATCTATTTAGAAATATACACCGTGTTTAAATGGTTGTTTTCCCTCAGCGAAATGGTTGTGTCTTGGTAATACAAACGTTTGATAAAAAAATAAAATATTAAAAACAAAAAATGGACCTGTAGAGTGCAAGCTAATTATGACGTATCACAACGTGCGAGAGCTTATTTAATGAATCGGTTTCCTTTGACGTCGTGCTGCTCATGCGACTCTAGTAGTACCTACAAATTACGTCTAATGTTACTATTGTTTTCGCTTTTTTGAGTTGATGAATATTTTTAATAATTATTTATAAAAAAAAAACTTTTTTTTTTTTACTGTATGCTTCAAAAGTACTCCTTATGGCAAGTCATTCTGCCGCGGGAAAACAACCATTTAAATTTCACGGTGTATATAAGTGTGTTTATCAATTGTCTAGTACTCATAAGTTCATAACACAAGTTCATAGCTCTACTTAGCTTGGCACTAGACGGCGTTGTGTGAAAGCGGAACAAATTTTTTTTTTGCCTTACCAAAAAAAAGGAAAAGAAAGTAAAAACTAAATAAATGTTTCTAATTAATATTTTAAACAGATTCTACAAGAGCTACTAAGCAAACTGCACGTGGAGCACGTAGTTTGGATGAGTGACAAAGCCGGAAATTATTTTGAGATCGTATTCCCTCTGCCAACTGGCGATCAATGCGAGACGATGCTGCACTGTCTCACGCAGCTCGGCATCGGTGTGCGATGCAAATCTATTGTCAGGTAACACCAAGACCATTAGAACCCTGTAATCCCTTTACAAAGCCGCACTAAATTGTCTGTAGGTATTGCTGAGCGCTGTCTTGTATTGTGAGGTGCTATGAGTAGGGTTGCTACACGTCCGTTATATACGGGACTGTCACCGTATTTGATCATCCCGTCCCGTATTACTACATGTATCATATTAGTCCCATATTTCGACAAAATACGATAAAATATTTTATTATTGTAATAGGTATCCCTCAGCCAAACTTTAGTAGATACCTTACGGCGCCATTCGGTTCCATTATCAAATCATTATTTCTAAAAATAATAAGTACGTACCGGATCAAACTGAGAACTTCCTTTTTTGATATTGGTTAAAATACCAAAACCTTCTTCTAAATGTGATAAATATTATTCTGAAAACCGCATCAAAATCGGTTCTGCCAAACGCGAGATAATCGCAGACAAACATACAAACACACAGATCAAACTGAGAATCTTCTTTTTTTGAAGTCTGTTAAAACACGTATGCAGTTTGTTTCCACGCGCCGTGAAGTTAGGTACACATACATGCATGGTCATAGCATAGCTAGGTAGCATATGTAGGTAAGGTGTAATTGAATAGCCCCGTGTCGGCGTTGAACGTGTGAAAAGTATGAATGTAAGTTTTGGGTAGGTATCGGAAAAGAAAACGTCCCGTATTGGTTCCCAGAAGTTATGGCAACCGTAGCTATGAGGCGTTTCCTGTATTGTGAGGTGGTTACTTGATAAATGTAAGACAAGTACAGTACGGCCGACGGATCTTGGCGATTCTGAAGTTGAAGGCTCTGCGAATTTTAACGATTGAAAACTCGTTCAGAAATAATGGTTTTAAAAAAATAAATGCCAATATCAGTTTTTAACAGCAATAACAATTACAAATGGAATTTATTTGTTTAAACCATTAATTTCAAATATTGTATTAGTTCTAATATTTTAATAGCGTAAGTTTGTGAGTATGTGCCCATATTTGTATGTTTGTTAGGTACTTCTTTATCACCGAATGTCTGAACGGATTTCGATGTAACCTACACAGCACTGGCAGAAGTGGCAGACCATGTTCTAGTATAGCACATAGGACTTACTTTTAATGCCGCTATGTTCCTTTGGGTTATTTTTCCTCTATCACGCGGGTAAAACCACTGGCAACAGCAAGTACCTTAATAATACTCGGGAATGTATGTGTATCGATGTAGAAATTAATAAAAATGTTGAAGTAATTGAACCAACCATTCGTAAAATAGTTCCTGCGGAAAATCGTGTAGCTCGGTCCACAGGGAACGCCATTGTTGCGTCATTTTCCTTTCAGAGGTACTTACCTAAATAAATTTCTTTGCAGCGTACTTTCATGTAACGTTGTGCACTCGGCTTTACAAAATGAACCAATCAACGAGGATACAGCATTGTAAGTACCTATTTAAAATAAACCACAATATCTAAAATCTTATTTACGTAGGTAACTAAAATTTATTTAAGTAATCTCCCACAATAATAACATGTAGCATAATAATATCAATGTAATTTTTAATTAAATTTTATATCAATGCAACCCTAGGTTTCATTTATTTCAAATTTTTAAAGTATTATTTTTTTTTAAATTTACTGTTCAAGTGCTGTGAGTAAAAAAAGTAAAAAAACCATAATATTTTTTCGATTTGCCTAATTTCTTTATTAAAATGTTAAAGCAAGTGCTGCCTTACTTTACCTACTTTTTTAAATATTGCAGCATATGCTGAGATAAGGGCCCTTTTGACCTCGCACAGGTCTCTTATTTTAAATCTTTTTCTTTTATTTTATTTTTAGATTTTGTAATTGTTGTGGTAGGTATATATTTTTTTACCTGTGCACTTCAGGAATAAATGTTTTTGTTTTTTTCTTTGGTTTTATATTTCGAGTGTATAAATATAGGTAAATAAATAAAACTAGAGACAACTTCTGATATCTTCTTTATTCTCGTAGACAAAAATCTGAAGACGCAACTCGATGGAGAAACTTCGTGGAATCTATCAGATCGAAGCTAACTGTGAAACAAGTTGTGGACGGCGTGAGGGGCGGGGGGGAGCTGTCATTCGATTATCTTACCCTAATTATAACGGCTGAGTGAGTACTTAACCAGCGTGATCATTATGTGATCAGCGGAAATGGTTACCTCGTTATTGACCGTCTTTAGGTCGTTTGTATCTATTTAAAGAAATTTTTATTATCTTAGAAGCTAATTTTAAGATGCTTGTAGATGCAGCCAATATAAAATTTAAAAAAAATAATTAAAAGACCAAGTTGAGAACAACGCTGATTGTATAATTTACACAGCTGATCATTTGATTTTTTTTATACAAATTGAATACAACACATAAATAACAATATCAGCTCTATTACATTATGACTACGTAGCATAAAACAAGTTCGCTTCCCGCTGTCTGTCCCTATGTATGCTTCATCATCATCACAGGGGCACAGGCCTCCTCTCTATGAGACGGAATGGGCCATAATCCACCGGGCCCAGTGCGGAATGGTGGATGTCTCATGTCTTCGAATTTTCGGTTCTAGGACATGCCGGCTTCCTCACGATGTTTTCCTTCACTGTTTTGTGAGCAGTGGTGATGAAATAAATTACACAAAGTAATGCGCCTGGCTGGGTTTGAACCCGTGACCTACAACTCGTTAGTCGGGGTCGATACCATTTGGTTATCACTGCTCTCATGTATAGGTATATCATCATTATAATTGATAGATTAAGTGACTCAGGAGTAAGATTTATATGTATAATACATTCATAATTTATTTAATATCAGCATTGCACCCGTGCGAATCTGTAGCGGGTCGCTAGTGAAAAATAAATCAATGAGGTGCAATTGATTTATTAAGCTTGATTTTTCATGAGTGCCTAATTGATTGTATGTTGACCAAAACAGAATTTAGCCAACCATTTTATTTATGGTTTAGTTAAATGGTCAGCTGTCGTTAATTTTTAACCTGGTACTCATGGTCCGGAGCGAGGAGGAGTGGCAGGCGGTCGCCTCCTTTTGCGAAGCAGTAATGCTAGCAAAGGAGGAAGCCGACCGCTTAACGCAACGGCGCTCACGCCCGAAACGCCGCCGAGATTCCGATCCCGATTTCCGGCCACCGTAGGCGCGGGCTTGTGGATGACGAGCAATGGGTAGCTCGCCGTCCAATCGTCTGGTAACCGTCCGGACCAAGCCCAGTCGTCCACGGCGCGCACTGTTCCCGCGCGCCTCAAGGAGTTGTCAGCAAATCGTAGGGACCCTGCAGAAGGGTCGAAGCCAACTGGGGCCATGGGTGCGCGTCTGAAAGGAAGGCTCTGGCCCTGGTGTATATGGCAACGTTGGAATGGGGTAGGTGTTTAGTCAGTAAGAGTCTGACACTTGTTTCTCGCTCCGCCCAAGAGCGGGACTCGTCATTGGATGATTTTTACCAACCTAAAAAACAAAAAAAAAACCTGGTACTCATTTTATGAAACCAATAATACCCGTCTTACATTACGTTTGTAACATTCACATCATTGTGTTCGATAGAATAGCTACCTTACCAAAACAATGTATCGAAATAATTATAAACATCTTTACCATTCCATATAATGTCTTTGACAGTGGCGTAGTTGGCACCATGACACATTTTATAATTAGTACTTATTATAGTCCACTTTCATTTTTTAGAAGCTACATAATTATATTTATGCCAGTACACATTTAATTCATTATTGCCACCTACCTAACCCATTAAAAAACACTTCTTCTTCTTTGCGAGTCTATGAAGTCAGATTACAATTTTATCAGACCAGCCCCCTAGGCAAGTTACAATCGTATCGTTTAGAGTTAGCGCTTGTAGATAGCCACGCCCCCAATTCCTTTTGTTGAGATGACGTCTGTACAAGGGAATGCTGGCGTGGCGTGGTTGATCTACAAGCCCACCATGAAATAAAAAACTTCTGAACAAGGGAATTAGAGGCATGACCAACTACAAGCGCTAACTCTAAACGATACGATTGTAACTTGGTTAGGGGGGTAGTATTTTAGCAACTTGTATCGCTCTGTCATCGAAGGGCACTGATATGTATATTGTTTTATATTTCAGTTCCCTTGCAGCCTTAGGTCTCGTAGAAAACAATGCTTCGAATATTGTCGCCGCCATGTTGGTTTCACCACTCATGGGTCCCGTGATGTCCATCACATTCGGCGTCATCATCTCTGATAGAAGCCTCGTGAGAAGTGGCTTCGAGAGTCTGATCTTGGGAATGTTCCTTTCTCTACTCTTTGGGTTCATATTTGGACTGATACTGGGAAGTACTGACATGCCTTGGGGATTTGGTGATTGGCCTACAGAGGAAATGAAGGGGCGGTAAGTAATTCCAAAGGATTTAAGTGGCATACTATTACACTTCTTTGCTTACTTCCGGGTTCATCACCACCATCTTCCTGAGTTTATCCCAAGTCATTTGAGGACGGCACTACACGTTCTTTTTTCTCTCATTCTGTCCTAGTCACGGTATTCCCTTTTCTTTCATGTCACTCTTCACACCATCCATTCATCTTTTATTATATCACTCTTCACACCATATTTTCTTTTGGCTGCCCTCTCCCCCTCCATCCTTATTATTCGACTAATATTAGATAAGTTCACCTGAAGGCCGTTCATGAGCGTAGCTACCGTATCAATGATACGGCCCCCCCACACTACAAGGGCACTGACGTTCAAAAAAATTCGCAACATGTTATCCACAACCAAAGAGAATATTAAAACGACTGTATAGTCGTTTTCCACAACCATCTCATAGGGTAAAGGAAAAAAGCAGTATTTATTTTTTTATTCGGGGTCCCTGTGGGACAAGCTACTAAGATTGGTTATTTTTAAATATTTAATAATAACCAGTTTAATAATAACCAATGTTAGTGGGTGGATAAATTTGGATAAAGTTTGGAACACGGAAAGACCTACCTACACCACTACCTTCTTAACCAACACCTTTGTCGTAGTACGATCCCAATTCCCACGTCATAATATTAACTCTGGCGTGGCCTTTAAGATGACCTTAATAGCTTAAACTCTTCGTCAATATTATCAGTAACGTTTTAAGCTTAGTAACAAAATATTTAATCCCAAAACTTTTCCAAGTAAAATAGCCTTAAGCTAGAGTCAAATTCTCAGTGAGCTATTACGGAACGTTTAAGTAGGTAAGCAAAACAGTCTTGAAATTCATAAACTATGTAGCCAAGGGTTTCTACTGAATGGAAGATTATATTTCTAAAGGTTAACACACCGTAGTTACCCTGCAGAAGGGTCGAAGCCAACTAGGGTCAAGGGTTCGTATGTGAAAGGAAAGCTCTGGCCCTAGTAGGTATGTATGGCAATGTAGGAACGGGGTAGGTTATTTAGTCAGTAAGCGCCTCCAGCGCTGTGTGCTGGGCCTAACACAAAAATAATTTTTCAAATCAGAACAGTAGTTTCTGAGATTAGCGCCTTCAACCAAAGAAACTCCTTCAGCTTTATAAAGTCTAGTAATATAGACAATATAGATATAGATTAAAAACGCGATGTTGTGTGTTCTAGAGGTAACGTTCGGTCCTTATGGATGGGTGTGCTATGGGCTCTGACATCGGGAACAGGCGTGGCACTGGCCTTACTCCAGGGCAGTGCTGGACCTCTCATCGGTATTGCTATTTCAGCATCCTTACTACCGCCTGTCGTCAATTGTGTGAGTAACTTGGATAAAACTTAAATCAGTAAATTATAGAATTGGTCACTTATAGAATCAGTCCATTATAGAATCAGTCAATTATAGAATTGGTAATTTATAAAATCAGTCAATTTAAGAAACGGTCAATTTTAGAATCAGTCAATTTCGGAATCGGACATTTGTAGAAAAAGTATCAATGCGTTCGACATTAGTGAAACGATCGTAATTTAGTTAAGGGGGCTGTATTCCTCCGTTACTCTTACTTTTCAGGGTCACGGTAACTCTTTCGATACTACAGATCTGGAGGTATAAACACCTGAATGCTCTTTAAACTATTGGTTGCTTCTTTTAGCAATAAGGGCTTGATATAGTTACTTACATGATTTTCTAGTGGTATGGGAGCGTTCAAGTATTACGTAACGCAATTTTTGAAGATTTTAGACCCCCCCTCCCCCCTTTGTAACGCACCGTAACTTTTTTCTGTACCCCCCCTCCCCCTCTCTAAACGTTACGTAACATTTAAAGTGAGCATTTTTACCTAAACTTTTCTTTATTTTTCAGCTTTTTTTAGCCGTTGTCTAAGACCAGACTAGTACAATCGAGGGATTCCTAAATGAAAAGTACCACGTATATGAAAAATGTTGCCATTTTGGGAGTTTTGATTTCCTAATTTTTTATTTAAAAAAAAAACAGTGTTACGTAACGTGTAGTAAGAAAGACCCCCCCCCGTCCCTGTAACGCATCGTAACGTTTTACGAGACACCCCCTCCCCCCCAAATCGCGTTACGTAATACTTGAACGCCCCCTATACATCAAGGAAACTGGGTTTTAGTTTTTTTTTGTAATTAAATTGGGTGTCTATTTGGGTAGAATAAACATGTTTTCTTTCTTTACTTTTCTTTCTAAATGCTACTAATATTTGCAGGGTTTATACTGGGCGTTAGCGTGCATTTGGCTGTTGTACCCGGGCGTCAAGGTTCCGCATATAAAGGGGGAAGCCTATACTGGCAATTCATCTTACACACCTTTGTACCATGAATATCTTCCAATCGAGTTTGCGGTAAATGGTAACTATGACTATTGACAATAAATTTAACCATCTCAGCAACCAACTTGCATGATCCTTGTATAATTCGGGAGCGGGGAGGTGTTTGGTAGCTTGTCGTTCGGTCGCCTAGTAACAGTACAGATCGAGCCCAAGTCGTCTACGGCGCGCACTGTTCCCGCACGCCTCAAACAGTTGTCAGCAAACTGTAGGGGCCCAGCAGAATTGAAGCTTTCTGGGGCTAAGGATTATGTGAAAGCGTAACAGCAGAGTCCTGGGAACAAGGCAAAGAAGGAAAAGCGTATAGCCAGTTACAGGCTCACACTGTTTCCCGCTCGTCATCGAATGGATTCCTCACTCGATTATTTTTCCCACCATAAAAAATAATCCTTCAAGTTTGTTGTATGGACTTTAAAAGAAACTAGACCTCTGCGTTTGTTGATCTTCTGACTTGATTTAGTTTAATTTGACGAAAACTTTAACGTGTTACTAATTTTTAAAAAACCTATTTGCAAAATAAATAGATATTATAATTACTACCTGAATGAGCAACATTATCCCAGATGATAGATACGAGTAGATTGAAATTTTAGGGACTCCCTTAATCATTGATAGCTCACTTTTGGGAAGGTACCTACCTACCTACCCACTAATTGAAATGCAAGAGTCCTATCTTAAAAAACTAACTAAAAGATACCACATCCTAAGGGTAACTTTACAAGATCCTTGGATACCACAATTAAAACCTGGAAATAAAACTAGAACCGATTTCTAAAAGGCACATAAAGATAGGTATCTTTCTTTGGTTCTATACCTATCTCCGTTTTTTTGACACAAACATTCGATGTTAAAGTTATTATGCTACTAGCTTTTGCCCGCGGCTTCGCCCGCGTGGGTTTGGGGTTTCCGGGATAAAAAGTAGCCTATGTGCTATTCCGGAGTGTATCCTATGCCTGTGCCAAATTTCATTCCAATCCATTCAGTAGTTTTTACGTGAAAGAGTAACAAACATCCATACATCCATACTTACAAACTTTCGCCTTTATAATAGTAGTAGGATTTATTAGTATTTGCTAGATCGAAGTTGGATTTTTTTGTTTTTAAGAGCAATACCTAGTTTTGAACGAATCTTAGGTACTCTAAAATATTTTCTTTCTTACCCAGGCATAGTAAGCTGCTGTCTCACAATAGTGAACGTGATCTGCATCTTCATAACCGCCATAATATTCCTGAAGATCAAGGAAGTGGCAGCGCCGTACACGTCCAGTCCAGACCTCCGGAGGTTTTGGGAGCAGGACATCAAAGTGGCCAGGGAAGCCAATCGAGCTAACTTGCATAAGGCCGAGGATGATGAACGGGCTGAGTAAGAACTTTTACTAACTTGTAAATAAACCAAATTACATTTTTTCATTTCAACATATTTAGTTGAAAATAATCAGCAAAACATCATAAACATCATTAAATATCTAATACATTAAATATATATGAAATAAATAAATAAATACATAGTCGTCATTACATAGTATAAAACAAAGTTGTCTGTTCCTATGTAGGCTTAGATCTTTAAAACTAAGCAACGGATTTCGATGCAGCTTTTTTTTAAAAAATAGATAGAGTGATTCAAGAGGAAGGTTTATATGAATAATATATGCATATCAACGTTGCACCCGTGCGAAGCTGGGACGGGTCGCTAGTAATAAATAAACGCCGATATTAATTGCAATAACAATTACAAATGGCATTATTTTTTTAGCTTTTTGAGTACCTTAATTACAGACAGAATATCTATGATGAATACTATCTATTTATTTACGAGTGCACTATCGCTAAAGTTTGCAGAGCGTTAGGCTCTCAACCGCCGGATCTTGGCGAGTCTAAAGTTAGGTTCCACAAATATTAGCGCTTGAAAACTCGTACAAAAATAAAGGTTAAAAAAAAATACAGTTTTTAACAGCAATAACTAGTGCAAATTGCATTTATTTATTTAAACTTAAAACATTTATTTTTTACGAGTTATCAAACCGTTTAAATTCGCAGGGCCTCACTTCAGACTGAAGATGCGACGGCCGTACTGTGTTGTACCTACTTATCTCTTCAATGATTGAGGCCGAAGGTCTCAATAGATGGATCGGGTCAGATGTGAGACATATTATATTGTACATGTACCTAAGTCATACCTTATCTAGAAATAGTGTAAGTCCGTAGTAAACAAAACTATATAATGTAGATACTAGCGACCCGCTCCAGCTTCACACGGTTACTGATATTGAATATATTATGCATGTATTATACACATAAACCTTCCTCTTCAAACATCTTTGAAAAAAAACCGCATCAAAATCCGTTGCGAACTTTTAAAGATCTATGCATACATAGGGACAGCGCCCAGCGGTAAGCAACTTTGTTTTATACTATGTGATGATGAAGACTGGCGACTGCCTGACAAACAAAATGAGCACAACTGATATATTTTCGAGGTCCTTAATTTTTACCGCAGCCGCCCAAGTCGTTGACGACGCGCGGCCCTGATATGAAAGGCAACATAGGAATGGGGTAGGTTGTTTAGTCAGTAAGAGTCTGGCACTGTTTCCCGCTCCGTCCACGAGCGGGATTCGTCATTGGATGAATTTTACCAATCATAAAAAAAACCTGGGTAGCTGACGCCAATTTCCCAATCAAATATATTAGGTCCTATGTATGTATCTTTTAGATTGGTGCTAGAAGACCTCAATCACGACGACGAGGACATGAAGGAGAAGCTAGAAGCAGCTGTCGAAGAAGCATTAGACGATGAGACGTACAGGAAAGTGAAGAGGATGAGCTATCAGAGCCACAACGCTGACGAGGTATCCAGCATAGCATATTATAATAGTACCTATTGTATAGTATATCGGGCTGGTGTCCGCAACTCCACGTCTAATGCGCGTATTTTGCGTACGGGTGGGACAAATGTGTCTTTCGTTCCACCCTAGCATATTATAATACTTAATTAATTATTTTTTTAATCTAATTATAATAAATAATTAAAACCTACTTAGTAAATGTTATGCATCTGTGACTTTTTTACACAGGATGCCCTTATAAATACATCGTGAAATTTAAATGGTTGTTTTCCCGCGGCAGAATGACTTGCCATAAGGAGTACTTTTGAAGCATACAGTAAAAATAAAAAAAATAAAAAGTTTTTTTTTTATAAATAATTATTAAAAATATTCATCAACTCAAAAAAGCGAAAACAATAGGGCTTATTCCACTTTTCCCCGTTGGATGATCCCCATTGATGGGGATTAGTGAACTTTTTGTTAACTATTCCCCGTTGACCCAAAATTTTTATTTAATGGGGATAAGTGAACTAAAAAGTTCAATAATCCCCATTAGGTAGGTACGTTAAAAAAATAAAATATATGAATCATGTTACATTTATTAATTAAAAATATAACTTTCTTATACCTAATAAAATCACAGATTGTACAATTATTAATTTAAAATAAAAAATATAACTTTCTTATACCTAGTAAAATCACAGATTGTACAATTATTAATTTAAAATAAAAAATAAAACTTTCTTATACCTAATAAAGTCACAGATTGTTACAATCATTAATTTAAAATTGTAGCATGAAAATATTTCTTTCTTATATACATTATGAAGCTCCTCACAGCGTTGGCTGAAGATGCATCGTATTACGAAGTTCTTGCATTGGGGGTTTCTGAAAATAAAGGTATAGCGGAAAAAACAAAAAAAAAGCATCAATCACGATAATTATATACAGGAGGTCCAAATGGAACTCATTAATAGTGAAATTACGATTGGGCACTGTTTAGAAAACTTAAGTGAATGTAATCTTTGATTTTACAAGGTATAAGAAAGAAATATTTTCATGCTACAATTTTAAATTAATGATTGTAACAATCTGTGACTTTATTAGGTATAAGAAAGTTATATTTTTTACTTTAAATTAATAATTGTACAATCTGTGATTTTACTAGGTATAAGAAAGTTACATTTTTTATTTTAAATTAATAATTGTACAATCTGTGATTTTACAAGGTATAAGAAAGAAATATTTTCATGCTACAATTTTAAATTAATGATTGTAACAATCTGTGACTTTATTAGGTATAAGAAAGTTATATTTTTTATTTTAAATTAATAATTGTACAATCTGTGATTTTACGGCGTAACATTAGACGTAATTTGTAGGTAGGTACTACTAGAGTCGCATGAGCAGCACGCCGTCAAAGGAAACCGATTCATTAAATATTTAAACCAAAATAAGCTCTCGCACGTTGTGATACGTCATAATTAACTTGCACTCTACAGGTCCATTTTTTGTTTTTAAGATTTTATTTTTTTATCAAACGTTTGTATTACCAAGACACAACCATTTCGCTGAGGGAAAACAACCATTAAAATTTCACAGTGTATATTGTAAAATAAATAAGTCACTTCTGTGCCTATATAAATAAATAAATAGCATAGCATCAGCCTTATAATGTGCCCACTGCTGGGACTCAGGACTCCTCTCAATGGGAGGGAATGGGCCGTAACCCACCACGCGTGCCCAGTGCGATAAAATCCACTTAATAACACGACGATTTCAAACGGTAGCCTAAGAAACGTTGAAAAATTTGGAAAGCAATACGGTGAGGCACCGGAAAACGCAGCGTTTGAAGGCCTCACTCCCACAAAGTATTTTTTCTATGGTGGGAAAAATCACTCAATGACAAATCCCGCTCAAACCGTCAAAGCCGTTATTGTGGCGACACTAGGAGGAGGCTTATGTCCAACAGTTGAAGTCCTTCGGCTGAAATGATCATGATGATGAGGCTATAGACTATGGCAAAGATAAAAAGATAAAGGTTAAAACCCCGACATTCACTCCACCAATAAATATCCGACAGTTAGCGCTAACTAAACCTTATCTCCACTTCTCGTGTAATGTTATCAGGATGGCATATGATGTCATCTGTTGCGCAATCTTTATAAATTGTTCAGACAACCAGTAAAACATTAGATGGCTGTCGTTTGTGCTTAAGTAAATCTCTACGTTATTACCTATGCGTTACCAAAATATAAGAGGCAATGTCTAGGGTCAGCTCACAACGAAAGAGCGGCTAAGGGCAGCGAAACGCAGCGACCCGCTGGGTAGAGAAGACGCGCGGATGCAATTCGTCGGAATTCCCGCGGCGCCGAGGGCATACGCGCGTCTCGTACGAGTACCTATCTCATGCGATAATAAACATTAGAGTAATGAAAATAAACTTAAAATTCAAATGACACTGAAACTGCGCTGCGCTTCGACGCTCTTTTGGTGTGTGTTGAGCAGTGTTGAGCCTTAGCCATACAATAAAAAAAAAACAACTATTTGTAAGATTTAAAAGCTGTAGGGTGATATAGTCAGACTAGACTGTAACCACGCGAAAACTTTTTAAAATATATATTCTACATAAAACACATTCAAAGCGACGAAAACGATCTATTAACGAAACAGTCACGATTATTCACGATCGTGAGGCCAATAACTCATACTGACGTAGGTTCGCATTATCTAACGGGAAAACCAATTTAGTCATGGCCACTCTATTTATATTTTAATGTTTCAGGTTAATCGCACGATTGGACTATCAAGGACCCCCATCTCATTGCTGTCAAGCCAGTTGAACTCAGGAGTCAGCACTCCCACAGGCCGTAAACCTTCAAATGTAGATGACATAGCAGCATTGGATAAGCTGCTGACATCATTGCTGGGCCTCAAAGACAGCAGGCGTGGCAGGTCTTTTGTTTCAAACCGAGGAACCCCTAGATCCAGTCGGATTTCAAGGAATGTCCCTGAATCGTTTGGACACAGCCACAGAAGACGATCGGAGTCGTGGCCAGAAAGAATATATGAGGATTCTGTTGTTCATAGCGTTATTAGCAACCTGCGAGCTAGTAAGAGAAGCTCGCAGATGGAGGAGGCTTTCATGACTCCTAAATAGGAACAATTCCGCTGGAAAATATTAGGTAGTAGCCAGTAGAATTTAATGGAGAAGTTTAATGATAATGGTATCAAAATTTAACTCAACGCTAATGAATCTTGGAGAAGAATCTGACTAACATAGTCACACCGCCGGAACTACTGACTCTAGGAAAGTCTTATAAACAAAACTTCCTTTTATGATGTGGCATGCAGTAAGAAGGGGTTTTGAAAAGGAGTGAAAAGGGATGAAAATCTTGTGATATAGGTAACGTTTTATTAAGTAATATTAAGTAAAAAAAAAAAATTCATTAATCTTAAACTTTCGATTTCGTATTCCAATCGAGTCCAAACCTGGATTACTATGGTCAAGTATAGCTCATTGAATTTGGGTACAATATTTAGATCTTAGATTATATGGAGTTATGTGTTATCAATTTAGCAGCCACATACCTAATAATAATCAGGTACAAAAAAGAAACAGAAAATACTCTTGGTTACTTCTAAAGATTTATTTATTTTGTATTCAAAAATAAATATATAATAAAAATACTCGTACTTATGTGTTTAATTATTATTACAATATTATAATAAGTACCTATTTTTGTACGTAGGCAAACGTTTTATCACAGCAAAGCTTATGTCGAGGTATATAATATAAAAAGAGTATGTACTGCACGATCAGTGTAGTTACAACAATCTTGACGATAAGTGCTATTTTAAAACTAGATTTACATTGAATTTACTACATTATTATCTACCTATAATGTAGATCTTGGTCAAGACAATTGACTAATCTTTTTTGATATAACTTCAGACCCAGTCTTCATTGGTTTCGAATGTTTGACTTGTGAGGTGTAGACATCATAGCCTAATGATATCGTGTTGTCGTACAATACTCTGTACCTCGTCGGCAGAAAATAGAAGTTGATGATTTGCGCCGGTGGCCACACCATCCACTCCGCGCGGTACAATCTGACAAACTTATCTTTAACTTCGTCCTTGAAATTTTCTAGAGGATCAGGTTCGAACAGGGCAACACTTCCAAAAAATGTGACTATCATAATAGGTGAAAATATAAATTGGTCTAGCACCAATTTCTTTGCGACCATATCAAAAGTTTTTCCTATTATAAATTTATCTAAAACTTTGTACCAGTGGTGACAGAGAATGCCCACTGCTACACCAGAGAACGCCATGTGAGCACATCTCTTTAAGTCATATTCTGTTTGTTCCTTTATGTATATTTCATAAGTCTGTTCCATAAGATCGCCCACCGACGATAATGATAACGATATAGTCACATTTGTATAAAATAAATATTTGTCACTAAATGCTACTTTTATAAATCTTCTCACTGGAACTGCAGTTGATCTTCTTAGTGCGACTAAATTTCTCCACGTGGAACTTAATAATTTCATTATCTGTAAATAAAAATATATGTAAATGAAATGACTGTTGTTTTGATTTAATTTGGAGTGATGCATTATTGTAGCTATGTACTATCGCGGTAATTTCTGCTAGATCACTTAAAAAGTATTTCGCTTGAATCCTACGGCCCGGCGCGGCGCCAAACCTTTGAAGTTTTCGTTTCGAGTGCAAGCAAAAATGAATTTAGATGATGGTCAGGCGAAAGTGTCTTCGATGGCACCTCATAAGTTATTTAAGCAGTGATGGCAATAACTGTACCATCAGAGAGCACTGTTCAAGATAAAAGGATAGACAGTTCGTTTTAGTAGAAAAGTAGCTGGAGCAATGCAATGTTTCTTTATCTTCCACAAAGACTATTCTGTACTACTATACAGAATAGTCTATTACAGGGTACAGAATTGTCGATTTTGCTATAGGATACCTAATTATAGCGGCTCAGCCCCCCTTCCCTTCCATCCCCATAATTCCATACATTTTGACAATCTCGAGCTACCCCCACCACGAGAATATTTAGTTACCTACACATGTTATTTTCCACCGTGTAGTCTAGAGCATCTAGTTGCAGTAGAAAATAATATATTTCGTTCGAAATTGTATAATTATCATTATTGTGTTGCCATTATCATCTAATGTGGCAAAGGTCTAAGAGTATATTGAGTGAGCCTGGATAATACGCAGATAAAACAAATTGAAATATGGGTGACTGGTAATTAGTGACCAATACTTAAACACGTGCCTGTGGTCATGATAACAAACAACTTTTACTATGGGGCTAAACCTGAAATTGTGAATAAATCAGCAAGTTCAGTACATTTTGACCAGTTCATCATCAGCCTTTTAATGTTCCCACTGCAGGGATACAGGCCTCCTCTCTCTAGGAGAGGGAATGGGCCATAATCCACCACGCGGGCCCAGTGCGGATTGGTGGATGTCACATGACTTCGAAGTTTTTGGTTCTAGGACATGCCGGTTTCCTCACGATGTTTTCCTTCACCGTTTTGAGAGCAGTGGTGATGAAATAAATTACACAAAGTAATGCGCCTGGCTGGGTTTGAACCCGCGACCTACGACTCGTAAGTCGGGGCCGTTACCACTCGGCCACCACTGCTCCACCACTGGTCAAAATCTACTGACCAGCAGATATTTTGTCGCAATTTCAAGTTCGGTACAATAGAAAAAGATGTTTATTTCAGTCACCCCATATAAGATATTTATATGTAGATTTATAGACAATGTTTCATGATACCTATATTTATGTTATTTATAAGTATTATCTATCAGACTGCCAATTACCAAATTATACATAGGAACCAGAGGTTGTACAACTAACAACCTAACCAGTCACCAAGATATTATTTACTACATAAAAACTCAACAGTAAACTGCAATTAAAGAAACAATTTATTGTTAAAAAATAAATGATATAAAAACTAAACTAAATATAAATCTGATCTGTAATCAGTCTTATTGTTAATCTGGTCAGTCTTCTTTTTTTATTTGACTATTAAGTCTTTTTATCATCTTTATCTGACTTTTCCTGCTTTGCATGCTTAACTTGAGAAGTAAAGACATCATATCCCACTGATATTGTGTTATCGTATGCTACTCTATACTTGGTTGGTAGAAAATAAAAGTTTATTATTTGTGCTGGTGGCCACACAACCCATTCAGCTTTATACAGAGTCCAAAACTTGGAACGCACTTCATCAGTGAAGTTAGCTATGGGGTCATCTTCGAATATTGCTACTGTGGCAAAGAAAGATAGAATTACGACCGGAGAACATATAAACTGATCCAGTAGTAATTTTTTCATAACCATATCAAAAGTTCTGCCGACTATTACTCGGTCAATAAAAATATACCAATGATGGCATATAACCCCTGCAGTGCTTCCAGAGAATGCCATATGAGCCGTGCGTTTCAAATCAAACTTATCATTCCCTCCTTTATGAATTTCATAAGTCTGTTCTATGACATCTCCACAAGTTGACACTCCCATAGATATTACAATATTAGTGTAAATCAGATTTTTACGTTGAAACGCATGATCAACAGCATGTCTATATGAATCATAACTTTGGGAAAATATTCTTCTCATTACCATTCTTAGCAAATTATCTAAAACAAGCGAGTTAAAATGCAATTATGAATCAGTTTTCTAAATAAATATATTGTATGTATCTATTATAACAAAAATTACTTACTCCAGTTAAACACTATATTTAGAAAATAAATCTTATGCTGCCTAGTTTTGAAATATCTCTTTTTTTATAGATTAAAGCCATGATTATATTTTTTTGTATTAAAGTATCAATACTTAATTTCAAAATAAAATTTAAAAAATAATAATATCAATGCCTTGCCAATATCAATTTTTCGTCAATATAATCCTCTACAACCGCAGTCCCTACCTTATGTTTAAATCACAGTAGGTCATGTGCTCTCTGATGTTACAATATAGTCCTTTTCCTGGATCTTAGGATCATACAAATTGTTTTACCATTTCAAAAGTTCATGGAATTTGAGTATTTGAAGGATATCACCATAGCAATGAAGACATTTCGTTTTCTTATATTACTACTATATAAACCCGAGCTTCAAATATTATGTAAAAATTAGATACTCACATTTATTGTAACGAAGTAAATAAACAATATTAAATTAATATAATTTCCATAACAAAAAGTACAACTTTTTACATATAATTTTACTCGTTATATTATATAACGACGCTGAAATAAAATATCTTGATTTTTCAGGTAAAGTCTAACCTCAAACTATTCAAACAAACCCCATAGAACCATGCTGATATGTGTCAATTATAAGTTAGTGTCACTGTCAAAAATTGACGTATAATAATTGTCAAGTGCCAAATACCTATGGAATTATTACGTATAATAGTGCGCTTACAGCCCGTTTATGACTTCAATCATCGCGGCAAATAAAAAATATATAAAAAAAAATAAATTCAAGAACTCTGCACTTTTATAGCTCACTAGTGCTAAATTACCAAAAATGAGGCATGGAAGTCGTCACACTAGAATGACGATCATCCTTAAATGCGCAATAACATATTTTCGGGTCGAATTTAGAATTTAATTTGCTGGCTGACTTCTACTAATCGACTAATGATTTATGGTATACTTTTGAAATTTTTCTTGTCTCGTCTCTATTTTCTATAGACAATGAGCAGTGACGTTTTCATTGAACATATTTGGAGGATTTGCGTCCTGTTATTTTATTCATTTTTGTGAATGTTATATGAAATTTAGAGGCTAGAAAAGTGAAACGTTCACGATGGCAGGTAAATATTTTAGATCGAATTCATAACTGTGTCGTCGAATGCGTAGATCTATGTATACGTATCAGTTCGCGGCTATGTTGTACGTAGCCGCGAACTGACGCGAATCTTGAATCGCAGCTTTGTTTACAGTTTAAAACTCACTGAAAGTCCTTAAAACATTGTATGATTTGAAAATTGCCGTGCCTTTAAACAAGTTCTCATGCTTTTCAGATAAATTAACCCTGGATAGACATGCTATGAAAGACCGGTCAACGTCCCATCTTCGTATTTATGTCGGTGGGTTACAAGAGAGTGCAAATGTTGATGAATTATACGATCATTTTATACAATTTGGGCAAATTAACGGCATTGTCGTAAATAGAAACTTTGGATTTGTACAATTCGAAGAAGAATCGAGTGCTCAGGAAGCTATTCTCAAAGGAAATGGAAGTATTTTCCAGGGCAAAAGCCTTAATGTTAAAACCGCACAGACGAACCTTACAATTGATAAAAGGTAAGCTACATAATGCAAATTGAAAAGTTTGAAATCATTTTGATATAAGTACTTGTTTCTACAGTGCCAATCAATTAGATGTCAAATTAAAATGAACTCAGTGTAGCAAGGCTGAGTGTGGCTTTTTGGCTGTGTGGCCTATCTAGCTTTTACTAGGCTTTAGTGTTAGCAAGCAGACTAGTAATTATATTACTACAAACAATTATTACTATTTATACATAATGAATATTGACTGCTAACAAGATTACAACTGCAACTTGCGAATTGCTACTGGTAACAATGATATTGTAAAAAAGTCTTCTTACAATTCAATTCATAAAATATGGTTATGATTAGAGAATATACTCCTGTATCAAGATCACAATCCTGCAAGTTGGATATATTTGTTTTAAAGAAGATGCTCTAAGTTAGTCTGCAAAATTCCAATTATGTTAATATTTTGCGTTTTTTGGTCACAGCCACTCTGACCTGCAAAATGCTTTAACAGTTGTCAGTTAAAAATTGGTAGAGTGACTTGGCATCTCCAGTCTCAAGTTTTCTGATGACCTAAGATGAATGAATGATGAATATAGGGTGCACGGTCGAAACCTACTGGGGCCATGGATTTTCTTCTGAAAATCTGTAAGCAAATAAGTATCTGCAAATAAGTAGTCCTCACCAAGTCACCGGTTTAATGTGACACTGGCAGAATAGTCACAACAGGTTCAATTGGCAAAAAAAAAGATATAATGGGACTAGGTTTTAGTCAGTAAGTCTGATATGCCCTCGTGATCCACCCAAGAGTGGGATAAGTAATCCAAACGAGACCTGCCTAGTTTTACAGCTATATGTTTCTTAAATTCTAGTAACCTTTTCTGTCAACAAAGAATGAATGAAAAAATTATCACTAGCTTTTGCCCGCGGCTTCGCTCCCGGCAACAGATTATTCTACTCTACCCTACCCTACTCTACCCTTTTCATTGATTTTAAGATGTATTCTGCTATTCGGGACGGAAACAAATTCAACAAATCAAAAACCATGGCAATCGGTCCTACCGTTCACACGACTTTCTTTTATATATATAGATAATTGTTATGTGTTTTGTTTTATATTTATAGTTTGATTAATTCGCTAGTAGTACACCGCAGATTACCCCCTGTATTATTTTTAGTTCTTAGGATCCATCCTAAGGTTGTCTGGTAGATATCGCTGTCAGCGATAAGACCGCTGTTGTACCCATAGATTTAAGTTAATGTATAAGTTCTGTTACTTTTTGGTGCACAATAAAGTTTAATCTATCTTTCTATTTAATTGCTTATTTCAGGATGGATCAAACCCAAATACAGCAAGAGGTACCTCCAGCAGTGGCCCTCAATGATAACCTGCCTTTGTCTACAGCTGAGGATGGGAATGATGATCTCTATGATAGTTTTGGAAACTATGTAGGAGACCAGAGTGAGTAAATTCTTTGACATTCAAAAATCCAGGAATTTTGTTAGGATGGTTTAAAAAAAAATAGATGTTTGAATTTGGCTAAAAGTTCGCACATGGGTATTGAGTAGGTTTGTATCTCAATGATGACCAAGTTGCTAGGAAAAGCTATTGTCAATCAAATTAAAACCCAAAACAAAAAATTTTGACTAAGAAATGCAAAATATTTTGCTATCGTCGTATTTTATTTATAGGATTTTGTTTTAATGTTTTTGCATTATTGGTCTATTTCAAAACACAACCATGTTTCATTGCTGTGGGTCAATATGTAAAAGCTGATAAAATCAGGAATAACTAGATTATTGTTTGCAATGCTTTAATTTTAAACATGCTAGAAATAGATCAGTAATTGTTGCCCAATTTTACAGGTTATGAAGAATACGACGAAGGATATTCCAACAAGCCAGGCAACTGGGAGGTGCGGGGGGGAGGGCGCGGCCGCGGGCCCGTGCGGGGGGCGCGCGGGCGCGGGGGGCGGGGCCGCGGTGCTCCCGGCTTCCGGGACCGCTCGCCCGTCACTATGGGAGGCGGTCGAAGTACGTTTGAATTTTTTTTTTTTTCAATGGGACTGTTTTTGGTTTATCTTGTGAGATACAGTCAGCGCTTTATTATTAATAAAACATAGTAATAAATGAGATGCTGTGGAAACCTCAGTGAATTCTGCCAGACAACATAAACAGCTTCATGAGGAAAGTTGGATCTTAACAGTAAAACTATTTGAGAAAAGGACAAACCAGACGAAAGGACTTTGTCCAGCTGAGGTTTTAGTCTCTCTGTCCTATGTTAAATAATTTCCAGAAACTAATGTTTCAATGAAAAAGAAATGGAGTATTAAACTAGTAGTAGTTCATGTATGCAATGTGAAGCATGGCTCTCCGTTGATAGACCCAGGTTTATAAAGTTTCTAAAGAGGGTCAGATTAGGGTAGATGCTTGCCAAGGCTACAAATTGTTTAAAAACTTGCCGAGGCCCTTGCAAAGGCCAACGAGGACTTTACGTTTTCAGTCTAGTCTAGAGGTCTCTCTCTAATTCCACCCAGAGTGGGAGAATGCGTTAGTCGATTTCGCGCATAAAAAATAGGCTTTCGAAGTTTGCTGAACTACACATTCAGCTTATAAGTATTACGAAGGTTCTGATCATATTGGAAATGTGAGTGCTTGATTATAGAGACGCGGCACGTTCGGCGTTCATCGTACATGCAAACACAAACATTAAATTAATGACAACCGCCAAACGCGCCGCGTCTCCGTAATAATCAGGTTTAAGTCTGCTGAGATCCCCACTCTGAGATGATATTTAATATTCCTGGGATCAAAACATTGTTTACATAATTAAAAGTACTATATCAGCTAATATCAAGTTTCAGACTGGGGACTGTAGTGACATTGAAAACATGTTTTGTCATTATTACTTGGTTGTTTATATACTTTAATATAAGCTATAGCAAATAAACATTATTTTTGTTTCTCTTCTGGGCTTATCAGCAATCAGTTATTACTATAAGCAGCTGTCTTGAAGGATTGATACAGAAGGAGTGTCCCCCCCAGTGAGGACAACTAGTCATAATCCGACGTTTAGTAAGTACAACGTTTGTCATGGCGATTTTGACAAGATGTTCTTTCTTCTAAGGCGTTTATGGTAGGATCGGGTTGTCAGCTTGGCAGCAAGTTTGTTAGGGTGGTTTTCAAGCCTTTTCAGGTACGCTTCAGATGCACTGAGGAATTAACTGTATGCATTTGCAATTGTTCATGTATTTCGGTGTTTTTTTTAATATTTTAAATAAGTTAAGTGCTTTTATGGTCATATTATAAATCCCTGATTTGTCTGTGGTTTAGTTGGTGACTGGAAAGAACGAGGTAACTTCGAGCGCTACCAACAGCAAATGTCATCGGACTACCCCAGAGCACTGCCTGTCACAGAGAGAAATGACTGTGAAATTATCGTGGTCTCCAAAGCCCTAACGTAAGTACCTACATTCTGTCATAAAAAAACCTCTTATGATAGCACTTTTTTATTGAGGGTTATCATTTCATGAATTCTACCAAAAATTCGATGACATGTAATAGATTATAGCCTGCGTGGTAAATTATGGCCCATTCCCTCTCCTAAAGAGGAGGTCTGTGTCCCAGCAGTGGGAACAATAAAAAGGATGATGATGACTTCTCAAGCTCTAGAGGTGAGCGGAAGAGTGTATCAGACATTGCCATTTGTGTTTTAGGACCTAGGATTAGTGATAAGTGACATTTCTTAAAGGTGGGTCAATCATTAGCAATTCAACACATCTGCACAATGGTAGCTGTCATTAGTTGTGCTAATATTATCATTTTAGCTACCATAACTTACTGCCATGTTTATTAAAAAAAAGGAGTATAATCAAGCATTTCTATTGGTAGGGGCGCAAAGGCGACTCCTTTAATGTGCTTGTAAACATTTTATGAGAGAGTGGATCACATTGCTTGACACCCATTTCAATTTTTAATTTGTTAACATTTTTTTTTTGTCACTTTTAAATTGTTTTTTCTGTATATTGTAATTTCCTTTTTTATTCCACATCGGTCTAGGCAAAATACGTACGTATCTCATTAATTTAATGCAGCTTGCATGTTCTTAAACTTCGCAGAAAATCCCAACGTGAATTAGGGAACCCTGCTATAGAAATTGTTGTACAGTACGGGCATCGTCGGATCTTGGCGGGTCTGAAGTTAGCTCTGCGAATTTTAGCGCTTGATAACTTTAAAAAAAATTAATGGTGTAAACAAATAAATGCAATTTGCAGTTGTTATTCGCAATAATGCGGTGTTTCTGACCAAACAATGGCCCACCTACTGGAGTGCCCAAAATGTCCCTACAAATGCACGATAGAGGACCTTAAAAATGCCACTGAAGCTGCTATAAACGTGGCAACCTATTGGGCCCAAAAACTTTGGGGGAAGCGGAATCCATAGATCCGAGAAGTTCTTCTCGAATCTATGGATTCCGCTTCCCCTAAAGTTAGAAGTTGTTATTGCTGTTAGAAACTGTTATTGGCATATATTTTTTTAAAACCTTTATATAGAAGTTCTTCTCGAATCTATGGATTCCGCTTCCCCTAAAGTTAGAAGTTGTTATTGCTGTTAGAAACTGTTATTGGCATATATTTTTTTAAAACCTTTATATAGAAGTTCTTCTCGAATCTATGGATTCCGCTTCCCCTAAAGTTAGAAGTTGTTATTGCTGTTAGAAACTGTTATTGGCATATATTTTTTTAAAACCTGTATATAGAAGTTCTTCTCGAATCTATGGATTCCGCTTCCCCTAAAGTTAGAAGTTGTTATTGCTGTTAGAAACTGTTATTGGCATATATTTTTTTAAAACCTTTATATAGAAGTTCTTCTCGAATCTATGGATTCCGCTTCCCCTAAAGTTAGAAGTTGTTATTGCTGTTAGAAACTGTTATTGGCATATATTTTTTTAAAACCTTTATATAGAAGTTCTTCTCGAATCTATGGATTCCGCTTCCCCTAAAGTTAGAAGTTGTTATTGCTGTTAGAAACTGTTATTGGCATATATTTTTTTAAAACCTTTATATAGAAGTTCTTCTCGAATCTATGGATTCCGCTTCCCCTAAAGTTAGAAGTTATTATTGCTGTTAGAAACTGTTATTGGCATTTATTTTTTTAAAACCTTTATTTTTTAGTTTTTAAGCGATCAAATTCGTAGAGCCTAACATCAGACGTACTACGCCTACTGTACTGCAGCTATTACTAAGAAAATCGTTCCTATCTGCTACCTATGTTATGCTATACATAATAACTTCTCACCCATATATAAGGGTTTTTATTGATACTTTCATTCTTGTTGATTATTTTTTAGACATAAATTAATTTTGTTTTTAATTTTCAGAGAGTACGCCGAATATATCGAAGGTCGGCTCAAAAGACTGGGTATTGTGGTTGATCTCCTGTTTCCTATGGAAGATGTGCCGATCGGCAAAGTGCTGGGTAACATCGCGTCGCGCGGCTGTCTCTACGCAATACTAGTCATGCCACAGAACCAAGAAAATAGATCTCTAACACTAACTATACTTCATGGATTACCACAAGGTTAGTTGCATAACAAGTCTCAGTATTAATACTTTTTTTAAACAGGAGCTGGTGCCCGCTACTAGTATAAACTTATTTTTTTTAATTTCATACTAGCTTTTGCCCGCGGCTTCGGTCACATCAACTGATTACTCTATTCTACTCTACCCTACCCTTCCCTACTCTACCCTATTATACCCATTTTATTTGGGGGTCAGCGCAACACGCTTCATTCTTCCAGTCGGTCCTGTCACTTGTCACTCTATCACTAACTCCGTTTTCTTTCATATCACTTCTCTTCTTCTATCTTCACAATCCATCCGTTTTTTCTGCCTTCCTCTCCATCCATTCACATTTAAACTCATAACTCTTTTTGTAACATGCGATTCATCCTTCCTTTTCACAAGACAAACGATTCCCTTTCAACTTCAGCAATATTAAGAAAATATAGCAGACTACCAAGTAACACAGCATATCACCAGCCTTATAATGTTCCCCTTGCTGGGACTCAAGGCCTGGAGAGGGAACTGGCCGTGAGCCACCATGCGGGCCCACTGCGGATTTGTGGATGTCACATATCTTCGAATTTTTGGTTCTAGGACATGCTGGTTTCCTCACGATGTTTTCGTAGTGAGAGTAGTGGTGATAAAATAAATTACACAAAGTACGTGTGGCTGGGTTTGAACCCAGGTCGGAGCCGCACCACTGTACCAAATGCTCGCTCCTAATTACACCTGCTTGATAAGACGCAGCAACACCCAAGTTCATATTCATAGCAATACTTCGTATGTACCAGAGCACCGCAACATGCCACTGGAGGACGCGTTGCAGCTGCTGTCGCGCAACTTCCAGGAAGTGCAGCGCGGCGGGCCGTCCGGCCGCGAGGCGGTGTACGCGCTGCTGGGGCAGCTCGCCGACGGCCGCACGCTCACCGTCATGCAGTACGACAAAGTTATAGAGTACCTACAGGTCAGTTGTAAACCTTTTTACAAGCTTTTATTTAGTTTCACCTGTCCTGTTGCCTAATTCTCGTAATCAAAACCGTAGCGATTTTGACATTTTCGTATTCACATCCATAATCGAGTTTGAACGACACCGATTTTAACCTCCTTCGAGAGTCGTTGAAGCGTATTCTGCTATTTCAATCGTTGTCGGATAGGACGACAACGGCTAAACGTCAAATATTGTGGTTCAAATATCGTGATTACCGATTTTGGATAGGACTACGATCGAACGACAATGGAATTGGGATGGTTTAATTTTACGTGAATTAGGGCGGGCACTGATGTTTGTGATCAAATCTTGTAAATTAAATTTGATCGACTTCCCGGTTGCCGATTTTTTTTTTTTTGTTTGAGATATCATATGTACTTTTATATGCATTTAGTAAAAACATGTCACTTATCTTTTATTACATACAGACGCTTAAATTTTATTTTCACGTATGTATCAATATAGATTTTATACAGTAGCTAACCTGACAGACTTTATCTGAGAATACGAAGTGTAATTAGTAATAATTATTATCTCTAACCAGAAAAAGTACATGTGATATTACTCTATAATTGCTACACTTATCAGTGAATTTCCAAATCAATATACAATGTGAATGTTTTGTTTAAACAGTTGTTAGCTGACCAAGTAAATAAATATTTATTTTGTCAAAGTGCAAGGGTTAAATAGGCGTTAGGTATTCTGAGATGTCCCAATCATCGTGATTGTTCTTAGTTAAGAACAAAAAAAAAGAAATATGAATAATATCGGTTAAGTCATTTTCAAGTTAGGACCAAGGGCTAGAGGGATTAATTTTTACCCGACTGCGCTAGTTACATAGTCATGTTTTTGCCCAAGTCATTTTAATCAATCTAATGCCATTGACTAACAAGTTTTCAATGAAAAATTTTTTTTTTCATGACAAGCTTTTATAGCGGTGGTCTATACTTATATAAATAAAACTCGTCAAGACGATTCACACGAGCCCAAACTCGACGTGGTTGTGCCGTTTAATTACAGAGTTCCTATGGCTACCTCGCGATTCCATCATCAGATCAGCTCCATGTCATCATAATATTGTATTGTCATCCGAACTAAACGTGTATACCAAATTTCAGCTCAATCGGAAACCGGGAAGTGGATCAAATTTAAGTTGCAAGATTTGATTACAGAACGACAGACAACGGGACAGGTGAAACTAAATAAAAGCTTGTAAAATAAATGCCTCCCAACTATTTTAGACACCAACTTGAAACTTTTTTCAAACATTTTAGTATATTTTTTGTGGTTGAGTTTTTGACACGAAAATACAATATTGTGTGACTGTATCCTTAAATTATTTCAAAGGACAATGAACTATTGTCTTCTAATGTATGAAATGCTAGATGATTAATTATCTTTTTTTTTTTTTTTTGCAGGAACGTAGAGAACAGCAAGTTAAAATAGAACTCGGCGAGCCTCTCACTACAGCTCCCTCTAGCAAAACACAAGTTGAACTCCAAAAAAGAATTTTAAGCATATTGAATGAAAAGAAAGTGGCCCCGGTGGCGCCGTCGCCGACGCCAGTTGTGGCACCCGCGCCGCCCGCACCCCCGGCACAGAGCAAGCTGCTGAATGATCCCACCGTTAGAAAAGCATTAGATACAATACTACAGAAATTCACATAGATTTATCTATATTTTGTTTTATATAAGAGTAATTTAACAAGTAATCCCGCATTTTGGGTTATGCTTAATTGCATTTGTGAAATTTTGTTAACCCTTTAGCCGCCCACGTCGAAAATATCCGACGAACACTTGCGTTTATTCCACCAGGGTCGCATTTAACGTCCCAATAGTCCATCTCGTCGCCATCCAAACGAGATGGAGTACCAAGTCGCAACTACATGATTCCGGCAAAGAGGACCCGAAAATGCTCGTCGAACTAATTCAACGCGGGCGGTTAAAGAGTCAATGATGCATTAAAAACGATGACCAATAGCAAACATAGCAATATAATAATAGAAATAAAATTAGTTCAAAAATTTTGAAATTAGAACTTGTGTGATTATCTTGATTGGTAAAATTGAGCAAAAGGGTTAATGCAGCGTTGCAGGAATTAATTTTAAGCATTTACTGAATAAAACTCGAGAATAAGTTACATCAGTTTTATTTATTAAGTTCATACATAATAGAGGTGGTCTAAACAAATTGTCCACAGAGCTAGCAGTTCATTGGCGACTTCAAGTGACAAACAGTGCTAATAGTTAATGTGTTATTATTTACATACACACGAAACAGTTTTAATCCTGATGCTAAGAACTAAGATTTGGATTTACTCAAAAAGAGTTAATTAAATAAAAAATTTATTGATTATTTCTCATGTTTGTATTTTTAATGACCCCCAGCTATAAACTAACACCCAAAGCTGATTCAGTCACATAAATAAAACCTACATGCAAGGACTTCGGAATAATATTGTGTTAACATGATTATTAGATGTCTAGAATATTATACCACCAGCGGTTCTCCCTGAACTTCTTTACATGCTGAACGGCAAGATTTCTATGTACAACAAGTAGAATTTAGATTTCAGGAATTGATTATGATTATGGCATTGTAAGAATTTGCAACTTCAATTATTAAATGGCTCTATATTATATGATTATTATTTATAACATCATCCCATTGAGATCAAGGCTCGTGAGTCTTTTTATTAACTTTCAAAAGCATCATCTTTTTAAAAATTATATTCTTTCATCTTTCTAGAAGTTATTAGCTATACATGATATATATAATAAACTAGGATAACTTTACGAATATCCACATCTTACGCTATATTAACATTTCCACATACGCCCTTACTACTACAGCGACTAAATGCCACCACACACCCATCTCAACTCTATAAAGCTTTGTTGGAAGAATTTGGTGTCAGTTGAGAGCTCGACGGGTGAGAGCGATATTTACATGGGATCAGTCAGGTATTCACCGCAATGCCTACCACCAGTGCAGGACATACTGCATTCCTTTGAATCCTTTAAATTCGTCATTACAGTTAAGTCGATCTCTCTGGTGGGTCCTCTTGCTTGGAAGGATCAAAGCCTTCTTTTATGTGTCCTCCTGTACCTTTTGGATCTAAATCTGTAGCCCAGCTGAAGTGCATGAGTGCTAAATGAGAATTACCTAACTTATTGTGAACTTTTCCAAGCAAATAGTAAACTAATGATTCTCTTGGAGCAATGTCTGTCAATTGAAGGAGATCTGCTAAAGCATCTTCTGGTCTGCCAGCACGTAATAATACAGAAGCTCTGTGGAAACGGCATAAAGGATTATCTGTGTCTAAAGCCACAGCTCTTTCTAAGGTGGCTAGAGCTCGGTCCATCTTACCCAAAGCAGCTTGTGCTAATCCCAGCTGACATCTCAATACTCCTGAGTGGGGATGGATGGTAAGAGCCCGCCGAATATGTACTTCTGAAGGTTTCCAGCGCTCCTGACGCGCATATACTGTTGCTATACCAAACCACGCAACGTAATTACGCGGGTCAATGGCTACCGCCGCTCTAAAGCTCGAAAGAGCTTTGTCTGTCTCCTCAGCTACTGCATACTCATGGCCCAACAAAGCATGAGCATAAGCTGCTTCAGGATTGAGCTGAACAGCTCTTTTGAAGAATTTCAATGCTGTTTCCCGCTCCTTATGAAGTGAAAAACAGTTACCAGCAGCGAGCCATGCAATAGGGTCTTTTCTGTCCAGTTCTACTAACTCTTGAGACAAAGCTGATAATTGTGCTTCTCTTTGTAAGTGCCACAAGCAAGTACTATAGATATCCATTCCCTCTGTACGATTTGGATATTGTTTCCTAATTTCAGCAAAAATTTTTGCAGCTGCCTCATATTGAGCTAGTTCATAATGTGCTTTTGCTATCATAGTTTGGACCCAGGGAGAAGCTAGTTGCTTTGGTGATGTCTCTTGGAATAATTTAATAGCATTTTTGCAGTCTAAGAAAGCCAGTGACTTGTATGCTTCTCCTAACTCTCTCATTAAATTTAACAATGCTACACCATTGGAATTCTTTGGTGGGATAGTTGGAGTAACTGTCTCTACACTTTTGTTCCTTTCATTAGCTTCCACCGAATTTGATTTTATATTTTTGGCAGTACGCTGTTTATTTTTTCTTGAGGGACTCTTAGGAGCTACAAATTTTCTACTTGGTGATTTATTGTTTTCTTTGACTGAGTAACTGCTGTTATTATTACTAAATAATCTGGATGACCGCCGAGGAGCTGGTCCAAGAGTACATCTAGGGGCAGGACTAAATACTGCATCTTTTAACTGACCCATCTGTGCACGTAATGAATTTACTATCTTCGGTATAGCCTTTTGCTCATTAGAGTCTGTTAGAGTTGGGGTATATAATACAGGAGATTCATCCATTGGCAACATACCAAAAGAGGGTGAAAATGGAATGGGCGCCATGCCACTGAACACACTGTGCATTCTCTTTACAGGAGCTTGTATTTCTGGAGTGATGCTTGACGACATTGTTATAGGGGTTCTCGTGGCTACATTGTTTGGTGTGACATTAGCATTCATAGCAGTATTATTAGGAATGTTACTATTAACAAATGAAATGTTTTCTGAATTGCTGACTAGATTCACCAATGTAGTTACACCAAAAGTAAAGTCAGAATTGTTCATTTGGAATACTTGGTGAGGGTCTATTTTCTCACCCATATTACATAATTGGGCAAAAGATTTCCACATAAATGGATTCAATGTGAGTGCTTTCCTGTGAGCTTCAGCGGCTTTACTTCTCCTTTCTGTGATGTTGTAAATTTTGCCCAGTAGTTGTAATGCATATGGGGCTTGTTCTCCAAACTCAGTAGCAACAATATCTAGATTATTTCCAATTGTAAGTTCAGCATCTTTATACCTAAAAACAAATATATTCTTATCAGTTACCTTTGTCTCTTTATCTATGTCTAATAACAACAAAAGCAATTCATAATTAATGAATTCCAATGATCACTTACGATTTTAATTCCAAGAAACATTTGGCTAGTAGGAACTTGGCTTGTGGTAAAGTTAATGACATGTTTTGCAACAAGTATTGGGCCTCATTTATTTTGCCAGCTCTATAGTAACATGTTCCCAACAAAAAGGCAGTTTCCTCTGATGCAACTGAAAAGGAAACATATATGGTAATCATCAAATGCATTCCAACTGCTTAATTAATTTCGAAATTACGAATTACGTAAAAATCAATAACAGCACACAAAATGCAGGTGTTAAACAATGATTAAAACTATCAAAATTTGCTCAAAAAATGATTATTATATTTACCTTCGGCGTGTAGTCTCTCAGCCAGAAATATAGCATTGTCGTATTCATAATTATTCAGACAATCCCAAACGATAACCTGTGGGAATTTAAAATGAATTGAAACGTCTCTGCGAAAATAGTTTGACAGCTTCAAGAAAATTAATTGTTACTCACCTGTATAGGTTCTTGAACAATCATTTTGGTAGATTATATGCACTTATAAGAATGTAAATACTATAAAATATTCACATCGCAAGCAACGATTATTATACAGTCACAAAATAAATTAGAGCATATCTTTTACGACGGACATTTTCATTTTTTGTTAATTGTCTACACAGATTGTCTATGAAAAATATTGCCAGCACAATAACCTAAAAGCTTCTATAATAAAAAAAATACATGAACAGTTGTATTTTAAGCTTTTAGTAATAATATTTGGAAAATAAAAAGTTTCAAATAATACGATCAAAAATATTCCAAAACTATACCGTCTACTCATAATTAATTTTCTAAAGCTACTAACATATTTCAATCATGTCTAAGTAAATTAACTTTCAAATTCTGCCGACATGAAATAGGAAGAAGGCTGATAATTTGTTGTTGATCTAAGATACGGTACAATAAGGACCTACCCTCATATGTTATTTGATTATAATAATATTACATGCTGGATTACGCATTTATTAATACATTGCGAATAGGTTGCCTCGCTAAATTGAGTGCCAATTATGTTAAATAATAAACTGTGTTACTACATTTTTGACCTTAATTACCCTCATCTGTTATTTGAAAAAATCAAGCATCAGCTGAAAGAATGTGCCCAAGGAATTAAGAAAATACTGGTTGCTTTCGCAAAAATGGTGCGCAATAGTTAGTTCCCCTGATTTAAGATGTAAAATTTTCTTATTCCCTCACTGTCGTTAAGTAAAAATAAAGGTAATTAGTGTTTTTATTACTTTAAACTATTAGTAACAATACAATTGGATGTGGAAATGTAGAAAAATCAGATATATTCGCGATTTACACTAGCTTACGTAATAGGATTTTGATAATGAGACCTTTTATTTGATGACTAATTAGAAAGAACCTCATGTAATTCGCTAGGATGTAGCTTAAAATGACATTGTAAGCAATAGAAGTGCAACTAGATGCGTTTTGAAAAAGTTACGACTTGTTTTCTGTTCATGAAAATAGCTGAACTGCCTTTATTAGTAGTCAATGTCCTAAAAATTTTTTCATAAATTACTGTATGTGAAATATTATTGTTAAAGTTGGTCGTTCCATTAATACATGAAGGTATATAATAAATCCCTTCTTACATTTTTATATGGGGCAACCCCCACAGTTTTACCAAGGAAAAGAATTTATTTTAATTATTAAGTTAGACTACAATTTATTATAATCAAATAACATATGAGGGTAGGTCCTTGTTCTACTGTACCTCGTACTATGTCAGGCGATTATATCCAATGCGTCGCTATCAAACACAGCAAAGTAGTGTCTTACATCAATAGTACGAATGTCTTAATAATGTACGCACTTCCTCCGGTACTAGAGTAGTAGTGCATTACACTTAGGCCAAGTGATACCACCTATATAAGCTAGCAGGTTACTCGATTATTTGCGTCCTTATATATAAATCTCTCCCAGAGCTGAGAAATTGTCCAAATAAGTTAGCAAAGTGCAATAATTTTCGATCTCGATCGAATCATAGTAAATAAAAATTCAATGGTTCATAAGGTGTTCATAAGGTGTTAAGTCTTGCAGTATGATAAGGACAACAACGGGACGGCTACCCTAATTGTCCCCTTATAACTTTCTTTTTTAACCAACATTGAATAAATATCAATTGAACAAATTTTAAGTATCGATTTTCAAGTACCGAATGCCAAGAGCCAATTGACAAGTAGGTACCAAGCACCAAGTGCCATGACTCAAGTGCCAAGTACCAAATGCCAAGTTGTCACAAATGTCAAATGACAAATACCATATGACAAGTGAGATGTGATATATGACAACTACAAGTAAAAAATATAAATAATTTTGCATCAATTAAAACTAGATTAGGTTTCTAAACTAGAACAAACCTGAAACAAACTCAAGATAAAGTAAGTATTGAGTCATGCAAACCGGTTAACCGGTTAACCAGTTTGTCAGTTATAAATCCGAGTTTTTCGATTAGGTGTTTCGGTTTTTCTTCTACGATTTTAGATAATTTAATAAATAACTCATACAAAAACATGCTGTCATCGCTATATACACTTAATATAATAAAGAGATAAAGTTTGTTTTTTTGTTTGTAGAAGGTAATCTCTGGAACTACTGGTGCGATCGGAAAAATTTTAGCAACAATAGAAAGCTGCTTTACTCTTGAGTGACATAGGCTATATTTTATGTACGCGGGCGAAGCCGCTGACAAAAGCTACTATAAAATAAAAACAATTATTGTGATGCAATGTGAACGAGTATATTCTGCAATGGTTTCTTTAAGATCCTTTTACCAGGCCAAAAAGTAATATAAAATAATTTATAATAATATTTTAAGTTTCTAACATATATCTAATTCTAAAATGTTCATGCGGTCTAGCAGTTGGCACTCTTGGCATAAACCGGATGATGTCTTTTTCATAGTGATAATCTATCTACATCTACACTAATATAATAAAGAGGTAAAGATTGTTTTTTTGTTTGTAGGAAGTAATCTCTGGAACTACTGGTCCGATTGTAAAAAATTTAGCAACAAAAGAAAACTGCTTTACTCCTCAGTGGCATAGGCTACATTTTATGTAGGTACGCGGGCGAAGCCGCTGACAAAAATTAGGTAATTATATTAAAGTCAAGTCAATTAAAAGAAGTAAAAATATTTTTAATTTTAAATAATATTATTTAATTAAGCATAACTATGACCAAAGGTTTTGCTTTGCTAATGAGCGAAGTATCCTATAGTTGATCTCTTTATATTTGATTTTTAATTAATCTATTCAACTGATCTCACAATATTATGTTCAGAAAATGTTACTTCATTTTGTCAAACTAGAATATAAAAGAAATAAAATGATTTTTATTATAATTTGCAGCATTTTTATTTCCTTACAAACAGTTGACCCGAAAAACCCGAAAAAACCTGTTTAGTTCGGTTTTTTTAAATAAAAACCGAAAAGTTCGATTTTCCCAAACCGCTCGGTTCTTGCATGCCCTAGTAAGTATATACTGAAAACATGTAATAAATGATCTATCAAATCAAGTAAGAACTATGCAGATTAATATTTGAGATGGTGAGAGTCCGGGCACGCCATACTCACTGCGATAAGTTCCCGCCTTGAGGAGTGGCTGGAGAGACTTCACGGCGTCCTTATCTTCTGCATGACGCTGGTCCTCACTAGACATGGCAAATTAGAGTTCTTCGATTCGTCCGGAAGCTGGAAGAGACGCCCGGGTGTCACCGCTGCGTGGATCGCCCGGAGGACATGGTAGTGCCTAACGTGAGCCGAGGCTGACCACATAAGGCACCAGTGCTCACGCCCTAGACGCCGCCGGAATTCCCATCCTGATTACCGGCCATGGCAGGCGTGGATTTGCTGCCGGCAAGCAGCTCGCGGTCTTGTCATCTGGTAACACTCCAGGCAAGACCAAGTGGCAACGGCGCGCTCTGTTCCCGCACGCCTCAAGTAGTGGTCAATTCAGTAAAGGTCTGACACCGTTTCTCGCACTGCCTAAGGGCGGGATTCGTCATTGGATGGTTTTACCTACAATAAAAAAAAATTAAGATGGTGAGGAGAGTCCAGTTATAGCTATGCTTCAATTCATAAATCTTAGGCTAAACTTTAAACTAAGCGATATTAAAGTTTAACTAACTTACTGCTTCTATAAAACATTATTAATGTTTAAAAGAAAGTCAAAATGTGTTTATAGTTTTTTCTCACGTTTTGGAACCCACCGCGCATCCCTACCCGCGTGGCCCGTGGCTGGTTTTATAACGAATTTGGGCGTGAACTCTACCTATTTCATTTTTACCAATTTCTATTATTGCCAGACTAAAAATTGTCTATGGTTATTTGTAAGTTTGGTAAAAAATCTAAACGTCAATTCGTCACGAAGACAATCACGAAATCACGAATTTGTGCAAGTGGTGAGCCAAGTAAATGATGGGAAAGCAAGCCAAGTGAAATTGTTGTTTTTGCAGTGCTTTTGTTAAAATTACGTTAGTGTCCATTTTACATTAAGATATTTTTCGTGAACATTGTTGTGTAGGAAACCTACGTGATTATGTGTACAATATGCGCAGAGTGTTGATTACGAATGACATCTGTTAACAAAAGGAAAACAGAAATATAGAGACGTTGATAATCCTAATTCAGGTAACTATACCACATATTTGTTAATCTTTACCTCTACAATCGATATTTGTAAGCTTATGGAATCGCAACATTGCTACTTAATGCGTCAGTAAACGAATCGCCCTTCACTTAGTAATATACACCAAACAAGAAAATGTCAAGACGTGTGACCTCCAATTTTCGAGTTCCGTAATAATGTATGATTTGTCGTACAAACCATGAACGATTTTCATTGGACACCATAGTTTTCGCTTTTTTGCAATACCAATGTTCTACTTAGGAAGTAGGTGAATTGAAATGGTTATTGAACAACATAACAGCTACTGGAACAGAATAGAAAATTGCTCATCAGTTCTTTGTAGTAATTAATATTCATAGAACAAATTTCTTGATTTAACTACAACAAGATAATCTCAGCTATAAAATTATCTAAATTTGTGAGGGGGGTATAAAGAGAAAGATGACACAGATACCTTCATTTAGAAAACTGCTGTAATCATTAGAAGGAGGAGTAAACATCAATTGTGTGCTGTACTTCACTGAGATACATCATATCTAGCTTGTTTGTATACAGCTGAAATAATAACATTATATTTGTTTACACAACCATTAGCTTGAAGCAATCATATCAACTGAGATCCTAAAGTAATTATTATTGCTTCTGAGTTCTAACACTGAATTATAGTGTATTGTGTATTTAGAAACAATGTTCTGTATTTAGTCATAAAAATATGAACCCATGCAATGAAATTGAGTTCAGTAATTGTAATTACAGTTTTCCTCTTCCTTGTTCTATAAGGAAATCCCAGACTTGAGTTCTTAGTTGTGAATGCATTTGAGTATTGAAATTTTATGTTGCTATTCAAATTTTGTATTTAGTATAATTTATTTTTATCTAGCTCATATTTATAGTTTTTTTATAATTTGTACTTTTTGAGGTAGATTAGCATAATAGTGAAAAAGAAATAAATATAATATTTCTGTTCATTTGTCTAAATCTAAATGCCTGTAAACATGTTTTCAAGAAAAAAAAAAATTATGATGAGTTCTTTAGTGAATGGTTATACTGATCAAGATCATTCTAAAGGGTTCAAACGCAACATCTTTTTGCACTCAATAGTTCCTATGCTCACCATCAATTTGCCTTGGACAAACATTGGAATTTGAATATAGAAAAAACATGTTTTCTGGTAGAAAATTACTAAGGCAGTCTTCCTTTGCATAGGATTATGTGTGTAGAGTTTCAACAAATAAATATACTTGTAAAAAATAGTATTATTTCATTGAGGAAGCTACAGAATTTTGTTGACGTGACTTCATTTACTGCATTCTTCACCTCTAAGTAATGCCAATAGAGCTCTACCATTATTTAGAGCAGTATAGATATAGTTAGACAGAGATAGAAATAGTTGAACTACAGTCTTTGTTTTGACCAGGGGGGTGAAACTTCCTAAGAAACTTCAGACACAAAATTTTCTACGAAACTAGCGTCATCTCTCGGCTGGAGTCAACTTAGTTTTGTGAGTAATGCATTGATTTTGTCAATAGATGACACTAGCTACGATATATTTTTGTATAACATATACTACAATCAAAAATAATAAAAAAATATAAAATTATTTTTATCAAAAAAATCATAAAACATCATATAATATATTTAAGCACCTAATTCACTAAATTACATAACATTACAATTTTACTGCATCATAGACTACAGACAACAATACACGCCTCGCTTGTCTATGAATGGGAAACACTTTTATAAGTTTTCAAAACTTGTTGCGTTTGTTGCGTTCTTTCGTTTTCGTTAGTGGATTTGTTTTTTTGGATTGTTTATTGACGACTTGGCTTTCTTCATTTGGATTTTGAGATTCTTGCATACCTGTTAATACTTGGCTTTGAATTTGGATACCGATAACTGCTTTCACGACTTACTTTGGCAAGACCCCTGGATTACTGACTGCTCACGATTATAATCATGCCCGCTAAACATCGTTTGATGTGCTATTTCGGGTGCATGATTGATGGTAAGTCTGAGATATAAATACATAGCATAATATAAGTAACAGCATAACGTTTTGTTACAGCCAACCTAGATAAATATACTTGTACTAGGTACTACTGTACTACAACTTCTACAAGAAAGTATCACGATAATTTTTATTTTTAATGAGCCGTCAATGCTTATCATCATATATTTTCTACCTATCGTTATCCATCAGCCTTTGCTGAACACTACTAGAGCCTATAAATATTTATAATTTGTTCCCAATGTTATGCAAGTATGTATATATTTCATCTTAAGCATGAATTCTTTTCAGGCCCTTTGCACCGTTTTCCGGATCCGAAAACCGAAAATTTGGAAAGCATTCAAAAATTTTCTGAATGGAAGGCTGTTCTAGATGGACCAACACAAGAGAGAGGAGATAAATATATATACAACCATATAAGATTGTGCAACAAACACTTTCTAGAAAGTTACCAGCTACCTAGCCGTCGGCTCACCAAGAATGCTGTTCCAACTTTAAACTTGAACAAGGTGGTCCGAGTAACTGAGCAACTATCACCATCTGCAATTGGCACACTGGATACTGGTAAGTAAATATGATTACCCTTTCTAATATAATCTAAACAAAACGAGCTGCTTGAAAATTGTTACTTAAGTTCCAACACCACATAAGTCAGGTTTTGGTCATACATTAATTACAAAATTCATTAAACAAATACATTTTATAGGAAATTAAACAAATGTTATTCTAACACGAGGAATTAAAACAATGGTAACACATTATTTTCTTTGTTGGAACAGGAAAGCTGTACTAAAACCATGAAACTCAGTTGTATTCCCATATCAGTGCGTAACTCAGATTTTGATTTAAAAAATTGTGTTACATGCTACTAAACTGTTTATTTACTTGACTTATATAGTGTTAGAACAAATACAACAAATAAGTGTAGTACAGACTATTTATTAAATTTTTGGAATTTTATACATTTCTTAGATATATTTTTAATTGAATTGAACCTTTCGAACACCATAATTAGAGACATTATAGAAACACAATAGGTGTTCGAACGCCGGCATTCACGTTGGGTTCAAGGGTTTAATTGTATGTTAATATAATTTCATTTAATCATTTATATATAACATTGTGATTGCTGTACCTACAATTTGAACAAAAATTGTTATGGTGTCTATTGTGTTATTTGGTATATAAATTTTTTTGTTATCTGCATACCTAAACCAAATTATAAATCATATGGACACTCCATATGATTTTTAATTATATTACTTTGTACTTTATAAGTGAGGATTTGTTATTAGCTGACAATTCAACTTACTCTTCCTAATCTGTTTTTTTTTTCTGTAAGTCCTCCATAAATAATGATGTGATTTATTTTTCAGATGAATATTCAACAATGGAATCCGCTGTACCATCTGAGCCTTCAACATCTGCTACTCCTGTGCAGCCTATTGGTAAGTAAACTGTTGACTTAGCCTTTCTAATTACAAACACAATTAAAAGACAATAGGTGTGCGGACACTGGTGACATCTTGGGGCTTAATCTATAATATAAAAATGAATCACAAAATGTGTTGGTAAGCGCAAAACTCGAGAACAGCTGAACCGATTTCGCTGATTCTTTTTTTGTTGTGTTTGTTACTGCCGGGAGAAGGTTCTTATGGAAAAAAAATAGGGTAGCGTAGAATAATCTGTTGCTGGGGGCGAAACCGCGGGCAAAAGCTAGTAAATTAATATAAATTAGTGTAAAGTACCAAATATTGCTTGCTAATGCAATTTTACATGTATGTACACAGTTAACATTGATAATTTACAATGTTAATGTTATATTTAATATTGTTATAGTTTTGGTTTGTACATAGGTATTTTTTAAATAAAGAAACTTCTCAATGGTGTTACACAAACCTCTAAATTACCTAGTTAGAATATCAAAAATAAAAATACAATAAAGTAAAACCGGGGAAGTTATAAATATGAATTTTCATGGGTTTCCAAAATTTAAATATGGACCTGGTATTATTTATGTTTAGTATAGTCAATGCGGGATAAATGAAATGACGACATGTCTCAGGAACACCTATGGATGCCCTTCAAGTTGAAAGTTAAAATCTACAAGTCTGTGTGATAAGGCTTGTCATACTGTATGGATGTTGTATGTTGGGCTGTGAAAAACAAAGATGAAAAACGATTAAACATAGTGGAGATGAAAATGTTGAGATGGATTTGTGGTGTGAAGTCAGAAATGAGTGTATGTATTAGGGAAATTTAAAAGCGGCACCAGTGGCTGAAAGGTTGAAAGGGATTGTCTGTTATGGTATGGTCATGTGAAGTGGAGGTATGATACACATGTTAATAAAAGAGTTATGAGCTAATATGTGGATGGATGGACAGGGAAAGGGAGGCCAAAGAAGAGGTGGATGTATTGTGTGGGAACTAAAACATGTTTTTTGTGGATTTCTCAAACAACTTGTTAACTGTGTTTGTTTAATAACTGGCAAAACATGTGTTTAAATTAAGAAGTAGCTAAGTACCTACATAATATAATGTTATTTGTATTTATTTTCCAGATATTGATATGAATCAGACAACACAATCTGCTGTCACATCTGGTCCTTCTACATCTGTAACTCCTGTGCAGCCTAGTCGTAAGTAAAATTTTTGTTTTATATGTATGCAGTTTTTACATTTTATAGATAACTAGCTTTTGTCAGCGGCTTCGCCCGCGTACATGAAATATAGCCTATGTCACTCAAGAGTAAAGCAGCTTTCTATTATTGCTAAAATTTCTCCAATCGGACCAGTAGTTCCAGAGATTACCTCCTACAAACAAAAAAACAAACTTTACCTCTTTATTATATTAGTGTAGATATATTATTTGCATTCGTTGACTGGCCTGTTGGTCTAGTAGTTAGTTACCCTAACTGCCACAGCGGAGTTCGTGGGTTCGATTCCCACCCAGGACAAATGTTTGTTTGATGAATGCGATCATTTAATACATACATATTAATATGTATGTATTTAGAAATATGCATTTTTATTAGTTGTCTAGTACCCATAACACAAGCTCTTCTTAGCTTGAGACTAGACGGCGTTGTGTATGAGAGTTGTGAAATATATTATTTTATTAATACTTTAATAGATTTTGTAATGTGACTCCAAAAATTTCTTAAACCATGTCTATATGTGTATCATTTTAACAATCAGCACAACCTGCTTATTATTTCTAGCCCATACTGTCCCACTACTGGGCAGAGTATAGGCTTTTTAATCGAATTGAACCTTTCGCATACCATAATTAGAGACATAATAGAAAGACAATAGGTGTGCAAACACCGGCATTCACGTTGGGTTCAAGGGTTTAATTGTATGCTAATATAATTTCATTTAATCATTTATATATAACATTGTGATTGCTGTACAATTTGAGCAAAAATTGTTATGGTGTCTATTGTATTATTTGGCATATAACTTTTTTCTTATCTGCATACCTAAACCAAATTAAAAATCATATGGATACTCCATATGATTTTACTTTGTACTTTATAAGTGAGGATTTGTTATTAGCTGACAATTCAACTTACTCTTCCTAATCTGTTTTTGTTTTCTGTAAGTCCTCCATAAATAATGATGTGATTTATTTTTCAGATGAATATTCAATAATGGAATCCGCTGTACCATCTGAGCCTTCAACATCTGCTACTCCTGTGCAGCCTATTGGTAATTAAACTATTGACTTAGCCTTTCTAATTACAAATACAATTAAAAGACAAAAGGTGTGCGGACACTGGTGTCATCTTGGGGCTTAATAAATTAATATAAATTAGTGTAAAGTACCAAATATTGCTTGCTAATGCAATTTTACATGTATGTACACAGTTAACATTGATAATTTACAATGTTATATTTAATATTGTAATAGTTTTGGTTTGTACATAGGTATTTTTTAAATAAAGAAACTTCTCAATGGTGTTACACAAACATCTAAATTATCTAGTAAGAATATAAAAAATAAAAATACAATAAAGTAAAACCGGGGAAGTTATAAATATGAATTTTCATGGGTTTCCAAAATTTAAATATGGACCTGGTATTATTTTTGTTTAGTATAGTCAATGCGGGATAAATGAAATGACGACAGGTTAAAATCTACAAGTCTGTGTGATAAGGCCTGTCATACTGTATGGATCAGAATGTTGGGCTGTGAAAAACAAAGATGAAAAACGATTAAACATAGTGGAGATGAAAATGTTGAGATGGATTTGTGGTGTGAAGTCAGAAATGAGTGTATGTATTAGGGAAATTTAAAAGCGGCACCAGTGGCTGAAAGGTTGAATGGGATTGTCTGTTTTGGTATGGTCATGTGAAGTGGAGGTATGATACACATGTTACTAAAAGAGTTATGAGCTTATATGTGGATGGATGGACAGGGAAAGGGAGGCTAAAGAAGAGGTGGATATATTGTGTGGGAACTAAAACATGTTTTTTGTGGATTTCTCAAACAACTTGTTAACTGTGTTCGTTTAATTACTGGCAAAACATATGTTTAAATTAAGAAGTAGCTAAGTACCTAAGTAATATAATGTTATTTATATTTATTTTCCAGATATTGATATGAATCAGACAACACAATCTGCTGTCACATCTGGTCCTTCTACATCTGTAACTCCTGTGCAGCCTAGTCGTAAGTAGAATTTTTGTTGTATATGTATGCAGTTTTACATTTTATAGATAATATATTTTTGCATTCGTTGACTGGCCTGTTGGTCTAGAAGTTAGTTACCCTTACTGCTACGGCGGAGGTCGTGGGTTTGATTCCCACCCAGGACAAATGTTTGTTTGATGAGCGCGATCATTTAATACATACATATTAATATGTATTTTTTTTATATATTTTATTAATATTTTTAATAGATTTTGTAATGTGACTTCAAAAATTCCTAAATCATGTCCATATGTGTATCATTTTAACAATCAGCACAACCTGCTTATTATTTCTGGCCTATACTGTCCCACTACTGGGCAAAGGTTTCCCTCCATTCTTTTCAAAGTTCTTGGCTTTGATCCACTTCCTGCCATTTCCAAAGGAAGGCATCCAAGTTGTGACAACCTGATTATGTTTTCAATGTTTAAATATGGAAGAACAGAAAACTCATAGTTTTCTTACAGATGACCGATGTCTTGGCCTTCGTTTCAAATTTAATAAAATTGGTAAGATTAGTAATTACTGTTGTTTATTACAGGTAAACGAAAACACTCATATACCAACAACAGAAACTCTAAATTAATAGAGAAACTAAAATTAAGATTAGAAAAACTTGCCAAGAAATATAAAGACCAGAGGAAGAAAATACAAGCCGCCAAGAATCTTTCAATGAACGGAGCATTTTTAAGAGCAATAGACAAATTACCAGAAGAGATTCAAATCTTCACAAAATTGCAACTTAAAAGTGCAATGAAACCCAGAGGACGACGTTTCTCAAATCAAGAGAAAATTATGGCATTGACCATACTAAAACAAAGCCCAAAGGCATATAGGCTGCTTCAGAAAATGTTTGTCCTGCCATCAATTCGTTGCTTGCAGAACTTATTAAGTACATTTAATGTACAACCAGGAATCAATGAAAATCTCCTAAATGATTTAAAAAACATTGCTAGAAATTTGCCAAAAGAAAAAAAGTTAGTAAATATCCTGTTTGATGAGGTGTCATTAGCACCAGGAATAATAAATGAATCATCGGACCAAATAATTGGATTTGAAGATTTTGGACACCATAGAAAAAGGATTCTGGCTGACCATGCACTTGTGTTCATGATAAAAGGGATAAAAAGCAAATGCAAACAACCCATTTGTTTCACATTTTGTAAGGCCTCAACAAAGAGTTGTGAATTAAAAAAACTACTGACTGAAGTCATAAAACAAGTCAATGGAACAGGCCTGAGGGTAGTAGCCACGATATGTGACCAAGCAGCAACAAATGTTAGAGTGGTGCGGGAGTTACTCAAAGAAACTAAAGCAAAATATTTGAGGATGGGAATGGAATACAGTTCAAATGCCTTTGAGGTAGAAAGTTATAAAATATTTCCCCTTTTTGATACTCCCCACCTACTCAAAGGAGTGCGAAATAATTTATTAAAAAAAAATGCCAAATATGTACAAAATGGCGAAACAAAATGGGCCAAATGGGAACACTTAAAAATGTTACTAGATGTTGACACTGGAGATGACGAAATTCGGTTAGTAAATAAATTGACAGAAAAACACGTCATCATTAACAAAATCCCTAAAATGAAGGTAAAATATGCAGCACAAGTGTTTAGCCAGAGGGTGTCAAGCGCTTTGCGGTTCTTATCAAGTTAGTATATTTATAATTCTCTATAACATAACTTGTAACTCTATCACTTATCTAGCAAATTTTCTTTGTGTTATTAATGTTTGTCCTATGTATATTTGTAGTAAATGCGGTGTAAAATATAAATAACAGATATTAATATTTTGTTTCAGAGCATAACATTCTACCAGAAGAATGCAAAGGAACCGCAGATTTCCTCCTATTATTTGATAAGCTGTTTGATTCTTTTAATGGTCATTCTTACGAGGGGTCATCAAAAGTATATAAGCAGTGCTTAAAAAATAACTCTTCCCATTTCCAACTATGGTATGATTTGTTGCCGATTTTAGACTCGATTAAATTTGAATCAGTAGTTAGCAAAAATGATTCTGTTAAGTATGAATCAATTCCATCAGTAACAAATTGGATACATAATATAAAAACCTTTAATGAAATATGGCAATATTTAAATGTAAATTATGGTGTGAAAAATCTATTAACTAGAAATTTTAATCAGGATCCTTTAGAAAATTTTTTTAGTGGTATTAGGAGTAATGGTGTGCGAAATATTAATCCGAATTGTAATCAGTTTATTAGTGCTTATAAAACTTTGTTGATTAATAATTTTAATTCTGTGCATTCTGTGAGAGCTAATTGTGAAAACGATTGTAATAAATCATTTCAATCAATGGTAAATTTGCTTGGTAATAAATCGAATGATTCAGAGAATAATGATTTTGCATGTGATATTGATGCTTTATTAACGACGATGAATAATTACAAAAATAATGATTCGTTGATTTATAATGAATCAAAAAAATATGTGACTGGTTATGTAATAAAAAAAATGAAATCGAAGATATTCAAAAATTGTGATAATTGTGCACGTGATTTATGTAGGCCAGAAGCTGATTTGCAATCTTTTAATTATGAAGTTGATTATACTAAAAAATCATTATTCCACCCTAGCGAAAATTTTAATAATTTGATGAATGAAATCTACCATATAATCATAACATGTCTACGTGATTTTCCAGAAGCAATTTTATTAAATAAAAAAATCAAGTATTTGCTTAATTGTGCATGCGATTATGATATAATTACTTGTATTGAACATAAGGAAGAGTTGATTGAATGTATTAATAATTTATCAATCAAGCTAATTATACATAGTTGGTGTACAGGGGTTAATCGAATTTTAAGTGGCAAGATGACCAAATTCGATAAGAATGACCATATAAAATGGCAGGCATCTGAATATTGTAAAAAAAATAAAAATAAAAGTAATTAAATCCATCTTCACAGTGTTTTATTTTTGTCACACTCTTAATCTAATTTATAGAGAAGTACTAGATTGGTTGAAATAAATATTCGAATCGACAAAAGATAAAGTCTTCGATTTTAGAATATTTATTTCAATCAATTAGCAGTTGAAAATATACACTGAAGTAATTATTAACATATCAGGTAGGCGCCACCTATCGGATTTTTTCGGTATTAAGCTACTGTTGCGCTACCTGGTGGCCGAGGTCACAAAACTCAATTTTCGAATCATAGAGTGGCGTATCTATCTCAGTATTAATATGTATAATCTATGGTTTTGACTTTGAATGTAGTGCCAAATGAATGAAAGCGATAGTTTGAATAGGTAACGAATACCAGCTGTGGGAAAACTTTAGACCTATTTGTATAATGTACTCGCATAGATATGCAAATACATTATCTGCTGTAGACGAGTATAGTTTTCTATTCGATAAATGATTTCAATTAGTCGCAGAATTATCTTATCAATCATAATATCAAGAGCATTACTCATTAATAGATAAGTCAGGAACATTTCAAATCTAGTGTTGCCGTTTAAATAAAAGTGTTATTACATTACGAAATAAGACTGCCTTGCTCTGTAAAGTGATAAATTGTGAAATTCAAACAGTTTTTAGAAGATAATACATAATAATTTTATACAAGAAGTAGTGGTGATAGGTATCTTAAGCATTAGTGATAGAATTAACCAATCAGCTTGGTATTTGGTAAGGAATTTTAACCAATCTTTCTTGTTACTTTTGAAATGATTCAACATTCATTAATCAACATCATTATTTCAGTTATAAGTTATTCACAGCCAGACTAGCTTCCTCAAGTGTATTTTAATATTTATTAGCATTACGTTTTATGGACAATGGTTAGTTATTATTACATACAAAATCCAGTTTTGTTAAGAACCCCTAAAACTCTCAAGCCCTAAGTGAATGCCAATGTTTGCACACCTATTGTCTTGTCTCTAAGTAATTATGGTAATCAAAAGGTTAAAGAAATAATTAAATTGGGTGCTATCTTTTTATATTAATTTCAACATTTTTTATAAATGTTATCATTTTATGTTTACAAGCTAAGTAATCTACACTTCTACACTAATATAATAAAGAGGTAAAGTTTGTTTTTTTATTTTTTTGTTTGTAGGAGGTAATCTCTGGAACTAATAGTTCGATTGGAAAAATTGAAGCTATAATAGAAAGCTGCTTTACTCCTGAGTGACATAGGCTATAAATTATTTATATAACGTGGATATTAACCGAGCTATCACGACTTTTGTCTCACAAATTTTCCGCAGACAAAGTCGTGGGCAGAAGCTGTCCGTGTGTGAAGTCTGTGATAATGATATAAAAATAATTTTTGATGCCTCATATGGATATTAATGTTAAACTCTTGAGCCCCAAACGAATGCTGCCGTTCACACACCGATTGTCTTTCTATTATTTCTCAAATTACGCTATTCAAAAGGTTAGATACCCTTTCATTTTGCCAAAATATTTCCTACAATTCATACTTAACATTGAAAACTAGACATAAAGCAACTTGATTCTTAAATAAATAGTTTAAAAAATAAACCAGTTTGATTTAAATCAAGGTCAGTGAGTCACTCCATTTTGCTGCAATATTATTATACTGTTTATACAAATAGATTTAATGTTAAACACAGTCACAGAGATAATGTTAAATGTTAAGGCTAAATAGGATATAGACTGGTTACGAATTTATTTGTAGGAAAAGGTGTACCTACAAATAACAAGTGTGTGATTACATAAAATATCTTTCAGAGCCAGTTGCATTTGAATGTGTGTACTTGAGATAGTAGGAAGATTAAATTACCTGCCTGACTGCCGTATATGTTGACATTGTGGAATGTAATATAATTATATAATAAGTATTATTGATCAGATTTAAATTATACAGGAGAACAAAGTTTTTGAGATAGATCTCATGAACTGGTTTTCGCTTTCTCTGCTGTTTGATCTCCTTTTTTTTATGTGGGTAATTGTAAAATTACTTTTTCCCACTAAACCCCCTCAGTTGCTCCTTTTTTGTGAGGGGTATAGTGACTCTTTCGAACAAACCACAGACCTGTCAGGCATCAGGTCTAGCTGGCCTTGTCAATTTTGCTGACAGCTCTTTGAGGCGTGTGGAACACAACATGACGTGTACCCATAGTGGGACTTTACCAGACCGTTGGACGGTGAGCTATCCATTGCTTGCAGTCCGCAAGTCCTCAAACAAGTACTTTAAGTGTTTTCATTAAGGCCTTCATAAGGCCAAATCAATTCAAGACAGCCTAAATAGACATTGCACAGTGTTTTATAAAGCCCGATTTTCGGACATCCCATTTTTATTGCAATACTTGACAGATAACATCATTTAAATACAAGATCTCGTATCCCCATTTAGCTATCAAGTTTAGTTACTGAGTAATAAATTTTTGAAAATCGTAATTTTTCCATCCTAATTTTAACAAAAAAAATAATTACGCGTAAACTAAGCGTGATACGAAACAATGATGTTAGGTGCATTGATGGTGTATCTTATGCTGAGTATTTTAGTCGACAAATGAACCTCACATCATTGGTAGATCGAGATTTATACAGGTTTTTCGGTTTTTGGTGTTTCTCGATTTTCTCGAAAATTCCGCCGTTTCGGGAAAAGTTATTTATACAGAAACAATTCTAATTACTTCTCCAGTACACCACATAAATTTCACATCCCGATTCTATGGAACTTGGAAACTACAACCATTTTAAGTTATATCCGGATTTTACCTCGCTAGGGTTGCCAAAATCTCAGACTTTTATTTATATCCGGATTTTACATGACTTTGCTAAAAGAATACATTAACCTTGTAGTAAAATCGATGTTTTGGATTATCTGACGTGAATATACCAGGATACCAGCTTGGTATCTAAATAAAATATTATTCATCAATGTACGTTTAAAGGCATATTCAGACATTTTAAGTTATTTGAGTATTTTTATAACACTTTTGCTTGTAAAAGGTCTCTTACTACACCAATTTCAGTATCGTAAATGAATCGAATTAAATCAGTATCATAAAATTAGGATGAAAAAAATTGACAACCCTAACAAAAATAGTTAAATTGGAATAACTTCTGAGTTCCATGGAATCGGGATGTGAAATTTATGTGGTGTACTGGAGAAGTAATTAGAATTGTTTCTGTATAAATAACTTTTCCCGAAACGGCGGAATTTTCGAGAAAATTAAGAAACACTAAAAACCGAAAAACCTGTATAAATCTCGATCTACCAATGATGTGAGGTTCATTTGCCGACTAAAATACTCAGCATAAGATACACCATCAATGCACCTAACATCATTATTTCGTATCACGCTTAGTTTAAGCGTAATTAATTTTTTTGTTAAAATCCGGATGGAAAAACTACGATTTTCAAAAATTTATCACTCAGTAACTAGACTTGATAGCTAAATGGGGATACGAGATCTTGTATTGCAATGATGTTATCTGTCAAGTATTGCAATAAAAATGGGATGTCCGAAAAATGGGGTTTATAAAACACTGTGCATTGGTTATAATCCACAGGTTACCCTTCAGTGTTTATTTTGATAGAAAACAAGAAATAATAAAAATCTTTCAAAAGTCCATATCAAAATTAGTTAAAATTAATTAAACCAGCAAGTGTTTCAAATATTGGGATGTGGAAGAGTAGGGGTGAGATTTGAGATGAGAACATTGCGCCATCTCATTTATACGCACAGAACCTAATGGCAGTGACGTCACGTTTCAATGCTAGCATCCTTATTTTCTCATTTGATAGTTCCCCTTCTACACACACACACACACACATTTGAAAGACTAGCTAACGTTCTTTAAAACCGTTAAAAAATCTTTCTATTAATTGACTAATTTTGAATTTTTGACACCAAAAAGATATAAAATTAGTCAAGGTTCCAATTCCATATTATAATTTTTTGCAGATACTCAAAGTTGATATATACCTGTATGTATACCAAACTCACCGTGGCCACGCCACGGTTGTAATTGAAAACTTTATTCTAGTTTTCCTCGACGACGACATACGAATGTATGAAGCTAGGTCACTTGCGGTGTGTGATATAAATTCGAGGCATGTACTCCAACCTTACGTCTACGTAGTCTGACCTCTTAGGTAGTACGGGTAAAATAACTAATTCACCCATACTCATATTCCCGAAAGGACTGCACAGCAGGGATGTTCTAGTGGAAAAATATAGATACGGATATACAAATAATTTTATATCGGTTTCGGAAACGGTTACAGATAAATGATAAATAGGTTTTTTTATAAACGCTATTACACGTCAAATATATTGTTTCGTCCTTTGAAACTAGATTAGGCCGGTGTTTCCTAGCTGATTAAAAGAAACACCGAAACAAACTCAGTCATAGTCTATTTTAAAGTCCATACACAAACATGTCAAATCATATGAGAACCATGCAGATTGGAGTCTGAGATAGTCTTTGAAGAAAGAACCACACAGTTTTGAGTGGACTAGTCCAGTCAGTGCAAGTATTTGTCAGTATTCATGTAGCTCAACTCAGGACTACTAAGGAGCTCAACGATATGAAATTGTCTGATAACTCCTTAGATTAAATGAAAACAGCGGAAGATCAGTGACTTGCGTCTAGCGCGTGTACCGCAGAAATTAGGCCTTTTTTTATCTTCTTCATTTATGGCATAAATGAATCAGTTACAGTTGACGAGTGTCATCTACACTAATATAATAAAGAGGTAAAGTTTGTTTTTTTGTTTTTATGTTTTTTTGTTTGTAGGGGGTAATCTCTGGAACTATTGGTCCGATTGGAAAAAAATTAGCAACAATAGAAAGCTACTTTACTCCTGAGTGACATAGGCTATATTTTATGTACGCGGGCGAAGCCGCTGACAAAAGCTAGTAAAATATAAATAGCAAGATTTGATTTTATTTCTAGTGTAGATTATCATTATTTTAGCCGAGAAACATAAACAAGAATCTGTCACTCATAACATAACTCTTTAATTTAGACTTTGTCCTTATCCTTATTAACCTTTCGAGTACCGTAATTAGAGACATAATAGAAAGACAATAGGTCTTGTGGCTCAAGAGTAGAAACTAATCCGAAACCGGTGTTATACGGTAGATAGTTACGGTAACGAAAAGTATCGGATATCAGAAAAATATCCGTAAATATATCTTTTTATTCCGGATATCCGATACTTTCGCTTACCGTTGGGAAGCTCCATAAAATTCCTGCTGCACAGCATATTCCCCTAGATTAATCTGCGAAAACGCTCTCGTCGGATCAATTGAGTTCGGAGCTGGCTTTGTTATAGCTCCGTTCATTTTGTATGAAGTAACCAACGATATAGGTAAAATCCTACGTCATTTGACCTCTGTTTAATTAACATACGGCCACAGAATCATTGTATGTTGTATACTCAACTGCATGTAGCAGCAATTTAGCATTGATATCATTGGCGTAGTTACCAAATAGATAGGTGGGGTAGTGCTCTGGGAACCCAGGCTTGGGAAGGCCCCACGTCATTAGTAAATAGCATAGCATCATACTAAGCTTTATAATTTTCGTACTGCTGGTACTCTAGGAGAGAGAAGGGGCCGTAACCCTCATGCGGGCCCTTGCGGGTTAGTGGACACATGTCTTGGAATTTTTGGTTCTGGTTCGTTTCCTTACGATGTTTTTCTTCACTGTTTTGAGAGTAGCGGTGATGAATTAAACTATACAAAGTAATGCCTGGCTTGGTGTGATCCCTCGACTTACGACTTGGCCACCACTGCTCTCGTCATTACCAAACCTATTATTAAACTACAGAGGAATTCTCCCACCTGCTAAGCTAAATTACAATAATATTATTACTACTTTTATAGACATAAAAACGAGTTGTCATGACAACTCGTTTTATTCAGTAAAAGTCTGAAACTTCTTCCCTCTCCACCTAGATCATAAAAGGCTATAAGATGATTTCTCATGTAAAAAAGAGGCTCCAGTTATTTATTTTGCCCCAGGGCCGTTAGTCATCTAGCTACGCCACTGATAGACGTAGCCTTTCTGCCGTTGCAATAAGGAGGAGTTTCGTAGATCAAGTGCGGTTGACTGTATCGCATTTAGTGGTCAAAGCCGCAATTATTTGATTATTTTAGCGCCTCTGGGATTCAATTTTATTGTTTTTATATCTGATTGTTATAGCGCAGGCCTTGCTACCAAGCCCACAATATAATAGTACGAGTACAATGTTCTTTCAAACAATAATAGATAGCAACAACATATTTTGTTAAGATTTGTATCGAATGTTTTGGATTTAATTGAAAAGTAATGTAAATTATTATGAGGCTTTATAGTGGTTTTCTTTTATTCTTTTGAGATTATTATCGCAATAACGTGTTTAACAAACGTGCTTCAATAGAACTTTCCCATCTTTACATATGATTAGAATAATTAAATTTTTTATCCTTATTATAAAAAAAGTTCTCCACTTCGACTGTCTGTTCTCAATAAACTCAAAAACCACCCATTTTCATGCAGTTCTCAACAATACAGAGTACCTAATTTATGAGAACGGTTTAGATGTACATATTATAGTAAAAAAAAAATACGCGAGAACATCAAAGATTTGTAACACCCGTGCTAAACAAGGGCAGTCATTATTTTAAAATATATTTAGGCGTCATTAAAACTGTTACATGTGTTAAAAACCCAGATTAACTGACGCTAAATTCTCAGTAGTAATACCTTTAAATGAGTCATTTATTTTTTTAACACTTCATGCACATAACAGTACAAAGGAGGACTTAATGTCTAAGGCATTTTCTACCAGTGAACCTTTGTGTGATGCAGAGAATCATGATGGCAGGTGCAATAATTAATCAATATAAAATAAAAATCTTATTATATAAAAATTATTAGCTGTTCGTTAGTCTTGCTAAAACTCGACAGCGGTTGATCCGATTTAACTGATTTTGGTCTCGAAATATTCGTAATGATGATGGGAAAATATGGAAAAAAATCACAGAAAAAATTGACAAAATCCGAATAAAACTATGGCGGTACGAATTTCATTTCGATATAAACACAATTTCATAAACTAAATATAGTCATATATTATAAATACTCAAGAAATTAATTCAGATCGACCAACAGAGAAACATTATCGTTGTGATGATACTACTGCCAAATCACTTCTGTCACTTCTTATGTTAAATCTCCATTTCAAAGAACCATTCCACTTTAAACTTAATAAAACGGTACTTAAGTAGTCCTCTCAAGAGTACTAATGATTTTTCGTTCAGTTTTAATTTCTGCTATCGTCCTATAATTATCTCTATGGTAATGAAGACTTTTCTTGACAAAGGAGTCTCGTACACTCGTAGTAATATTTATGGTATTGTGTGTAAATTAAGTGCTCCGTTAATTATTTTAATTTATTCACCTACTTTGCAATGTGAGAAATCATGAATCAATTTTTACAAGTTTTTATTTAGTTTCATCTGTTTGTGATCAAATCTTGTAAATTGATCCAGTTCCCGGTTACCGATTGAGTTGAAATTTTGCATTGAGTCAATCAGAATACAATATAATTATGACGTGGAGTTGATCTGGTAATGGAACCGGGAATTAGATACAGAGTTCCTATGGGCAGGTTACGTATTATATGAGTTACTATGGGCATAGGAACTCTGTAATTAAACGACACAACCCCATCGATTTTGGGCTCGTGTGATTCGTCTTGCTGAGTTTTAAACGTATAGGTATACCGCGCTAGAAAAGCTTATTATATTATGACAAAAAAAAAATCATTTAAGTAAAACTTGATTTTAATTTTTAATTGTCCATATTTGTTGCAGAATGACGACGGAGACGATTAATGTAACAGCTCAGCCCATCACCGAGATAGTGCACGAAAAGGGCATGTTTCTACAAACGCCAGGAGCCCAGGGTATCGCCGGCATATTCGTGTTTGCCGCGCTTTTCATTACTTGCCAACAGGTAAATTAATTACATGTCTCTCCCATATTCAGGTACCCTCATTTGCAAAGGTCGTACTATCGTTGTAGGGCCGGCAGTTTCGAAGTAACGATCGCGTACCGAAATAATTCAGTCGCTAAGATATTAATATTGCAAGCAGACAAATTTTTATGTCCTTGAATATTTTGACATGGTAATTTAATTCTTTGAAGCACTAAGTTATTCATAAAAGTTTGATTAAATTATAAGATTTTATATTATTAAGTAGGCCGTCGTAAATTATGAAGTAAGTTATAGTATAGTATTTTTCCCAAATAATTCAAGGAGGGTTTGGTGATCGGTAACTACAGTCTGTTTCACTATAAAGCTTATGGAGGAAAAATTTTGTTGTTTCCTCCATGATGACGCTAGAACTACATTAAACCGACGCACACGTCTGATTTGTACTGCGCGTAACGTGGAACGTAACGAAAGTGTAGCTCTACAAGTCTAGTTACACAAATGTATGGATACCGACGTGTCCAGATCGGCATGTGTGGCACACGTGTGTGCAGTGTGGTTCTACCTTGAGTCGAGCCTGCAGGCCTTGATAAGTTTAACCATCTATTAGGAAAACCTCGGGTAAACATGCAGAAAATTTAAACGGCAAAAAACGCGTCCCGCGTGCGATTGCACGCATTACAATAAATACTTCCATGAAAAGGGCATTTGCGGAGCAAATCCGCATGCGTAATGTAATCCGCACGATATTAAAATTCCCTAAGTTACTTTCGGATCTTTGTCTCAACAATACAAAAGGCAAGTGTCTTTGTTAAGGCAGTCTGTGTCGCCACAGGTGTTCCTACTGCCTACGTCATGAAGTTTTTAGAAGATCTTGTGCAAAAAGTTCAATACAAGTCGACTGTCAATAGACAATAAAGTGCTTGCGAAGATAGATTGTTAACTATTGTCATTGAAAACTCACAAGCTATTAAATAGATGCCATTGAAATACATAGTCACTAGTTACTCTTCAACGACACTCCACTAGAGAGCGTGTCTATATTTTTCTGCTAATTGAGTGTATTAGCCAATAATGTTTTCGGTGTTATGGACCAAATGAAATTTCACGAAAGCAGGAAGTAATTAGTTGACTTAATCACCTACGTTTGTAGCGTTTACGATCTGATGGTGCGGTCCATTAAGTAATTACATTTCTAAGTAAATGTACTGGTATGTGATGTTAGAAGAACGCTACAGTGGCTCACATAGGATACAGAGTGACGTCAGAATCAGATATTCCTTAGTCTTTACTCAAAATAAAAAGGCACAGAAGTCAATCTCATGTTTGTACTTCACTTTTCATACTTACGCACGGCGGTCGCGCAAGGGTTGTCAACTGGATTATGCACAACAAATTGTCGTGGTAGTTGCAAAATTTCACAGACGTGCGTCTCAAACGTGACACCCTCGCGGTCGTAATGATCCTCGTTGAGCCCGGTTTTCGCGTCGGTGAACGGTGTATATGTGTGCGTTGCTCGAGCGCGCTTTGTACGTAGATTGACATCTGTACCTATATAATTTGTGGCAACAGTGGCTCACATCGGATACAGAGTGACGTCAGAATCAGATATTACTTAGTCTCGATGTCTGTGGACTCTGTATATTGTTTACGCGGTGAAAATTACGTCATGATGACGCACCTGCCTCCTAAACTTATAAACAGTTACAACACTGCTATACTGCTATACAGAACAGTTTTCCTCATGAATGATGCAGCACTACACCTCCTATTATGTTAATGTCATTAAGTATCCATCTACTCTCAATCACGCGATACTATGACTATTTACGCAAAGCAATTGTAACTATCGCCTCTCAGAAAATATATCTACATTTATTTTACGACAGGTACTCTCTGCACTAAAAAAATATCAAAAAAGGAAATAAACAAAAAAAAAAATGAAGTCGGAAAACATAAATAATGTAAACTAACCTTCTGCCAGCGGCTTCGCCCGCGTGAATGTAGGGTTTCCTAAACAAACTTTAGAGCCCCATTTCATCCCTTTAGGAGCTGAATTTCGGAAAATCCTTTCTTAGTGCCTAATCGCCTACGTTATAAAAGGAAGCCTTGTGCAAAATTTCACCCTTCTAGTCCTAGTAGTTTCGACTGTGAATTTATACGTCTGTCAGTCATTTTCTCCTTTTATATTATAGATAAGACAAACAAATATTAATAATATTACATTAAAATTTCATCCGCCAAAACGTTCTCTGCACTTCTTCAAAAACAATCGCACATAGAGTGGAACTTACTTGTATGAACTTTTGTTGAGAAGAATAAAAAGACTCCAAGTCAGGCCTTCAAACGTGGGTAGGTAGGGTGATGCGGACAGCTAGTTCTTTATTGCGTATAAAATCAATATTTTATTAAACTGTATCGCTCCCCTGGCATCACAAGGTGTGTTGCTGGCATTTTTCTCAACTCAGGAATAAACCAACCCTATCCCTGTTGCCATTTTATTTACATAAGTTTTGTCGACCTTTTACTGGGGTCGGCTAAATCCTAGACAAATATATTTTTTTTAATTTTTACTGTACTGTCGTTGAATCTAAATTGCTAAACTGTATTTGAGTGCAATAATATTTGTAGAGGAGAATTCGTACGGCAAGTACCACCCTTACGTTGTTGACACTTCTACGGTCCGAACTTTGATACTGCGTATTATTATTTCGAAGGACAGGCACAATTTGCCTACAGCGGCCTTCCCGTCCGATTATAATTTAGGTGTCTTCAAGGCTAGAGTGAATGGGTTCTTAGTAAACTTCAGTTTTTTTTTATTTCTCAGGTTATTCTGAGGCTAAGCTCATCTTAACAGAATTTTGTGCTTTAATGTGCCAGTAAGACTATTGATTTTTCTAATTCTTCTATCTACTTCTGATAAAATTTGGTCGCTGTGGAGTTAGTGCAGTTTTGACGTTCACGCATTGTGAGATCGCTGTAAGAAGTAAGAAGGCTTCTGTTTAAAAGTTTTGATAGACGACATAATGCCAATAAAGCGTTGCAGCGGACTTTGTATTAGCTTTTTAGTATTTTGACAAATAGTTTCTATGAACGTGCTTGTCTATCGCTAGGTTTAAAGTCGATGGTTGCAATAAATCTTTGAATTAAAATCATATTGCACTGTGGGTGGTCGGTGGTCATAGAACCATAATCTTTCACATTACCTCTATATTCTGGTGTAGAAAGTGTGAAACCATTGGGTATTATGCATTTACTTCTTATGTTTAATGCATATATTATGCAGGTTAACATATTATTATGCTACATCAATCATAATTTCTTTAAAATTGACAAAATGTAAAATGTGGCGAGAGTTTTCTATTTGAGAATGTATACATACATCAAAAAGAAATTTCGATTAAGTTTGAGAAAATGACTTAATAGGATATGGAAACGGAAAATATGTTTTTGCGTTTTCCTTGGAGATAACAGCTATATCAACGTAAAACTAGGGCGAGGATATTTCAGAACTATGGTGCACTTTCATAGAGTTGCGTTTTATGAAGTGCTTACAATTTGGCTCAGTTCTGTGTAAACACTCAGAATATTATAATACATTTTGGGAACACATTCATTGTGCGTATAGCTGAAGAGTGGAATTCCTCGCTCACCGTCCGGTTGTTTGGTAACAGTCCGTATGCTGGAAGCCCAAGTCGCGCGTTCTGTTCCCACGCGCCTCAAGAAGTTGTCAGCCGTAGAGACTCTGCAAAGGATCGAACTCTACTGAGGCCCAGGGCCTCTTTTTGGAAGGAAGGCTTGGCCCCAGTGCGAACCACTATAAATCAAACATCGATACGTAGTTATAGTTCGATTTACAGTGATCGATCAATTGGTATTCGATTATTTGGAATTCGAAAAGTTAAGGCTTGCGTGCTCCATCGTTGCCGACGAGTTGTGTGAGATAGTGGTCAAGCGTGAGCTTATCTATAATAAAAGAAAGATATTTTCCTGTAAATCACGCTATTCAAATATTACATTATCCGCTCATCGCTGCTGGAACGTTATGCAATTTAGAAACGTGCGTTTGATAAATTTGATGCAGGCATCAACAAAATGTTGGTGCGTCGTGCTGTGACTATAAGTGGTGTTGTTGCAACAATATGAAATTCCTATTATGATAAGCAGTAATAGAATAGAATGTTAACTATTACATGCATTTTATTTGTTGAATTCTTGGAACTTATTTATACACACTGTATACATCGCTCACTCATTATTTAAATCTCTTTTCGTAGTCGCATTACGTTTGAAATAAAAAGCACTTTTTAGCTCTTGTGTGTAGATAAATAAATAAATAGATATAATTCCTGTGTTGTAAAAACCAGGCTCTTTCGAGTAGTGACATCTCATCATCTGTGCCTGGGTGTAATTTATCTATAATATGCATGTATTTAGAAATGTATAAGTATATTTATCAGTTGTGTAGTACCCATAACACAAGCTCTGCTTAGCTTGGGACTAGACGACGCCGACGTTGTGTGATAGTTGTGGTATTCAACGTTGTATTTATTATATTATAATAAACAGTATATTTATCTATCCATCTAAAAAGAGGAAAATAATCAATTTTACACAAAAAGTAAAATTGTTCCATTGTAGTTGTATTGCAATTTTCAGTAGTAGGTTTCAAAATATACCGAAATTGAAATTACATTTTATTTTTTGTCACTCCTCGTGAGTGACAGCCGTAACAAAATAGTAACGGTCACAATATCCCGAAATTTATTATTGCCGCAGGGGCACTACACAGGGACATAAAACGACATATTGTATGTTAGAATAAAGGTGTCATTCGAACATTGGTAGCATGTGCACGTGCGTTTTCATAGAATATCCATATACAGGGTGTCATTGACATTGTAACGCAAACGAATACCATAGATCCACCATACCATAGATCTGTAGGGGCCCTACAGGGTCGAAGCCTCCCGGAGCTGAGGGTTGGTGCGAAAGCGTTACACCGGGGCTCTGGGAATTAGGCAAGGGAGGCAAGGGGTAGGTTGTTTAGTCAGGAAGAGTCTGACACTGTTTCTCGCTCCGCCCAAGAGTGGGATTCGTCATTCGATGATTTTTGAAAAAAAACCATACCACAGATACCATATAACCGACGAAAAATTTCACCACTAGGGGGTCCAGAATCATGTAGGTACTGGATCCGTAGTATTCGTTTGTGGTACGATGTCAATGACAGCCTGTATAGAAAATTTGTCATGCTGCCGGGCCTCGGCTGCGAGTGCTGTCTTGACCTGCAGCCACAGTCGTGTTCGGAATGGTTTTCACACAAATCCATACTACTTCAGTCGTTTAGCTGCAGCTGGTTTCGTGTATTCGCACCCAGTAGCTGAGGTTCGAATAGCACATTAAAAAATCAATAAATCATCAATAAATTCATCAATTTCCTAGTAAAATATAGGCCACAGGCATTCGTTACAAAAATCCTGTTCTTCATAACCATGATATCACGTTGTGATATTTATATAATACTAGCTTTTGACGCTTCCGTTGAATACTCTACCTAGACTAGAACCTTGTCTTGACAATATCAAACACAACAAAAAAGAATTAGGGAAATCGGTTCAGCTGTTATTGAGATTTGAGCTTAGCAACACATTCAGCGATTCAGTTTTGTGTGTGTAACTAAGGGAAACTAATTGACGGAAAATATATTCCCACATGAGTTTATCGTAAAAATCGATATGGTTAAGCCATATAATATGCGGGATGTCATGGGTTTTAAATGAGAGTCAAGCCACAATATTGTGTAGGTTAAAATAAAATGTTTAGATAGAATATTTTCCGCTCATTTTACTCCCGTCTTTAACTACGTGGAACTGGAGCCTCCTCCTGGGATCTCTGTGTTTCAATTTGAAGTTGTCTTCGTCCGTCTTTTGTTTAGTTCCCGGCGAAGTAGCTGCTCTCACAGTTCTTCCCATGAGAATGTTACTTGCGACTACAAAATGACAAGAGGAAAGGATTTATCCTCTCATCCTTTTTTATATAACTAGCTTCTGGTTCTTATTTATGTGTTAATATAGGTGTTTCCATAATCATTTTGGACTCCCGTTTCAACCCATCGGTAGGAATTTTGAAAAATCCTCTCTGTGCTCGCCTACGTTGAATAAAAAACCTTGTGCAAAATTTCACGTTTCTAGACGCAAGTCTCAGCTGTTGATAAACCAATCAGTCAATTACTCCTTGTATATTTTATAGTAGGTATATAAAAAGTCAATAGTTGAACAAATCAAACATAATTTTAAGCAGACCCACATCGGGAAGTGGATTTAACAAAATGTAGACCACATTTTTTTCGCGTATTAATTGGCAATTAATTTTTAAAACCTTATCGATACTTAATTCTATCGTATTCATCTAGAATTCGAACCTGGCTTGAATGTAAAGGCTAATAGAATTCCAGTTTTAAATATCATTTCATAAAATCGTCATTGAATTAAGGATTATTAGCTGTTATGTTGCGTTCATCGTATTTAATCTCTGCGTCAGTGATGACTGGTTTTATAAAGAATTCATGTGCAGTCATGCTTTTAGAAATTCTCGTCATCTATTCTGTACTAAACACAAATCTGTATCTAGTAAATGGGTTCCCCCTTTCCCCCCTTTTCTTTAGAAGACTGCAGACTTTGCTCCGTCAACACTTTTGTGTAGCGATGAGACACTGATGATGGAATACTGGGCTTTAGAAAGCTATTTTCACGTCTAAAGTTCAAGGTGTTAATAATATAGGCATTATGCTAGAGGTGCTACACGTGGGGCTTATATGTACATATCATATTAAATAAATATTAATAACTACAAGGATTCGGCAATTTGCCACATATTGTATTATTACTACTATTATCGTGTCGTGAAGCGGAAAAGGCAAATTAATTTCAGACTGTTACTGTAATGCCCTTTAAATACATATTGACGTTGCGTTGTTTCATTTATTTCGTATATTTATTAAACTCTTGAGCTCTACGCGAAAGCCCCGGCGTTCGCACACCTATTGTCTTTCTATTATATCTTTTATTGCGGTATTTAAAAGGTTAAAGGCATGAAACAATGTTAGTATTATCGTCTATTTTGTTACTTAGCAGTGGTGGCCGAGTGATAACAGCTAGGCGGTTCCGACTTACGAGTTGTAGGTCGCGCCAAACCCAGTAAGGCGCATTACTTTGTGTAATTTCATCATTACTGCTCTCAAAACGGTGAAGGAAAACATCGTGAGGAAACCGGCATGTCCTAGAACCAAAAATTTTAAGACTTGTGACATCCGCACTGGGCACGCTTGTGTCCCAACAGTGGGAACATTAAAAAGGCTGATTACAAAGTTTGTAATTTAAAGTTGCTACACTAGACAGACAGATATAAAATATAAACACAGGAAAATTATTTTTACATTCTCGTTAGGCTGATAGCGATCTAGAGCGCCGATGTAAAATTACGGCATTAGTCAATTCTTTTGTAGCACTATCAGAACATTTCTTATCGCACCTCGTTATGGGCTATATTCCGTTTTGTATTTGCAAACTGATAAAGTGTTATTATGGTTCGAGTATAGTATGAATAATGGCTTTTTAGCCACAAGAGAGCTGCGAAGTTCGCGCCATGATGTATTCGGTTTTTTGACCTTGCGTTTTCCCACCGGGACGGGAAATGTTGGTACTTTACTGTTATAATACAGTTGAACAGCCTTTAATATAGTAAGTCATGTACTGTACATGGTGAGCTACATTTTTATGTGGTTTAACGTGTGGTAATGGAGCGGTAACGTGGATAAAGGCGTCACGCAGAAGACGTTTGTCCTTTATTGTTGTTACGTGCCTAAGTAAATCATTGTTGTTGGTAGATTTTTTTTCTGTTTGGCGGAAATCATGATTTACGAAGATGAAGATGAGACTTAGATTACATAAAGAAGATATTTTTGTGAAATAAACTTGACTAGTGCGGTTTTTATAATAATCCCCGACTTACAAGTTGAACCATCATGGTGGCTCACCTTTAATACGCCGATGTATCTATGTATGAATGAAACCGATTTTCGGGTCTCAATCGAAGTGGAGGGTTGAGCCTAATCATACCAAGCCCAGTCGTCAACGGCGCGCACTGTTCCCGCGCGCCTCAAGGAGTTGTCAGTAAACCGTAGGGACCCTGCAGAAGGGTCGAAGCCAACTGGGGCCATGGGTTCGCGTCTGAAAGGAAGGCTCTGGCCCTGGTGTATATGGCAACGTTGGAATGGGGTAGGTTGTTTAGTCAGTAAGAGTCTGACACTTGTTTCCCGCTCCGCCCAAGGGCGGGACTCGTCATTGGATGATTTTTACCTACCTAAAAAAAAAAAAAAAAGCCTAATCATAGCAAATGGACCAACTTATTTACCGCGTAGGTACTAAAATACCCAAACACTACAGTCTTTTAAACTCTTGGGCCCCAAGTGAACGCCGGCGTTTGCATACCTACCTATCGTCTTTCTATTATGTTTCTTTAATGATATTTAAAAGGTTAAAATCATAATTGGAACATTGTTGTTCTACAAATTCGCAGAAATTGTGTTTATTCGTAATTTTTATTGTACATTACCCAATGAACGGCGTATGCTTTCTACTGTTTATCTTGCTAGGTTATCAAAAATGAAGCGCAAACTACTTTTAAGATGACCTCTTCTAAAGTATGATTTAGAAATAATGAGTAGAATGTATGTATTCTCTTCAAAGTGTTTATTTTTAAATACTTATTGTATACAGTATGGAATGGATGGAGAGGGATAGAGAGGAAGAGGGAGGCCGAAGAAGAGATGGATGGATTGTGTGAGGAGTGATATGAAAGAAAAGGGAGTTAGTGATAGTGTGACGGGTGACAGGACAGAGTGGAAGAAAAAAACATGTTGCACCGACCCCAAGTAACAACAAGATCTCGCCAAGATCCGACGGCCGTATTGTATGCATACAGTGTGACCCGTGACGCGTACCAATTCAGTATTATTTGATTTCCGTTTTCATTTCAAAAATAGAAATATGTGCCAAGACATTATCTATTCTGTTCACAAGTCCAGAACGATTTTTGTTCCGTAGAGTCGCCTATCAACACAGCTAATAGCCTACCTAGCCCTCAATCGGACACTAATGATATAGGCAGGAAAATAGATAGGCAATTTGCCTACACTAGCTCTATTAATTCATAATCATGGGATACTAGACATTCGAGGGCGCGTAGTTTCCCACGAGCGCCTCAAAAAGACGTCAGCAAAATTGAAGAGGCCTAGTATGGCCGATGCCTGCTATGAGAGCGTCTGAAAAAGCTACTGTGTACCTAGTTATCTAGTTGGCCCTAGGACGCAAAGCACAAATTAAGGAATCTAGGTATTTGTAGTGCCAACGCGGCTCTGAGGACCTCACAGTCTTCTCAGGGATGTACCCTAAAAGGCGTTGCACAGTTTCCGGGGTTGTCTTTTAAGAGGACTCGGGGCTTCTTCCATGTGCTGATGGTGATCACCGGGGTGGTTTTAGTGAGATAAGAATCCCACACTCCCTGTTTTTTTACCTAAAAGTCCAGGCGTCTATTGATGATTTCCCCCGAAAGCAAAAAAAAAATGGTATTTGTAGTGCCACGTTGCCGTACGGTTGAACGACATAATTATGTCACCCATTACTCGAATCTCAATCGCACTCAACGCTCTCCTTGAATCCAGTCCTGGACTAAATCTGTTCCCTGATAAATGGAAGGCGATACTGACTGAATGTCTGGTGATTTGCAAGAAGCCTCTGTTTAGTTATTAATTTATATTTTCCTTAATGTGTTTTACACTATTTTTTATCTGATTTAGGTAATCAGTGTATTTGGCATTTTATCGTTCTGAATAAATAAATTGGCGGTTTTTAGTTTTTTGACCTCATGATCAACGATTGCATCACTACTGATGTTATCAGGTGGGATTGCAGTCAAGCGCTAGTTTAGGTAAAGGTTTGGTACCGTCAGAGTTATTTGATGACCGTCCTCTCTCAAAAATAATATGGGACTAGCTTTTGCCCAAGGCTTCTCTGCCGTCAACTGATTATTCTACTCTACTCCACTCTACCCTAACTTTTTCTGTCATAAGAACCTTCAATTGACAATAAAAAAAATCCGAAATCGATTCTGCTGCGCTTAGCGACATATTCAGCAATTTATTTTTATATTAAAAAAGATATTACCTAGATATAGTGCATTTTTAGGGTTCCGTAGCCAAAATGGCAAAAACGGAACCCTTATAGTTTCGTCATGTCCGTCTGTCCGTCTGTCCGTCTGTCCGTCTGTCCGTCTGTCACAGCCGATTTACTCGGAAACTATAAGTACTACAGTGATGAAATTTGATGGGAATATGTGTTGTATGAACCGCTACAAAATTATGACACTAAATAGTAAAAAAAAGAATTGGGGGTGGGGCCCCCCATACATGTAACTGAGGGATGAAAATTTTTTTTTCGATGTACATACCCGTGTGGGGTATCAATGGAAAGGTCTTTTAAAATGATATAAAGTTTTCTAAAAAACATTTTTCTTAAAGTGAACGGTTTTTGAGATATCAGCTCTCAAAGTCGTAAAAAGTATGTCCCCCCCCCTCTATTTTTATAACTACGGGGTATAAAATTCTAAAAAAAATAGAGGTGATGCATGCTAATTAACTCTTTCAACGATTTTTGGTTTGATCAAAGTATCTCTTATAGTTTTTGAGATAGGTTGATTTAACTGTAATTTTGGTTAAGTTATTGTGCTTACACTGAAAACGATGGCTGAACCTATAAGTACAAGGCAAAATATCGGGAGAGTTTAGGCTCCATTCACCAGGTGTATAAATTGACATAATAAGTTTATTATATTTGCTGCTACGGAACCCTTTGTGCGCGAGCCCGACTCGCACTTGTTAGTTAAAGTTTTAAAACTTAGCTGCGTTTTCCACCAAACTGTAAATATAAGAAACGTTATTTTTATAAGTTACTGTAACAGCATTATAACCGTTATATGTTGATCTCAATTAATACTACTTCGTCTAATGATTTTAATAGTAAATGAAGAGAGCGTATCGTTATTATATTACGAATGTTCTGCTGACCTTATTATGTTATATTCTGTAATATTCCATTTTATTTTTTATTGTAAAAATCATATCTACGCTCTCAAAATTTAACTTTGCAATATAAAACAAATAAACATATCAACATATAATAAAAAATAAGCGATTTTGGATAAATTGCTTTGCTGCAAGCAATTATTACACGTGCTATGGAAAATAAAATTGTGTACAACTATAAAAGTCCTGTCCCGGCTTCATTCGGTCGCAAATTACGCACTGTTTGTGCGTTCCTTGAGTATTGATTTGGGTGTTTTTAGGATTCAGTAGTCAACAAGGAACCCTTATAGTTTCGCCAAGTCTGTCTGTCTGTCTGTCCGCGGATAATCTGAGCGATCGTTAGCACTAGAAAGCTGAAATTTAGTATCATATGTATATTAATCACGCCGACAAAGTGATAAATAGAAAAGTGATAAAAAATGTTTTATATAGGGTATCTCTTCTACACATAAAGTGGGGAGTGATTGTTATTTTCATTTCTACCATAACGTGTGATATATTGTTGGATTCGCAGTCAAGCAGTTTTAAATATCATTAAAAAAATATATTCGACACGCCCCAATGTTGAACGGATGTTACTAATCTTTGAAATTGCCATTATTCTCTTACTATAATATGCACCCTTCTGATGAATCACTTTGTCTAATGGTGAAAATCGCATGATAATCTGTTCAGTAGTTTTTAAGTTTTCCGTATTCATAAAAACAGTAACAGACAGGCAGGTAGGCAAAAACTGTAAGGTGGTTTTCTAATTTTATGCGTGCCAATTCGAATATTATAATATTCATTCATTATATTGTCGCCAAACGGTCAACTTTCGATTGACGAAAATGTGTTAATTAATTTGCTCGCATTTTGTCGTGACTGACCAGTGAGGCAGTGACCAACCAATAACTGTGAACCGCAGCGAAGAACTTGGATGGATTGACAGCGTCAATTATAGCTGTTGTTCTATTTATTTATTTATTTATTTATTTAACAATTTATGTACACACGAAATAATAAAAGAAAAGAAAAAGAAATAGAAAAATAGGTACAGAGGTGATGCTTGTTCTTTTTGTAGTATTAATTTAAATGCTACACATTTGTAGAATATATTGGAAAATATTGTATATTATACAAGCCCGCCCGTTCCATCATCGGACCACTTTAGACGTACGGCGATGCGGCACCGGTACATGGTGGACATCCCACCCGTACATAGAAATCGTTTTGGCAATACATTTATTGTGCGTACAGCCTGTGTTTTCTGCGTAGGCGTTTAAGTCAAGAGTGAATAGGTTACTTCTAGGCTAAATTCCTCCATTGTAGACCACAATATCATCGTTTACCATCAGGTGATATAGTGGTCAAACGTGAGCCTACCAATAATAATAAAAAATATATATACCTGACTGAACTAATACTAGCTTTTGCCCGCGACTTCGCTCCCGTCAGCTGACTACATACTCTACTCTACCTTTCCCACGCTAGCTACCTTACCTTACTATACACTATTCTACCAAACATACCAACCCAACCCAATATTCCACAACTATCACACAACGTCGTCTACTCCCAAGCTAAGAAGAGCTATGTTATGAGTACTAGACAACCAATAAACAAACTTATATATTTCTAAATACAAACAAATTATAAAAAAATTACACCCAGACACAGAACAAAAGATCGTGCTCATCACACAAACATTTGTCCTGAGTGAAAACTAAAGAAACATAATTAAAAGATTACGTACTAACAAAATAATATACAATACAACAATAAGAATAATTATGGCTGTAATAGAGGTGTCACCAGCTGTATCAATAGATTATTGCTACGTCATGACAACTTAACAACTTTCAACAATTGTTTCAAAGACATTTATTTTATTTTCCGTGTCTGTTTTGATGAACACGTTCAGTTTCAATATTTTTAACCTTACTTAGGTGTCTTACAATTTTAGTTTGCTCTTATGAGGGTGTTCTAAAATAACATTTATCAGGTGGGAGCACTGAGGCGTCAGGTCCAAGCACATGTCGAAAGTGTGTGTGACGTCATTGTCAACGTCAAACCTTAGACGATAACGTCATGAGTATGTCACAGCCATCTGGTTAAATTAATCGTCCAATTGGACGCCTAGGGCCTCAAACGCCGGCGTCCAATTGGTTGCCTACGCCGATAGTTGGTTGAACTAAAATCACTTAACGTTTAACAGCTTAGCGTATTGAAAGTTAGCCCTTTCAAAATTACTGATTTGATTGGACGTCGGCGTTCAATGAACGCCCTAGGCGTCCAATTGGATGGCTAATTTAACCAGATGGCTGCGACATATTATATATATACGTTTTTAAAGGATTTGATGGCTAAATGGAAATTTTTAATTTAAAAAACATCACATCACTATAGAGCGTATAGTGATGTGATGTTTTTTAAATTAAAAATTACCTTAACGTTCACGTTCTCCTTCAAAGTCCAATCCAATGTTACTTGTTAATATTTATTAAAAATCAATGACCAACTTTGATTTTTTGACAAAAAATTTGGTTGATTCCAAGTAACATAGGATTGAACCACCGCGTCTGTATGAAGACGATAAACTTAAACAATCGTATGAATTTTCATGCAGTTTCCAACTATAGACAGAGTAATTCATAAGAAAGGTTTTTGTGCATAATAAAAGCATATTTTTTCTTTAGAGAAACACCGACAATTTCAAATGTTTGGTAACACACGTGCGAAACTGGGGCGGTCAGCTAGTTTTATCTATAGGTAACCTTTTACGTCACCTTGTCAATCACTCCTTTATGTTCTTGTGTCTCTTTACCCAACCCCCTCAAGACCTTTCTCGTTGGAAGATTTCTGACAAACCCAGCCAGGCGCATTACTTTGTGTAATTTATTTCATCACCACTGCTCTCAAAACGGTGAAGGAGAACATCGTGATGAAACCGGCATGTTCAAGAACCAAAAATTCTAAGACATGTGACATCCACCTATTCGCATTGGGCCCGCGTGGTGGATTACGGCCCATTCCCTCTCCTAGAAAAGTGGCCTGTTGTCCAGCAGTGGGAACATTAATAAGGCTGATGATGATGATGAACACGTGATTCACCTCTGTGTGGACAGTCCACTTCTATCATCAACATGCTGTTTTCTTGGTCTATCTCTGATCTTGTTATGTCCTTTTTCTTAATACTTGTTTTTGTTTGATTCCAGATCTACCAGCACTTGCGCTGGTACACGAACCCATCGGAACAGCGCTGGATAGTGCGCATCCTGTTCATCGTACCTATATACGGCTGCTACAGCTGGATCTCACTGCTGTTCTTCAATGGAAACTCCTACTATGTATACTTCTTCACTGTCAGAGATTGCTATGAAGGTAACTGATTGTCTTACTTTAGAAATCTATACTCAAGTAGGGTTTTACATAGTTTAGACACCCATTACATCTCTTTAGAAGCTGAATTTTGAAAAACCCTTTGATAGTATTCGCCTACGTCATAAAAGGAAGCCTTGTGCAAAATTTCACGCTCCTAGTCCCAGTAGTTTTGACTGTGCGTTGATATGTCAGTCAGTCAGTTTCTCCTTTTTTTATTTATATATATATATAGACTGAAGAGTTTGTTTGGATAAACGCGCTAATCTCAGGAACTACCGGTCCGATTTGAAAAATTATTTCAGTGTAGGATAGCTCATTTATCAAGGAAGGCTATAGGCTATAATAGCATTTCGCTACAACCTCCACGAGAAGGGCTGTAAGTAAAGATGCAGGTGAAACTCTGGGTGACAGCTAGTTAGAATATATTTTTGTAATTTGCATTTAGATTGTGGTTTAGATCAAAGATTCTACCGCTTACGGCGCTAAAGTCTGTCCGAAAGGTTTCGCAAGATTGTAAGGACATTATTATAACGGATGTTGGCCTTCTAATACATGAATCGATAACAATGACGTTAGAGAGGATGACGCATGTAGTCTGTTAAACATTGGTAAATAGTGGCCGACAAAGTGTTTCTTCACAGCTCTTTGAGTAGCTAAGGAAAGGTTTCTTTAATACCTTCAAACGACAAATAGAGGTCTTTTTTATGGTGAGTAACAATCATCTAATGACAAATCACGCCCTTGGGCGGAGCGGGAAATAGTGTCAGGCTCTTACTGACTAAATAACCCACCCCGTTCCTACGTTGGCTTTATACCAGGGCCAGTCTTCTTTTCAGACGCGAACCCTTGGCCCCAGTTGGCTTTGACTCTTTTGCAAAGTCCCTACGATTTGCTAACAACTCCTAGAGGCGCGCGCTACAGTGCGCGCCGTCGATGATTTAGGCTAAGTCCAGACGGTTACCAGGCGATGGGACGGCGAGTTACCCATTGCTCGCTGTCGGCAAGCCCGCGATCAAGTAGAGGTTTGCCTAACCCCAATGGCGTTTGTGTTTATCAGGCCATCGGCTCTCATTGAACTATATTATTTGCTGTGTAGGATATCCTTTATAGATTCAGATAAGTAGATACAATGGTGTCAGCAGACTATGCAAATAGATTAGATAACCACAGCTAAATAACGGTTAGCGTATCATGTGGCGGAATAAATTGACCATTTGCACTAGAATCCAGCGGCTAAGAGTTTCTTTTTAAACGTACGGCTTATGCAAATAATACGCCGATTACGCAATGTCCATAAATAAAGTTCTTTTTTATGAAGAAGATGCACATTTCAAACTGTTTGTTTTTCCTTTCGTTTGCGAGTGCGTCAGCCGAATCGATTAATTGATTCGAACTAAATAACATCAGAGAATCGATTACGCAATCGATTTATAAATCGCTTCGTTCATTGTTGAAACTGGAATGCCTTATAACAGGCTCCTTCAATTGAGTTGTATATGGCAATTGGCAATGTGATAAAAATATATTTATGATAGCAAAGTCCTCAGTCTTTAAAAAAATCACAGGGTTTTGCAATCATTTTTTAGAAAGTTGAACGAGACGAAAACGAGCACAAAAACACAGAATGAACAAAAAAATACTGTTATTTGTTATGATTATACCTACTTACCTACCTTTTTTTGCGTGGGAAATAATCAAATGATTTCTACCGGTCAGCATAGAGGCGTAGAGCGAGGAGTCTCAGTGTTTTATTAACTAAAACCCAAAGTCCTTTCAGTAACCAAAGTAGTAGTAGTTTTCAGTAGTATCTTTTCAATAACCTTACCCAAGTGTCACCCTAACAACCAGTCCGTAGGGATCCTGCAGAAGGTTCGAAGCTAACTGGGGCCAAGGGTTCGGGTCTGAAAGGAAGGCTCTGGCCCTGGTATATATGGCAACGCAGGAAAAGGGTTAGGTTGTTTAGTCAGTAAAAGTCTGACACTGTTTCCCGCTCCGCCCAAGGGCGGGATTCGTCATTGGATGATTTTTACCTTGTCCAGTCGCCACTCCAGAAACTTTCGCGCCTATCGACCATAATTATGTTCTGCGAACAATGTTCCCTGTCAACTACTCCAGAGACGATTCTTCGAAGCTATTGTACTTAAAATCGTATCAATAAGTTCTTTGAGAATTTCGATTGTTCTCAACAGGTCCAGCTGATTAATTAGCATTACTTTACAATTCGGATTTTCCATATGACGAATATATAGCTCATTCATCGTTGGCTATTCCATTGAAAAACTTCACAATTCATTTCATATAACAATAGAGTCACTGCGAAATATTTAATAACTGTTTACGTATAGCTAATCAAACAAGCAATTCATTATGCGTTCTATTCGTGATCTTGATATTAGGGTCATGGTTGCTTGTACGAAAAGTTTAAGGCTTGCTATATTATTCAGTAAGAAGACGTTCGCTTTGATATTGCAATATCGTACCTATGTATACTTGTACAATGTTTTGCTATTTCGAGTTTTACAATTTTGTAAGCTACACATTATTAATCATTTCACGTTATTAATTAAAAATGTATGATGTATGTTAAAAATCAAGTCATAGTTTAAAATATTTATGAAACTTTTTTCATAAATATTTTACATCAAACTGAACTAAAAAAAAAAATCGTCAGCTGCGTGGTGGACGGGGTCGAAGAAGTCGTCATTTGCACCTTTACGTCCCGGTCTATAAATAGTTTTGTGATTTCATTTATTGATTAGTTTTATTTCTTTATCCTTGTTTTTTTTTTGCGTCCGTCAATGAGCTTTAAGACATCTATTAACTTACTATCGTAAGTTCTAAGTCTCAAGCAATGAGGAACCTACAGTAATACAGTACCAACTAGCGCAGAGGGTATTGTTATTGTGGCCTTATGAAAGATTATAATGTCGACACTATTCTTACCGTGTCCAAATTCGTATAAAAAATAAATACCTCATTGTAAGAAGCCTCTAAAACGTTAGCCTTGTCTTTAGGACAGTTCTAGAAATAATTTTATATCTTTATTTTTTCATTAGAATATACCTTTTCGAATAGTTAAACCATCACAGACTTAGACAGACACACACGTGTTATACGTCTGCCCCCTTAACCAAGTTACAATCGTTTTGTTTAGTGTTAGTGCTTGTAGTTGGTCCCGCCCCCAATACCCTTGTTCGGACGTCATCTCAACAAAGGAATTATAAGCGTTGGTATCTACAACTCCAAACGAAACGATTGTAACTGGCCCCGCCCTCAAATTCTTTGTTCGGACATCATCTCAACAAAGGAATTGAGGGCTTGACTATCTACAAGTGCTAACTCTATACGAAAGGATTGTAATTTGGCTAGGGGGTCTGATTTGTACGCAAAACCACGTTGCGTGGCGTAGTGTAGAACTATAATTCTAGTCTCCATATAAAATATATGGAGACTGATGCGTCCAGATCGGCGCCTGTGGTACACGTGTAAGCAGTGTAGTTCTGCCTTTAATTCTTTTCCTATAACGTTGGAATCTTCCAATCTAAATGGATGCGACTGATGCATGAGTGGTGCTGATATAAGCGTCATGTCCGTGAACGGGCGCTGTCAGTTGGGACTGGTCATCTTTTAGCTGTTTATTTTAATTTGTTTAGAAAATGTTCGTACATCATAGCAGCGACAAAAATATGTAACCAAGATATTTATAAAACGCGTATCTACATAACATGATTAAAAAGAGTGTTCATGGTTTCTTGCACATTCTTCTCCATAGAGATCTACTCTTTGGAATGTGCAAATAACGTCGATGTTTTTCTGACAGACCGACATTTTTAAAAGTGCCTGTAAAGGTTTATTTGAAATGAATGCTTTGCTTCTTTGAATCTTGAATCATGACTTGAAACCACATGTTCTATAATATCCTCAGTATCTTGAGATGTCGGCAAAGTTACCGTTAATTTAGGTGAAACAGGTCAGTTGAAGCAAAATAGGTCATGTTTATTGCTAGCAGAGCAGACGGACGACTACTTTAGACATTATTTATGATGTGCTGTCATGTAGCTAAAAATATTTCTGATGTCTTTCCTCCGAGTACCATATATTAGGCCGATAGAGTTCGTGTCTACTACTAGTGTTTCGGTAGCGTCTTAGAAATGGGCTAGATGAAAATTCATGTGGTTTATGTTTCAATGCGGGGGCGTAGCTAAGCCCCACACGGGCCGGGCCCTGTATCAAAAAAATAATGATGTTTTATTACAAATGTTTGGTTTAAGTACTTACGAGACGGTTGTGAATAACATGTTGCGAATTTCTGCCTACATTGGGGCTCTTTTAGCCCTAGAGCTCCGTATTGAGATGGCAGATACGTAGGTACTGTGGTAGCTACGGGCCTGTATCAGTGCGTAAATCTTTAAACTTCCATAAAAGAATAAACATAAAAGTGGCCAAAAAGTAGATTTTTCCGAAAAGTATCATAAAGTTTGCTATGCTTGCGGCAAAAAATGGCGAATCAATTCGAACAGGCGTGATAAGTGGCGTAGAAAGCCCCGAAAGAGGTCTGTATGATTAGGGATTGTTTTGTTTGAAGATCATATTATTACAGATATTATATGAGCTGGATTCGCGATACGCTATGGTGGATAGGCCGTGTAAAAATTTTTGCTCACGTTGAATGCCTCTATCATTGATATGGCGATAGTTACGCTCCTGAGTGTGGTCTTAAATATCAGTTTAGCTCAAATATAGACGTCAAAAGTTTACAAAGAAATCGACATGGGTTACTTAACAAGAGTATCTTACACCAAACTAAACTTACGGCGCGCACTGTTCCCGCGCACCCCAAATCAGCAAACTAAAAGGGCCCGCAGGGTCGAAGCCACCTGATGCCAAGGGTTGATGCGAAAGCGTAACACCAGAGGTCTGGAATTAAGGCAAGGAAGGAACGTGGTAGGTTGTTTAGTCAGTAAGACTCCGACACTGTTTCCCGCTCCGCCCAAGGACGGGATGCGTCATTCGATGATTTATAACTACCATATAAAAAAAAAAAAAACGACTAAACTAAACTGCGATCATCGCCCATCCTCTTCAAGCCTATATACAAATTGTTTCAGGTAAACTAACTTAGCCTGATGTCATCATCATCAGCCTAGCGTATGTCCCGGTTGCTACCTTGGCTTTCACCTCGGTGCCCGGGGTCCGCTTTCCTGCCTAGTCGTCTCCACTTCGCTCGGTCTTTTGCGTCCTCTGCCTTAAGCCCATTAGCACGCATATCGTCCCTTACGACGTCGATCCAACGCCTCTTAGGCCTACCTCGTTTACCGGGTCCCGGCGGAGGCGGCATGGCGAGGCATCTGTTACCCACGTAGTCTGCCGGTTTTCGTAAAACGTGGCCATACCAGCGTAAGCGACCCTCCTGCAGTTTATCCGCTATGTCACGGACCTGAAGGCTGCCCCGGATGCGGGAGTTCTTAATGCGGTCTTTCCGCGAAACTCCAGACATCCAGCGCAGCATATTCATTTCCGTGACACGCAGGCTTTGCTTATGTCGCTCAAGTACAGGCCACGCTTCACTGCCATACAAAAGGACAGGCCTAATGATGGTCTTATAGACCTGTCCTTTGAGCCTAACCGGCATTTTGGGGTCACAGATAACCCCCGCCACCTCACGCCACTTCGCCCAGGCCGCCGAGATACGTGACTCGACGTCGCAATCGACGTCCCCGGACTCGTGGAGCACCGATCCCAAGTACTTGACCTGTTCCGAGCGCTCAACTGTGTCTTCGCCAATGCGAACAGGAGCAGCGTTAGTTGTGTTACAGGCCAAGTACTCGGTCTTCGCCGCATTAATCTTCAGACCGCCGTTCTCCAGCGATTCCTTCCACGCCTCCACACGTCGAACCAAGCGCCCACTGTCCGAGTCCGCCAGCGCGATGTCGTCTGCATACATGAGCAGCCATGGCGGCTGCTCATGTAAGTCCCTGATGGTGGAGGACAGCACGTCCAGCACCACGCTGAACAGAAACGGACTAAGGACAGAGCCCTGGTGAACTCCGACGGTGATGGGGAAGGGTTTCGTATCGCCAACAGCGGTCCGAACCACCGAACCGGAGTCTCGGTACATATCTCGGATGATGTCAACATAGGTCTCGGGCACTCCTTTGGATCTCAGCGCCCACCAGATCACATCACGGGGGACACAGTCGAAGGCTTTCTGCATGTCTAGGAACAAGAGATGCAGAGGCGTATTCTTCGATCTGTATCCCTCCATGGTAACCCTTAGGGCAAAGATGGGATCTATGGCGCCATGGCCTGGTCGAAACCCATATTGACATCCCGAGACGGTGCACTCCTGTCGGATCCGAGAGTCAATCACCCGCTCGAAGAGCTTCATGGTGTGGGACATAACCTTAATCCCACGGTAGTCGCCACACTCCTGCACCGATCCCTTGCCTTTGAAGACTGGAGTGATAATACTCAGTCTCCATTGACTCGGGATCTTTCCGGTGAGGAGCATGCGGTTAAATAGGTGGGTTAAGATGCCCACACCACGAGGACCCATCGCCTTCCAGGCTTCAATGGGGACTCCATCGGCACCGACAGCTTTCCGGTTCTTCATGCGGCGAAGAGCCACATGCACTTCTTTAGGCGTAACCGGGGGCACAAGTCCCTGATTTGGAGGGAGAACCGGAGACAGCACCTCTTTGTGCTGCTTGTTCAGCAGCTCGTGGAAGTACGAGCGCCATCTCTCCTTCACCGCGAGGTCCTCGCATAACAGATTGCCGTCAGGGTCTCTTACACAGCGGCACTTAGAGATATCCAGAGCCGCTTTGACCCTGGATCGTGCCAACTTATAAATGAGCTTTTGCCCCTCAGACGATTCCAACTTATCATAAAGTGGCTGTAAGTGGTCTCGTCTGGCTCTGGCTACGGCCCTCTTGGCGGCACGTTTTGCGGTTCTGTATGCGTCGCGGTCTTCCGGAGATTTGGAAGCTTGCCACGTTTTGAAGAGGGCTTTCTTCTCTCTGATTTCCCTCTGGACTGTGTCATCCCACCACCAAGTCTCCTTGTCACACTTGCGGCCGCCCCTGGACAAGCCGAGCACCGACTTTGCCGCCCCAGTGATGGCAACCTGAATCCTGTCCCAGTGGCTTTGCACAGGTTCGCCATCGGTACCATCGCACTTATCGCCGATGGCCGACGCGAACGACTGGGACGTGGCTTCATTCAGTCGCCACCACCGTATTCGGCGTTGTTGGCGCTCAACAACCTTGACCCTAGGCTTGACGCGCAAGTCCATGACAAGGAGACGGTGTTGTGCAGTGAGACTCTCACCGGGTATGACCTTGCAGTTGGCCACCCTACTGATATGGTGCCTCCGTGTGAGTAAGAAATCGATTTGGGTAGCGTACCTCCCGCTCTTGTAGGTAATCAGGTGTTCGGATTTCTTTTTGAAATACGTGTTCACGATGGCAAGGCCGGCAGCCGCACACGTTTGAAGGATAGTCTCCCCTTCAGCGCTACGGCTACCGTATCCAAAGCCACCGTGAACATGCTCAAAGTCCTTGCACCTGTCACCCACATGACCGTTCAGATCACCACCCAAAACGATTCCCTGCGACAACGGGATGCCACGAAGCACCTCACCGAGTTGATCCCAGAACGCAGCCTTTTCAGCGTCGCTGCAACCGACCTGAGGCGCGTAGGCACTTATCAAGTGGGTTATAACCCCATCGATAAGCACGCCTACGACCATAAGCCGATCACTGTAGCGTTTCACCTCCAGGACTGCGTCGTGAAACTCCTCGGAGAGTACAACGGCCACCCCGTTCTCCCCACCGGCTGCACCCGTGTAGATCAGCTTGTAGCCGTTCCCGATGAGCCGGGACCTGCGGCCTTTCCACCGAGTCTCCTGCAGGAATGCCACGGCCACCCTTCGCCTAAGCAGTACATCGGCTAACTCTCTCGCGCGTCCGGTCAGCGTGCCAATGTTCAGGCTGGCGAAGCGGAGTTTCCGGGTTGGGGCTCGCGTCTTTATCCGTGTTCGCCCCAGACACGGTAGCCCTCGCCCACTTGCCACAGGAGTCGGGCGAAACTCCTGCGCGCCGTTTTGCGGCGGCGCCCTATCCGTGGCAATAAACTTTCTAAAACTGTCCATGTTTATTGGCTGTTTGTGGCCTTTACGGGAGCGACTGCCGTCTGACCTCCCAACCCTAAAAGGGAAAGCCAGCGCCAGAGCCTCGTCTGCTGATCGGCAGGTGCCCCAACTTGCAGGGGAGGTTGACTTGGGCCCCGAAGATCGTGGTGGGGCCCCATATGCACTTAGCCTGATGTACTGGTCCTATAGTTATGTAGCAAGTTAGTTTTCGGTAGCATATCAGATGTAATAGGTATGACGGATCGATCCATCAATGTTCTGAAAATAGATGTACTAGAGAGAGTGGTTCTAAAAAAACATTAGCCCGCCCACCACTTAGGCACATCCACAACTGCGTACGACTTTTTAAAAGCCGCGTTTGAAGTAAATCGCATTTATGTAGAATTACATTGCTGGGTACGATCAACTGGTACGTCACGACGTACCTCGGTAATCCACAATGTAATGCTATGTGATGCATATGGATGGGATTGGTCGATGTTCTATTATTGAGGGAGGGGGGGGGGTATATTTAGCAGTGAACTTTCTTCGACTCAAATGATAATGATGATCGTAGATGGAAGGTTGGGCAGTGGCCCAGGGTTCTCTATTTGGGCTTTCAAACTTAGGGGGCCCTAAACCTGATTAACAATCCTTTTTGAACTAGTGAAAAATTCTCCCATCTTCGAAATGTAATTAAAATAGGATACAACACTAATCATATCAAGTCGTTACAGTCAGAAGTTTGACACTCCTTCCCGCTCAAATTCTTTGCCCAGGGCCTTTATTTATTTATTTTTTGTTTTCGGGGGATAACCTGTAAATGCCGCCTGGACTTTTGGGGTCTCAAAAGATCAGGGAGTGTAGGATTCTTACTAAAACTACCCCGGTGATTACCATCAGCACCTGGAAGAGGGCCCCGTGTCCTCTTAAAAGACCACCCTGGAACCCTCTCTGTGCAACGCTTGTTAGGGCACATCACTGGGGAGACTAGTGGGTGGGCGAGAGGCTCTTGCCTAACTACTAATCCGATGATGACGACATTAAAATTAACTATGTGCTTTTTTATTCCAGCATTCGTGATCTACAGTTTCCTCTCCCTCTGCTACGAGTACCTGGGCGGCGAGGGCAACATAATGTCGGAGCTGCGCGGCCGGCCGGTGCGCGCGTCCTGCGTGAACGGCACCTGCTGCCTCAGCGGCGCCACCTACACCATCGGCTTCCTGCGCTTCTGCAAGCAGGCCACGCTGCAGTTCTGTCTCATCAAGCCTGTTTGCGCTTTCATCATCATATTCTTGCAGGTATGTTGGACTAAGCGTTCCTTGCAATCTAATGCCTTGATCACCGTGCAAACGGGCGAGACAGTGCTCTCGACCGAATACTCGGTACGTATGAACGCTTATCTCTACAACTCGGTTATATCACTGTCTCGGCCGAGCAACATTATCCTGTCTCAACCTTTTATTCATGGATCATGGTATTTGTCATAAAAAGAGGGAGTGAGACAGTACTAGACCGTCCTACTCGCGTGTTTCATAACCACAACGGAATCACCGTTGTGGTGTGTTTAGGTATTTAGCATTTAAATAAGAGAGAGCGGGACAAAAAGACACTATCTTACTCACACATTCATAAATGGTAATAAAATTATTGGTGTTTAGTTTTAGAAATAGGAATTAAAAACACTTTTACCCTTCAATTTAATGTAGAGGTCAAAGTCCATACAACAAAAGTGTAATAATAAAATCATATGACAACCTTGCAGATAAGTATCTGAGATGGTCTTTTGAGGAAAGAACCCCACAGATTTCATAACCGCAACTGCCACTGGTTTTTTAGCGTTAGTTTAATATAATGGAATAAAGTAAAATGGCCGTGTTTTATAGCCCTAGTTAATTCGACACGCACTGTGCTTTAGTTGGGTTTATAGCAGAAAGCAAGACGCTTGACTGCACTTCTGCACCATGCTTTCGTACCTTGTTTAGTTAGCGAGCTTGTAATATTATCATAGTGCTGATGAGTGCTCACTTCATATGACAGTAATATGAGAGAACTAGCCTTCTGCCAGCGGCTTCGCCCGCGTGGAAGTAGGGTTCGCCTTGCAAACTTTAGACCTCCATTACATTCTTTTAGGAGCTGAATTTTGAAAAACCCTTTCTCAGTGTTCGCTTACGTCATAAAAGGAAGCCTTGTGCAAAATTTCACGCTCCTAGGCCCAGTAGTTTTGGCTGACCGTTGATATGTCAATCAAAATGCTATTAGACTTTGCTACACTCGACAGGGTCCATAATTGAAGCCTTTAAATCGTACAAACTTTATAACATTATGAAACGTGATAAAGTATTGAGTATTTGTATTATGACGAATCAGAATATGTTTTTATATATAATTCTTCTGTATGTGTGGCTGTCACTTTATTAACTAAAATGTATAATAATATATTTTTGTTAATAAAACGGTTAAGGGAAGATTTTCCTCAATGCTAATCAGCATACTAATTCATAAACCAGGAAAAGATAGATATTAATATCGTATTAATTTATACATTAGAAATACCTCTTTAATAAGTTAATAAAAGGTCGGAGGTTTCCCTTTGACCCTTGATTAACTAACATTGTAGTTTTCATCACAGTATTTCATCACGCATGCGGATTTGCTTCGCATGCAGAAAATTACAATGGCAAACAAACGCGTCCCGCGTGCGTATCTAGCACGCATTACAATAAGTACTTCTACTACACCAACCCGCACTATGCAAATATGTTGGCTTACGGCCCATTCCCTCTCCTAGAGAGTAGGCTTGAGTCCCAGTAGTGAGAACATTAATAAGGCTGATCATGATGATGACAATAAATACTTTTATGAAAAGGAAATTTGTGGATGACATTTTGATTAAATCTGCATACTATTAAACGCTGCAATTATGCACATGTATGTCCTTTTAAAGTAAAAAAGTAGGTTCGGAAATTCATATTCTTTGGTGATGAAATGGAGGTCTAAATTTTTACCCGACTACGGCGAAGCAAAAGGAGGGTTATGATTTTGACCTGTATGTATGTATGTATGTATGTGGGTATGGATGTTCATCTGTTCCTTCGTAACTTCTAAATTACTTATCAGAATTCGACAAATGATATATCATTAGAAGCGTCTTAATTGTCCGCTGGTTATAGGCTATATGGGATTTCACAAAATCTAATGTGGCGCCCTCTAGCGGACAAAACATACGAAGTAAAAAAATAAAGTTAAGATAAAGATGCCGTGTTTGGTATCATTTGAAAGCGCTTTACTTGTACATTTTGAATATATATATATATATTACTAGCATTTGCTTGTGACTTTACCTGTATTCATGGGCTGAGAAATCAATGAACCCAAGATTAACCTATTTAGAACTCCAAAATATGTTAAATAAAAATAAAGTTTAAAAACTAACACCCGACTACTTAAAAACACGCTCTAAAAAGTACGAAACAAGAAAACAAGAAAGCCGTGGTCGTATGCCATAAGAATAATAAATTAAAAAAAGTGGTATACGACCACGGCTTTCTTGTTTTCTTGTTTCGTACTTTTTAGAGCGTGTTTTTAAGTAGTCGGGTGTTAGTTTTTAAACTTTATTTTTTATATAGACAAACATAGTTCTAGCTTCTTCAAGCTAGCAGAACCTAGTTCTAACGACAAAATTCCTCAGCTTGAAGTATCTGATTGTTTTTGCAACAACAAAAATGTGTTTCAAGATGGACTGCTTGACATTTTCTACAGTGTCTCGCGTAGAATTTTTAAACTTTTGTTAATCAAATTCTGTCTCTTTTAAATCAAGCAAGTTAGCGTGACTGGCGTAAATTCTTTACGTATTTTATAAGCAGAGATAGGAATTGGTGCATGCACGCATATCAATTAACAAGATAGATACGAAAATATCTTGCATCTGTCTTGATAAAATGTTTGAAGCATTTTTTACATGCTTATGTTACATATTTATTTCGTGTTGCTTATAAATAAAATTGCTCATCATCATTATCGGCCTTTTTTAATGTTCCCACTGCTACAATGTAGGTTTTTCCATAGAAACTTTGGAACCTTATTTCATCCCCTTAGGGGGTGAATTTAGAAAAATCCTTTCTTAGTGCTAACTTACATTATAAATGGGAGCCTTGTGCAAAATTTCACGCTTCTAGCCCCAGTAGTTTCGGCTGTGCATCGATATGTCAATCAATCAGTTTGTGTGTTTCTTTTATATATGATGACTAGCTTTCTGCCAGCGGATTCATCCGCGTGAAAATCGGTTTTCGCACAAAGTTTCGACACGCGTTTCATCTCTTTAGAGGGCGAATTTTGGAAAAACATTTTTTAAGTGTTCGCCTACGTCATAAAAGGAAACCTTATGCAAAATTTCACGGTCTTAGGCCCAGTAGTTTTGGCTGAGCGTTGATAGTCAATATCTCCTTTTATTCTTTTATATATGATAATGTTTTTAAAAATATCCTTTTGTTTGTAGGCCCGAGGCCTGTACCACGACGGCGACTGGAGCCCCGACGGCGGCTACATCTACATCACCATAGTGTACAACTTCTCCGTCACGCTGTCCCTCTACAGTCTGTTCCTCTTCCTTGGCGCCACGAGGGAGATGCTGAAGCCGTTCGACCCCGTACTTAAGTTCTTCACCGTGAAATCTGTTATTTTCCTCTCGTTTTGGCAAGGTAAGTGGGATACTAAAGCATAGTATAGCCTCAGTCTTATAATGTTCCCAATGCCGGGACTCAGGCCTCCTCTATAGAAGAGGGGAATTAATGTCTTGCCTAGTGGGCTATTAAGCTAGACAATAAATGAGATTTTTAACAAAAATAACATCACTACTACTTGTTTCTGAAGGGTATGTATAGGTTTTCTCTTCTATTTTGATATTGTAAGGTGTGGTCGAATGCTATACTGAAAGACCTTCTTTAGTTACCAAAAATACATCTACCTTACCTACATACAGAATAGGTTACTTCTAGGTAAGCGCGCTCCATCGTCGACCGCATCGTCGCTTTCCATCAGGTGAGATAGCGGTCAAGCGCGAACCTATAAACAATAAAAAAAAAAATACTAGGTTTTTTTATTTGTTTGAATACAACTTAACAATACTAAACCTATCTATGCCAATCAAATATCAATATATCGACCTCAAGTTGGTGTTGAAAAGCTCCATTTAGGACGCTATCACAGCTGGTGCTACATTTTACACATCCAACGACCATTACAAAAAGAAATGAAAAACAATATATACTAATTCGATCCCTTTCCCCCCCCAGGTGTAGCCCTAGCCATACTGGAGAAGGCAGAAGTGATATCCCCGATCCACGACGCGAACGGCGTGCCGACGACAGCGGGTACAGTCTCAGCCGGCTACCAGAACTTCCTCATCTGCCTCGAGATGCTGGCGGCCGCCATCGCGCTGCGCTACGCCTTCCCGGCCGCCGTGTACGCGCACGCGCATCGTGACCCGCATCGCTCCGTCACTATGCAGTCCATCTCTAGTAGCCTCAAGGTGAGAACTACCTTAGTCAATGCTAGTGTACGAGGGAACACCAGGAATGGTTTAGTCAACAAGAGTCTCACAATCCTCTGCCTAGTCAGGAATATGACGTAATAGGCGTTTCATAGAAAGGTGTGTTTCTGTGAAAGTTTACGCATCGACCGACAAATACCTTCAGCTATTGAACCCTCTGAATAGTGGTTCATGTACCTGATCAACCCTTCACGGGCTTAAAACGACCAAAATTTAACGGTGTATGCTGATGGTAATTGCCGAAGTAGTTTTAGTGATGTATAAAACCCACGCTCCTCGGCATTATCTCCAAAATCCAGCCGCGTTTTGAAGGTCCCATCGAAAACAAAAAAAAAAGGACGGATAACCCTAAAGATTTCCACCCCGAAAGAAAAATCTACATTCACATAATCAATGTTTCAACATCTCTTACCAAACCATTTGAAACTTTATTAACCTTCCAACTTAAAATTTCTAGGAGACGATGAACCCCAAGGACATAATGACGGACGCGTTCCACAACTTCCACCCACAATACCAGCAGTACACACAGTACAGCTCCGGTGAGTGATGTCGCACTGTTTCTGTTAGCATGCTCCATACGCTGCCTGCTCTCATTATTATTTGCATTTTTTTAGAGAGTTTGGAAAGACCCTTTATGAATCCGAAAGCTACGCGTATTGTACATACATTGAAGTATTGTAATATACAGTGTAATTTTTCTTTGAATACTGTCACTAGAGACACAATAGAAAGAATAGGTGTGCGAACGCCGGCGTTCGCTTGGGGTTAGAGTAAATATAATCGATGAAGGGTGTCTACCTCTATTTAGGATGGGCAGTAAGACGGAGTCTAAAGCTTGGGTCATAGGGCTATAACTCAGGGCCCTTGGTTGTTTTAATCTGTGTAGATAGCAGATGTAAGCCAACGATCCTACAAACCGATAATCAACACAATTGCTGGTTTGATATGCAATTCGCAAGTTCCCACTAAGATGACCTTTGTTGAGGCCATGCTAGATTAACATTCGTATGGTACATGCTTGACTTTTAATATGTTTTCGTCCTATGATGAGTTCCTTGACAGTTCTTGTCTGACAATTACAGTGAAGTGACCTAACGAAATTTAATCGATTTTTTTTATAATATCGATTCAGTTGGCAAAGAAAGTGGAATCAGATTGCTAATTTTCGATTTTTTTTCTTACTAATATCCTAATGTTATAAATGTGAAAGTTTGTGGATGGATGTGTATGTGGATGTTTGTTACTCTTCCACGCAAAAACCACTGTACGGATTTTGATAAAACTGTAAATAAAACGCACTATGTTTAAAATATTAATAATTTATTTACTCTTCACTATCAGAACTTGATTCTTGATTAGAGCTTATATCCATATCGGAAGGATGCAAGGCAAACGCACTCGTACTGACGCGATGCGGTCGCGATTCCAAGATGGCCATTCCGATTCATCAATTTTTTGTCGATTAGGTAGTGTCAATCTCTATAATCAGAAGTTCCGTTCAACGCATTACACATTTTCTAAATTTATACTTTTTTAATTTATGTACTTAATTTTATGTAGGTACTTAAATTATAATCACGATAATTTACTTTGTAATTTACAAAAGGCAGTATTTTTTTATCATTCAATTTGTAATTATTTTGCCAGATTATTTTTTTTTAGTCTGAAGTAGTATGCGTGCCGCGGAAAAAAATGAACTGTCTGGGAACTCATCTTAGGGCGAAAAAATATTAGGTACCTACTTAACCGTTTACTAAGTAAGAATTAGCAAACGCGAACCTATTTTATTAAACAAAAAAAATATTTTGACGTTCCCGGGCAATAAGTCGGTAATCGTACGAAATTGTTTTTCGATTTACCGACTTCTTGTCCAGTAATAAAGTCGTTAATCGAAAAACCTTATTTTCTAGTGGTGACAATAATCATGACAATATACGACTTTCGGTTTCATAAGGGAGCTTCTATTACTCTTTATACAATACAGACTCATTCTTAATATTAGTTAGGTATTACATGTTTTAGAATAGATTTTAATATTTGATGTTTACATAGTTTTTTTTTTTGGTGAATAAACTACCTTCAATGTTGTAAGTTGGATGAAAATTGTTAGTTCGCATTGTTTATAGCCAGAGTGTATTATCTGCGCTTTTTTGAGGATTATTACAGCTTGATGACTTGAAGAGGTAGGGTGTTTGAGATTTAAGACAGAAAATAAATCACAAGTCAGATTTATTTTAGTATCAAATGCGTCCAGTCTTCACATTAACTCCATTTTTAGTATCATTATGCTGTAGGCTAGGTCCTTCTTATTTTTTGGTTTTATTTTCTTTCAGATGTCACTTCTCAACTGCCTTATGAGAAACTATAACTCTGCCATAGCTGTGCTCTGCATGAAGTGCATTGCTGTCTGTCCGTTTATACATACATGTAATAATAAATACATTATGCCCGAGCATGGAAACACCACTAACAATATTGTAAAATAATTAAATCAATAAACATATGTGTGTTCATGTTCAGAAAAAAAAAATATCGGATGCACTCGAAATAGATAATATCAGTACCAACTTCTTGCATAATCATTGTTAATCTTACAGTATTTTAAAAGTATTAAAACGCGAATTATTATGTCAAACAGTATTTCAAAGAACTAGTATTTTTACGTGATTAAACCCAATTGCTAAGTTCTCTGTAACGCATGAGATGGTTCGAGTGCATTCGATACGATGGAGTCAAAACGGCGTGCGAAAAAATATTATTTATTAGGGAACATAACTTGAGTACTTAATAATACATTTTATAACAACATTCCAAGACTTTTTGTTTGCACAGAACTCTTCAAACACACAAGTATTCTCTTATCAAGTGCCTTATACAGATAAAGGTGAACTAAATAATCAGTTTTCGGTGCTCGGTCGCAAACCCACGTTAGTTAAGGTGTTTATTTTTATATTATCGAGGTATTTGGCTAGTCCGAAAACGCATAACGAATTTTTACGAAAAACTTAGGTAGGGTATCATATCAGAAGGCATGATAGGGTAAAACACGAACCTCCTCTTAGGCTCCGCGGCAATCGGGTAAATAATATGGGAGGTTGTGATTTAAATAAAACCGATATGATATTAAAATTATATGAAGCTGATTTGAATACTAGAAGTCGTACGATGGATCACTAGGTGAGAAGAAGTGGCTTTATTTTTTTTTAATCGCTTGAGATTATTAAAATAATAAAATGGCTCATAGAAGATAAAAATATTCATTTATATTGTAAAGATGATTAGAAGTTTCAGTATTTTTCGGTAATCATTCGTTAAATCAGTACTTATATTTTCGCATTTCTTCAATAAAACCGGTACCAATTAGATTCACCTACGAACATTTGCATTTCATACCACAAAAAAAATCTTTTAATTATTCTTTGTTGGTAACAATAATTCGGACTATTCATTGCCATAAAATTAGTAACTATTTTGTACTTTATGCCTTTAGTATGTGTTGTGTAAGGATTAGTGTAAATGTTAATTTTCTGTGATTATATTACCTTTCTTTATTATTTTGTTACTTTCGTATAGTTACAGGATATGATCCTTAGTTGATGCTAGCATTCAAAATTAGTAGAAAATCTTAAGAGCATTTTTCTTTTTTTTTGTAATAGCAATATTTGGCATTTATCGGGTTGTTTTTTATTTTGTACATTCTTTATTTAAATTAATTGTGTTTTTAATTCTGTGGATGTGAAAGCTGCACTTATTGCCAAACCAAAGAACGGCATTTCATGTTTCCACCTTCAGTTAGTAACTGCCGAGGCATGTTGCCGCTGCTTTGTAATAATACGCGCTTCATTATAACGATAACTTTATTTAATAAAAACAATAACTAACAATCTGTGAAGCCATACTTTTGTTTTTTATTTTTCTTTTCCTCAATATTGTTATCATAATATTATTTTTATTAAAATAGGAGATTCTTTAACATTAATTCTAGTTTTGATATAACTAAATTTTAAAGTATAGTTCTGGTAGGTTTAAGTTATAATAATTGTTTTTTTACAGTTCTCCACAGTTTGATTTTTTAAAACACTTGTATTTTGCCTCTCACTAATAATAAATAAAGGATATTACCTAATTATATTTGATTTTGATTACGAAACTATATATTTACTTATGAGAGATATGTACACACGTAACGCTAAACACTACGAAGACAAAAGGTAAGACATTTAAAGTTCGCTTTTATCATTTATTTGCTGGCATGCTTAACATTTCACGTTTGGATGTTTTTAACATTTCGTTGAGTGTGATTTCATTAGCATAAGCACGTTTGGATATAAAGTTTATTAATGTCTCGTCATAGACTTAAACTACACGGAACACTTACATTTGTGGCTTTAAATTCAGTCAAGCGTAACTGCATATTTCGATTGAGTTCATAAAAATAAATTTGAAGTTGACAACACTGTAGAATGCACAGATTAAACACTGATTGGGGTAACATTGCCAATCCCAACTGAAAAAACTGTTTGGGTTCTAAAAAAATTAATCAAACAAGAGTTTACTCACATGATCGCACTGATAGTTTGTCACTAATTGAGCGTTTTCAAAGTAGAAAGGAAAGCACTGAAACAATAACACAAGCGATCTGTACACTTATCCCCACAACATACTAGGCCGTACAGACAGAAACTATGAAACCTATTTGTGTAAAATCTTCTGAATTGTACAAAAAGCCCTTTTGTTATCCTGAAAATTAAACGTTAATCCTGCAAGTCCCATAGAAAAAAGTAAATTACAGATTTTGTTTTGGGCTTTGAACAAAGTTGTAAAACATAAATCTGAAAGTATGATTTTTTTTTTTTCGACGATTGCATCACTGCTTAACATCAGGTGGGGTCGCAGTCAAGCACTTATTCTCTCTTGTTTATAGAATTAAAATAAAAAAAAATTGCTTTTCGGTGATGGGTGCCTAAAATAACGTGGTCGCAATTACACATTTGTGCTAACCCTGACCGCTTCAAAATCTGTCTGCGCGGCCTTCACAAATGTAAACAACTCATTCAAATGTGACTAATATCTGACGTAAATAGTGATGCGTGCGGGTGCAGGCGCCGGCAAGCGCGACGAGGCCACGCTTGCGCCGCGCCCGCCGCCGCAGCGCGTGGCCACCATCTGCCACGCCACCAACTACCACGAGAAGACCACGCTGCTCAGCTCCGACGACGAGTTCCAGTGAACCCCGGGACCACACCGCCAGCCCCAGACAGTTCCCTTGTTGTTATTCGACAAGAGTCCAACCTCTTGATGGTTCAAGAGACTTGGACTAAACGTTATAGTCAACTGTACACAGTAACTGGTAAAAAAAGTAAAGCGTACAGCTTTGTGCCATATTAATGCGGGTACTGTAATAGACATTTTGACAAATGATAATAACTAGAAAGAGATTTGAAGCTCTACAGAAACTATTTGCTGTACAATTTCATTTGAAATCTCGTCGAATAACAACAAATTAAGTAATAGCATAAAGATTTTAAGAATGGAAGCTAACTGAAGGAAGTTCATTTTAAAAAAAGATAAAGAATATATTTTTATGTATCACTTGGAGTCCTTTACCACTTTTAAATCGTATTACATAATGTAAATGCCTGGCCCATAGCAATGTACCTTTGTTATCGATATTCAAAAAAGATATAAATTTAATAGAAAATAATAATGGAAAGCTTTATTCATAACTGGGTGTATTAATAGATTTGAAATAGATAAAACAAAATTAAAATAAGGTTAATTTGTTTTGTGAGTTTTTAATTGATTATTGCATTTTATTGTCACATTTTTATTTAATTAGACACTAGGAATCAACGCTCCAATCACATTCTAAACTAAAGAGTATAAATTTCAGAGGCATATAGTAATATTAATAAAGTTATTGCCTTTCGACAAGTAAAGGTTTCATTGCGAATAACACGGCGACAACGGCTCGATATAGGAACATAAGATTGTATAGTTATGTAAAATAAGAAGTAAATGAAATAACAATTGATACATTACAAATTGTACAGGTAAAAAGGAATTATTATTCTATAGATAGCTATTATTATCTCGCTGTAAGGGCCGTAGAAAAATAATGGCAACCCCTAAGAGATTATACGTTTACTTTCATTGTAGCATTAAATTATGGAATCATGGCCACCTTTTCACATATCTACAGATATAAACTGTTTACTAGAAATCCATTCGCAAGTTCTTTGAATGTGCCTTTTGCCAGTTTAGCTCCGCTTTTAAATCAAAATAGCTGTTATTGCGATACTAATAAAGGCTATTCTTTCTTGTTGTGCAAATGTCATTTGCTATAATGTTATGCACAAATAATAAAACATTCCTTCTTGCCAAATACCAAAGAATCACTGCCAAAGTATCACCTATGTTTGCGATTTAAATCCTAAAACTGCAGTGTTATTAGAGTTAGTTCAAATTGAAATCTGTTATTGAAGCAATGTCGATGCTTACCTTTGCTTCGCCGTCCAAAATTTCTTGATATCCCAAAATTTGAAAACATACATAGCCCTTACATAGTCGATCGATATTTTCACTAGCAGAATGTACCTACTGTAAAGCTGCGTTTACACTTCGCCAGTGTCACTCCCAGTACTTAATTAATAATACGAGTTTGGGAATACACATACAAATTAGACATTAGAACAAACCTTTTTTGACTGTCCGTTAACTCGAATTTGACTCTTATTGCGTTGTTGTTATGATGTAAAGCAACTGCAGTAAACAGTTGGTATTGTAACCACATATTTGCTTTTAATGCCATTCTTATGCCTACGGAAAAGAATTCAAAATCGGTTGAAGGGACTGTAAAAAAGGTTGGTTCTAATGTCTAATCATATTTCAAATGGTGTTTACTATGCTCATGCTTAGTATAGACGCAACTTTATGCTTCCTAAAAAGAGAACCTGGATTACTTGGTAGTTGGTCAAACCCTTATTTAAGAATCACTTACATTATTATTTAATGTGTTAAATGTATTCTAATATACTTGTTTCGTTGTAATGATTAACTTTGTGTAACGTATAATTAACGTTTTAAATTAGATTAGTAACTACTGTATGTATTTATTTTATTTAATAAGTATATTATTCCTACCTTCATCTAAATGTAAATAGCACTTGATTACCAAAAACACTTAATACTTAATTTTATTTTTGCTTAAGAATTGTTTAGTTATATTAGGATGATTCCTCTTATTTTCAAGTTCTTTAGTCAATTACCTTCCCTTCTCTAGGTATGTAACCTCTGTTTTAGATCATATAAAGAATCACAGATTGTATAATTACAAAATAATCACTTGTGTTAAATTGAAAAGAGAATGACTGTGTACCATAGTGTGTCACAAGTATATTAATGCCAAAAATAACTTGTACTGATTTTTTAACACACAAATAAAATATATAAAAATGGTAATAAATGGCTAACAATTCCTATTGCCGCAAGAAATAACATTGTCATTTACAAAGTCATTTCATTTACCTACCTATTTGGCTTATACGGTACATACAAAATTTGGCAATCTCTTTTGTCAATTTCAAATAGCTTGTATTAATCACTGGGTTGCCGTCGGCTTCGTTCAATAATGTTGATCGAAAGTTGTCGGCCTAGAAGCTCTGAATTGAAAACATTTAAATGAAGCACTTCATCTTACATGACATTATTGAATCAAATAGATGAGGCAGATTGAGACAGACCGTGTCTTGATATTCACAATAAGTAGGTAGAAATTTTTGATCTCATAATTTTGCTTTCAAATGCATTTGCGTCTTTGTATGATCTAAAAGAATATTTTTAACATAATCTATGTATGAGAAATATAGGCCAATTTTGTAATATAAGAGGCTTTCTTTTCTGGTTCGAAAGATTTATTTTTGTAACAGAAAGAGTAGAGTGACAGTAACACACGTTTCGCCTGAATGATTGTTGAAAAAATAATATAACATGAATTAACGTTAGATATTTTATTAATTAAAAATGTTTTAGCTCCAAGTTTTTAAGTATATGTATAAATAAATAATGATATTGATATAACAATGGCGTCTTTTATTTTATACTAGTGGCTTCGCACGTGTTATAGTGCAAATTATGTCAACGTAATACAGTTCCGGAAAAAAAAATGATAATATTTCAAGACATGGTCTACCAAAGTGTCAAGCTTCATCGAACTCCGGTCAGCCGTTAAAGTGCGAAGAAGTATACGACGCCGCATCGTGGTACGACGTCGTATCGTGTTTATGTGTCCCGGCCCTAAGAGCCTTCAAATTAGCCGCAACGTGCCCCGCTCGCCAGCAACATTGCTGTCGCGCTGCTTTGTTATTCCATATAAATAAAAACTAATTTGAGTTGAGTTGCGGCTAATTTGAGGGCGCCCAAAGAGGTCTTGGGGGTTTCTGAAAGGAAGACATGGCCCTGCTATGAAAGGCAACGAAGGAAGGTGGTAGGTTTTTTTATTCATGAAAAGTGTGACTCTATCTCCCGCTCCGCTCAAATGTAGGATGTCATTGGATGACTTTTTCCACAAAAAAAACCGCTAAGAGGACCAGGATCATGGGGTTCCCTACTTGACATCGAATGACGTTTGTTCGACAGTACCTACATGAAATCGATGAATTATGAGCGCGACAGTTCACTATCTCGATGCATCACAATTTCGAAAGCTCGAAGATTGATTCATCGTCAGCGCGAAGGCCCATTATTGAAAGTTTGAAACATCATTTATTCGATTTGCAGAATATTTTTAGGATGTTTTTGGATATTATAATTTATCGACTTCATGTACGTACTGTCGAGTAAACGTCATTCGATTTCAAGTAGGGAACCCGGGATGATGTAATGGGTTTTTGGTGTGTGTGTGGTGTAGGTAGGTACTTACTGGTTAGGTGAGAATAAAAACCTGCTTGCAGTATCTCCAGGTATAATCTTCTTCACATACAACAACTCAGTTATTAGAAGGTGCTGAACCAATCACAAGCAGATAAAAAATAGCAATATGAAATAGTCTTTTGCAAGCACTGTGATAGGTTATCGCGGGTCTTCTTCTCGAATCGATGGATTCCGCTTCCCTCAAAGTTTTTGGGCCCAGTAGCTTGCCACATTTATAGCAGCTTCATTGGCATTCTTAAGGTCTTCCAGCGTGCACTTGTAGGGACATTTTGAGCACTCCAATAGGTGGGCCATTGTTTGGTCAGAGACACCGCACTCGCACTGTGTGTCAGCGCGGCGCGACCGCGCGTTTTCCAGTTTAGAGGGTAGTAGGATGTGGAATGAGACAGTCAAGTACCTACTGTAATACTATGCACTCCAAATAAGAATAGGATCGATTACGTTTACCAGGATGTGACGTCACGCTGTATCTACTGTCAATCAAATTGAGGAAATTTAACTTTTTTCGTTCACAGTTCCTAAATGAATTAAATTTTTCATAAATATAACCTATACTAAAAAAAAATTGATACCTACCTATATCTTTTATCCATAGATGGCGCTACAGGTCCATGGTAAATGTTTGTGCGTCGATGTCTGAGTCACAGTGTAATTTATTAAACCAGGTGTTAAATAAAACAAGTTATTTTATTCAAATTTTATATTAAAAATATACACAGTTACATAATAACCATATGCACAATCACAATGCAGTTGCGCTCTCACAGAAGTGTTATTGCTTCCAATACAATCAAAACAACGGACTACGCTCTGAGTGCATAACATAAATATGATCTAAAATGTTTTTAACAATGCAATATCTATAATCTATATTTTCTCAAAGAAAAAATTAAGGTACTCGGTCATTATTGGAATTTTTAAGGTTAAAATCAAGGCTCCCCAAGGTCTAAAGCCTTTTTAAAGTTTCTCATAAAAGCTTGGCACCTCTGCCAAGCTTTTATGATGGTAGGAATGGCACCTAGGTGCTACGTAATTCCTACCTATCATCCCTTATTTTCAAGTTATTTATAATCCTAAAATATCGTTTTCGAAAACCTTTAGATGTTAGGTCCCTCTAAGTGGTCCGTTCAGTGGCGTAGCTAGTTTCTCAGGGGCCCCGTATCAAAAACAAAAATGGTGCTTTTTACAAATGCTAGGTTTACCCTACAAAATGTTTGTGGATAACATGATGGGAATATTTGCCTACTTTGGGGTCCCTGTAGCAAGGGGCCTGTATCATTGATACGACGGTAGCTAAGCCCCTCGGTCCATTATTATTCCTACACCCTTGTAATTCAGCCATATGTAGTGTTCTTAAACCCTGCATGTAAACCTGCTTGCTAAAAAGTTAATAGGTGATTGGAGCATAATCACCATTATTCGAGAAACTAATTTCACCATTTAGAAGTTGGAAGTCTTGAAATAGATCGGGTCATACCGGTCTAGGCTGAAGCTACAAGGCGAGCCAAACTTACGATTAAAACTTGTCTGCGTCCCTTTATTTGCTTCTTGAGTTTAAGAGTTTCAACACATTTGTATGACCTGTTTTCGAAATATAAGTAAACTTTTTACAGGGAATTATTTTCAAGGTCCTGTAAAAGATAGCAACATGATCTTTGCACCTTTTAAAAAATTCAGAAACCCAAATTGACCAATAACAAAACGAGTACCAAATTAATGACAAAATTCTTTACGTATTTTTTTTTAAATTCCACTTTTAATACATACTTGAGTTCTTTTTTTAACATCTCTATTTATTTTCACGTAAAATAACTTTCAAAATTCACGAAAAATAGTGCTCATTAAATATTTTCTTAAAATATTGTCATTTGCGATGGAACTTTACTGATGTGTGTGAGTTTCAAAAATTTTATGTGAAATGTAGGGATTACATAGTTGGTAGATATAGCTAGATACATAGTGTTTGTATAGCCGTTCGTTCTTTCCATTCAAACAATAAATTAATATATATTCAAGTAAGGAAGGTACATTGGAGTTAGTAGAAGTACATCTTAAGAGATACCCAATTAACGCTCTATGCTATAGATTAAAATAGGCAGACACCTGAGGTTCTCAGGTTATTAACTAAGTAGGTACATTTATATAAAATTAAATACGCTTTTCCATTTTGGAATACCTAAACTTAATTAGATATGTAGTTACTACATAAAATGAAAGACTGATTGGTTTTGCCTACCTAAAGTTTAGAAAGATCTTTCAAAATTATTAGGTACCTAAATAAGTTTCTCTTTCAATAAAATCCTTCTCATCATTACATAGTATAAAACAAAGTTGCATGTCCCTATGTATGCTTAGATCTTTAAAAGTACGCAACGGAATTTGATGCGGTTTTTTTTAATAGATAGAGTGATTCAATAGGAATAATACAATATATTTAATGTCACCATTGCACCCGTGCGAAGCTGGGACGGGTCGCTAGTATTCTATAAAATACATTTGCATACTTCAATCTCCCCAACTGTGTTTTTTAAGGTGGGAAATTGTCTAATGACTTCTTATGCTATATTTAAGAGCTGAAGGGAGTGTCAGACTATTACTGACTAAAACCCTTAATTATATTCTTTCTTAGCCTTATGTCCTAGGACCTTGGGTTTTCCCTTTTAGAAGTCAATTTATAACTCCAGTAGGCTTCGGCACTGTTGGGTTTTATGGGCTTGCTGATATCTCTATGAGACGCACATGGAACACAGCGCTCCGTCAACGACTCAGGCTCAGTCCGGATGGCTACCTAGCGGCCAAACCGTGAGCATTGCTCGTCGTCTGCGAGCCCTTGCCTAGGGTAGCTGGAATTCAGGGTCAGTAGACCGGCTGGGACGTGAGAATGTATGTTCCCTCACGCCTGCGGCCGTCTAATTCGCTAGAAATTCTACTCCGTAGAAATCATCAATTGCTTGCAATTCCTTCTTGCTCCAGACTTCCAAACTATGTTGGGGTCGCCTTCCAATCTTACTGAATGCAGCTGAATACCAATATCATGGAACGATCTATTTGACCTCCATAACCCAGCAATTGGAGAAATAAGCGGATTTAAGGGTTTCACCATCAACGTTTGCATCACTGCTTACCAGAATGTTGGATCGCAGTCGAGTGATCATCATCATCAACCTAGCGCCAATCCCGGTTGCTACCCTTGGCTATTCACCTCGGTGCCCGGGGTCCGGTAGTTAGTTAGTCGACTGATAATTTATAATTTATGTCATTAGATCTTTGACCCCCAATATAAAGCCATAAAAATGTAGGAAACATAGTCGTAGTAGACGTCTGTTTTACTCGTTACGGCCGTATTCAGTGAGTCGGATTTTATTGAGTTAAAAGAAACATGTTCAGCGAAGGGATTTAACATTCAATTAACATAATAGCTTTTAAATTGCTTTGATCAAATGGATTGTTTCAGCTGAAGTGGATTAATCACGTTGAGAACGATTAACTTAATCAAGTTCCAGGCAGTAAAGTGATTATTACATTCCTTTATATTGTTTGAAGTTGAGGTCCTAGTGTTAGGTTTATAGGTATGTTTAATTGGGTTTTATAATTCAATATTCCAGGTACAGGACAATTAATCTTTATGACAAGTCTTGAGTCTAACGAAGTATTAATTGACCTTTTTTTAAATTTCGGCCATCATCAACTCTGGGTGGAGTGAGAGGAAGTTTTTAGGTTTTCAGATTAAAACACATTCCTGATTCATCAGTTGCTCTTGCTGCTGCGTTCAAGGACTGCGGTAAGTATCTATTTCAAACAATCCTTCACCTGTTAAGATATTTTTTATGTTAATATACTCAGTTAACGATGTAAGTATCTTTATATACCTATTGATTTTTCGGAACCTGGAATATTTGGGTTTAATAAACATGGTAACGACATACAGGTCCATGGCGTTGAAAAGGTTAATTGTTTCGTACTGTTACTGTAATCTACTCATTCACCTACAAAACTAACATTTGGGCCTCAAAGTACAGATAGTCACAATATAACCGTATCTTCCTTAACGAAATATTATCTGGCTACGAATTCATCCTATTCTAGATCCGGAAAAGCAATTTCCTCACCAGACGAACCAAATAATCAAAGCTGAATTTGAAGGGGAAATATTGCCTTAGATTATATAAATATTTACAGACTTATAAACAAGTTATAACAAAGCTACAGTGGCAGCATTTCATAAGTAATCGTAAACAAACGTATCTACCTATCAGTGGCGTAACTTTATGGTGGCAAAATACCAGAGGCCAACAGTACGACGGGGCCCCAACGCCAAGGGAAGAAGTAACACAAACTATTTTACAAAAATTAAATCAAAACGAGACGATTTTTCTGGGGCCCCGTCCCCCGACAGAGTTACGCCACTTATCTATTATGTTATTCGTCTACGTATGCCACCGTGCTAAAGGCATCTAAGTAAATCACAATTTTCTAAATCAGGCTAAGCCTTGTAAGAATGAGAAAGAGAGATATGCAAAAATTCACAACGTAGTTTGACCCTAGATTTGAGTGTTCTACCGTGTAGAGAAGTACTGAGCGAGCTATGAAACGCACGTGACGAGCATCTAACGTAAAATTGTGCTGTGCTAGGAACGGAATCAGTTTCCCTTTTTGAGCAATTATTATCTAAAACGCATACAGACGTTTTTAATCTTAAGCTCACCATTCGAAATTCAAGCAAAAGGATTGAGAGTAACCAGAGGTATCCAGGCTCCAGTATACTAGGAATAAGGGATGATTCTCATTAGAGCGGGCCGTGCCAGGGCCGGGGCGTGGACGAGCCGGGGCCCGTCCGTGCTACGCAATTTATTTTCGGACGCAGAACGAAAAATGTTCTGATTACGATGGGACGTGGAGGGAACGGGGCGGGCCCGTGCAACAAACGTGGTATTGAAGTGCGTCGAGCGGGCCCGGACGGGACACGGATAATGCACTGTGTAATATAAATTGATTCATACAAAATATATGAAACAGATTAAAATCCGAACGTGCTGTGCCCGGGGCGGGGCCCGGACGGGGCACAGCACGTTCTAATGAGAATCATCCCTATGGGTCATTGACTCTATGTTTTTGACATTCTTAATTTAAAAACGGTAATGGAGTCTTGTTGTTGTTGGGTGACAGGACAGAATGGAAGAAAAAAACATATTGCGCCGACCCCAAATAAAACGGGACAAGGGCAGGAAGATGATGAAGTTGTCTTTGAATCGACATCTACTGCGATCCTTTACAGTTTTTTTTTGCTACGAAACACAGTTTGTTTATACCGTAGGTATATTGTACGCAGAGATAATGATGAGGGTCAATGTACTTTATTCCAAATTTATCTGGTGCCTGATATAGTAAGACAGAAGTAGGAAAGTGGATAGTTGTAAATTCAAAAAATCTGTGATGTCTAACGCTCGTGATCAAGGGTCTATCATAATTTAAGAGGAATAGGGGTACACTTAAGATCTGTGTTATTTGTAATTAAATATTATATCGTCATTTAAAACGAAGTGGGATATTTATACAGTGATGACTTAGGGCTAAATTATATAAGTTTAAGTAGGTAAGTACTTTCAGATATTTAGAAATCGTCTATTTGGGAAATCTCTTGTGTTTAACATTCAAAACTAAACTACGGAAAAATAGATCTTAGTTTTGTATAAACACAACAGTTTCTCTTAGGTACAGTAGACATATTTTTTTAGGAATAATTTACAATTAGGTCTCTCAAGTTTTTCTCTAGTAAATAGATGCATCTCTTTAAAATAAGTAAAAGCTACAGTCTAGCTACAATAGATAAAAAATACGAGCTAAGTTTATAGTATTATCGAAGGTAGAAATCTTAGAAATATAATTCTGAACCAGCCAGAACGTCTCTTGTCCCAACTAAGAGGTATCATCTACACTTGCCCACCACGGCTTTACCAACTACAATATCTTATAATAGATACTATTCTTCATTACATAAGCACGTTGTACTTTTCCTTTATTATAAATAATTGAACTAATAAGACATTTCGCGGTAACATTTAGAATGCAAGACTTAAATAATACCATTTCCACCTTTGGGCTTATAAATACAATGCTGCAATGAAATGCTAAGATTTTGAAAGAACTATATTTTGCGAAGACGTTATTTTCCATCGTAGCGATATAAAATAAGCCAAGTTTAGCTGCGCTCAAAGCTTAATGCTATAGCGCAGTCGTAGGGTTTGTACCCTAAATTAACTAACCTACCCCTTTAACAGTTTTTCAAAGGGGGTGGGTTTGGTAACTTAAGCACCAACTGTACATAAGCTAACAGCGCGAGCGTGTTGAACAAATCGTCGCATTCCACACTCCGAAGAACTTTGACTAGAAACGATTGTTCGCAATATTTCGTTAAAAGTCCAACATTTATTAAAACTCCGTTTCAGTACATAATCACTGCACATTTGATGTGACTCAGCGTGAAAATGTTTACTAGCATAGCTTCGTTGATGAGTGTTTCTAACATTACAAAATGTATATCACGAGGACGTGGACACCGCGACGGCGAACAACAATTTAGAATTCGTACAACTGACGCTAAAGTCCGATAACTTTAACGTTATTAAACCTCATATTTTATAAAGTACCTTGCATCGCCAAATATCCTCCATTTAATGTAACAATTCGCCGTCCAACACTTACCTACCGTCCCAATTTACTTTCAAAAAGCTCCGTTTCGCGTCCTTTGAAGCCACAAAAAGCGTAAGGTCCTTTTACCACTATTCGCTATTAATTTAAAGTCTAGACTTTATCTGACATTACGATTACTCTTACCACAATATATAACCTCCGGTTTCTGAACGGTTTGGTCAAAACTAATTTCAACTGTTGTTATTGGTCGAAGTTACTTTGGTCAACCAATCATAGAAGTTTTGACCTTAAGATTGCCCATGACTGCGTTACAAATTAAAATTATGTTTGTTATGCGAGCTGTTAATTTATCTATCATGACCAGAACATAGAAATAGATAACTTCATGATACAGCCAATTAAAATTGGCCAGATCGTTTAAGTTAACTTTTAACAGATGATATGTCAATCTTCGTTTGACCTTATCATTGTAATTGGCCACAAAGAAAGTAGGCCAGGCTTGACATGTCATCGAAGTTTAACATTTTAAATGATCTGGCCTGTTTAACTTGGCCATATCCTGAAGATCGATTTCAATGATCTGGCCACGACAAATCTACATTATGTAATTCGTTCAACAAATCACAGCATTTGACACGCGGTCCACAATTCGTCACGATTCGTCACAACTTTTGTTTCAGAATTCAGACGTTAGTCATTCAGATTGGTCCTAGACATTAAATGAGCGAGTAGTGAGACAGGCCCCCGGGTGTGGTTCCGACTATGAGCTAGAGGACGTGGGGTGGAGGTGCCGTTCGAGCGCTCGACCCTGGCGGGATGCTGGACGTCGCACGGACTCCTGCTACGAGCACCGCTGCAGCGGCCGCGATCTGAAACACGTCATCCACTACTTTGAATATAACAATAGTCTAGTTTATTTTGTAGGTAAAAACATTAAGATTTACTCCTTCCTGCTGTACACAAAATACGCGTTCTAGACGTGGAGTTGCGGATACCAGCCCGATATACTATACTATACTATACTACTACTTCCTGTACAGTAGGTACGGCCGTCAGATCTTGGCGAGTCTGAAGTTAAGCGAATTTTAGTGCTTGAAAACTCGTAAAAAAATTAAATGGTTTAAATAAATAAATGCAATTTGCAGTTGTTATTGCTGTTATAAAATGTTATTGGCATTTTTTTTAAACCTTAATAAAATTCACAAAGCCTAACTCGCCAAGATCCAATGGCCGTACCTACTGTACAGGAAGGAGTAACTTAATAACGCTCCATCTCACATATAAAAAGTTGTATGTCGCTGTTTCGATTTCCGCACGGAATAAATATTTATAAGTTTGACCAACAGACAATTTTATTATTTGCAGGTTCAAATATATCAACTGTAACATTTGTGTATGATTACCTATGAGTTTATATGATTGTGAACGCACCCAAGACATAGTAGTTAAGTATATTTAGTGTGGGGCACGTTAACAATATAGTTAGAGGTTACTAAATTATTCGTTCTTTCTAGGAATCAAATTCAAGAACCTGTGCCTGAATTTTCACTACTGTGACATTGCTAATACAACCACCATTTAAAACCTAATCAAATAATGTTTCGAAAGTCATGACTTGCGAAAAACCAGCGCACAATACAAAGAACGCTTTCGCAGACGAACTTTCACCAATCGATAAACTCATTAGTTAAAATTATATTAGGTATGGTTTCGTGTCAACATGACCCAAATATCGTTCTACAATTTAACCACTACCCCACTGAAGTTTAGTCACATTTGCACACCATGACTGAAAGTTTAGGTAGGTAAGGTAGCAGTTGTTTTTTTTTACATTTAATTTTAAACATAATACTTAACTAGCTATAACTATAGTCAAATAAAAAAAAACCCTAATTTAAATGCATCATCATCATCAATCTACCACGCGGGATCAATGCGAATTGGTGGATGTCACGTCTTCGAATTTTTAGTTCTAGGACATGCCGGTTTCCTCACGATGTTTTCCTTCACCGTTTTGAGAGCAGTGGTGATCCGAACCCACAACTCGTAAGTCGGGACCTTTAGCACTCTGCCACCACTGGATGCAACTTTATATTACTTACACTATGTATTGATGTGAGTATTCGAAGCTCACATTCTGAGAGTTTTAACCCCAAACGGCTCCAAAATATAACATCCAGCAGTTTTTCATGTTGAAAGGGCATCTTGCTTTCAATTAACAATGTACGATGTTATAACGTCCATTGAGACCTATCTCCGGCTCGCGGGCTATGCTAACATAAAATTAGTTCGTCAGTCCGTACGTCAGCGGTACGTAAAATTTTATGATGTCCGTACACGACCCTGCCTCGTTAAATATGAATCTAATACGGAGGGCTCCCGGTTCCCTTGCGTTCTTCATATCATATGTATGGTACGGCTCGTCCAATCATATTTTATGTTTGAAATTGAGCTGAACGCTATACAATTTTAATGACAGGGTTTTAAAAGGAACGTACCTAATGAAAAGGCCTTAGTACCCCTCTACTTAAATAAAGAATAAACTAAACGTACAAGCTTTACTGTCGATATTCGTATACATCCTGAGCAAGTAATTAACATATACTTAGGTATATGTTAATTATAAATTAATTATAACGGCAGAAAAATATAAAATAAGAACATTTTTGAGAAAAAAAAAATGTAGCTGGTGGTGATAACTAGGTAAATTAAGTTGTGTGTAGAAAGGTTAGGCAAAAAAAAAACAGAAACAACATTGAAACTGCGTTATTTTTGTTTAGTTTACAGTTAGTTCCATTAAAAATCTAGTTAACCAAACCTATGAAGTACAGTATACAAAATACAGTGCAAAGAAAACTTAGGGAGTTCTGCAGAAAAAATAAGCGTTATTTTTAATTCACAACACTAAACACAATTCCACACAAACGTTCAACAATTTGGTACAGAGTCAGACGCTAATACCTAAACTAGGTCGTAACCTCTACGAACTACAGACAAGTATCATAGCACAGCTGCGACTAAATATCTATATCTAGCAGCGTTGCTAATCCTATTACAGTATTATCCCACACAGTCGAGCTTACCACGTAATATTTGTCTACTCAATTCTCCGCGTGTTCATAACGGAACTAAAATTCCGTTGCGAAAACGTGCTGAAATGTGTTTCCGAGTTATAGGAACAATGGATGAAAGCGTCCCCGAGCCAGCCTCTCCTCAGATTAAGATAATGCTAGACAGAATAAGAAACAATGGCGTAAGAGGCCCTATTCATCCCTCGGTATTGTAACATCAATTATTTTTTAAACGCTTCATTAATTTCGTCATTTCATTCCCTCGTCGAGATGATAAGGAAGTTCCTTTCAATGCTTTGTTTCTTTCAGTAAAAAACACGTCAAACAAAATGATTTGTTTGTTTTTATTGAAGCGGTAAAAGTACGAAAATTGAGAAGTCAAGGCGTAAGTACTTGTATTATGTCTGTCACCGTAAAAATGCAAATACCGTCAGATCGCTGAACATTTCACTACACAATTGATAGAAAAATTATAGGTAATAGTAACGAAATATAATGTGTTAAATTAATATAGTATAGTTTGTTGTAGTAATATGGGATAAGGGTAGGATGATGATGATGATGATGAGTTTGTTGTTGTTTCGTTAGGTTACAATCTCGCGAGATTATTATTTTTTTATTTATTCGACAACCATCACACACAATACCATCACAACGCCATCTAGTCTCAAGCTAAGCAGAGTTTGTGTTATGAGTACTTACTAGTCAACTATAAATATACTTGGATATTTCTAAATAAATACATATTATAGATAAATTACATTACAATCTAACGGTTTATTACAATTTTACGATGACATAAATATTAAGTCATGGTTATCAATCAAGCTTTGCCAACAGCAAACCAAATGAGGTCTATATTTAAATGCGGCTGAAAATATGGCGTGAGTGCAACTGTCTGATATCCATAATCTATTTGTGGGAGTTCAGAGTAGCCTCTCTCATTATGCGCCTACTTAATATGCAACTATTCTATATTTGAAGAGAAACTTACGGCCATCCCTTATCTGTCTAATAAATGTAGTCTGTATGTAAACGTTTCTCTTCTACTAATGATACAGTTACAGATGTATAACTTCATGATGTCTCATGGTATCTGGATATAGTTATCTACGAATGACTAGAAAATAGGATTGACTACTTATATCCAGATTTGGTGAAACAGACAATAAAGATTTAAAGTATTTTATACCAAAACAACCACTTAGGTACAGGCACTTTTAACATATCAAGTAATCTGTCAGTCGGATTCCAAAGCGTAGAAGTAGAAGAAGATGATGGAAAAGAATGTGCAAGATACTCCATGAACACTCTTTTCAGTCATGTTATGTCTCGGTTACATGTTTCTTGTCGCTACTATTAAGTAAGCATTCCGGACAATACATAAGTCGGTAAACGAAAAAAAAATCGATTAGCTTCTCCTCTTTCTTCGTCTTAGGTACTCAGTGTAGGTAGGTAACCGCAAAATTTTGCGTTTACCTACTTATTGTCCGGAGGCGTCAAAATGTAAATAAAAACAAGATTCATAACACCACTCAACAATTAAAAACGTTGCAAATTTTTCCACAAAACACTTACAAAATTTGAACAAGGTGGCAAAGAGCGTCGCGCTACGATGATTGTTAAACAAGCTTGAACAACAAAGGAAACAATGCATAACCTTGTGGCAAGGCGGGGTGCGACGAGAGTGATTAAAACCTCCTGAGACGTGGACCCCCGGTGACGTCACATGGAGTCGGGGTCCCACTGCACCGAGGGAATCACCCAGGCAACACCGCGCCTACTCGTCACATGAAATGGGAAATTAAAACATGCCAATCAAATAAAAACAAATGGTAATGATACGGACTACGGTACGGTCAATTCGCTAGAAAGGGTTGATTGAAATGCTGTAAAAAACTGAAAGGTAATTTAGTCAGAACACGAACTGTGTTGAAAAACCTTTGTGTGAATGTTGAATGAACTGTATGTAGGTAATCGAATCGCCAATGACGTGCGGATTTCTCACTAAAAGTTATTATTCAAATGTTAATCAATACAGTATTTTATGCATGAATTCGAATTCGCTTTACGGTATGCAATTACTGAATGGAATTTGAATCTGAATAAAATAAAATGTGTGGCTAAAAACAAGGATGTTTTGTGCAATATGTTTGTAAAAAAGCTAAGTAATAACATTTTATCTTTGGGCAAATTAAATTCTTGTTCCAATTTGTAGATAGAATGTCGAGTGCCTAGAAATTTGTCCTTGCTAGACATTCTGAAGGATGAGAACACGATATACGACACACAAGTGAATTACGCCACAGTTTGCTTAACGTCCGAACAGCAAGACCTCACACGGTGTAAACTACACACTGAAAATACTTCAAGGACCATATCTTACATGAGTTATCCGCGGTAAGGCTATGCTACACCTGCTCACCTATGCGGTGCCCGATGCGGGGAACCGGGCGGTGATGATGCGGGTGACAGCGCTGGCGTTGCGGGTGCGGACGCGGCTCGGCGGCGCGAATACTCCGTGCCACCGACCGCCATAGCCGTACCGCCGCCCACCGGGTCTGTCACGCGCGTCACGCTAAGTCCTGACGCCGAACGGGTTGGGCGAGACGGTGCTGTTGAATAAGGAACAGGTAAATCGGCAGGTTCATATTTTAATCAATGTCCAAGTATACGACTGCTGAAAAGTGACCCGAAAAAAACAACAAATTGGTTAAAATTAAAATTAAAATTGGAAACAACCAGAAACAACCGTAGCAAGTCTACGGCGTAGCAAGTAGTTCCACATGCTACGCGGTCGTGGCTATTCGTAGCGGCAGACGTTCTACAAGTTTAATCATAATACTTGACATAAAGTCAAGAATTATGATTAAACTTGTAGAGCGAAATACGTAATCAGCTTACCGGACCGTCTACGTAGTGCTAAGTCTATGCTCAGCACTTTGTATTCAGCGCGCCTCGGGAATTGACCCGGAATTTAAATGAGATCCTTGATTATCTTTCTAAACATTAAATGGCTGTTACAATTACACAAGTCACTGACCTCCAGTATAACTATAAAGTCCGGCCGGCGAGGACCTGGGTCGATACCCGGAGACGGTGGACGTGGTGGACAGAGTAGACGGGGACCTTTTCAGCCCTGGGCCTTCCCCGGGCCCTGCGGCAACTGACGGCTTCCTCGATCGCGGCTGTCGCTTGGACCCTGTTCTGCATACCCCTGATGTGAGAGAAGGCAACACAAACCGCTATAGTGGAGTGAATGTGCAGACAATGGCATCGATAAACAGTGCTCGGTGGTCCAACCTTGTGGGGGTGGTAGAGTGGTAGTCAGTACCAGGTTTCGAGTGTTTTTAAAAGCGTTATTTTGCTGGCGAAAATGGTGCTTTACTCTTTATATTACTTAGATACACATTTAAGTAAGTTCGTATGAACATGCTGATAAATAACTACAGAATATACAGTCGTTAGAACGTCAAACAAGCAATCATTTTGAACGAGCATACGGTGTTTACATATTATATCATTCTCAGAAATCGTCCTTTGAAGCGGAGAAATGAATTTCCAAGAATTACGGTGCTTTTAAGTATAAACATGAAACAAACATTCAATCCTCTTTGGAAACATCAAAGATTGGCTTATTTCAACCTTTTTTGCGATTCAATTTACATACAAACGGTATTAATATGAGATTGCTAAAGCGAAATCGAGTTATGTGCGAGGTACGAGAGAATTGGGCCGTTTGACGATTGAATTAAAACTACGTCGGCCCTTACAATACCAAATTGAACTACTTATGTACAAATACGTGCCGGGAATAATATTAGTTTTCTTTTAGACCACTCTTAAGAGGTCAGAAGAGTCATTTTGAGGCGTTTTTTCGCTGAAGATTTACAGCTAAAGCGACATTGATAAATCAACGTGGAGCTCGTTGCGACGTGTCTAAAATTTTTTACAAAGAGAATTTTATTTGAAGCTGACATCGCGATTGTGCGTAATCTTCAGGGAAAACAGATGAGGACCACTTAATCTTTGGGAAGGTTAAGTACTTTGTGTATCGTTAATTTATATGAAATATATTTACAGATTCATACACTAGAGCGCCTTCAAATTAGTCGCGCTGCTGCCGCGCTTACTTTGATTTTTCATAAAAATCAGAAGCAAGAGCAGCGGCTAATTTGAAGGCGCGCCCTAATACCTACATAAACAATATAGTTTACTGACACAATTGTATAAAACATGACGAGAATTATGTATTGACAAATGTTTCTGTATGTTAGTTACTATATACATCTACATACCACATATTTAGCAAAACGTGTTTATACCTATTGGTTCTCTTTTACCATGCTGTATACTGTGCTTTTAGAAAATAATTACTTAGATAATTATTTGCTATCCTGAAGTCCTGGGCCTTTGTAAGGCGTACGTATAAAGTGCCGAAGCCAACTCACATAGGCCTTTTAGACAATTTTCTTGGCACGAGAGACCAATGGTACGCGCTATGCACCCAAAAACAATCATCAGTTGGTGGAAAAAACAGTTTTGCGAACTATTGGAAAATAAAGATACAAGACTATGGTTTTTTTAGACAACAGGGCATCATATCTTGAAGTGTTTGAGACGTTGAAAGGTATACTACGGCTATCAGGATAATCCCGAAAATACAGTCAAGATCCCCACCAGCACCTTACTGGATTATGCCTACATACTTCTTCTGAGCACATTTGCTCTTATTACTATCCTATAGATAGTAGGCAACCGTGAGCGAGCAAGAAAGAACCTGGTGTTCGTGGCCCCGTCTGTAACGTACCTCACAAAATCTAATAAGACACGCATTTAAAATTACATAAATTACGTAAATTGATTGATTGATAGATTGGCTTAAGTAAGCACCAAAATATGCATGTCTTAGTTTTATAAGTGGGGCTTATCGACTGGGGTATGTGTACCTAGTTTACCATATTTACGTAAGTCAGTATTCTAAATACAGTATGTCTTACCAGTAGGACACTGCCGGCCCATGGCACACTTGCCCTCGCAGATGGTGCGCTGGTTCAGCATGGTCTGGTAGGAGTCCAGCATCACGCGGCACTCCGACAGGTCTCGGTCAGCTAGCGCCAAGGACGGGTAACGCTCCTTTAATCTTCTTCTTTCCTTTAGTAAAAAAAGATGGTAATGAGTTAAAGGATGTGGATTTAATTTTAGATTTTGTGTTATGTGATGGCTTATTTGGATATGAACTGAAGTGATTTGTGCTTATTATTGAGGTTATCAAATTCTATACAAAATCCTTTTCATTACAAGCTTTTATTTAGTTTCACCTGTCCCGTTGTCTGTCGTTCTGTAATCAAATCTTGCAACTTAAATTTGATCCACTTCCCGGTTTCCGATTGAGCTGAAATTTTGCATGCCGGTGTAAATCGTATGACAATGCAATATTATGATGACATGGAGCTGATCTGATGATGGAATCACGAGGTAGCCATAGGAACTCTGTAATTAAACGGCACAACCACGTCGAATTTGGACTCGTGTGAATCGTCTTGACGAGTTTTAATTACATAATTATAGACCGCTGCTATAAAAGCTTGTTATGAAAAAAAAAATATTTTCATTAAAAACTTGTTTATTAAATAATATTTTTTTTCCTGATTGTTTTATAAAAAATAATTATAGTATTGTTAGTCTTGTTACTAATAGTCGTGTCAGTCCGTGGGTTTATAGTCACGACTTTACGAGCCTCGACCTCGATTGAGAGGCTGGATCAAGGGCTTGATTCAGGAATCGGTACTCCAGGAATGTTTCTGTTATATTGCGAGTCATTTGTTACGAACGTGAAACTGCGTAACGCTATGCTGAGTGTAACCGACACGTTCTTGGCCGTTTTTTTTTAATAGGATTTTTTGATTAAGTAGCATCAGACACAAAACTCTGGAGGATTATTCCTTTTCTCTGAAGTTTGAAAATCTTTCCAAACTATTTTTGATGCCTTCAAAAGGATATTGATTTTTTTTCCTGTGATAGGCATGCTCAGAAATGAAATTGTCCCAATAAACGAACTAATGCTACCGTTATGACCCAATTCGCCATCGAACGGTCATGGGATGTGTCTATTATGGGTTATGGTTTGTTGCCTATCCCATTATCACGAAATAGTTGTTGCTTGAGACTTTGTTCGCTTACTTTATGTGTGCGCTTTTAGTTTTTTTTTATAGAAATTTAAAGTTGAGTTTTAAAATTATTTTGTCATATCCCATACACTTTGTAGGTTTTTTATAAAAAAAAACTACATGTTACTAGCAAGTAATTTTGGATTTAATAGAACCATACAGCAGCACACTTAAATATAAAAATAAATTTTGTTGGATACACTAATAACTTTTTTATTTATGTAAGCTTAAATGTTGAAATCAGGTGTTTTTCAGAATAAAAGTTAAAACATGTTTAAAAAAACCGGTGTGGCAAGGAATGATTTATTGGGGCTGAAGATATAGCAAATGATCTAACCTGTCGGCCAAATCAATTTGGCAAACGATGCACCAAACACCCTGTATATGGTGGATGCCCCACCATATACTTGTGATGCAAATCGTTTTGGAAATACATTCATTATCACTGTGCTTCCTATCTAGATTTTTTAAATAAGTAAGTACATGGAAATACTGAAAAGTTAGTATTATATTTCAATGGAAACAAGTGATTTACTAGCAGGTTAATAGCCCCTACATAATGACACGTGAGTGTAAGACCCAATTTTGACAAACTGGCGGACTATCGATTTGCTTTGGTCACGCGAATGTTTCATTAAGCTACATACTTAACTTTACCGAGAAATACCGTGATGCTCCGAATTCCTTGATTACACCACTTTATTTTCCAGTAAATAAATACCATTTAAAAAAATTCTTAGCTACAATAGAATCCATGCCAACTTAGTTTTAATAACATAAGGCGAGGATAATATTCACCGTTATGAGAAAAAAGGATTTTATATTTTCTGAATTTCTGTGAATGGTAAGGGGGAGGACAGACACGCGAGCGTGTCACGCAAGGTGCCCGCAATCCCACCGTGTGTCGCTAGCCTACGTATAAATTACAAGGATTTACACTAACTTTATCATTGTATAGATACGCCATTTTTAAAAAGTATAAATGTATTTTTATTGGTTAAGAAACCAGCTAGCTGAAAACCTCGTACACAATAAGATAGCATAATTTTTTACAGCGTACATCAAAGGCTTGAACTATTTATCTGCTGCTGTTTTTGTTACAACCTTTACACAATAATATGACATACGATCTCCCCAGATATTTTTTATTTTGTTTTTATTTATATTAGCTGTGAGTATGTGTATGTTGTCGACTAGTATATTTTAATAGTTTAAAAGCTTAGTTATTTATCTTAATAAAAAGTACTTTAGAACACGCAGTCGTATGATCACAGTCTTCAAAGTTAGAGTAAAGAGGCTCCTTATATCCTAGTCCACTTTATCATCAACAATTGCATCACTGCTTAACGTAAGATGTGATCGCAGTTGACTGCGATAGTGCACTAGATTAAAATAAATAAATAAAATAAAAGTAGGTAGGTATCTAATTCGTTCTATCCGTCTTTTCGTTATACCTACTTACAGAAACAAAAATGTTTCGTTTTCACATGACAATTTAAATCGAATAAATGTATGTAAATAAAAGAGTAGGTTATTTTTGTTAAATATTGGCAACATTGAAAACTTTATGTAGATACAACAGTCTAACATGTTTGATTTGTTGAAGTTAACCTTTCGATTTTGTAATTACAGACACAATTAAAGAACAATAGATGTGTGTGTTGGAGCTTAATGAATTAAATCGGAATGGGCGTATCCATAAGTTGATATCATTGATGAATACAAGGATAAAGCTTTCGATTTGACTGGAATCTCTCGTGATAGGTATTGATTTGATTGGAGTGATAGCGTTACGTTTTATAGCGTGTTGGATCCAACGCGTGCTAAGTAGGCTATACGGAATTCAGCGTGTTGGAACCAACGCGTGCTAAGTAGGCTGTACGGAATTCAGCGTGTCACATCTAGATAACGAATTCATTCCTATTAGCATAGTAATATGAAATTGATGAGATTATTCCCAGTAATATCGTATGTAGGTAATTCACGATTTCTATTTTAATTATTCTCATAATATGGCCTAAAATTGTGTTCCGAGTATTTTATGTAGCAGTCAAAAAATGGCATGGGAAAAGTATGAAAAGGAAACTTGTGGTTTTAGAACGGTAAAAGGTGTGCATTTAGTCAGTAAAAGTATGATATGCGTTCTCGCTTCTCTCTACAGCACAAGAAGTCATTATGTGATTTAAAAATGTGGCTGTTCTGTTTCTGACTAACGGGTAACTTTACGCGATGACAATCCTCGACATACAAGTTGAACCATCATGGCGATTGACCTTGAATGCACAATAACCGATTTTCGGGTCTCCGCCGAAGTGCGCGTAATCATAGCAATGAGTTAAATTTATTTGCCGCGTACTAAACCTTCCTAATTGTCTGACGTCAGGCGTCCTACATCAAGTATAAGTTGTTCCCTTACCTCTACCAGCTTGTAGGTCTCGAACTCCTGCAGCTGCCGCTGGAAGCCCAGGTTGGGGTTGGCGACGGCCCTGCCCGCGCGCACCACCTTTAGCGCCTCGCGCCACGTGAGGGGCGTCACCGACATGATGTACGCCACCGCTACCGTCACGCTGCGTGACATCCCTGCTAGACTGGACAAATATAGGGAAGTTCAATAACACAGCAGTTTTTTATATGGTAAATAAAAATCAAGCAACCCCGTTCAAGTTTCGCGGCTTTTGGGGTGACGATTTGGACTCAAGACGGTAGTTTATACAATCATCATCATCAATGTTTTAATGTTCCCACTGCTGGGAAACTGGCCTTCTCTCTAGGAGAGGGAAAGGAGGAGTTACCTTAATTTTAGTTTAGTTAGAAAACTGGTGTTAGATTCTAATGTTTAGTTTACTGGGAGCCCAGCCTCGGCCAATCGCTAGTGTGTAGCCTTTGTATAAACGGCAATACCCTCTTAACACAATGATGGCAATTGGCCGAGGCTGGGCACACTTGAGGAGGTTAGGAACAAAAGGTGACATTTACGTATCAGCTTCATTTTTTTTAATGTTTTTTTTCTTACTTGGAAGGATAAATTCTATCATTATCTGCAAGACATTGGTTCTGAAGGTGCTTAATTTCATAGAAAAATCAACTTGAACTACTGCTTTTGAAACAAAAAGTTACATTTTAATTCAATCTCAATAGTGATTTGTACATAATAATCAAAAAGTGTCATTTCCTTTGTAAATATTTCTGAGGCTTTTAAGGTCGGATCAAAACGGGTACATTATTTCTTAAAAAATAACGATTTGCCCAAAATAAATTATGACGACAGGTCGAATCGATATGTTTAATACAAACAGAGAAGATTATCATGACCTATTATTACAGCATGGAAGAGTAAATATTTTAGGCAAAGATTGGAAGTATTATGACATCAAAAACCTTGATAAACATTTTAAAAAAGTAGAAGGTATAAGGGACATGAAACGCATATGCATAGAAAAGAAACAAATAAAAAAAAGAACTGAGGCAATAGTTAAATGTTTCAGAAACTTCAGATTTGAAAATGCTGGAGAATCAAAAGGAATAAATCCTTTAAAGAGAAATACAAACCTGTTGAGTATCAAACTTGTTGAGAAAGAACTGGGACATTTCATAAAAGGTGCAAAGAAAAAGGATGTAGAAAGTTTAACTAAACAGTTTGGAGAAAACTGGAAAAATGATCCTTCTTTAAAATGGTATTGTGATATCTTGTATGAAAATAATATAAGTGAAAATGACAATGAAAATGATGAAAATGGATGTGACTGCTTAGAACCTGATTGTGGAGAACTTCATGTATAAGAATTTAAAATAATAATAAACACATTTTTTGTATGGATATTGATTTGTTTTTGTTTCTAATAGTGACATTTTTCAGACAGTAAGTTTCAAAAGGTAACATTTTACAAAACTATTGAATCAAATGGTGACATTTACTTGTGACTTGATCAAAAGGTGACATCTGATTTGTTCTTTATTTAATTTTGTGTAAATTTTAAAACATACATGAAAACTTTTAATACCTTGTAATCTATGTCTTATTAACCCATAATATTAAAAACAAAAAAAAAAACAAAACACATAAAGTTCAACAAAAATGTTTATTTTCTTAATTTATTCATATAATTAAAAAGTGTAAATGTCACTTTCTGTTCCTAACCTCCTCACTTGTAAACGTAGCATAATATTTTTTAGTACAGTACATCCGTCGGATCTTGGCGAGTCTGAAGTTAAACTTTAACAGTTTTTAACAGCAATAACAACTGCAAATTTTATTTTATTTTATAACTGCAATCATTATTGTCATTTCAGCCCAAAGACGTCCATTGCTGTTCAGACAACAGTTGGACAGACCTCCCCCAATTATCAACCATAATGAACGGTCGTTTGCGTCTCGCATCCATCGGATCCTCACAACCCTTATTTACCAAGTTATCGGTCTACCTTATACAAGAGCTTCGATTTCGACACAAACAAATAATGAACTAAAATTAAGAAGTTCACTAATAAATTGTTGACAATTTGTTGTCTGTGTAATTGTTCTATAATCCCACAGGGATTGGGCAAAGCCTGAATAAAAACTTTTTAACGCACTGTCGTGTTTCTACGCAATAAAGTGTATTTCGCACACAAGCGAAAAAGGGACCCAACTAGCCTCCGCTTATTCAATTTATAATATTTTTTTGCTAAGCCAGAAAAATAATCACCATGTTTCATAATAATTTAATAATTTATTGCTAAATATGATACAATGTTTAATATTTTATTTTCAGGTAAATGTGGTGAAAAACATCTTTTTGTTAGTGAGAGACTGCAAACAATGGGAGTGACAGTCTGCAAAGACTGAACGCCTCTAACGGACGGAATACCTCTAAGTACAGGAATTGTAGGACATTGAAAATTCCATGACGTAATATATAAAAAATGTCAGATTAACAAACATTAGAAAAAGTCTAAAGTAAGCTAAAAACTGGATTGTTTGAAAAAGTAACCACGGCACTGGAAAGCAAAAAGCATGTGAAGAAACACAGGTGGTAGTTTTAGTCTGTAGCAATATAAATAAGTATTTACTTATTTATTTCGAACTTATTTATTTATTTAAATTAAAGTTATTCCCTGCCGAAGTCTGTGTTTCCTGATAGTTATAACCTAGGGGTCTTTAAGTCAAGAGTGAATAGGTTACTTCTAGGCAAGCTTGCTCCATCGTCGATCACATCATTGCTTACCATCAGGTGAGACTGTGGTCAAACGCGAGCCTGTCTAGAATTAAAAAAAAAGCCAGTCGGTAGGGGATAGTGGGCTATCAACGACTGAACTCGGCGTAGTTCAAACTGACCCGTGACAGAGAGGAATGTTACAACAATTAAAAATATAACTGCTTCATACTTTTTAATAAACAGCTTTATGTATAACTAGCTTTTGCCCGCGGCTTCGCCCACGTGTTATTGGGGTAGCGGTTGGGGTTTCCGGGATAAAAAGTAGCCTATGTCCTATTCCGGAGTGTATCCTATGCCTGTGCCAAATTTCATCCAGATCCGTCCAGCCGTTTTGGCGTGATTTAGTAACAAACATCCAAACATCGTAACTTTCGCATTTATAATATTAGAAAGAAGATACAACTAAAATTCAAAGCTCGCAACGAGATTCATTCGTCGCCGTCGTCCCCTTAGGTTCCAATAAGCCGTGTGTACGCTCCAGCTCAGCCGGTCGGCGCAGATAGCGGGGAGTTGTCAACAGCACTCGATCGAGTTCAAACTGCAAGCGATGCGAATGACACTTGACCGAGAAAGGTGGGCCCGAGGGACGACGACCAAGAGTAAGATTAGATTCGAGATTATTCGTTCTGAAGACTGAGAATAATGTTTTTATTTTATAGGTTTTTATCTTGCCTGCAGATGGAACCTTTTAACACGTTAAAAACAGTACGAGGTCTAATACGCCTCGTACATGTCTCCCTTGCGAAAGAAAAACATGGTCATCTTTGATGTGCGGAGGCCGTAACTTCAATTTGGTTAAATTTGCTTCAATTGAGTAAAAACTAGACCAACAAGCCAGTCAAATTTATGTATGATTCAAATAAAATTCAAAGCTCGCAACGAGATTCATTCGTCGCCGTCGTCCCCTTAATTCCAATAAGCCGTGTGTACGCCCCAGCTCAGCCGGTCGGCGGCAGATAGCGGGGAGTTGTCAACAGCACTCGATCGAGTTCAAACTGCAAGCGATGCGAATGACACTTGACCGAGAAAGGTGGGCCCGAGGGACGACGACCAAGGGTAAGATTAGATTTGAGATTATTCGCTCTGAAGACTGAGAATAATATTTTTATTTTATAGGTATCATGCTTGCAGATGGAACCTTTTAACATGTTCATTACAGTACGAGGTCTAATACGCCTCGTACATGTCTCCCTTGCGAAAGAATCCATGGCCATCTCTGATGTGCGGAGGCCGTAACTTCCATTTGTTTAAATTTGCTTCAACTTGGTAAAAACAGCACTCGATTGAGTTCAAACTGCAAGCGATGCGAATGACACTTGACTGAGAAAGGTGGGCCTGAAGGATGTCGACGACCAAGGGTAAGATTAGATTTGAGATTATTCGCTCTGGAGACTGAGAATAATATTTTTATTTTATAGGTATCTTGCTTGCAGATGGAACCTTTTAACACGTTAAAAACAGTACGAGGTCTAATACGCCTCGTACATGAGTTCCTTGGGAAAGAAAAACATGGTTTTCTTTGCTGTGCGGAGGCTGTAACTTCAATTTGATTTAGTTTAGAGAAGACATGAATAACCTACCTAAGGTGCTTGTGCGTGATTAAAACCGCTTGCAGTAGTGTAAGCGCCGTAGCCTATCTACTTTAATACTGGATCGTTTTGCCTGGTTTTAATCTCATACCTCATTTAAGCAAAAGAAAAATAGTTTCTAAACCAAACTATGAGGTCTAATGAGCCCCTTCCCGTCATAGCAATAGTTTGTAAAAACCGCGAGGAAAATAATAGGACAAAAATGAGTGCCACTAAAAACATTCTATCAATCCTATTACAGTATCTTGAGAAATAAGTAACATGTCTGAAAATTCCAGCGTCTAAGAAATAACCAGTGTCTATCACATAACCCTAAAAACATTAGCCTCTTTCTGGAGCAGAAATACTAATTCTAGGGGTAATACAGACAGAGTATTTTCAAGTACCAATCTACTAGAATTATCGTTAAGATCCGGAGATTCCAAAACCTTGAAACTTAGGGACTTAAGCATTAATTGTTGCATTAGTTAGAAACATCAGTGGCGTAGCTACCTTGGGCACCCGGTGCGGAAGTTGGTGGTGTCACACCATCGAAAGTAAAAAGCAATAAATTTTATATGATAAAGGACATGGATCAGGAGGAGAAGGACAAGGACAGCGTCAGGCTCTTTTGCGGGAATACCCGAATTATACATAGAGCTGAGCTAGTGCTAGTGGAGGAATCCCCGAGAAAGTATTTTTTGTGCTTTTTTTGTTGAGAGACCGGGTGGGTGTCACCCCAAAAAAGGTAACACCCGGTGCGGCCCACCCCATCCGACCCCCCCTTTGCTACGCCACTGAGAAACACGCTTCTTGCTGAAGTTTTCAAGGGTAACTAACTTTTGTGTCATTATATAAATCTGTGTACATAAAGTATCATGGTCTCGTCATTAACTATTTCTTGCCGGAGAGCCCGAGCACTCTCCGTGCTTGTAACCAAAGCCGCGGCAAATGATGCGTCATTAAAATCTTTCCTTCCTTTTACCAGAACTACGCTGTTTCCTCAAGATATTTTTTAATTTCCTCGACAAACGCTGACGGTAAAATAAAACCACAGTTTTATAAGACAGCATCCATAAAAATTAGACCGAAGGAAGCGAGCAATTTGCTAAAGTGACTTCTAAAAAACTGGTGTCTAACCGCAAATTTTGGCCAAAGAGGCTTATTTGAGCATACCTGACTATACCCGACTTTTTTAAGGCAAGTTTAATTTTCTAGAAAAAGGATAAAGTGGAGATAAAACCACGTTTTTATCGAGCAGCTTTATTTAACCTGCCTGAAACAAAATGTGGTTTACTAACTCCAACTCAGGGCCCTGCAGCCGCAGGTTTTGGTCTAAATATTATATTTGAAATTCATATCATACATTTTGTGTAAATATCAAGCTTTGAGGGGCTTGGTATTCTAAAGCGGTATTTAAAAGGCTTCAAATATAATACCTATGGAACGGGGACTATATTTCATGTCACCAACATTTTTTTCTCAGATAAACAAAGACTGTTCCCAGGTATGAATTATCAAATTATTGTTAATATAATGTGTAAAATATGAGATGGATTACCAATAAAATTGTAGGCCATTACATAATATAAACTTCGTTCTTATAATAATAGTTTTATTACTTAAATATGGATCAGACGTTTCTGTTCTACTTTTACATTGTTTCTTCTCTTAGACAAATGTTAGGTAACTGTGGTCGGCGCTACACGTCTATTCCTTCAATTCTTCTGCGGTAACCGTCACACAATCGTCATCATTCACATCCTTATCTTTCTGTGTTTCCTGATAGCTACAACCTAGGGGTTTTTAAGTCAAGAGTGAATTGGTTACTTATAGGCAAACGTGCTTCATCGTCGACCACATCATCGCTTACCATCAGGTGATTGTGGTCAAACGTGAGCCTGTCTAAGCCGAACCTATCTAGTATTAAAAAAAAAAGACTGGTTTTCGAGCTCCTTTAGATTTGCATGTGACACACATCCATTGGGAATAACATTAGACATTTGGCAAATGGCTTTTAATGGCATCATTATGCCTAAGAAATAGAAGTTACAATCGACGGAACAGACAGGAAAAAAGATTTCTGTAATTATTAGTATTATATTCTGTCTGCATACACATGTTTGAGCAAATAAAATTTCTTACTCTTGAAGCCGTGTGCAGACGCTACGCTATGCTAGTTTAAAAAAGCTTGGGAAGCAAGCGGGTGCGATAATTGTGTAATTAACCTACAAGCGGCGACACGATAAGCGATGAATCAATGGTGACGTTCCATCGCTCAGCAGGACTGAGTTAGGGTCAGTTCACAACAAGGTGCGAAGCTACTTCAAAATATAAATACGCTCGCTTCTGCCAGCGGCTTGATTTCAGCGATCCACGCGCTAGAGGCAAGTCATCTATCTTCCGCGGTTTTTTTTTAATCTGAGAGTTATGAAGTTATGATTTCCAGTCAGTGCTTCGAAAAAAAGGCCTTCCCGTGGTCTTGGATAAAAGTAGCAAAAACGACGGAATAAAGAAAGAAGAGTATTCTTTGTATTCCTGTATTCTCTGTTCCAAAATCATTATTATTTTAAAATTTTACTAGCATAGTTATAATTTTATACCTACTAATACTAACATAATATGGACTTTAGATTAATCAATGTGTACTTGGTCTGTAATAAGTATTTCAATTTCTATTGATTCGCTCTTCGGGTAACGTGGCGTCGCGTCTTGTCACGTTTCAGTGTGCACATACCCTAATGCCACCTTTTCATACAGACCTGACAGGAACCGGAAACGAATTAAATGGCACTGTAGGGTGATTAATCAGGGCTGACTTTTAGCGACGCATTGCCTACCAATTAATGTTAATATGTTACGGATGGGTAAGTACGACTGGTGTACATCGATACATTTTGATCGTTTTAATACCGTGGAGGGTAGATTCGATTGATAAAACACTATCGATTTGTAAAAATAAAATTATAAAATATAGTGCTTTTTTAAATTTGAATTAATTAATGCTTTTACGAAATTAATATTTTTAAACTCTTTAGCCTTTCTAGTATGTCTCTAATTGCGGTATTCAAAACGTTTAAAAAAAGTTAGATTAGCGAGTCCAATGACTTGTAGGTATTTGTCAGTTGTTGCGTACTAACTACCTTCAATATTTTACGTATCGGATCGTCCCTACACGGGATTTTAGCCGTATATATTAATCACTAGCACTTTTTTTTATTGCTATAAACCAGTGCTTGACTACGATCCTACCTGATGGTAAGCAGTGATGCAATCATTGATGGTGAGGCGCACTAGTTTATTAAGAGTTTTTTCACTCTAGCACTTTGGCAGTGACATCGTTTGCACGTCATAACACTCCTTATATCGTATTTTGAGGGTAATTTTGAAAAACTAATAACGTAATGTATAAAAAAAAATGTGACTGTCATTATTATTCACCCAAGAATAAGAATCCTACAATCTTTAAAATCCTCTAAATTATTTTATGTGGGTAGTTTTGGAAAAAAATAACAATAACCTTTATTATTTACCTACTTAGGTTACTATTTGTGTTAATTATAAGTACACATACAAACTTTCTTTTCAACATATTTTCACCACCATCTTTTTTTTAATTAAAATATTATAAGGAAAAATACGATGTCATCAGTGTCAGCACTGTCACAAATATACATTCACTGATAGACAAGGACAAAGATAAGAACCGGCGCTGGCGTGCAAGTGACATCGCGTTAGCCGCCGAATGTTTACGATTATGAATGGCGTGAGGTCCATCTATCTCGTTTCCCAAAATGACGTTCAAAACAACAAACGAAATTATTTTCAATTGTTTTATATTTTTATTAATTAATTAAATATTGTGCTTTATTAATTTACTGAATTGAATTGAATTTTTATTTAACGTTATTTCTCAAATTGAATCACAATTATCCTCAGTTTTTATTGCATTAATTTCATAATGATTTAGCATTACGTAAACCAAATAGTTTTTTATTTTACACCTAACAAACGAAATTAGAAATATCATAAGAAATTCGAAGATTTTATGTAGGTACTTACGATTGAAATGTGATTCCATATGATTTGTTTTTTTTATTTGAATAATTTGTACAACGCATAGAAGCACACTAAGGCATTTTGATAACTTTTATCCCACTTAAATTTAAAAAAAATGTACAAAATTAAAAAAAAAATGTAAACACTCGTTATGTCATTCGCCGATAGCGACTGGGCTGGGTTCAAAAATAACCCTTACTTCGAGCAGGGTAGGTTGGAGTAAACCATTGACAATAGAACTTGACGTTTTCGTTCTAAAACGCGAGTGTAGGGTATCAATCCTGTGAGGTCATCAGAGTTAACTCCAACCTGAAATTTGAACGTAGCCCTGAGTGAACTTAGTCTAAACTATCCGCATTTCAGCGGTCCACGCACTAGTCACCTACCTTCCACTATTTTGATTATATTAATAGCTGATATCTTGATATTTCTGTCAATCAGTTTCCCCTTTTAAGTTTATCTGACTACTTTTATTTTAAGGAAAGCAAATTTAATCTTTCTCACGGCAATTCGTGGTTCGTACGAAATTATATCCGCTTCAATACTCATATTTCTTTAGCTCAGCTACTGTTTATTCAATTAATCATCTCAGATGAAGCTGCGAGATCGTTTATATCATATGAAGGTACGTGTGAAAGCTGAAGTGGCTCGATATTATATTCATACTAGCGACCTGCCCCAGCTTCGCACGGGAGCAATGGTAATATCTATATATATAAAAGGGGAAACTGACTGACTGACATATCAACGCACAGCCAAAACTACTGGGACTAGGAGCATGAAATTTTGTACAAGGCTTCCTTTTATGACGTAGGCGAACACTAAGAAAGGTTTTTTTTTAATTCAACTCCTAAAGGGATATGTAACGGGGTCCTAAAGTTTGTATGGAAAACCCTATTTTAACGCGGGCGAAGCCGCTGGCAGAAGGCTAGCTAAATATATTATGTATGTATTATACATATAAACCTTCCTCTTGAATCACTCTATCTATTAAAAAAAACCACATCAAAATCCTTTACTTTTAAAGATATAAGCATACATAGGGCAAAAGCAACTTTGTTTTATACTATGTAATGATGATACATATTTAAGGGGCAAATGTAAGCCTTGAACGAATAAAAGTGGACCTAGCGTCCAAGATTATTTGAATAATAATTTGTCCTTCATTTATTAAACACAATATAAAAAACTGTATATCAAAAGATTGGTAATTAAATTGTCTTTTAGCTTGTGATAGTTTAATAAAACATCCTATAGTTTCTGCTTGATCTTCGCTTTTTTGTTTGTGCTAGACATAACTTTGAAAATAAAGTATTCAAAGTTTAATGAATAAAAATGTTAGAAAAATGGTTTAGTTTAACATATATATTTTTTAAATATACCGAATAGCCGTGTAGACGTGATATTGGATCTAAAATTATCAAAGTCCTATATCTCTCCTCCCCTTTATATGTAGGTATAGTGCCACTTGAGACAGGGCGACGCTTGCTGAAATATAAGTGACTATCTACCAACAAAGGCGTACATACCTACTAACTTTGATGATCATAATAAAACCGGCCAATGGCGTGTCAGACTTATGCACGTAGGTTCCGTACCATTATCATCTATACAACACTAGCTTTTGCCCGCGGCTTCGCCCGCGTGGGTTCGGGGTTTCCGGGATAAAAAGTAGCCTATGTGCTATTCCGGAGTGTATCCTATGCCTGTGCCAAAATTCATTCAAATCCATTCAGTAGTTTTTACGTGAAAGAGTAACAAACATCCATACTTACAAACTTTCGCCTTTATAATAGTAGTAGGATTAGACACTATATTTTTTTTTGCATGTTTGTTGTGTGGGAACATTTATTTTATTCAGATTTTGTGTTTGTTGTTATAGCGGCAAAAGAAATACATTATCTGTGAAAATATTAACTGTCTGTTGCGGTTCATGATATTCAGCCTGGTGACCGACAAATCCTAGTCTTTAACTCAAGAGTGAATAGGTTACTTTTAGGCAAGCGTGCTCCATCATCGCTTACCAGTGTGTGAGATAGTGGTCAAGCGCGAGCCTATCAACAATTAAAGCGAAATATAAAGAAACAGAAATCGTCAATTATATATCACGAACTGTATAATACTAGTTTGTACTAAGTTATTTTAATAATTGTTGAAAATGTAAGCATTTCATTTTGAAGTGTGAAAAAAGAGACAAACAATGAAGACTTTTTTTTATGCTGGGCAAAAATCATTCAATGACGAATGCCGCTCTTGGGCGGAGCGGGAAACAGTGTGAGACTCTTACTAACTAAACACCCCACCCCGTTCCTTCTGTGCCCTTCGCACTGGGGCCAAGCCTTCCTTTCAGATAGAGACCCTGGGCCCCAGTAGGCTTCGACCATTTTGCAGATTCCCTACGGCTTTGCTGACAGGTCTGGACTGTTACCAGACAACCGGACGGTGAGCTACCCATTGCTCGCTGTCCGCAAGCCCGGTGGCCAAACAGTGAAGTCTTAACAATAAGGTCCCGGTTTCACCTTGTCGGTACGGAACCCTGAAAGAGATATTATGTCTGTGATTTATAATGGAGCCACACCCAGCCCCTTACTATTGTGAATGTTTTCGTAACGACAGACACTGGAGGACAAATGAGGGTGTTCCGAAACTTCAGACGTGTTATTATTTTAATATTTCTGACATGGCTGTTTACTTACGAATAAGCTTTATGTTACGACAGACATTTAGTGCCATGAAGTATTATTAAAATATTATTATATATATATTAATAGCTATTACCCGCGGTTTCACCCGCGCAAACCCTGATCCCGTGGGTATATCGGGATAAAAAGTAGCCTATGTCCTTTCTCAGGCTTAAGACTACCTATATCTGTACCAAAATTCGTTGATATCGGTTCAGTAGTTTAGGCGTGATTGCGTAACAGACAGACAGAGTTATTTTCGCATTTATAATATCAGTTAGGATATATTAGTATTATTATCACTAGTATTGTGAAAAAGTTCGTTCGGGGAATTTATAGATTTTAGTATTAGGTAGTTATGTTTATTTCTATCATCAAAGAGTACTATAACTTTTCAGTGCATTTTTTTTTCTAGCTACATGTTTAGCTTTTCTTTAATATAATTATGTATAATCTATACATATACAACCAAACGTTTCTTATGAATGATTCTGCTTATTAACCTTTCGACTACCGTAATTACAGACACAATTAAAAGACAATAAGTGTGCAGACACCGGTGTTGAAAATCTGTCGTTCATTAGTTTTTGAGTTTATCATAATCGCTAATAATAATGTATGTAAGTAATAAATTTTATATTTTTAAAGGTTTTTTGTATGTGTTTTTTTAAGAAAATATTTAAAAATATAAAATACTAGCTTCTGCCCGCGACTTCGTCCGCGGAAAATTTGTGAGACAAAAGTTGTGATAGCTCGGTTAATATCCATGTTATATAAATAATTTATAGCCTATGTCACTCAGGAGTAAAACAGCTTTCTATTATAGCTTAAATTTTTCCAATCGAACCACTAGTTCCAGAGATTACCTCCTACAAACAAAAAAAAAAACAAAAAAACAATCTTTACCTCTTTATTATATTAGTATAGATAGTGTAGATGTAGATATGTATAAAAAATAAAAAATAAAGGGAATAATAATGTATGTAACATTATTATTAGCGATTATGTGTTTCGACCCTTAAAGTTAGTGGCAGAACATTTGATTTACCAATCGAATAGCTAATTTTATACGTAATACAATAAAATACAAATAAGTACAAGGAAAGTCATATAACCGTCTGTAAAAGAACGAGCTTCGTCCTGATTTATTTATTTCTCGTTAATTTATATTGTTAACGTAATGACTGAAAATTGGTTGGGACTCATGTGCGTGATCGATGCTAGAGAATTTGATTTATAAATGGAACCCATTACTGCCGACCTTAAAATCTTTACGTTAATATTCTATCTACCTTCCTTTAGAAGTCCCCAATTTATCAGTCTTTGGGAGCTTTACGTTTTCTTAGTAAAGAAACAAATCAAAAGCGGGCACTAATCGGCAAAAGTGCTGTGTTGCTAATGCTAATGCTTTAAGGGTAATTACTTTGGTTCCCTTCCGTTCTAGAGGTTTTATGAGTTTTCGATTACCGTTCCCGCCGTACGCTCGCCACAAAATGTATAACAATGATATGCCTGTCACGTCACTTGTCATTTGACTTCTCCGCAAGTTTTTCTGAGCCTTCGAAGCCCGCATCAATATTGTACATTTTTTTTAAAAGGTGGACTCGTATCTTGGATTTTTTTTACAGGTTGACAAGTGTTTTAGAAATCTTTATATGTAGACTAGTATTTTGAATATTTTTAACGGGCAGACAATTATTTTGGTAATTTGTTTTACAGGTAGACTAGTATTTTTTTTTTTTATAAATGCGAGATGTGTTTTGGATATTTTTTTACAGTGGATTTTTTACTGGTAGACAAGTCTTTTGTATACGGTTATTTGTTTCATATTTTATTTATTTAAAAAAATCCTACTGATAAATTAAATAAAAGATTAATAAAAAATATATTTTTTTGTCAATACATAAGAGCCTGTAGTCCAATCAGCAGCATATGGCAAATGAAAATTCGTAGAAAACACGTTTAAACTTTTCAATATCCTGAGTATTGTGTGTGTGGTAAATTGGAAATATCCATTAACTACTAATTGATTACTTCTCTTTGTTTAGCTTTATTTGGTGATATCTATTTGCTTTTAATTTCTTTGTTCACTTTAGTTGGATCATACCTATCAATACACAGTACGAAGTTTAACAGTTAAACCTATGAAGAAGCCGCACTGTAGGGAAGAAGCCTACTGGGGCCCTGGTCCGGTTTCTGAAAGGAAGGTCCGACCCCGGTGTGAGGGCTAAGAAGGAATGGGGTAAATGGGGGAATGGGTCGTTTACTCAGTATGATTTGACACTGTTTCCCGCTCCGCCCAAGGGCGGGATTCGTCATTAGATGATTTTAAAGAAAAAAAAAACGTATACAAACCTACTTTTCTACTGTAAGTAACCTATTTTTAAATAAATACAGTTTCCTTTAAATAATTTCCAGTGCATTACCGGCAAAAAGGGAAGGGCTGTTGGCCCTGAAACGTCAGAGGGGTACAATTTATAACGTACACGCCCTGGGGAGGAAATTCATATTCTTATTTTTACGGCGATGAAAGAAATCCAGTCAACAAACATTCATCAAGAATCCGAAATCCGAAAATCCGATATTTCCTCTAACGGAATAAATCGTTTATTAAAATAAAGGTTCGGTTTTATTCAATAATACCTTTCGTCTTTTTTATATTATTACTAAGCTGTATGATAAAGTATGTGTTTGCTAGCTTAATTCACTATTGTAACTTGAAGGCTCGGCTGGCGCAGTGGTTGAGCAATTAACTGCTGTGCTAAGGGTCGCGGGTTCGATTCTCACACAGAACAAATATTTGTATGGTCTACAGGTAGGTGTTCCGGGTGTGGGTATCTTGTGTATGTGACTTTACATGTTTGTGTACGCACCCACGACACAGGAGTAGGTAATTCCTAGTGTGGGGCAGTTTTTTTTTTTTAAGAAAAAAAATAGAAATAGAAAAAAAAACTGTTGATGGCGCCACTTATTTTGTGTTGTTAGCCAAGTTACTATAGTTTCGTTAATGATGAACGCTTGGAATAAGCCAGACCTCTAATTCCTTTGTTCTGACTATGTAACTCAGAGTTGAGATGATGTCAGAACAAAGAATTTTTACCAGTGTTCAAGATATACGCCGTAAACTGGATGCGGACAGCACATGACTGATCGTTGTGGAGATCCTTGGGGTAGGCCTATGCCCAGCAGTGGGCGTCGCTCGGCTGACATGATAAAAGAAAGAAAGAAAGAAAATATGTTGTTGTGTGTTGTGTGTGTATGTTGTGTTGTGTGTGTTGTTGTTGTGTATGTTGTGTTGTGTAAATGTGTTGTCTGTGTTGTGTTGTGTATGATGATGATGATGGTTCAAGATGTTGTAGCAGTGTTTGTCTGTGTCAACTCACCAATGTATAAGAACGTTGCCGTCCCTGAGCCGGGCGGCGTGAATGAAGTCGTTGCACAGGCTGAAATACTGCGTCAGGTTCTGTTCCGGCGAGTCCGACGCCATTATACACAGGTAGTGCTTGTCCTGTACACAAAGAAAGAAAAATAAGTTACTAGTAATTAGGAAGAAGAGCATTAAATTGTATCATATCAAAAAGCCAAGTCCATTTCTGTGCCTGATGTGATAGGTATATCTCTTAAGGTAAGCCTTCCCGATTCGTCTATCGTCTACGTCGAGCATGGTTTAAAAGCTTGTTACTTCATCTAAAGCAATCCAATGTGATGTCTGATGCTAAAGTAAAACGAAAAAAGAGAGATAACACCTGAAAAGAGTTTTGTTGGCATTCAGTAATTCTACGATTTACTCCAATGTTTCACAAAACTTGTTTAAAGAAATACGTGTTTTTATTAAAACCTTGAGGATTTTAGAAAAAAAAATGCTACATACAAATCTGGCAGATAACCGTATCTAACGCATATCAAACTTTATACAGAAAATAATAAATACACTGACACTTTTGTTCCAGATGTGAAAACACATGAAAAAATTAAAATAAAGTCTAGGAATAACTATCAAAATTTTATCTTTCGGTTAGTTTTTTTAATTTGCAGTTCATTTTCTGAGCTGCCCTGGAGTGTTCATTTAAAAATAGGAATTTTATTCAGTATCTTTTTCCTTCGTGGAAGACAGACCTCAGTAATTTGCTGAAGAACTTGTATTATAGGCAGCTTAACTTTATTTACAAGCAAAGAATTCGAAAACAAACATTCCTTTCCATTCTCTGACGGGAATAGCTTTGATTGTAATACTAAGTCAAAAGTCCAACAAATCCATCGAACATTAATGTTTAATACAGCATTAAAGTTTGGTAACAATCCATAAATCTGCTGAAACGATCCGTAAACAAGCCTAAAACTGGGAAACATTAATATAATCTGCTTTACAACTTACCCCTTGTAACCCAATCAAAATAGTCGCTGACTCGCTGTAGATTTTCGTACTAAGTTAGTATATACATAAGTCATTATGAAGACTTATTATTTGGGGTTCGGTTGGGTTTTTTTTTATGGTAGGTGAAAATCATCCAATGACGGGATTCAGGAATTAGATTAGCCCCTATATACTTAACTATTCGAGTGTTTATCTCTTCGCAACAATAAAAAAAATCTATGGTGTTCAGCAGATATATATTTTTTTATTGATTATAGGTTCGCGCTTGATTCTATGATTTTTCCCACTGAAAAAAAAAACCTGATGGAAAGCGACGATGCAGTCGACGATGGAGCGCGCTTACCTAGAAGTAACCTATTCACTCTTGACTTAAATATCGAACGAATTCTTAAAAGAACCTAGGCGGTATTATGCTACATTTGATAGGCTGTTCAGCTTCAGGTTGGCCAAAATTTGGGTTGGTTGGTCAAGCCAATATGTAAATTCATTGTCTTATTGTATTAAGAACCATAGTTCTTGCCCACAGTTTCCACATCTTTGGTTACTGCTCCGTTCCCGTGGGTTGTAGTGTGATTTTCTATAGCATGTAACCTTCCTTGATAAATGCAATCTAACAATAAAAGAGTTATTCAATTTGAACTAGTATTTCCTGAGATTAGCGACCACCAACCGTTTAGTAACCAACTCTTCATTTGTATAATAGGTATTAGTATAGATGAAGATACTTTTTAAGGTTGAAATACAGAAGTAACACTCATAGCGTTCACATTTTCTTCAACATTTTTAACGTCTAACATGCGTTGCTTCAAGAATCCTTACAGGCGATTCGGTTATTATACCGTTGTATTTTGCTATAATCAAAAGAACATATTAATTATCTTTGTAAGTTTCTGCATTAACATAAGTCTTAGGTATTGCAAAAGGTGTAGGTTTTCGATCCAATTTCTGGTTCCTCCAGAACTTTTCAATCCAAGTTTCTATTGATTGAAAAAGGAACGTCCATTTATACCAGAAATAACTACTAACAATACTAAATTTAATTTAGAACAAAATAATTATAATCCTCAGGGTTATTTACTCGGGGAAACGCTCCTATTATTATTTAACTTGATACCTGTTTGTGTTTATTTGGCATGAAAGGACTCATCAAACAAGAATAATGAAATATCTTTAACGAACGGATTAATACCTACTAACTTCGACCTAATCTTTTGATAAAATTGTTGAACATAGAATAGGTTACTGAAGATTGGAACTAAAAAGGAAATTAAAATTAACTTTTGTTACTTTAATGTATCAATATTATTTTTAATAGTAGGTAGGTTAAACAGCAGCGGAGAATGGCTATTCGCATTGCACGTGGATACCGAACGGTATCTTTTGAGGCGGCAACTCTCCTGGCACGCTTGCCACCACTGGACATTCTGGCGGATATGGATGCGAAAATCTACCATCGGATTCGCGATACACGCCAAAGTGGCAATAGCGTGCCGGGAATCGCTATAGTAAGGCTGAGGCGGCAGGAACGGCGACACGCGCTCGAGAGGTGGCGCGAGCGGCTACAGCAGCCGCAATTCTCGTGCAAGCGCGTTGTCGAAGCTGTTCTGCCGCACTTCGAAGCCTGGTTGACAAGAAAGGAGCGCATCTCCTACAGACTCACACAGGTACTGACCGGGCACGGTTGCTTCGGTGAGTACCTGAACAAAATTGGTCGAGAAGCCACGACAAATTGTCACCATTGCGGCAACGATCTAGATTCCGTACAGCATACGATGGAAGAGTGTCCAGCGTGGGCCAATGAGCGACGAGACCTGGTCACCAGGATCGGAGGAGATCTGTCTCTTCCAGCAGTGATCAGGGCTATGCTGGCGGATCCATGAAACTGGAGGGAAGTTGCTTCCTTTTGCGAGACCGTGATGGTTCAGAAGGAGGCCGTCGAGCGAGATCGCGAAAAGATCAATCCCGCTCGAAGAAGAAGGCGTCGGGGAGGCAACCGCCTCGATGCCTAACACGCCGAAACCCCGCTTACAGGCAGGACTTTGGAACCACGGGTGCTCAGAATGGGGACTCTGCTCACCCATCGAGTGATTCCAGGGAAGACGGTGGTACAGTGATCACGTGCCACCGTACTTAGTGAGGCATAGAGGAGACCGTTATACAGTCTCCTCAGGGATGTGCCGTAACAGGCGTTGCACAGAGGGGGTTCCGGACTGGTCTTTTGAGAGGTAACGGAGCCTCTTCTACGTGCTGATGGTGATCACCGGGGTGGTTTTAGTGAGGTAAAAATCCCACACTCCCCGGACTTATCCCCAAGGTCCGGGCGCCTTTTGAAGGTTTCCCCTCGATAACAAAAAAAAAGGTAGGTTAAACAATGTTTTTACATAATTAGGTACAGTACGGCGATCTTGACGAGTCTGAAGTTAAGCTCTGCGAAATTTAGCGCTTGAAAACTGGCCATATCGTAGACGCTGGCTTACGGATGGCGAGCAATGAGTAGCTCGCCGTCCGGTTGTCTGGTATCAGTCTGGACCAAACCCAAGTAGTAAGCAAAACCGTGGGGACTCTGTAGAAAGGTCGAAGCCAAGTAGGGCCTAGGGTCTTTTTGTGAAAGGAAAGTAAATCCTGGAGGAAGTTTCTTTTTCACGATTAAATTACTTATTTATATGTATGTATTTAAATATGTATTTATTATTGTATTATTTGTTTCTTTCTTTGTTTTTTTTAATTATCTTTAAGTTGCACCTACTGTGTTTGTTTCTGCACCACCCTAAGGTCGACTGGTAGAAAATGCCTATGGCATTAAGTCCGCCTTTGTACTTATTATGTGCATAAAGTTTTTATAAATAAAATAAATAAATAAATAGGTCCCAGTACGAAAGTCAAATAAGGAACGGGGTGGGTTGTTTAGTCAGTAATGACAGTTTCCCGCTCTGCCTAAGGGTGGTATTCGTCATTGGATAATTTTTACCCACCATAAAAAAAAACCATTCCTCTTATATATTCTTATATTCTTTATTGTACATAAATTACAGAAGAAAACATTAACAAAAAAGTTGATGTACAAAGGCGAGCTTAACATATAGTTGGGTTTTGCCCATAGCTGGGCATTCCCGTTTATGTCGTGTAAAGTGGCTTACTTCAAAATGATCGCGTCTTTAAGTTCTTTAAACTTTAAGTTTTAAAACTTTTGATAAGTAGTCAACGGAGCGCGGGCGCGACAAACTTTAGTCAATAAAAGTTAAAGCGGGTAGTACCGACCATAGACAAAGATTCTATACTTACTCCACTGGCTTACTGTGATAAGTTTTTTTATTAGTTTTTGAACCAAAACTCGCCACTACAATAGTGTCGCTTTTGAAAAGATATTTAAAGAATTCGAATAAACCACCACTTCAACTTCATTGGCAGGTAACTTAGTTTGTTATACACCGTGCTACGAATTGCTCAGTTATTAATTTATTGCTGGCTCATCATACCTCTGCTCAATCTAGCGAACCTCATTCCCCTGGCGAATGAAACTGCGGTACTCCACTTCGGAGTCATAGGATAGCATAATGGACTTTACTACACGGATAGACCACGTCTGAGAACATCACATAGGATACATTTTATCCCAGGAGCAAATTCTCTTGGAATAATTCACTACTTTAACGCGGACAAAGCCGCCGGCAGACACTGATACATAATAAACCACCACTTCAACTTCATTGGCAGGTAACTTAGTTTGTTATTCACCGTGTTACGAATTGCTCAGTTATTAATTTATTGCTGGCTCATCATATCTCTGCTCAATCTAGCAGACCTCATTCCCCTGGCGAATGAAACTGCGGTACTCCACTTCGAAGTTATAATTCCCCCGGGCGAGATAACGCGGGCAAGCGCTGATGTGATTGTACCAACTAAGTGGGCACTACGTACTACTAGTACTATACTAGTTGTGTTTTTGTTTGTTTGTTGCTAGTTTTATTACTGTTTGTGATGAGATCATTAGCGGAGCTTGATGGCTTTGTTTTGTGTCTGTGCGTTTGGGTTGTTCGTGTTTTCATCATGTGGGTGTTTTTGCTATAGCGTAAAGTCACCTACGTAACTGGGAAGATACGAATACATACATAATTATATATATATGCTCAGTAATCTGTTCATTGCCAGTCATATGTTAAACGGTGAAGGAAAACATCGTGAGGAAACCGGCATGTCCTAGAACCAAAAATTCGAAAACATGTGACATCCACCAATCCGCACTGGACCCTGGTCCATTTATTCTCCTAGAGACCTCTCTAGGAGAATAAATGTATCAGGGCCCAGTGAGATGATGATGATGATATATGCTCAGAGGTTGTGCCACAATCATCAGAAATGTGGGTTCAAAAAGGTAAGTACTAAGTAGTTAATATAATTCTCCGCAATTCAGGGCAAGGCGCCCTGAACAACAAAGCAGCGCTTTGTTATTGCGCGACACGTTGCGGTTATATTAAAGGCGCTCTAATAGTAGTAAATTAATAAATATCTGGTGGTCTAGTCAAGTACAGAGAGTTATTAACAAATTAGGCAATTTTTTTTTTAACAAACAAAGTAAAACAAAAGAAAGAAGAATATTTTACAATTTTACAAACCACTAACATTAAAACAATTTCAATTACTTAATTAGTTTAGATTAATTAATATAGTTGACAAAAAATCACCAAAACATGTTAAACATGTTTTAGGTTACTTTCAAAAACACCCTTTCATTAAATAGAATAAAAATAAAACACCATTTACGTAATAAATACAACCCTTACTTTAATATAAATGGTACCTATCCCGTCTACATAGCTGGCCTAAGAAAGTAATTTCCACCGAAGCATCATTCCATATTATTTTACTACTCGTACGAAAAAGTCCATTACCTCGTGTAAAAGAAAATACCTATAAAATAAAATATTCAGCCGTTTGCTTCCAAACAGGTCTTTATTCGTCACTTAGCTGCTGAAATTCGGTGAAAAAACAAATTATTCCGATGCCATGTACTGAAGACTGAACATTTTTTACGATCGAGAGTATTTAGGTTGACGTCATTATTTACAACATGGCGCGTTTGATGTATTAAATTAAGTCGCAGTTTTGTCAGTTTAAGGATTGATAAATAATAAATGCTTCGAACAAAATCTCATCATCATTTCAGCCACAAAGACCGGTCCTGCATGTATCGGATTTCAGCAACCCTGACAGGTCATCGGTCTGATGAACAAAATCTTAAGAATATAAAAGAAGAAACTGTCTGACTGACATATCAACTCACAGCCAAATCTACTGGGACTAGGAATGTCAAAGAAACATTTTTGGTTTTCTTAATGGTATGAAAGGGGGTTTAAATTCTGTATGGTAAAAGTACTTATGCCTAGTTTACACGTTGGCCCAACCTCGGCCAATCGCCTTTGGGTACCCATTGTATAAATCGGGAAACCCCGTAAACAAAATTCGAGGTTGGGCCAACGTGTAAACTAGGCATTAGGTTTCTCTATGGTAGGGTAGTTTTGAAAAACCAATAACCACAGTTCTTATTATTCAGTTCGGTTACAATCTGTGCGAAGATTCAAATTTATTAACCCAAAGAATACAACCAACCATTTTCCCTTACAACCTTTAACACTCCAAGAAATACAATTTTATAAAAAAAACGAACTTTCCCCTTTTTATCCCCTTAAAACTCCTTAGTGCTCGCCTAGATTATAAAAGGAAGGCTTGTATAAAATTTGATGTTCGTAGTCCTAGTAATTTCAGCCGTCTCTTGATATACTCCTTCGTCAGACAGTTTATCCTTTTATTTTTCTCAATTTCTTATAAATAATGTGTATAACTTCTTGCATTACTGTTTTCCGATTTAACAGATTTCAGCAACAACATAATATAACAAAAACATAACATCAACATAACGTCTATTGTACCATATTCTGACAAATAAACATTTTTGATTTGCATCTAAACTGATGGTTGCAAGTTCATTTCCCACAAACTGTTTTTATTTTTGTACGTAGGTTTAGGTTTTATTTGCTTTTATACCTATGGGACTTACTTACAGTTTTATTATAGATATCATGTATTAGGAAATAAAGCAAACACTATTGAATAATTTGATTTAATATATTTTAATGTTAAAGAGAATCTTTCTGTATTATACTTTATTAGATTTTTAAATAAAAAAAGTATTTGTCAAATAAAAATAAAAAGGGAGTCAAATTGTCTTCATCAGTGGGGTGGAGGTACCAAGGTCCTCCGCGTACATGAGTCTCATCTGAGATCTCTAATGGTTAATGGCAGACAGTATACATATAATCGGTCAACAGGACCTTTATCAATTACACACAAGATTATTCACGATGGTTCTAATACACAGTTTTACACAATATACTTAATCTTAACACTTATAGTCGGGGCGGTTCAGAACAGCCCTACCCCAGACCGCTGCCTTCCTGCGGAGACACGGACTCCCCAATGCCGTCACCTCAAATTTTGTCTTAGTGCGAAACGGCGCGAAAACTTTGATTGCGCGATGCAGAACGCGGTGTTCCAAATTCGAAAATAAGTAACGATGAAACTTTTTATGTCTTACTAGTTACTGATTTTAACACTGGCAAGCTCTTTTTATTTTTTTTCTGCATTTTTTAAATTATTTTTTTAATAATATTTCTTAAAGTTGCACTAGATAAACCTATTTTTTATAAGGTTTTGTAATTTTGAGTACCTACTTACCTACTAATTTCAAATTATGATTTTGGTTACGGGTACCTGCATCATACATTACAATTTAAATAATAACAAAATGATTAAAATTGTTATGTAATGTACGTATGGGTGGATGGTCAGTAAAAACCATGGAAGGATTCTGTGAGGAGTAATATGAAAAAGGAGTAATACCTTGATCACACGTACCGAACAAACGGGCGAGACAGTGTTTTTAACAGGATACTCGATACGTATGAACACAGCGCCGAGTGCGTCATTCATTCAATCTTCACAACTAGCAACTTACATCACTGCCTCTGCCGAGCAACATTTTACGGTCTCTCCCTTTTACTAGATACGTCAGTCGTCAGATCAAGGCATTAATGACGGGTTGCCATCAACCTTTTTTTAATGTTCCCACTGCTGGGACACAGCCCTACCCAATCAATATTAAAAATAACATAAACCTTCCTAAGACTAAAATTATGGAAGAATTGCGAATGAAGCTAAGCCAGCTGACCCGTAGATAAATACAAATCTACCCTCGCATCTATTCTGAAAAATTTACTACAACATAATGTATTATTTCGTAGACAACTGTCCGTTTGCTTCACTGAAGATATGTTGATTCAATTTTAGGGTTCCGCAGCGACGGGGAACCCTCATAAACTTGTTAGGTTTTGTCCTCACCTGCACGTGTACAGAATGTATAACATAGGAGCGCAGTAACTAACCTATACCGTTGGACAAATTTTATGACTGTCCTGATCGAAGGATTTCTGAATAATATGTGTCCGTGAAACGATTAATTGTAATAGATTATATTTACGTGATTGACGCTGTTTAGTTCATTAAGCCACAAGAGGACATCGTCGTTCGCACACCTATTGTTCTTTAATTGTGTCTGTAATTACAAGATCGAAAGGTTAATCGCTTTAGTCCCAAACGAACACGCGCGTTCGCACAGTAATTGTCTTTCTATTATGTCTCTAATTTTACCAGACGACCGGACGGCGGGCTACCCATTGCACGCCGTCCGCAAGTCCGCGCCTCATCATCATCAGCCTTTTAATGTTCCCACTGCAGGGACACAGGCCTCCTCTCTCTAGGAGAGGGAATGGGCCATAATCCACCACGCGGGCCCAGTGCGGATTGGTGGATGTCACATGTCTTCGAATTTTTGGTTCTAGGACATGCCGGTTTCCTCACGATGTTTTCCTTCACCGTTTTGAGAGCAGTGGTGATGAAATAAATTACACAAAGTAATGCGCCAGGCTGGGTTTGAACCCGCGACCTACGACTCGTAAGTCGGGGCCGTTACCACTCGGCCACCACTGCTCTCGAAGTTTCGAGTCCGCGCCTACGGTGGCCGTATAACGGCTACGGCGAGAGCCCTTGCCTTTGCCTTATGCGGTCGGCTTCCTCTTTTGCTAGCATTACTGCTTCGCAGAAGGAGGCGGCCGCCTGCCACTCATAGCTACTCATGTGGTAGTGGGCTACGCAGACGAAACAGTCGTGACGTTTATCCGTGTGGTAGGAGAAGTAGGCGCATTTTAGGCTGAGACTTTCATTTGTATTTTTCGTTTTAAATACTCTTTTTTTTTATTTCATTCTCTTATTTTGTCTTTTTCTTTCTCATCTATATATATAAAAGGGGAAACTGACTGACTGACATATCAACGCACAGCGAAAACTACTGGGACTAGGAGCGTGAAATTTTGCACAAGGCTTCCTTTTATGACGTATGCGAATACTAAGAAAGGGATGAAATGGGGTCTAAAGTTTGTACGGAGAATCCTACTTTCACGTGGGCGAATCCGCTGGCAGATGGCTAGTTACTTTTAAAAGCCCTGCCCCCTAGTAACAAAATGGTCGTAGCTTGGCTAGGGGAGCTGATTGTAAACAGTTCTTCAAAAACGGAATTTATTCGTGATTGGAATGTTTGGGGTAAATTAGAAACCATTAACAATGAGCTACGCACAGCATTTAGTCTGAAACCGTTTAAAAGTTTGGTAATTGCCTTGTTTTTGTGGCGTATTTAGAACAAACAGTACCTTATACTCATCTAAGAAATTCGAGTCGAAATCGTAATGAAATGGCAGCTAACTTTTTTATACCAACTGGCATCGTAAAATAATTATTGTTTGAAATGTACAAAATAACCAGAAAGGGAAATGTTGTGACTGCCTATTAACCATTACAAAATTTTGATTTGTTGTGTTTATGAAAGAGGATTAACTGTAAACCAGCTCCTCCTGGAGCCTAGAGGGTGGTGGAAAACTGTTACCTCGACTCCAGGAATAAGGCAAGGAAGGTACGGGGTAACTTTTTTAGTCAGTAAGAGTCTGACACTGGTCTCCCGCTCCGCCCAAGAGCGGGTTTCGTCATTGGATGATTTTCACCTACTATAAAAAAAAAAAAAAAAACTGTAAACCAGCTGTGGGTATTTGAAGGGTAGAATTCTTCCTATAGGAAGTACAGCCTTAAGATCTTGGCGAGTCTCAAGGCTCTGCGAATTTTAGCGCTTGAAAACTTGTAAAAAAATAAATGGTTTAAACGAATAAATGCAATGTGCAGTTGTTATTGCTGTTAAAAAGGTAGGTTAGGTAGGTAGGTATAGTTTTATTGGTTGTAGGCTTCGATTAAATAAATCAGCCAGAGGTAGGTGACTCGACACTTGACTTGTGACAATTGTCACGATTTCATATCAGTGGTGACGATCACACACATTCGGCGGCTAACGCTGTTTCGCTCGCATGAAAGCGCTGGCTCTCATCTCTGTCCTTGTCTAGCAATAACTGCAGGTGTAGATGTACAAGTTTCGTGTCAAAGTTTTCCGATTGTGATGTTAGTGCGTATTATTTTTTACTAGCTTTTGCCCGCTGCTTCGCCCGCGTTCATAAAATATAGCCTATGTCACTCAGGAATAAAGCAGCTTTCTTTTTTTTATTGTTGCTAAAATTTTTCCAATCGGACCAGTAGTTCCAGAGATTAGCCCCTACAAACAAAAAAACAAACTTTACCTCTTTATTATATTAGTGTAGATAATATCTTATACATTAATGGTTCAAGACAGCATTCCTTGTTACTGCCCTGTAGGTACTTATACACAGATACAGACAGATAGTCTTAGTAGGTAATAGGGTCCCATTTTTATCCACTGTGTTCAGAACCGTATTAAGGAACAGCTTCCCTGGTTAAGTTATAATCGTTTCGTTTAGAGTTAGCGCTTGTAGATAGCAATTCCTTTGTTGAGATGTCATCCGAACAAGGGAATCGGCGCATGGTCAACTACAAGCGCTAACGCTAAACGAAACGATGGTATCTTGGCTAAGGGGCTGACGTTGTCTTTGTATATTACTAGTTAATGTAATCGTGTTATTCACAAAAGACAAGCCATGACTACAAGCGCTAACGCGAAACGAAACGATTGTAATTTGGCTAGGATGGCTGACGTTGCCTTTTATGTTATTAGTTAATATAATCGTGTTATTCACAAAAGACAAACCATTACACTTGTACAGAAATACAAGCCGTAAATCAAAGTATAAATCTGTCATAAATGTCGACTGTCTGGAGCGCAAAAATGACGTGGTTCTGGCAATTTATAGCTGAGTCCCAGATTGAAATCAGGCATGCAACGATATGACGTCAAGGAAAATGTAAGCGATTGTTATCGTTATGAAATAACTATTGTTATAGAGCTATTCGAGCAATGTCAGTATTGCGTTCTGATGTCAACTGCGGCAGGAGTCGATTTGTATCAGGATTACTAATATATTATTTTGTAGGTGCTGTCTGATCCCTGTCTGATCTGAGAATAAAGGATCGAATACCTTAAATAATTTGTTTCTTTATTTGGTTTTGTGAAAACCGCTACTTAAAAGACAACGTAGGAACAGGGTGGTTCATTTAATCAGTAAGTGTCTGACACTATTTCCCTAAGATTTTAGGGAGCGGGATTTGTCATTGGATGATTTTTGTTAAGAATAAATATATATTTGTTTGTTTGTTTACTTACTTACATTATTTGTATAATATCTGTTTATCGGAGGTATTACCAAAAATGTTAGTTCAATAAAGCCGACAAACCAATTATTCAACCAAACCACCAATACTGTAAACCATCAATCAACCAACCAACAAATAAACCAATCAAGAAACCAAACAACCAACTAACCAATCAACCAACCAATCAACTAATCAACCAACCAAAAAACCAACCAACCAGCCAACTCACGACTTTGTTTGCTCATTCGTCAGATATAGTACAAGTAAATTATGAGAGAATCTGTCGAAAACTTGAATACGCAAAAGCTAACCACATACCGAGGGACACACGACAAGTAACAATGTAATTCATAATGTATGAGGAATAATACAGGATTTCTCTCTGTATGGCAGATCATAAAAAACTTGTTTATGAAGCCTGAACAAAGAATGAGCCCAGCTTTAGAAGTGGCTGAAACCATTCTTTGTGTACTTTATGTATGAAAGATTTAGTTTGGAGGTTAAGAAAAGAATATTTAGCTCTTCATTGTTGGCTCGAATTAGGACAACATCTTACCTGATTAGGAAAAGGAAATGTCTGAAAACAAATTAGGTTTAGTTAACTATTTCGATGCATAATAATTACTTTTCAATACACTTACTAAGAAACCCGCTATTATCCCACCGTTTACAGGCATTCAATAGACCATTTGCCGCACTAGTGCGGGAAAAAGCGCAGGCTGTCCTCCGCCACAATGTTACTGTAATATAATAGTGTATCGTATCAGGTTGGGCGCGAGGCGTCCCCCATACATCTGAAGAAAGATGTATAACTATAATTAAGTAACTAGCTTTTGTCAGCTTTGCCCGCGTACATAAAATATAGCCTATGTTACTTAGGAGTAAAATACCTTTTTTTTTTTTAACTTGCAATAAACTAGTGCTTGACTGCGATCCCACCTGATGGTAAGCAGTGATGCAATCGTTGATGGTAAGGCGCACTAGTTTATTAAGAGCCTATTCACTCTAGCCTTGAAGACACCCAAATTATATTCGGACGGAAAGACTGCAGTCGGCAAACTGTTCCAATCCCTCGATGTACCTCGATGTGTAGCTTTCTATTGTTGCTAAAATTTTACCAATCGGACCCGTAGTTCCAGAGATTACCTCCTACAAACAAAAAAACAAACTTTACCTCTTTATTATATTAGAGTAGAAGTGTAGATAACGTAAGAGCGGTTGTATAAAAATGTAGGTACCTCGGGTTGGCCGCTCTTAAAAATCATAAACAATTACTAATTAAACGTGCAAACAATAAATGAATGAGTTTTTCCTCTTCACATTCAAGAATCCAATTTTATTTAAAATGCAACAAGTTCATGCAAAAGTGTTAGCTGTCATGCCGTCACACCGGTCAGTGCCAGCGCGCTCAGTTAGAAGCACTCATTTGCATTCCCAAGCTCTGTCCGTCATTGAATATTCAAAGAGCCCAGTTACGCCCGGTCACGAAACACCCGTGAGGAGAACCCACTGCTTATTTAATGTAACCACTTGAAACAACTTTTAACGAACGCTTTAATATTTCCACTGCTGAACCCTAAAGGTCATGGAAGCATGATTCGTTAATAATTATGCACAATGAGTCGTGAAAATGGTAACATTGTCGGGTGGAAAAATTGGAAACACTATTTTCAACTATTTACAGGCGTTTTCATTGTGATTATGGGAAATTATCCCAACGGAACGTACACTCAGGTTAAAATGTATCCTATGTGCATTGTTTAACTTTGTACCGAGTGTCATCTAAATCTATTCAGTAGATTTTGCGTGAAAGAATACCCAACAAAGGCCTATCTATATATATAAAAGGAGAAACTGACTGACTGACATATCAACGCACAGCCTAAACTATTGGGCCTAGGAGCGTGATATTTTGCACAAGGCTTCCTTTTATGACGTAGGCGAACACTGAGAAAGGGTTTTTCAAAATTTAGCTCCTAAAGGGATGTAATGGGGATCTAAAATTTGTATGGAGAACCCTACTATCACGCGGGCGGAGCCGCTGGCAGAAGGCTAGTATATCATCATCATCAGCCTTATTAATGTTCCAATTGCTGGGACACAGGCCTCCTCTCTAGGAGAGGGAATGGGCCATAATCCACCACGCGGGCACAGTGTGAATTGCTGGATGTCACATGTCTTCGAATTTTTGGTTCTAGGACATGCCGGTTTCCTCACTATGTTTTCCTGCTAGACTACTATATCCATACATCTACACATCCATACATCTATACACCAATACATCTTTACATACATTTTCGCGTTTATAATATTACAGTAAGATTCGTGGAAGTGATTTGGGTGTAACAGTTGCAATAAACGTTGAACGAACCGATTGTGGTTAGCTTTTGAAATGTTTAATATTTTATTCCACAATAGCTTTTTCCCGCGGCGACGGTCACGTTGCCATAGCACAGTAACTTTGCATTTTTCGAATGAAATTGGCGACCCGCTTACGCTTTGCTCGGGTGCAAATTTTATGCAGAATACTTTCTCGGTTCTTTTTCTTTCTTATAGTGAAATCTTTAGTTTAGAAGGAGTTCGCGGATAAACAGATAGACGTGAAATACAAACGCTATGTTATATTGAGTAAAATAAGTAAATATACTAAGTTGATACGACATATAGGTTTTCCTTAAAAAGTATCATAGTACACACCAATATAAACAACTTTTACTGTGAGACTAAACCAAAAATCACGAAAAAAAACCCGTACATTTTGTCGAGTTATGTGAATATAAATCTATGGAGCAGCAGGTTTTTTTTTGTCGACCATCAGCAACTTGCAACGAGTTATTGGTACTAACACTAAAATAATAAGTTATTGATTAAGTTACTAACACAGTATGTATCTTATTTTTCCGAAATAAAATATTTTCTATTGTATTCTATTAGAAAATTTTCTTTAAATGTATATCACCTATAATATCACTATAAAGTCTTCACAACACTTTCAACGGGAACAAGACACCCCCGGCGAAGATTTTAGCGCAGTTTAAAAGCATTAGAACGGAACGAAAGTCACCCTTGGTCGTATCTCCCACCCCCTCCCCCCGAGATAGATTACGCTAATGGAAAGGCACGCACCTTTTACGAGAGAATCGTACGGAAATGTAAACGTCACCTGTAAAACATTTGTCCAATAAAAATGAGTAAACGACGCTTCAGGGTGAGGAGGGCGCCCTCTTCCCTCCGAACGTTTGTACATGATCCGCCATTAACGATATCGTTTATGTTTGGCTAAGTTAAACCAATCTTCAAATGTGAAAACGGGCTTTATTAAACTTTCAAAGCATTCGATCAAACCAAAATTCATAATCAGATTTTTCCGTTTTTTTTTTTTATGGTTGGCTACACAAATTATCAAAAAAAAATTACAAATTTGAAAAATCACAATACTTTTATTTTTCAAACTTTATGTGTGAGGCGTAGACACAAGAGTTTGAAAGTTTGAAAAATAAAACTGATTGGTAAACATATTGGTAAGTACCAAATTTCAGCTTAATAGTGCTAACGATCGCTGAGATTATCCGCGGACAGACAGACAGACATGGCGAAACTATAAGTTTTGTTTTGTTGACTACAGAACTCTAAAAAGGTCACTAAAGGTACAAGTTCAAGGTTGTATTTTAATTTGTTATCTACTTCGGAGAAGGTGTCTTCCGTCCACACAATTTTACTACAAAGCTAGAATAAAGAAGCTAATCAAATTAATCAAAGTTAAACAGTTTCACGGAACAGAGTTTGTTGAACAGGCGTTTCAAAGAACTCAGTTCGCACGTAGTCATTTTCATTAAATCCGTGAGGATTACTGTAATTTTAAAGGGGAAGACGGGTAAAATGAGGCCTTATTTTTAATCCTTTTAATAAAGTTTGAACAAAATTATGTCAAGAAAGACGTCGGTTTACCGTGGCTACTTTGAAGAGTTCCAATTATATTCTAAGATTGTTAATTGTGAGGAGTAAAAAAGTGGATGGATTGTGTAAAGAATGTTTAGACAGAATAGGGAGTTACTTATAGCATGATGTATGTAAAATATCAATCATTACATAGTATAAAACAAAGTTGCTTATGCCCTATGTACCTATGCTTATATCTTTAAAAGTACGCAACGGATTTTGATGGAACTTATTTAGTAGATAGAGTGATTCAAGAGGAAGGTTTATGTGTATAATACATGCATAATATATTCAATATCAGTACCCGTGTGAAGCTGGGGCGGGTCGCTAGTTATATATAAAAATCAATGCCACTTTTCGTTGAATTTTATAACTCAAGAACGGGTTCACCTACCTATAGGCATTGTTCGGTCTATTTAGTAGATGGTTAATGTGAAGTTTGCAAAAAATCGGTCGAGCGGTTCTTCAATTATCACATTTTTCTGTTGCCAGGAGCAAAGCCGCGTGTAAAAGCTTGTGAGGCATAAGTATAGGTACGGTTACGGTTTATGAAGAACTTATTTTTAAGCCAAGAGTAAATAAGTTACTTCTAGGTTTTTTCTAGACAAGCGTGCTCCATCGTCGATCACACCGTCACTTTCCAGTAGGTGAAACAGTGGTCAAGCGAGCCTATCCAAAACCAGCGGTGAACTCATTGTATTATGCAAGAGATTGTGGCTTTATGCTGAAGGTCCGGCTATTTTACCTAATGATTTATAACTGAACCTTTTAAACAACATACCAACTTTGTACAGTACGGCCGTTAGATCTTGGCGAGTTTGAAATTAGGCTCTGCGAATTTAAGTGCATGAAAACTCGTACAAAAATAAAGGTTTAAAAAAATGCCAATAAAGGTTTTTAACAGCAATAACAACTGCAAATTGTATCTATTTGTTTAAACTATTTATTTCTTTACGAGTTTTCAAGCACTAAAATTCGCAGACTCGCCAAGATCCGACGGCCGTACTTGTAAGATAACACAAGAACACAATAAAGTATTGAGCTTTAACTTACTTAAACTCTTGAGCCCCGAGCGAACGCTGGCATTCGCACACCTATTGCCTTTCTATGATGTCTCCAATTAAGGTACTTGAGAGGTTCGACTACCCACATCTTTACAAAGATAAATTGACAAAACAAGTTTTCAATGATAATATTTTTTTTCATAACAAGCTTTTATAGCGGTGGTCTATACTTATATAAATAAAACTCGTCAAGACGATTCACACGAGCCCAAACTCGACGTGGTTGTGCCGTTTAATTACAGAGTTCCTATGGCTACCTCGCGATTCCATCATCAGATCAGCTCCATGTCATCATAATATTGCATTGTCATCCGAACTAAACGTATATACCAAATTTCAGCTTAATCGGAAACCGGGAAGTGGATCAAATTTAAGTTGCAAGATTTGATTACAGAACGACAGACAACGGGACAGGTGAAACTAAATAAAAGCTTGTAATAAACTACAGTGTCAATATACGCCGCTTTATAAAAAACCTATTATTATTATAGCTGTGGCCTTCGGCGCCACGTATGCAGCTATTTATTCTGTGCAGGACTGAGGACGCCCCCCCATATCTGCCCCCCTGGCCTTGTACTGAGGAACTAAACCTTTTATTTCTTTAGCTTGTAAATAGGAGATGGAAGGTCTTTCTAGATAAAGATTTTTTTAACAAGGTATTAGTAGTGTAGATTAAGGAGTATTATCTATTTTTTTAACATAAGAGAGGAGGGGAGAGAATGGTTAAATATTGCCGACATGTTCGCTGGCTGCATTTTTTTTGTTAGTTTATTTTACCGCCAGACATGGTGGTCCGCGCACTTTTCTATAATATACACAATAATTGTTTATACAGTTTTTTGTTTTTGAATTGGCATTCGTCATGCCCTCATCTTCACTTAAAGCTAAGCTTAAAAACTACGCAAGTCCACCTCAGACTCTTCTTTTTTTTGCTTATTACTATGTTATTACAAAAATATACAATATTCGCTGCATTAGGTAGTATTGACCCATTTTAAATTAATAACTGCTACCAGCACAGGTCTACTATCACAAGAGCGAGGGCTCGTGTGATAGTAGACCAACTCGATAGTAGAAAATTATCCCAAAGGAACATATATCCTCGGGATAAAAAGTATCCTATATGCTATTTCAGAATATTATTACTCTCGGTCAACCCCTCTACCCTACTATCTTCATTCAATCATTTATCAGTAAGTAACAGTCGCAAAAAATGTTAAAATTACATTTTCATTACTCATACTCTGAAAGTAGGTGTAAAGTTGCCTGCGGACAGGGTTGGAAGAAGTACTTTTACTCCCTAGGGAGTTTTACTTTACAACTGACAGTTGTTTTTTTAATATTTAGACAGCAAATATTAAAAAAAAAAAAACTAGTTCAATTTTGACATTTCTATTGCACCGTGACCCGAAATTTTATACCAAATTAAAATGACATAGAAATAGAAATAATTTAAGAATAATATTTTTTATGACTTTATTTTAATTTACTTTCAATTATTTCATTAAAACTAATATATATTTGAGAAAAATGTTGACCTGACCCATTTTTACAATGACAAAATGAAAACTATTGACTGAAAAGCCAGGGAGCCGAACACTGAAAAAAAGAATTGGCGGGTAAATGGTAGACTCTCTATAATCTGTGGCTGATTTGATCTTCCTTTTTTTTTCGAGAGGTATAGTTTTGTTTACATTTTGCTAATTCTCTGTTACAAGAAATTTTTATTAACACGATAACTTCATCAGCTTCAGTTATAAATTTAACGCAAGATTCTGAAGAGGAGAAAACCGCTTACCGCCTAAATCAAAAGAAATACACCTACCTAAAAACATACGAAAACCTTTGACGACGACTCAGGTTTTTATTATTTTTATTTTCCTCGTATTCGTAATGAAAAGCACAGTGTTTACCTCAGGTTCAAGAGTTATTTAGTCCCTCGAACTATTAGCGACCTCGCTCTCGCTCGGTCGCCAAGAAATTTCTCGGGACTAAATAACTTTCTTTCATCCCTCGTATAACAATGTACTATTTTATATAGTTTAATTAAAAAAAACTTAAAAAATTCATTAAAAAAAAGGAGAAAAAGTCTACAAAAAATTCCACCACTGGGGGTCTAGAATCATGTACTGGATCTATGGTATTCGTTTGTGATTCCGTGGCCGCAGCAGGCAACGAGTTGCCGCAACGACACTGGTTGCTATGTCCTTTCTCTCTTCGCAGTGAACGAGCAAAGTAGGCCATTGCCTGCTGTGCCACTGCATCCCAGCGCGGGAGCCCATGAGGCCTTTTTCAATGTCTTGTATTGGTATACTTTTCTATGGCCACGGAATCCACTATGAATCATCGGAATTTATATCGTATTTCTATTGCAAAGTGTTTGAAAGTCCATTGGTAAACATTTAAATCCTTTGCCATCCTGTACTGTTCTGCGTGAGCCTCACGTTGAGCCGTTGGTGTTATTTAATTATTGTAAATCCTCAAAAAAAAAGTTCAGTACCTTAGTTATTATGATGGTAACCACCTAACACTATAAAGGCAAATATGGACAAATTCTCTTAGCAATAAAACGTGGTCCAGTCACTCAATCAATTTTATTATACCCACTATCATTGTATTGTGTGTCCTTATAGTAAATCTAAGCAGAAAAGCAGTTAATAAAATGGCCTTTTCCTAAATTAACGACATTTTTATTGCGCCATAAATTCTTGAACACGATCAATTAAGACGATATCTGTTTATAAACACGTTGACAGCCACATTTTTACACCATTTCTGTTCGTGCGGTACAGGGTCTTTAAGACCTCGTATGATAACTATCACTATGACAGCAAGGGGCGTATTATAAATTAAAACCCTTTTTTCGCTACATGTAAACTTGAACTGTACTTGCATTTACTATGTGTACTTTAGTACCGTACGAGGTTTAAGTGACACTAAATAAAAGTAGACACACCATTGTATGGTTTTAATAAGGCATCTTTATAGATTTATCTTTTTAATAAACTACACCAAATTTGAATTTATGGCTGCCACACGGCCGAGAATAGTAGGTTTTTAGCCGCGTCACAAAGACCCATACGAGGCTTATTAGACCTCGTACTGCACTAAACCTGCTAACTTTAATGCAAAAACCTATTTACAGTAGTGGAACAGTTATAGAACTTGGCACGATTTTGCATATCTATGATACGATAAACGTTCTTGTTTTAGATTTTCAGTATTCTAAGGACGTTGGGAATTTCAATGAAAGTGAATGCGAAAGTTAAATTAATGTGGAAGAAAGCCAGAATTTTTTTGATTTAGGAATTCAACAAATGACTTCTCTCACCTAGGGTGAAAGGAAAGGGCGTGTCAGGCTATTACTGACTAAAATTCACTTATATTCCTTCATATTTTGTCCTTTATGTTTTAGGACCACGGTTAGTCTTACAAACTACTGCTAGTTATAACAGTCATCAACCTACTACGCTCCTTCACTTTTATTCTTTTTTATTTTGTAAGCAGGTCGAATGAGGCTTGGTCCTCGTTGGATTACTGGACGGTGAGCTTACTACTACTTGTCGTCGCAGCCCCTCAGCTACAGTGGCTAGAATCTGCGGCTCCCTCTTTCCTCACGGTTACGATCATCTCCGTTCGCATTACTACTTCAGAGAAGGATCTTTCCCTCGCTCCGAAACATGACCCGAACCAAGGCTGGACGCGAGAGGTCGCCACCGCCGATTGCCTTCACGAAAGCGAGAACCTTGTGGAACTATGTAAATCAATTGGAGAATGCGGATGTACTCGTAATATAAATCGATAGTTGTGATTCGATTGTGCATAGAGTAAACTTACTTGAACTACTGTTTACTAATAGATTTGTTGTAGGAACGAAGTTTGTAATGCGGTTTGCGGTAACTTTGGTTCAGGGGAAAAAGTAACGTTACGTAAGATTTTTGTTTATTCACATTTCTCATTTTCTTATTGTATCTTTTTGTGAGTACCAAATTAAAAAAAGGATTTTGACGTGATTTTCATAAATATTTTTGCTCATATACATACAGTGATTCAAAGGTCATGAAATACTTTTAAGAAACACACTCACAGGCACACCATCACAGGAAGAAATAAATATAAAGGCTGCTACTTATGGGGGTCGCTTAGCACTCAGCCTGATACTCTGCTAGTTCGTGCACTTTTTCGTACTAGTGCTGAAAACACAAAAATGCGTGCCTACAAACGAGAGACAACACCGGTTTTTTAAGTAAATTATACAGGGTGACTGGTAATTTATTACCGATACTTGATTCACCTAATTGTATTTATGATAACAAACAACTTTTACCAAGGAACCAAACCTGAAATCGCGAATAAATCAGCAAGTTCAGTACATGTTGACCAGTTAGGCGAACATAAATGTACTTATACACCGTGAAATTTTAATGGTTGTTTTCCCTCAGCGAATTGGTTGTGTCTTGGTAATACAAACGTTTGATAAAAAAATAAAATATTAAAAACAAAAAATGGACCTGTAGAGTGCAAGCTAATTATGACGTATCACAACGTGCGAGAGCTTATTTTGGTTTAAATATTTAATGAATCGGTTTCCTTTGACGGCGTACTGCTCATGCGACTCTAGTTGTACCTACAAATTACGTCTAATGTTACTATTGTTTTCGCTTTTTTGAGTTGATGAATATTTTTAATAATTATTTGTAAAAAAAAAAAAACTTATTTTTTTTACTTGCCATAAGGAGTACTTTTGAAGCATACAGTCTTCAAAAGTACTCCTTATGGCAAGTCATTCTGCCGCGGGAAAACAACCATTTAAATTTCACGGTGTATATAGTGACAAGCAGATTTTTTTTCGCAATTTCAGGTTTGGTCCCATAGTAAAAGTTGTTTATTATCATGAGATACCAAACCAATACTTAAACCAATACTTAAACATGTGATTGTACTCATGTACAATCACATGTTTAAGTATCAGTCACTAATTACCAGTTACCCTTATAAAACAATATGAAATAACCTGTTTTCTGTTTATAAATCATTTAACCACAATTCCTTTGAGTAATAATTCTATGAATCCTGCAAACATCAGCATGAATTGTTTATTTAACCCTTAAGTAAACTTAAGATGCCAGAGGAACAAAGGAATAGATGCCGCGGTGATATTACAGGTTGAGTAAATTACGGAGCCGTGGCGCCGTGGAATAATTAACTGCGGTTGACAGGTTCTCCGCGCCCACGACACAGGTTCGCTTTTAGAGGCTGTGATCTAAGAGCTAGGAAACTTTTAGATTCCATGTTGTTCGTGAGAATTGAGGTGTATCTAGACTAAATATCTTTTATATCTCGCGTGATAGTAGAAAATGTTCTCAAGGGATTAAAATAAATACAACAAAATATATAGTTCCGTTTTTTAATTCTAGACTACGATTTGACAACTCAGAATGTCACACTCTAGAAATATGTTTCCAATTTTCTGGAGTTTGACATTTTAAGTTGTCAAATCGTAGTCTAGGTTTAAAAAACGAACGATAGTAAAATGTTTATTATATATTGTTTTGTATTAATATTGCTTATTATATATTGATTTAACAAATTTTAAACCAATATATATTTGAATACTATTGTAACCCAGAGGAAAATGTTGATCGTTCTGTATTACGATAATATAATTAATATTCAACCGATTTAACCACAACAGGGAATTTAAAAATCTGTATTCTTATTCGAATATTGTACAAAACTACTGGATGGGTTTCAGCTGGGTCTTCGTGGACGTATTTCATAACCTTTAACAATGGAATAAGTCAAGCAAGCCTCTGAAAAATATATACACTCGCAACATTTTAAGCATTGACTTGGTTTTGTATGAAATATAATGTTTTATGTTGTACGGAATTGCAGTTTTATTTCCTCCTTTAAAAATGATATATTATTAGATTTATGTGACTAGGAGATATTATGGCATTTTGAACGATTTATTCCTGTGGAAAAGGATTTATTGAATTAACTCCCGAGCATTGCGAGGGAGTTAATATAAAACCTGAGTGAAGTGAGAATTCAAAGACTGCTTTACCCCCGTGTTGGGTACTCTACTTTTTACATCTTGTGACACAATTTAAAGACATGACATGTTTTAAGATAAAAAACAAAAACAAATATTATTCACTTTTATTACTTTTTTTAGACACATTTAGAAAAAACTCTTTTGATGCAGGATTTTAATTCACTTAATGTTTTTTTTTTAAGTAATGGTTTTAATGTTCTAAATTCAAATCTCATTATTCCCTAAAGATCGCCCATACTACTTTATCTCCCTAGGGACAGAATGACTTGCTTTAAGTCAGTCAGATGGTTGTATAAAAAGCAAAAGGGCATTATCCAGCAGGTAGTGTAAAAAATCTTCTTTGTTACCAAGGTACCATCTTTTTTCACGTCAAGGACGAAAAAGCTACAAGAATTTGCTTTTTGCCTATTTCTTGTTACTAACAGCAACGTCTACGAAATTTCGTAGCACTAACTACGGTAATTCGTAGCGTCGTAGCATTTGTCTACGAATATTTGCCGATTCGTAGGCTGTTAAGGGATAATAAAGGCGCTTGAGGCAAAAGAAACACATTTATGTTTGTATAACACGTGGTGTTTCTACAAAGTAGGTGACCTGTAAAAGGGTCACATTCTAATAATGCCTCACTCTATTTTGTATGCTGATAGGGATAAAGGTGTCCTTAGTCTATATACCTAGGTATTGTTTTTTTTTTCTTTTTTTTTTTGAGATGATTGTAACTTGGCTAGAGGGGCAGGGACCTTACCATAACGTGTTACACCGTAGACACTGGCTTGCGGACGGTGAGCAATGGGTAGCTCGCCGTCCAGTCGTCTGGTAGCAGTCCAGACCGAGCCCAAGTCGTCGACGGCGCGCTCCGTTCCCGCGCGCCTTAAGGAGTTGTCAGTAAACCGTAGGGGCCCTACAGGGTCGAAGCCTCCCGGAGCTGAGGGTTGGTGCGAAAGCGTTACACCGGGGTTCTGGGAATAAGGCAAGGAAGGTACGGGGTAGGTTCTTTAGTCAGTAAGAGTCTGACACTGTTTCCCGCTCCGTCCAAGAGTGGGATTCATCATTTGATGATTTTTAAAACCATAACGTGTTAAAAAGTCAAGCGTGAGAGCTAGCAAGCGGCATGGAGCGATACTTAGTTCAGTTTATGTTATAAAATTGATCGAGTTTAGAGTTCGTACAGGTTTACAAAATTTACGACTAAGTCAGCATCAGGTGTGAAAAGTTGCTTACCGCTGTCCCTATGTAGGTATGCTTATATCTTTAAAAGTACGCAACGGATTTTGATGCGGTTTTTTTAATAGATAGAGTGGATCAAAATGAAGGTTTATATGTATAATACATTTCCTATACTATAATACATACGTATAATACATTTCCCTACAATATATTCCCTATAATATGTACCCATACGAAGCTGGGGCAGGTTGTTAGTTCTAAATAAAGTAAAAAATGCTTCATAAGATAAGTTTGGCAAGTAACGTGAACCTCGCCTCAAATTAAGCCATTCAACACGAATTCACGCACAAAGTGGAGTAAAAATATTACAAAAATCCAATATAATCTGTATAAACGCGTCTGACGCGAGAAGGGGCGGGCTTGAGATCTTATAAGACGTATTTTTTCCTTACAACCCCCACGGAAGGGGAGGCTGTCGAGAGATATACAAATACCCCAGTGAGAGGTAGTCTTTCTATCAATTTTGTTAGTTAAGCTCGAATGGTTTCACTTTGACTGCGGGACGGAAATCATAGATCATGTGGTTCTTTCATGGATTGTATTATTGTAAAAGGGTTTTTACTGTATCGTGATTCTTTGGCAAATATGTCAATAGTCGTTTCAGATGTTAGAAAATCTAAACCTTCTATATTATTTTATCTTATCTTACTAATATTACAAATGCGAAAGTTACGATGTTTGGATGTTTGTTACTCAATCACGCCAAAACGGCTGGACGGATCTGGATGAAATTTGGCACAGGCATAGGATACACTCCGGAATAGGACATAGGCCACTTTTTATCCCGGAAACCCCAATCCCAACCCCAATACCACGCGGGCGAAGCCGCGGGCAAAAGCTAGTTCTTCTATAGATAAAAAGAGATAGTTATATACTGTTAAATTTTGATCGTTTTAATCCCGTGGTGGGTCGATCTGTACATGAAACACTTATCGATTTGTAATGATAATATTAAAAATATTTTGTTTTCTAAAACCAAAATTAATTTACGCTAGTACGAAATTTATTTCTTTAAGAAAACAATAGCTAAGCGGGTTCAATGACCGTAGGTAGCTGTCGGTAGTTGCGTACTAATTACCTACAGACATTGACTCCACTCATATACAAGTATCGGATCGACTCTCCACGGGATTAAAACGACTAAAATGTAAGGTGTATAATACTAATACTGACTGACATATCAATGCTTAGTCAAAATTACAGGGCTTAGGAGCGTGAAAACTCTTATATTTAAAACTAAAATTAATTAGTTAGATCTCTAAAACACATAAATAACTGAAGGAAGTTTTCAATATCGTGCGAATTTTATCACGAATGCGGATTTGCTCGGCATGCGTCCGCAAATGTGCTTTTTATACAAGAAGGAGATGGCGGGACGACTTGGATACCTTCCTTGGGAATTGGCAAGAAGTGGCTAAAAACCGAGAACACTGGAAAGAATGGAGGGAGGCCTTTGCCCAGCAGTGGGACAGTCATCATCATCCTACCCTTATCCTATTTTACTTGGGGTCGGCGCAACATGTTTTTTCTTCCACTCTGTCCTGTCACCCGTCACACTATCACTAACTCCCTTTTCTTTCATATTACTCTTCACACAATCCATCCATCTCTTCTTCGGCCTCCCTCTTCCTCTCCATCCATCCACGTGTAAACTCAGCAGTGGGACAGTATTGGCTAGAAATAATAATAGTAATAAAAGTGTTTATAAAAGAAGTAGTCATGAAATGATGAAGTATTTATGAAAGTACTGCGTGCAATACGCATGCGGCACGCGTTTTTTTTGCTTTGCAAATTCGCATGATATTAAAAACACTCTAAATTAGAAAGTTTCAACAACAAATAAATGCATTAGTACCCTTTCGTACTATCAATTCTCAGACAGATTAAATTAATGTTTTAATTAAAGCCCTTGTAAAAGAGATAGATAGTCCATCGTTAGTTTTAGAACTACTAATTAAGTTAAGAGTCTATGTAGACCAGCTTAGTGCTGCGTTGACGATGTTACAGTAATAAAAGATTCTAGTTAATTAGCACTTAAAGGGATGGACTAGATAGGGTAAGCTTGATATTTTTTTGCACAAGTAAGTATCACACAACGTTGTTTAGGCCCAAGCTCAGCAGAGCTCGTGTTATGAGGTATATATATACTAAACAACTGATAAACACACTTACATATTTCTAAATACATACATATTATAGACTAGCTTTTGTCAGCGGTTTCGCCCACGTACATAAAATATAGCCTATGTCACTCAGGAGTAAAGCAGCTTTCTATTGATGCTATGAAAGATTATCTTTCCAATCGGACCAGTAGTTCCAGAGATTACCTCCTACAAACAAAAAAACAAAGAAACAAAAAACTAACTTTACCTCTTTATTATATTAGAGTAGATAAATTACCTCCAGACACAGAACAAACGATCGTGCTCATCAAACAAACATTTGTCCTGGATGGGAATCGAACCCACGACCTCCGCCATAGCAGTTAGGGTCACTAAATACTAGACTGACAGGCCAGTCTTCTAGATTAGCTTGTAGCGGAGTCAAATCACATTAGCTAATATTAGGTAGTTACTTTATGCCCGAAGTACGATTAATTCTCTGACTCTAGAAGTGAAGAATAATGTTACTTTAATATTATTTTATTTATGGCTTGTTTGTTTCACAAGCTGTAGCAGCCTCTAGCGTCTACCGCACTAGGTACAGGAAATTCTCATAAATTAATCAGACCGAGAGCAATTTCGTGGGAAGATGGTAATAAACAATACCGGAAGATAAATTGGCCATTATGTTATGGTGAGAGCAACTATTCTTACTTGAAGAATTACTAAACCTCGAGCGTGACCGCTTTGCCACCTGATGGTAAGCAATGATGTGTTCAAACATGGAGTACCTACGCTTAACAAGAAGTAAGCTATTGACTCTTGAGATAAATATTTTATTAATCTTTACAGTACTTCCGAATATACATCGGAATAGTACATAAGCATTCAAATACTATAAAGAGGAACGATTTGTATTAATGTTTGCAATCAATAAAGTCAAAAATTACTAAAACGATTTTGAAAAGCATGGGAAATACTGAATATTATATCTATTATCAACTTACACGTGAGTGAAGGGGCCGGTAGAAGTTAGAAGTTTTTTATTTTAGAATGAAAGTATCAATTCAATGCGGGCCAAATCGCGGGTGGCTGCTAATCCTTTATTACCATCAGCCTACATATCAGTCACATCATTCGACATATGGTCAGACTACATAGCCACCACATCAGCAGCCTGCTCATCAGCAAAATCAATAGACTATGCGTCAATGACATTATCTATCTTGGCTTAAGATTTAAACGAGGCGGGTCGCTATTTCTCATCACTGATTGCTACTACTTACCACTAGATAAGGTGTTTCGTATGTTTGACAGGTCATTTTTTGTTCCTACGTGAAGCGCCACTCACGAGCGTCCAGAGAACTAATTTGAATAATACTGTATGCGGCGCGACATAACTAGTTTTAGTAACGTAGACACTCGCTACAGGCACCGTGGCCGACAGCGCCAATATGGCGAATATCACTTAGACGTCAGTCAGTCTAGTGTAATAATAATAGAGGTCAGTGCTAGTTATAATAAATAACAACTATAAACCAAGGCGTGGAAAGGAGTGGCAATATTTCTATATTGCTGGTTGTTCATTACCACCTACTTTCATTACGCTCTGTATAAGGTTTCAGGATTCATGAATGAGAACGTATACCTGTATGGGGTGACTGGTTCTGGACCGATACTGAAACTCGCAGTATATCTACTGCGTGTATCAGTAGTCATGATAAAAAATGATTCTCTCTATGGGACCAAACCTGAAATCGCAAAAAACATCAGCAAGTTCAGTACATTTTGATCAGTTAGGCAAACAAAACTTTTTCGCGATTTCAAGTTTGGTCCCATTGTAAAAATTGTTTGTTATGACGACTACAGTCAAATTTCGGTCACTAATTACCAGTCATCCTATATACTTATTATAAATATTTAAAGCCTAAATGACCAACTAGAAGGGAACAACAGGTTATTATAGATATGACCGTGGGAACATGCCACGTGTTCTACCCACACTCCTCAATGGCCACCTGCTCTGAGCCTCATTAAAAGAACAAATTATATACGTAGGTGGGTACTATCAATTGCAAAAGTATTGATCCATTGGCATTTACAGTGTATTTTTCAACACCAGTAATCTATTTTAAGTCTTTACTTCGCTATTTCTTCACTACATAGTACAGTAAGGCCATCGGATCTTCGCGAGTTTGAAGTTAGGCTTTTCGAATTTTAGCGCTTGAAAACTCGTATAAAACGGTTTAAACAAATAAATGCTATTTGCAGTTGTTATTGCTGTTAAAAACTGTTATTGGCATTTTCTTTTTTTAATCTTTATTTTTGTACGAGTTTTCAAGCGCTGAAATTCGCTGAACCTAACGTCAAAATCGCCTAGATCCGACGGCCATACTGTATGAGACAAAGTCGCTTCCCGTCGTCTGTCCCTATGTATGCTTAGATTTTTAAAACTACGCAACGGATTTTGATGCGATTTTTTTTAATAGAGTCATTCAAGAGGAAGGTTTGTATATAAATATAATGCATGGAAAATATATTTATATTTTAGGTGGTGAACAGTGAAAAATGATGTATACGTATATATCATCTTTCACTGTTCACCGAGTAGGAAAAAAAGCTACTGATAAATTGTTTCACAAAATTCGAATTCGAGAATACAATAATATTCACCATTTTGATTTAACAAAAGCGGTTTGCGGTCCAACATTAATTTACCTTTGGCTCTGAACGCCATTTAATTGTACATTGTAGCTACAGCTACAAACGAACTTAACTGTTAATATTATAAACGAATTAATTATCTACGTGTCGAGCTGATTGTCTTATGAATATGAGTAAACTAATCAGCAGTCTCCCTTGAGTGCAAGAAACTTCATATACTAGGTCAGGCTTTGTCAGGCAGTAGCGTAATGAAGCGTGGGCGATGTAGGCCTTTGCCCACGGCCTCGCACGCAAACGGGCCTCACGTAAGCCCTCACTTTTGTAGTAGGCTCTCTTTTAACCACTTTTGCACATGATGGTAAGTTACAATGTGGTTGAACGCTGGGTTGCAACAGTGGCTGTCTCATTTTTGAATTTATGAACGAAAAAGCCTCGCTGATGCACTTTCGCCTACGTTTGAACTAGTCAACGCTACGCCTCTGCTGTCAAGCGATGAATAATCTATCCCAATTATAAAGTTTGCAGTGCTTGAAGCATCAAGAAACGTAGTCCTACTATGCTTAATGGTAACCACACACGATCTAGTTGACTGTCAAGTTTAGAGTGCACATGAGATGATTTGAGGAGCAGACTTGTCATATACGGATAAGTATACTGTCAAATTTGCAGCACGCTTGAAGCGGTGTGAGAAGTAGACTTGTCATACTACCTGATAGCCACACATGCTTAAGTATACCGAAGGCTGCTTGACGCGCGGCAAACTTGACAGTAAGACATAGATGCCGATAAAATAGTGAGAAAGTAAAACACCAAATTGGTGTCCAGAAATCACGAGACAGCATCGCAGCAGACCATGACGAAGATGACGGGCCGACTAAAATATTTTCCTTAGGAATTGGTAAGAAGCGGCTTAGAGCCGGCGGAAATGGAGAGAGAGGGACCGTGCCTAGCAGTGAGAGAGTAACGTTTAATACGAGTATATTAAACCTAATTAATATAAAGGTATCCACGTATATACGAGTAAATCACCAAAATATTTCATGCGAATTGCAACACTCCGTTCGTCTAGCATTTTTATTAGCCGAGAAAATTTACGCTTTGATTGCTAGCAATAAAAGTTAAGCTCTTGGAATGACGTCATTGGAATAAGACCTACCAATAAAAAGTTCCATTCTCACTGTATATGGGGCGCAATTATTGTACGAATAAATCTATGCGACCACACATTACAACCCATAAAATAGTTATTGCGCGCTCGAAGTATTTATTCAGGCGATATAGTGTTTTCTTTAAATAAACTGGTTTTTTTTTTATGGTAGGTAAAAATCATCCAATGACGAATCTCGCTCTTGGGCGGAGCGGGAAACAGTGTCAGACTCTTACTGACTAAAGAACCTACCCTGTTCCTCCCTTGCCGTATTCCCAGAGCCCCGGTATAACGCTTTCGCACCAACCCTCGGCTCCAGGAGGCTTCCACCCTGAAGGGCCCCTACAGTTTGCTGACAACTTCTTGAGGCGCGCGGGAACAGCGCGCCGTCGACGACTTGGGCTCGGTCTGGACTGTTACTAGACGACCGGACGGCGAGCTACCCAATGCTCGCAGCCAGTCTCTACGGTGGCCGGATATCGGCGGGATCGCGGCGGCGAAATCTATGCAACCACACATTACAGCTCATAAAATAGTTATTGCGCTTTCCACGTGTTTATTCAGGCGATATAGTGTTTTCTTTAAATAAACTGGGTGAGGTGAGGATTGCCAAAGATTTGATTGTTATCATATGACGATAAATATTAGTTTTTCCCCTTGTTTTTTTCTCCCGAAAAGTGTATTTTTTCGGGCTAAAGCATACTTTCAGTATCATAATACTCAGCGATTGGTAGTGTACCAAGTTTTCTATGTATTAAATCTATATTTATATTAAAGCGAAATACCACTAACTACGCTTACAAACTTAAAATGTGGAAGATAGGTTTCCTTATACGATGTAGACGTTCGCTAAGAACGGGTTTTATGAAACTCCACCAATAATAGGATGCACCTGAAAGAGTTTTCAGCAGACTGTTGGGGCAAAGCAGGGTCGAAACCTCCAGAGGCCAAGGGTTGATGCGAAAGTGTAACAACTGGGCCCTGGTAACAAGGCAAGGAAGGAACGGGGTGGGTCGTTTAGTCAGTAGGAGTCTGATAATGTTTCCCGCTTCGCCCAAGCGCGGGATTTGTCATTAGGCGATTTTTCTCATTATAAAAAACGGTAAACGATTTTCTTGCGGATGAAACCGCTGGCAGAAGCTTGTACTCTATATAATCTATCTATACATGTTAAGAGAAACTACCTGAATGACATACCAACGCACAACCAAGGCATCCTTTCATGACATAGGTGAGCGCTTTGAGAGAATTTCCCAAAATTCATACCCCTGAGGCGATAAAACGGGGGCCCAAACGAATGAAGATCAGAACTTCACAAATCCTCCTACAAACCACTATAATTTTAGTAAAAATAAAGTAGCTTCGCGTCGTAGCATCGCCTTATGAGGCTCTCGTTTAGCGGCTGGATCAAAGGCTTAATTTAGCAAGCGGTACTTTTAGAGCCCTAACCGCGCCGGTGGTTTGAATTCTGTTTCAAAACTAATGTTTTTTTTAATTATAATTATTTTTTTTAGTATTTAATAATGTTTTTAATAAACAAAAATGATTGACAAACGAAATTATAAAGATAATATTATTGGATAATAAATCTCTTTTAATTATTTTTTTAAAAGAACTGCATTAACTTCTGAACTAAGGAAATATCAGCACGCTTCAAAATGTCTACAATGCATATCGATCAGAGGTTAACCAACGTTATTGCGGTCAAGTGTTGGATGGGTCACAGTTCTTTACACATTGACACCCTTCCTTGGCAGAACGGGTCAAGCCACTTGTCTCCCACGAGGCCGCTACTCTGACAACAGGTTACATATACTTCAGTAGGTAGGAGGGTAGTTGCACTTTATTCGTGTCTTTTCTTTGAAGAACAACTTTTCACCCACCTGTACCGTATCAACACACGGCATAGGTAGGTATTCACACGTTTCGATGCTGTACCAGGTCTCATAGTTCCATGTAATGGCATGATTTAAGTATACAGTGGTTTAGATATTACTATACCTACTACTCGACACTTAACCCAAACGAAACACCATTGACTGATTTCGCAAGCGTTCGCGTATATTATAAAATATTGAGCGTTTTTTAGGGTTCCCTAGTCAAATGGAAAAAACGGAACCCTTATAGTTTTGTCATGTCTATCCTGTTTGTCCGTCCGTCCGTATGTCACGGTAATTTTTTTTTTTCGAAAATATAAGAACATTACTGTTGAAACTTGGTAAGTAGATGTATTCTACAAACCGCATTAAGATTTCCATAAAAAAATTGAAAAAAAAACAATAAATTTTCATTTCAGTTCTAAGTAGGTAAGTATATGTGGAACCCCACATACTTAGAACTGTAATGATTTTGTTTTTTCATCAAACCCATATGTGTAGGATATCTATGGCTTGGTATCCAAAAATGATATTGAGGTTTCTAATATATATTTTTTTCTAAACTTAATAGTTTAACTAAATATGTAACTTGTAATGTTAATATAAAATGTAAGAGTAGATATTATAGTAGTATAAGAGTAGTTACTGTATTAGTTTATAATAAGTCTATTTTGTTCTGTATGTAAATAACTTTATGAGTAATAAATATCTTCAATCAGATTTGTAGTGGAAACTTTAAAGCCGGTGCGCGGGCTGAGCAAACAATCTACTGGGAACTGTATTTGGCCGGAGTTCCAATAACATCCTATCTTTCATTTTGAGCGAGCCAGCGCAATGTAGGCAATTCGGGGATTATTATGTCAAGAAAATGGGCAAAACCCCCTTCTGTCTGGCAAAGTAAACAACATAATGTCCTATCTTTATAGCAGAGGTTATGTTGTCAAAGGTTGTATTAAATTAAGTTTGTTTGTGGATCATTCGTATTATTAAAGAGTAGACAATAATATGACGTTCCTTTGTACCTAGTTATTATTGATGATATTGCGTTTTATCTCTATGTCGTGGCCAGATCTTAGAAATTGGTCACTTCATGATATGGCCAACTAAAATTGGTCTCAAACCAATTAGTTAATTAGTTGATTGGTAAATTGGTTGGAAACCCTACCACAAGGTGGACCGATGACCAGGTCAGGTTTGCTGGAATCCGATGGTTGCAAGGCGCATAGAACATGTCTTTGTGGCGGCGCTTGGGGAGCTTACCTATGTCCAGCAGTGGACGTCTTTCAGCTGAAACGATGATGATGATGATGAAAATTGGTTAGATCGTTTAAATACTAACTTTGATGATATGTCAATCCTCGTTTGCACATGATGTAGGATTTCTTTGATGTAGGAAATCCTAGAAAGTAGATCAAACGATGATTGAAATATCATCAAACGATCTGGCTAGTTTTATTTGGCCATATTATGAAGTGGCCACGACATCTATATCACCTAGTTAGTGGTAAGAGATTTTTTGATCGAATCGATCGAACTTTTTACTTTGAAATACCGAGATTACGAGTTTCAGGAAATACACACTTCAGCGGAATCAATTTTCGAAACGATTTAATATGATGACGTCGTGTTCGTCGCCTTCAGGATTAGATTATTAGGTTCCGTACCTCAGTCGACAAAAATAGAACCCTTATAAGATATTTTTGTACTTTACTCTAAAACACAAATCGCTGACGTGGCTCAAGTGGCTTACTTTTGCCACTCGAGCAAAGGGCCCGTAAATAAATAAAAAAACAAGGCCTGAAATCGCACGAAGGGATCGCAGTAGACTACGAAGGAGATTGAGGAAGGACTAAAATATCGACTTTTCTTAAGAATTAACTGGGAAGAAATGTCATGACGCTGAAAACTATTGAAGAAATCGAGGAATTTGCCCAGCTGTGGGCTAGTATAAGCTAGATATAAGAATATCATTACATAGTATAAAACAAAGGCGCTTTCCGCTGTCTGTCCCTATGTATACTTTAATCTTTAAAACTACGCAACGGATTTTTATGTGGTTTGATTTAATAGATGGAATGATTCAAAAGGAAGGTTTATATGTATTATACGTGCCTAATGTTTATCTAATAATATCGTTGCACCCGTGCGAAGCTGGGGCAGGTCGCTAGTCAATAATAATAAAGTTTTTGCTCATAATAAATATTATGTATGACTTACGGAATGCAGTCTTCTAGCAGCGTCGTGTATGGAGAGGATGTGTGTGATCTTGTATTTGTCCAGCTGTACGGTGTCCTTGGAGTCCCGGTAGTTGCCCACGTACAGACCCGGGAGCACCTGCCGACAAAATATAACGTTACGGTATTTTTATTAGGACAGTTTTGTCTTACTTTAATCTTAGCTCCGCTCCAGTTCTGCGACGCCCGACTACCAGCCACAGTAGACGGTTCGGAGACAACGAGCAATGGGTAGCTCGTCGCCCGACTGTCCCGTAGCCTCCCGGATAGTGCTCGAATTATCGAGACAGCGCGAAAGCGCGCACGTCTAAGAGATCTAAACAAAATCGTAAAGGCCAGCAGGTTAGAAAACTACTAGGGTCATGGGTTTTTTTTTTTTTTTTTTTTTTATAGTAGGTGAAAATCATCCAATGACGAAACCCGCTCTTGGGTGGAGCGGGAGACTAGTGTCAGACTCTTACTGACTAAAAAACCTACCCCGTACCTTCCTTGCCCTATTCCTGGAGTCGAGGTAACAGTTTCCCACTTCCCTCTAGACTCCGGGAGGCTTCGACCCTGAAGTTTGCTGACAAATCCTTGAGGCGCGCGGGAACGGTGCGCGCCGTTGACGACTAGGACTCGGTCTTACAGACGACCGGACGGCGAGCTACCCATTGCTCACCGTCCGCGAGCCAGTGTCTACGGTGGCCGGATATCGGCAGGATCGCGGCGGCGACGGCTACGGCGAGTACGCCGTTGCCTTTGCCTTATGCGGTCGGCCTCCTCCTTTACGAGCATTACTGCTTCGCAGAAGGAGGCGACCGCCCGCCATTCCTCTTCGCTGCGGACCATGGCCTGAACCAGGGCCCGGCGCGAGAGGTCGCCGCCGCCGATCACCCCCACGAGGACACGGCGATGCTCTTCCCAAGCAGGGCACACCTCCACCGTGTGCTCCACCGTGTCCTCCGGGCTCGCCTCACAGTGGCGACACCCGGACGTCTCCTCCGCACGAATCCGGTGCAGGAATCTCCCGAACTTCCCATGTCCGGTGAGAACCTGCGTCATGCGGAAGGTGAGGACGCCGTGAGGTCTATCCAGCCACGCCTCAAAGAGGGGCACTACCGCTGAGATTACGGTGTGCCCAGCGCTGGGTTGCGACAGTCGCTGTTTCCACTTCACCATGAGATCTCGCCGGAGCTCCTTCCGCCACGCCTCGACATGTTCGGGCAGCGGATCTTCGCCCCGGCGTTGCACCTCCACGCGCTGGTCGTGCATGTGTGCAAGGACTGTTGCCTCCAGATCCCATGGTGGTAGGCCAGCAAGGAGGCTAGCCGCCTCTCGGGACACCGTGCGGTATCCCCGCACCATCCGGATGGCCATGACCCTCTGGCAGGCGTTCAGCTGGGCCGCCGGGCGTTTACGTAGCGTCGGCGCCCACACTGGTGCCCCATAAAGGGCCATGGACCGGACGATGCCGGCGTAGAGCCTCCGGCAGAAGGCGTCTGGACCCCCAAGGTTCGGCAGGAGCCGCTTGAGAGCAGCCCCCGTCCGATTGAGTTTGGGGGCCAGACGTCGGAAGTGCTCCTCGAAATTCCATCGGCTGTCGAGGACAAGTCCTAGGTACTTCATCGTCGACCCGACGCCGATGTGAACTCCTTCTACCGTTAGTTGGGAACCCGTTGGTGGCGCGTTCCGAGGGCCGTGAAAGCACATGGCCTCGGACTTGTGCAGTGCCACCCTGAGTCCCAACTGCTGGATCCTCTCAACGACTGTCGCAACCCCACGTGTCGCTAGTTCGACCGCCGCCTGGTACGACCTTCCCTGCGCTAGGACCAGCGTGTCGTCTGCGTAGCAGACCACGCTGACCCCTACGGGGAGGTCGGCGCGCAGCACGTAGTCGTACCCGATGTTCCACAAGGGCGGTCCTAGTACCGATCCCTGTGGGACACCGCACGACATCTCTCGCCGTTTCCAATCTCCTTGGTGACCGGGGTAGACTATGTACCTGTCGGACAGGTAGGCCTCGATTGTACGACAGAGGTAGTCGGGCACCCGGTGATACCGGAGTGCCGTCCTAATGCAACTCCAGGGCAGGAGGGTCATGGGTTGACTTCCAAAAGGAAATCTATTGTCCACAAAACACAAAGTGCAACTGAGGAAACATAGGAGTGGCTTAAGTCAATATATGTTTGACACCTTCCCGCTCCGTCTCAGAGCGTGACAAATCTTTAGATGTATTGTCACCTTAAAAAATGGATATAATGACAGTTTTATTGCTGAAATTTATCAGGCCATAACCCTCCGTGTAATTTACCTGAAACAGAACCCTAACTCGGAGTGACCAAATACTGCGCGTTTCAGTTACCCATCAGATTACAGTCCACCATCCATATTTACAAAGCCTAATAAGCCTGGTATTCAATCAACGCTGTTTCATGTAAATATCCATTTATTTACCAACCGCCGTATATATTAATTTTCGAGTTGGAACATCAAACAGCCCTCGTCATAATACTTCATACGGCGCCAACGTTGGTTTTGTTAACAATCGTATCTGCTCAGTAATCAATCATAGAATATTTGGAATCAATCTGACGGCCATTATTCTCATTGTTAAGTTAATGGATATCTGTTGTTAATATTACAGACAAAAACAGGGGCTTTGACCTATGTGTTAATAGATAAATATAAGTCAAAGTTTTGACTTTGACTTATGTTTTTTTTGCTCCTGCTTTTCTATGGTAACGAGTACGACGTACGGCAGCGGCGTTGCGCCACCGGTACATGGTGGACATCCCACATATAGGTACGTACAAAACGATTTGGGAACACATTCATTGTGCGTACAGCCAAAGAGTGAAATTCCTTGCCGGAGTTTGTATTTCCTGATGGCTACAATCCGGGAATCTTTAAGTCAAGATTGAATAGGTTACTTCTACATAGGTAAGCGCGCTTCATCGTCGACCGCATCATCACTTTCCATCAGGTGAGATAGCGGTCAAGCGCGAACCTATAATCAATAAAAAAGGGTAGAAATTACAGAAAAGTCTAGAAAATAACATGTTAGCGCCCCCACTACACATTGTACGCTAACCAAGTGAGTTCAAAGTATGCTAGAATACTTTCTTCAGTACAGCCCAAATTGTGGACGCGGCGACGGCGTGTATCGCTCCAAACGCGCCTCAAAGATTTGTCAGCAAACCGTAAAAGCCCAGCTGAGTCGGAGCCTACTGGGGCCATGGTTATTGCGGGGCCTGGAACCAAGGCAAAGTACTGTTGAAGTAGTGAAGACTGAGAGATCTGACGCAAGACTAACAACTTTACGAGCTTTCCATATCACTAACTGTGGTGTTTGGAAGTTGACTGCTATTTTATCTTATTTATTTGTGAAAAAAAAACAGTTATACAGTAGAAAATTTATAAACAGTAGTAGTAACCCACACCATTGTCCACGAAATAACATGAGAGTTGGTAAAGTTAATTCTGAATAGAAAAACCCAATCCCGATCTCTCTTAACTTAACACTCTTGGCTCAAGTATTTAATAATATACCTACAATTATTATATATATAAAAAAAACAACAAAGCACTAGGCTACACCATCTATATAAATAATTAGGCGTGACCTAAATGACTAGGTACATTTTACATAGCTTTGAATACATTAAAAATGAATGCCCATTAACTAATTAGTGGAACGAACTTTTCACGACAACACAGAATGTCAAGCCATGAAAACCAAGTTATGAGAATGGTATGTGACGATTTTATTACCAAAACCTAATAAAATATATAAGTACACTGTGAAATTTTGATTGTTTTAATACCAAGGAGGGTCTATTCGGCACAAGAAACTTAAAAGATCAAAGAAAAATCCCTCTACTACCCTCGAATGTGTTGTCTCTCTGTCACTCAAAGGTTTGCTGGCAGAAAACTCATTGTTGAGTTAAGCTCGCCTTTGCACATCAATTGTCAAAAATGTGTTACTGTAAGTTTGTTTGTGTACAATAAAGAATTAAGAAAAAATAAAATGATTTGTAAAGATAAAATAAAAATAAAATGAAATAAAAAATAAAGTGCTTTGTTTAATACTCGAATTAATTTACGCATGTACGAAATTAATTTCTTTAATTAAACGTCAGCTGGGCGAGTTCAATGACCTGTACGTAGTAAGTACGCATCAACTGACAACTACCTGCAAGGTCATTGACTCATTTACATTGGGAAATTAATTTCGTACTTGCGTATACGCGAATTTTAGAAAAAAGATATTTTTTTATTATACCTTTACAAATCAAATAGTGTTTCAATTTATGTATCGGTTCGACCCTCCACGGGGTTAAAACGATCAAAACATAATGGTGTGTATTATATTTTTATTAGAAGACTACATAATACCGACCTAGATTTGGTATACTTATTTAAGGCCAAATATTAGACACAGGTGGGTTTGTGTCACTTTTAGTGAGCAAAGGCCTGAAAGTCCCTTTCGCTTACCGGAGTGGAATAAGTCCTTTCAACTCTTTAATATGAAAATCGTAACTCCAAATTCAATATTTTTGACAAAAAAGAAAACTTTAAGAAAATATTGATTATATTGCACAGTAAAATTAATGTTTTTCACCTTACGGCAATTTTAAATATACCGATTGAAAGAGCGCAAAAAAACTAAGTAAAAGAGCAACAAAAAGTATTTTTTTTCAAAATGGTATTTACCGTATTTACCATTCCCTTCTCTAGCGGAAGAAGTCGATTACTGATTTTTTATTTCGAAAAAAAACCTGAACACTACAATGCATGCTTTTCAGAATACCTAATCCAATTACCACAATTACAATGCACAATACCGTCATTAATACAAAAAACTAACAGCAACCAATAAACGAAAAGTCTATCTCCCCTTAATAAATTCATTACACCGTGCGTGTTTCAATGAAACGTCGTGAAAATCATGAAACCATAATCAGGAGTTAGCGTGTCAACGCGGGCTATGTAATCGCTGTTCAATGCAATCATAAAGCAACCCTAATCGTCAGCGTGATTATGGACGTGTTAGTAACAGAGACAGAAACATTAGGGTGTACAATGTGTATATGTTAGTGGGTCGTTGTCCGGTTAAAAAATATTCACTTCTTAACGATCTTTTTTTAATGGAATTTTTTATGGTAGGTAAAAATCATTCAATAAATTCATTACTCCGTGCGTGTTACAATGAAACGTCTACGTCGTGAAAATCATGAAACCATAATCAGGAGTTAGCGTGTCACTGCTATGTAAGCGCTGTTCAATGCAATCACGGTATAATTGCTATCAGCACTAATCGAACACGACTGTGTGTCGTGATGTAAAGCAACCCTAATCGTCAGCGTGATTATGGACATGTTAGTAACAGAGACAGAAACATTAGGGTGTACAATGTGTTGTGTGTTAGTGGGTCGTTGTCCGGTTTAAAAATATTCATTTCATAACGATCTGTTTTTTAATGTATTTTTTTTATGCTAGGTAAAAATCATTCAATGACAAATCCTGCCCTTGGGCAGAGTGGAAAATAGTGTCAGACTCTTAATGACTAAACAACCTACCCCGTTCCTACGTCAGCATCTATACCTTTCTTTCAGACCTTCTGCAGGGTCCCTACATATGGTTTGTCTTCAGTAGAGGAAAGTGTCGATTAGTGAATTTTTATTTAGAAAAAAACCTAAACATTACAAAGCATGTTTTTCAGAATATCTAAGCCATTACCAATGCCAATACCGTCATTAATACAAAAACTAACAGCAACCAATAAACGAAAAGTCTCTCTCCCCTTAATAAATTCATTTCTCCGTGCGTGTTTCAATGAAACGTCGTGAAAATCATGAAACCCTAGTCAGGAGTTAGCGTGTCAATGCGGGCTACGTAAACGCTGTTCAATGCAATCACGGTGTAATTGCTATCAGCACTAATCGAACACGACTGTGTGTCGTGATGTAAAGCAACCCTAATCGTCAGCGTGATTATGGACGTGTTAGTAACAGAGACAGAAACATTAGGGTGTACAATGTGTATATGTTAGTGGGTCGTTGTCCGGTTAAAAAATATTCACTTCTTAACGATCTTTTTTTAATGGAATTTTTTATGGTAGGTAAAAATCATTCAATAAATTCATTACTCCGTGCGTGTTACAATGAAACGTCTACGTCGTGAAAATCATGAAACCATAATCAGGAGTTAGCGTGTCACTGCTATGTAAGCGCTGTTCAATGCAATCACGGTATAATTGCTATCAGCACTAATCGAACACGACTGTGTGTCGTGATGTAAAGCAACCCTAATCGTCAGCGTGATTATGGACATGTTAGTAACAGAGACAGAAACATTAGGATGTACATGTTAACGGGTCATTGTCCGGTTGAAAAATATTCACTTTACAACGATCATTTTTTAATGTAATTTTTTTTATGGTAGCTAAAAATCATCCAATGACAAATCCTGCCCTTGGGCAGAGTGGAAAATAGTGTCAGACTCTTACAGACTAAACGATCTACCCCGTTCCTACGTGCGTCGCCATCTATAGGTACCAGTCCTACAGCCTTCCTTTCAGACGCGAACTCCTTCTGTATGGTCCCCGTATACGTTTTGCTGAAAACTCCTAGAGGCGCGCGGGAACAGTGCGCGCCGTCGATGACTAGGTTTTTAATGTACATGTACAGTACATGTGATTCATTTTCATAATTACTTTATGTTAAAGGTATTATAATATAAAATAGTACATTGTTATACGAGGGATGAAAGTTAGTTATTTAGTCCCGAGAAATTTCTTGGCGACCGAGCGACAGCGAGGTCGCTAATAGTTCGAGGGACTAAATAACTCTTTAACCCGAGGTAAACACTGTGCTTTTCATTACGAATACGAGGAAAATAAAAATAATAATAAAAAGCTGAATCGTCGTCAAATGTCTTCGTATGTTTTTAGGTAGGTATATTTCTTTTGATTTAGGCGGTAAGCGGTTTTCTCCTCAAAGAATCTTGCGCTAAATTTATAACTGAAGCTGAACTTATCGTGTTAATACAAATTTCTTATAACAGAGATTTAGCAAAATGTAAACAAAACTCTACACCTCGAAAAAAAAATCAAGAAAGACCAAATCGGCCACAGATTATAGAGAGACTTTAGCCGCCATTTTTTTTTTTTTGTCTTCGTCTGGCTATTCAGTCAATGTTTTTCATTTTTTCATTGTAAAAATTGGTTAGGTCAACATTTTTCAAATATAATATTAGTTTTAATGAAATAGTTGAAAGTAAATTAAAATAAAGTCATTAAAAATAAGTATTCTTAAATTATTTCTATCTCTATGTCATTTTAATTGTACTGGCAGTATAAAAATTCGGGTCACGGTTCAATAGAAATGTCAAAATAGAACTAGTTTTTTTTTTAATATTTACTGTCTAAATATTAAAAAAGCAACTGTCAGTTATAAAGTAAAACTCCCTAGGGAGTAAAAGTACTTCTTCCAACCCTGTCCGCAGGCAACTTTACACCTACTTTCAGAGTATGAGTAATGAAAAATATATTTTATCACGTTCGCGGGGCAAACTTGGCCAGAGATCGCCCAAGACAAAGAAGTTTGGAAGGAGAAAGGGGAGGCCTTTGCCCAGCAGTGGGACACAATGTAGGCTTTAAAAAAAAAAATATATATATATATTTTTCATCAACGGACATTAACAACTATTATCAGGCGGAGGCCATAGTCTTAACATAGATCCTGGTGACGATTGTTGTGATGGTGGTTGTTTTCCGTGTGTCGTAATAGTTTCCCACTAACCGACGGCTGTCTATGAGTGCACTAGTACAGGGATAATCATCAGTTGGTTCCACAAACATTGTGTAAAAGGCCTCTGGCCTCTCAGAGTTGGGTATGGCCTATTGTAAGCCATGCAAAAGTCCAGGGCCCTCAGAGTTCTGAAATATTTTAATCCACAATAATAATCCCAAAAATCATCGGTTAAATAAATATCGTATTATAATGAACAAATACAACTTACTAGGTATTATGGCCGTTTCGAAATAAGCCTGTTTCGCTAAACTTACAATCGATTTTCACAGGCAGTTTTATTTATATTTCAGAGCCTACACAACAATAAGCTAACAATTTATTGTTGCGAAACGGCACAGTTTGCTCATTACATCATAATAATGAATATTCATAGGGTTGTATTACAATAATTCGCTAACAGAACCGCCGCCTCAACTACATTGACGACGAATAATTTCGCTGAAATCGGGAAACTTCTCCTTTGATGTACTTAAATCTTATTTTTGCTACAAAGGGTCGTGGCGTGTTTAGAATGTTTCAGGCTCCCAACGGTTTCAGAATACTGGAATTTGCTTCCCGTTGAGCGATGCTTTACGTGATTTAAAAGCTTTATGTGACGGAAATATTTGAGGAATAAAATGCTAAGTTGTGTATTTTGGTTTCACGCGGCGCGGCGATGGCACGTTTAAAATATTTTCCGTCTAAAGGTGTTTTTAATATCGTGCGGATTTCAGCACGCTTGCGGGATCGGGATTGCTCCGCACGCATAGGCCCCGCAAATATTATTTTCATAAAAGTACATATTTATTGTACCTAATGAGCGGAATAAACATGCGGGACGTGAAACCTACCAGGCAGCAGCAATTTATGCGTGATGAAATTCGCACGATATTAAAAACATTCTTAATTTATAAATGCTTTATATACAGAACTAGCGACACGCCCCAGCTTCGCACGGGTGCTGATATTGAATATAATATATGCATGTATTATGCACATAAACCTTCCTCTTGAATCACTGTATCTTTAAAAAAAAACCGCATCAAAATCCGTTGCGTACTTTTAACGATCTAAGCATACATAGGGACTAAGCAACTTTGTTTTATACTATGTAATGATGATATATGAGACATCGTGTGATCATAAATAAGATTTGCAACGAAGCCCAGCAAAAATGATACATTTTCGCTTCGTATTTATAAGGTTTCAAAAACCATTGCACATTAATTGAATATTAAATTCCGTTGGAAAAGCCGATGGATTGAGTTAAAAATAATCCGATAGCGAAATACAGAGACAAGTATTTGGAAAATAATTCGAGTACAGCGGGATCGTAATCAAATGAGACGTTCGGCTGAAAATTCCGTTTCTGCAATTCAGTTTCTTGAACAGCATTGGAGCGGGAAATTAATTGGATCGTAAACTAGAATCTGTGCCAAAATGGCGACACGAGGCACTTGTAGTGATAAACGGTACAGTTATCACTAGATAATGTTCTAGTTTGTGATCATTTTCCAATGAAAACTGCAATAAAATTTCATTGAATTACCCTTCAGACGAGGTGGCGATATAAGCGAGAAATTTTAATAATACCTATGTCTGAATTACTTTTTATGATTATTTTGTCAAGAGAGGAAATTTTACTTTTTAACCGGCTTTAAAATAGAAGGAGTACCTATGTTAGACTATGTGTATTTTTCCCTTTTCACCGATATCTCGTCTAATATGGAATGAATTTGAAATTTCTAGTGCACTTTCGAGATGGTCCCTTTATTTGGCGAAGATCTGATGAAGTTCGGATATAGACGGTGGAGGTTTCAACAAATGATAGAAAACGTCCCCGGACATGTTTGTTTATACCATTTCTTAATGTAACATCACTGTGGCAGGCTCTAAGAGTGTACGCATTTGCATGTGCTATTCACACTCTAGTGCACCCTAGTTTCAGCATTTATATACAATTTACAAGTTCTAAAAGTTATCATATCCATTTTTAGGTTTTTAATTATAATATCCAATAGGCATCTTATTAAAACTTAATAAATGTAATAACAACTAAGCTCAAATTAACCTAATAGTGTTAAAATAACTGGAAGGTGGTGTCCCAAAATAAAAGAAACAAAATGGGAAATAGCGGAACTCCTTGTTCTATAATTAGTTCGTAAAATGGTGCACAAAAATTGTACTAGACAACTTTTGAATTGACTGTAAGAAATAAAAATAAAAGGAGTGTTCTGTAGTATAGTGATAGTAAATCAATTAAACAAATACAATAAAACTATACACTATAAATATATACACAAACAACATTTTACAATTCACAGAAATAAAATATTAAACAATAAAACCAAACCAAGCTCTATCATTATGTATTTAAAGGGTTCATTTATAGGGCTAAAATACCTAAAGGATAAATAATCGCCTATGTTATGAATAATATAGTACATAAGTACCTTACAATTACGTAATGACATTACATTACTGGCTAGTCTGTCCACTACATCGTATCATAGCATGACCGTCCTTGGTTCAGGCCATGGTCCGCAGCGTACAGGAGTGGCTGGCGGTGGCCTCCTTCTGTGAGGCAGTAATGCTAGTGAAGAAGGAGGCCGACCGCATAAGGCAAAGGCAATGGCATCCTCGCCGTAGCCGTCGTCGTCGCGATCCCGCCGATATCCGGCCACCGTAGACGCTGGCTTGCGGACGGTGAGCAATGGGTAGCTCGCCGTCCGGTTGTCTGGTAGCAGTCCAGACCGAGCCCAAGTCGTTGACGGCGCGCACTGTTCCCGCGCGCCTCAAGGAGTTGTCAGCAAACTGTACGGGCTACAGGGTCGAAGCCTCCTGGAGCCGAGGGTTGATGCGAAAGCGTTACACTGGGGCTCTGGGAGTAAGGCATGGGCGGAACGGGGTAAGTTGTTTAGTCAGTAAGAGTCTGACACTGTTTTCCGCTCCACCCAAGAGCGGGATTCGTCATTGGATGATTTTTACTTACCACAAAAAAAATCATAGCATGACCGTGCTAGGAAAATATCAAGCACGGAAACTAACAAGACACAGTTGCTATGCTTACTAGATCGTATCAACATCGTATCGTACCTACCCGGGGTCTACTGGCATTGCTTCGGAAAAGTTTAGAATTCCGTAAGGAAGCACAGCAATGGGTGAAATCGGAAGTGGTAACGAAGATGTCTCGCTACATTAGACTAAAAGCAGCCAATACAAAACAGGAGTAAACAACCTAAACCTAACCTTACCCCCCCCCCCTTTTCCCTTCCTAACCTTTATTGTATGCGCCAGACTCTCGCGCAAATAAACTTTCTTTCTTTCTTTCTTTCTTTCTTTCTTTCTTAACATCGACACAGTAACAGAAGCCTTGGGCTCCTCTTTTAGCTTAAGCCGAAAACGAAACCCAACCTGATGTGGTACCAAAAAAACTAATAATAACTTAAAATAATATTTAAATTAAATCTAACACAAATTATATATTTTATTAGAAGATATATGTATTTGTTTGTAATGAATTAACTCAAAATATTAAAACTGGGTCTAAAGCCAGTTTTAATAAATATCTCTAAATAAATGAATAAATCGATGCCATGCGCGTATAACACACAATAAAGTACGAAACAGTCAGATTTTAGGCTTCTATCACAATCGTCAGCTTTAAATCGCTAGATTCGATCGAGGCAAATATTTATTGTTTTGACCGAAACCAGAACCTACCGATTTTTCGGTCGCTCTCTAAAACCTACATCTATTTTCCTCGCCGCTGATTTGCGTATTTTTTCCTGCAAAATCGTATCTCGGGTACAAAAGCCGAGGTAAAAAAACCAAGAAAAGTGTTATTCAGAAAAATGTTACGGGTGTATGCGCAGATACGTCGGCTTTATGGCGGGAGTGGAGTCAACAAAGCGAACAGGTAGCAATATGTCTGCTACATCGCGATTCATAGCCGACTGACAGCTGACTGGCTTTATTAACCACTTACACAGGAATGCAGGGAATGCAGGAGAGGGAGCTAAATATAGAGGGTGAGGAGGGCACAAGCCTACCCACAATTAACCCTTAGTGCTAGTTTTGTTTACTTTACAGACTTATGAAGACATTTTAATTTAATTAAGAGGGTTTAGCTTCGTGTAAGTAGCGTATAGCTTCTCCCTCTCTGAGTAAGGCGAAAAATGTCAGGCTTTTATTTAAGAGGTGTTCCTTTAGTTTTCATTTGTTATGATGTATCTACAATAAAGAATAAATTGACATATAAACACGCAGCTGAAACTACTGAGACTATATGCATGAAATGCACATAGCTTCCTATTATGATTTAGGCGAGCATTGAAAAAGAATTTTCAAAAATTCAAAGTTTGTATGGAAAACCTACATTCAGGCGGGCGAAGCCAAGAGAGCTCGAAGGTCGATTAAATCGAAGCTACCACAAAACGCTAAGCAAAGCTATACACCGTGTTTAAATGGTTGTTTTCCCGCGGCAGAATGACTTGCCATAAGGAGTACTTTTGAAGCATAAAGTAAAAATAAAAAAATAAAAAGTTTTTTTTTTATAAATAATTATTAAAAATATTCATCAACTCAAAAAAGCGAAAACAATAGTAACATTAGACGTAATTTGTAGGTACTACTAGAGTCGCATGAGCAGCACGCCGTCAAAGGAAACCGATTTATTAAATATTTAAACCAAAATAAGCTCTCGCACGTTGTAATACGTCATAATTAGCTTGCACTCTACAGGTCCATTTTTTGTTTTTAATATTTTATTTTTTTATCAAACGTTCGTGTTACCAAGACACAACCATTTCGCTGAGGGAAAACAACCATTAAAATTTCACGGTATATAATATACATTTGAGTACAGACCAATATGATGTCAAGAGCTTAAAATGCATTACAAAAACTGCGGTAAAAAAAGTTTTCAATGAAAGTATTTTTGTCATAGCAAGCTGTTATAGTGCGGTATATACCTATATATTTAAAACTCGTTAAGAGGAATGACGCGAGCCCAAACTCGGTAGAGTTGTGTCATATGATTACAGAGTTCCTATGGCCACCTGCCTGTTCCATCATCATCAGCATGACATAATAATTTAGCATTGTCAATTGATTGGCACATACATGCAAAATTTCAGCACAATCGGGACTTGTGAAACTAAATTAAAGCTTGTAATATAGGAGTATTTTGTATGTCTCAATAATTTCATTTTATGAACAAAAGCTCCATTGTAGACGTAAATGAAATAAATAAATGATATGAATTTGTAACGGCGCTGTCAAGGCCAGTAAAATTAAGTCAAATGATATAATGTGAATTATTTTTATTACTTACTGCTGATAACATAATGTGTCACGAAAGAACACGCCATTTGCCGACATAATGTTTTAATAGTATTTAATTTACAACAACACAATTCGTTTTATTAAACTGTTTGATTTAAAAGGAATACTGTTTGATCTAAATGGACTAACGAATACCCAGCGTGTGCTACCTACTAAGCTAAAAAAAATTTTGTCTATTTGTTGAAAAAAAGGCAAAATGCTTTTTTTTGCAATCTAAAACAACTACAAAAAATAATCTACAGGGTTGGGGTACATTGGTTGAATGGTTTCAAAGTGTATTTTGTTTTTAGGGTTCTTTTGTCTAAAAAGAAAAAAAAACCATATGGAATTACATCGTTGTTTCTCTAACTGTAACGGGCCTTGTATAAAGTTAAAATTATTAATATTCAATAATCAGATCATTTGAATAGTTTCAAAAGATTTCAAACTTTTGAGTCAACTTTGATGTTGAAATTAAATTATTAATTTTAAGATACTAATCTTAAAATTTGAGTAAAAGCAGTCTCGCAGCGCAAGTAAAGGAAAACGTTCAACAATCCATAATATATATAATACGGAGTTTTATGACATAAATAGAATTATTTTTGAGCGATTAGAAACTTACTTTTACTGAAGAATTGTCCGTATACCGACGTATGGGAAGATTGTTAAAACTACAAAAGTAAGTGTATTCTGATAGCTGCAACCAAGGAGTTTTTTAAATCAAGAGTAAATAGGCTACTTCTAGGCAAGCGTGCTCCATCTTCGGCCTCAGCATCGCTTACTATCAGGTGAGATCATGGTAGTGGCAAAAAGCGATCGCCATTAGATGAGAGAGTAGGCAAAAGCGAGGCTATACACAATAACAAAAAAAATCATCTAGGTATTAACTACGGAACCCTACACTGTGCGTTGTCCAACACGCACTAGGCCAGTTTTATTCATTCCGAAGTAGGATTACTTACAAAATGTGAGATTATAATTTACTTATTGAGAGTAAGGTTCTTATGGGGCTTAGGGACTCAGTTGGGAAGTCATCGTACTTTGACCTCCCGAAATGTTTCGCACAGCTCCTTTATTTTAGAGTCCCGTAGGGGCACTTGGACCCTCAATAAAGGTATTGGTTGGGAATTTCTAGTTTAAAAACCTCCCAGTCTCGAATATGTTTGGGCCTTTGGCGAAAAACAACCTTTGAATTTATTCAGGCTTTTTTTTTTGTTTTATGATGTTGCTGGAAAAAATGATTCGCAGAACTTTGATGAATATAAAATTAAGGTTCCTGCTTCGAAATATTTCCTTACACAATAACTGACACAGGGAAACATCTTTTCTTCGGTAACTCGGTACCACTCTAATTTGTTTGCGCCCAGAACTTTATTAGATAAGTTTATTTTCTCTTCACAACTTTTGTGAGTCCCTATTCACACTATTGTTTGCCAAGAAATTTGGCGGATAAAAACTCGTTATGTTCGCGTGACTGAGCTTGGCGTGTGCCACCATATGGCGAGGTGACACTCGTTCAAACCAGACGATCTTACTCACAGTTTTACTGGCTTACCGACTATAAATAGCTACAAAAATAGAGGACTTTACGAACGGAGTTTTTAATATAAAGTAACATCGGTTCCTTTTTAAGTTTCGATATAAAATGTAGAAAGAATCAATAACTTGTTGGCTAAATGCCAACGCCAGGGTATTACTGTTGAAAGGCAAAAAAAGTAATTGCCTTTTCTCTACCTTTTTATGGTTATGTGTAAATCCTGGCGATTATCAACCCATAGACACGGAGTCACAAAGAATAGGTACCTACGTCATTTCTACTGTAGGGGCCCTACAGGGTCGAAGCCTCGTGGGGCCGAGGGTTGATGCGAAACCGTTACACCGGGGCTCTGGGACTAAGGCAAGGAAGGAACAGGGTAGGTTGTTTAGTCAGTAAGAGTCGGACACTGTTTCCCGCGCCACCCAAGGGCAAGATTTGTCATTATATAATTTTTACGTACCATAAGAAAGGGCAAATTATTTGATGTTATCCCACCAAAAACAAAAGGTACGTAAGACCACAAGATCGGAATTCCTGCACTAGATACACGATAAAACGTTTCAGAGGGAAAGTCGTATCCGGTTTCCCAAATGGTCGCAATGCACGACAGCGCTCAGTTAACTTCCCTTGAACTACTTGGCAAGGCTTGCATAGCATGTCTTTCATCCTTACTCTCCGGTTCACGGCCAACGAAATGAAAAGCGACATTTTTGGAGCAGTGTCACTGAGCGTATGTGGATTATATTATGTTACAATTTGTGATACAAACTTTAATATGGAAAATCACTAAAGCCACTTAAAACGACCGAGGAGTGTTAATTATGTGTTTGGATTGCGCAGCTTTGTTTTCTCGCTTTGCTATGACAGATAAGAAGCCGAAAAAATTATAAAATTACATAGTATAAAACAGAGTTGCTTACCGCTGCCCCTATGTATACTTAGATCTTTAAAAGTAAGCAACGGATTTTGATGCAGTTTTTTTGATAAATAGAGTGATTCAAGAGGAAGGTTTAAGAATAATATTATATATAAACATGCATAATATATTCAATATCAGTACCCGTGCGAAGCTGGGGCGGGTCGCTAGTAAATTATAAAACTAGAATTCCGATAAGTAACTCAAATCGTAAATAAGCGACTTATTTAATTCCCGTTTCACTCATTGTTTTATAGAAATGACGTCATTAGATGATTTTTCCCACCATAAAAAAACCTGCCCTATGTTCTAGAATAAAAAAATTCAGTCATGTGACATCCACCAATCCTCATTGGGCTCGCGTGCTACGAAAGACCGAGCGAAGTGGAGGCGACTGTGTAGGAAAGCGGACCCCAGGCACCGAGGTGACAGCCAAGGTGAGCAACCGGGACGGTCGCTAAGATGATGATGATAAAAAAACCTGCCCTATGTTCTAGAACAAAAAAAAAATCAAAGACATGTGACATCCACCAATCCTCATTGGGCTCGCGTGGTGGATTACGGCCCATTTCCCCTCGTAGAAAGAAGACCTGAGTTTCAGCAGTGGCAACATTACAAAGCCGATTATATATGTTGTGTTCTGTATGACGCAACTTGTGCCAGTAAGTAGGTTACTTCTAGGCAAGCGTGCTCCATCGTCGACCACATCATCGCTCACTATCAAGTGAGATTGTGGTCAAATTCGAGCCTATCTAGAATTAAAAAAAAATAACAATGTTGCTGTATTTAACTTAACCTACCGTATTTAATTAAAAAAATTAGCTTGTAAAAGCATTCTCTTCCAAGCCACATGAGCTGAAAGCATTTTTCTGCCTTCAATTTTTGAACTCCTTTTTTTGCTGCGGTTATGTGGGAAGCTTTATTTTTTGTTTGCTTTTCAATGCGCCAACATTTTGCGGGCATCGTGAAATGCTTTCAAATCCGTCAAAATAGCGACAGCGTTGAATGTGACGAACATTTTTGAATGAGCCCGTATTTACAAAAAATGTTTGCTGACACACTTCACAAACGTTTTCAGTAAACAAACATGAATTCTTTTCTAAATAATTTACTGTGGATCGCAGATAAAACAGCACTCAGTTTTTTTTGGTATATTATGTATCTATATCACTACATAGTATAAAACAAAGTAGCTTCCCGTCCCTATATATGCTCAGATCTATAAAACTAAGCAACGGATATTGATGCGTTTTTTTATAGAATGATTCAAGAGGAAGGTTTATATGTATGTATACATGCATAATATCAACATTGCACCCGCGCGAAGATGGGGCAGGTTGCTAGTATATATATATATATATATAAAAGGATAAACTGACTGACATATCAACGCGCAGCCGAAACCACTGGGACTAGGAGAGTGAAATTTTGCAAAAGGCTTTTGTGACGTAGGCGAACACAAAAAAAGGATTTTCCTAAATTCACCGGAGTAAAGGAATGAAACGCGTGTCGAAAGTTTGTTTGAAAAGTGAAAACCCATTTTCACGCGGGCGAAGCCGCTAGCAGTAAACTAGTTAGAATATAAAATATCAATTTTCCGAAGAAGTGAGAGTAGAGTTTTTACGATGACCTACAATGGCCGTCTCTACGGCCATTTTTTACTGGCACTGGGTAAGAGTACCCAATGCCAGTAAAAAAATATCTACTTACTTTATTCCTATCTGGCAACGAACCGATACCAATTTAAGTATCAGTTCTATTGCTCTTCAAATACTCGTAAAAAAATATTTTAATATTATAACTAATTCAATAACTCGTAAGATACCACTAGTACGTAGTATAGTACCACCTAAACCTTGTAAATATGCTACCATTATTGCCTCTTCATCTGGATTTTTTTTTTTATCAATAATCATCTAATTACATCTTCTGCCCTTGGGTGGAGCGGGAGAGAAAAATCCACCCCGTTCGCTCGTTGCTTTAGTTTCAAGATCCCTGGTGCTACATGGTGGTCACATTTACCCATGGCCCCAGGAGGCTTCGACTCTACTGAGCCTCTACGGTCGTCCGGTAAAAGTCCGGACCGAGCCCAAATCGCCCACGGTACTTACTGTACCCGCGCGCCGCGAGTTGTCAGCAAACTGTAGGGGGCCAAGCAGAGTCGAAACTTCCTGGGACCAAGGGTTGATGCGAAAGCGTAAGCATTACCAGGGCCATGGGATTAAGGCAAGAAAAGAACGGGGTAGGTTGTTTAGTCAGTAAGAGTCTAACACTGTTTCCCGCTCCACCCAAGGACCTTCTGCCTACCATAAAAAAACCTCTCATACTAAATGGTAATGATAACATTGTAATCGGATCATAAAAACACACCAGAAGTGGCTGAATAATAACTTTTGTAAGTAGAAAGTATTCCGTTTACGTAAAAGGTTGTTACGTTGTATGGAAAAGCGGAAAACGCGTTCCGAATTAAATCTGGCATCGTTGGAGTAAACAGGTGGACAGATTGGGGTTGTCCCACAATACCGGTCCCCGTGCTAGGAAAACAGCCGTTTCACCCATCCTTTATTTGTCTGAAACGAATCGAAATTACGGTTTTCATGGCGCCCTAGAATACCTAATTGTGTCCTTCGTGTTTATGTCGACTTTGTTTCTAAATATTGAAAATACGACGACATTTAATTTGAAAAAAAGTACAAAAACTTGACACGTAATTATTTTGTAAGTAATACGATTTGCAAAATAAGTAATTCAATTTCATTTTTTCAGTCTAAGCAATTGTTTTTCGCAGCCAGACAAAGTAGTTTTTTTTTTTTTTGACAGCGCGTTCATAAAATACCAATAAGTCGGTACAGTATACGGTATACTGTACCGACTTATTGGTATTTTGTATCAGTTAGTCTGAATGTAACATTACAGGTATACTGTATACCTGTAAAAACCTGAATGGTACATTCAGACGTTTTACGACACTTTATAAGGTACACAGCGACGCGGGGCCGCGGCAGACCACGAAGGAGATGGCGGGACGACCTGGATGTCTTCCTTGAGAATTGGAACGATAAAGCGAGTATCCGAGATAACTGGAAAGAATGGAGGGATGCCTTTGGCCAGCAGTGGGACAGCACAGGCTAGCAACGGTACACTCAGTGTATATGTCGAGGCTGCATAATAGTAATGTATCACTTATATGACCAAGTAAAATTAGTCAGATCGTTTTATGATATTTGAATTCTCGTTTGGCTTGCTATTTTTAGACCTTTTAATACCTACATCAATGATTATTCAAATATTGTGAAATATTAGAGTTTCAACAATCTGGCCAATTTTAGTTGGCCATATTATATTGTGAAGTGGTCAATTTATATTATCTGACCGCGACATATACACCGAGTGTCTCACTACGAACACGAGTGTCTCTAACTGCACACATTGTCGCAATCTAAACGTACCTTTGGAATATTCCTATACGAATGTGTACAAAAAATATGTAGGTCCACAGGATTTGCATGACAACAACATATTGCAGTAGTGAGCTGATATTAAATTTGAAAGTTATGAGGGCATATGAGCAGCTCAAGTGTTGATATACACGCGAGCTTCAAGAATGTGAGCACCTATGTAGAATAAGCAAGTAATATAGCTTGTATTCTTTTTTATTCGGGTTCCGCAGTCAACAAGGAACCCTTATAGTTTCGCCAAGTCTCTGTCCGTCCGTAGGATGAACAGTTTTTAAATATTTTTTTTTAAGTATTTCCTGATTTAAAATTGTAATTTAACCGTATAAATAAGCATTTTATAAAACTTATTTACATATTTCATTATCCTGAACGTATCTTCTTTCAAATAAAAAAAAAACAAAAATATTAAAATCGGTTTGCGTGAACCGATTTTAATATTATCCCAAATTACAACTGGGTACAGCGTCATATGACGGATTTTTTTTTAAATTACGGAACCCTACAGTGAGCGCGGCCTAACACGCTCTTTGTTGGTTTTTGTTGATAGCTCGCGTTTGTCCACTCGTTTCTCACGTGATGGAAAATATCTGAAGGAAATTATCAAATAACCCCTCCCCCTCATTCGGTGAGGTGAAACGAGGTTAGGCATCGTCCTAATTGGCAAGGATCGTACGAATGGCACGATGAGTTCTCATCGTACAACAAAAATGGTCGCAGTTAAACCGTTCCCGAGTAGCGGCTATGTTTTTGGGAGTTTACGATTTGTGGTGCCAATATTTCGAACGTTGACAGTGCGTGTGTTTAAAACACGAAGTAGTTTAAAATGACGATAACTCTAAAGTTGTACGAGTATGGGAGTTTTTTTTTATTTTAAATTCTTGAGCCCTAAGCGAACGCTGGCGTTCACATATCAATTGTTCTTTAATTGTGTCTGTAATTACGGTACTCGAAAGGGAATTTTTTGCGCACTATTGTGACGATGTCAATCCCATCGTACCTACTATCACGTTACCAACAATCAGACACTAAAATTATTTTCCAAAATCGAGAAAGATATATAAAAGTTTTGCTGCATTAAACTAATGTCGTTGGAATCGTAATGACACAAGCTAACGTTACAAATACACTGCGACTTCGCAGTAGTATGCTGCGTTATTATTTTCTCCATACGCATAGAGTTAACGATATTTCAACGACGCCGTGATTGGAGTGATTTTGTAGTGTGCTGCGTGTCGTGGGTTCGATTCTTGCATGGGGCATTTTTTTTAGGATTTATTCCTACTGTAAGCACATTTTAGAAAAAAAGAGAAAAATAATAAATGGAGCGATTCTCATCGTGAAAAGTCGTTTCACAGCAAGCATTACGTGCTCGCGAAATAACGCGTAACTAATTAGGACTCTCAGAAAAGATCGTAATTTGATTAGATGATAAATTAACGATACTTATGAAATAGAGCCTTTGCTCGCGAGCTTCAATTAGGACACTCTGAAGATTATTATCTTCAGAGTAAAAGATATAAAAAACTAAACCTACAGTTGGCATAAGACATATATTCCTAGATAAAATAAAAATCAAAAACAAACAACAGCCTTTTTAATGTTCCCACTGCTGGGACACAGGCCTCCTCTCTAGGAGAGGGAATAGGCCGTAATCCACCACGCGGGCCCAGTGCGAATTGGTGGATGTCACATGTCTTCGAATTATTAGTTCTAGGACATGCCGGTTTCAGTTACAAACTTACAAATGAATCCGTGTATTACGTGAATGGTTAATATAGGGTGGACGGTGCAGTGGCGTAGCTAGTCCCACAGGGGCCCCATATCAAAAGACCTTCGGGGGCCCCGTACAAAAAAAAACATATTTTTATTACAGATGCTTAGCTGCCCTAAGAGACGGTTGTGGATAACATGTTGCGAATTTTTGCCTAGGTCGGGGCCCCTGTACCGCGGGGGCCCAGTATAATTGATACGGCGGTAGCTACGCCCCTGGGTCGGTGGCTCGGTCGTAGGTTTTGCAGATAGCGAGGCGACTTACTAACATGGCAAGTTGCCAGAGTTGCATCTGCAATAGGCCTCCAACATAACATTGTATACGTATAGGTAGCCTTAATTATCATTTACTGTTTTAGTATTTAGGTAGTTCTGCCAGTAACTTTGCTCGCTTTAAAGTAAAAAATTTATCCAAGGAAACATACTTTTTCTTATTATACACCGTGAAATATTAATGGTTGTTTTCCCTCAGCGAAATGGTTGTGTCTTGGTAATACAAACGTTTGATAAAAAAATAAAATATTAAAAACAAAAAATGGACCTGTAGAGTGCAAGCTAATTATGACATATCACAACATGCGAGAGCTTATTTTGGTTTAAATATTTAATGAATCGGTTTCCTTTGATGGCGGGCTGCTCATGCGACTCTAGTAGTACCTACAAATTACATCTAATGTTACTATTGTTTTCGCTTTTTTGAGTTGATAAATATTTTTAATAATTATTTATAAAAAAAATATTTTTATTTTCTTTATTTTTACTGTATGCTTCAAAAGTACTCCTTATGGCAAGTCATTCTGCCGCGGGAAAACAACCATTTAAATTTCACGGTGTATAAACTCTTGGTGCTTGACTGCGTTCCTACCTCACAGTAAGCAGTGATGCAATCGTTAATGGTGAATTGCATTAGTTTATTAACTATACTTCAATAGTATTAACCATTCGACCTTTACCAGTCGGTACTCGAAAGTTTAATACTATTGTAGTATAGTTATATAGTAATTACGGTTAATTAGAGGCATAACAGATATACAATAGGTGTGCGAACGCTGGCTTTCGCTCGGGATTCAAGTTTAAGAGCGTATTTACTCTAACCTTGAAGACATCTAAATTATAATCGAACGGGAAGATCGCAACAGATAAATAGAGGTGAGATGTTACGAACCTAAGGTGCTGTTCGAGTATATGAACTACTCGTGTGCCAAATGTCATCAAAATCCGAACAGCCGTTTGAGCATGAAGGGATATTGTAACAACACATTTATACACACACACCCTCTCAAATTTTCACCTTTAAACGATTGCATCACTGCTCACCATACAGTGAAATTGCAGTCAAACACTAGGTTATATCATTAAAAAACAAAAAACTTAGTCTAATTCGTGAATCCTATCCTGTCAGCCGTTTAAAAAGGTCAAGCTTGTGAGTCAAGGGCAAAAAATAAATGTTGCTTAGAATTTTAATTCCCTGTGGACAAGTCCACTTGTGTCATCAAAACAAGTGTCTAGTCCTTAATGAATGAAAACCTTCGTCAAAAATTCAGTGTTCTAGGCTAAAAGGTTTGTCTACCAAAGGTTAATCCTTAGGCAGCATATTTTGTGTACTTGTCATATGGATTAACAAGGCTCTGGCACTTTCATTACGTGGGATCTTTATCACGGGACCCTTCAGTTAACTCACTGTCTTAACTATGCCTAAGTAGACAAGGGTTCCAAACCATAAGTTTGTGAATCAATCAAACACTTAAAGTTATATCAAAGTTTTGATTTGGATGTGTATGTGGTCAAGTGGACCCGGTCCACTTCTGACAGTGGGTCAAGTTGACCAAAACTCTCTTATCGTAACGCTAAGTCTTAATGAGAACTTTAATAAATAAGGTATTTGAAAGCACATTTTTCAAAAATAGGGTTTAATTTCCAAATACCCCCTTTTTTGAGTTTTTCAAATACCCTCGTTTTTCATAAAGTTTGCGTATTGTTACAGTGTATCAGTGATATCATCATATCAATTAGCTATTACCTCATTAAAACCAAGACGAAATAGTGGTAAAACGCAAACCAATTATGAATAAAAAAACACTTTATTTTTTAAATCGTATCCATTAAGTTCCCGTCAAATAATTTAAACCTTTTGCTCTGTCTATAGTACGCTATAATCTGTTATAGTACGCAGCCGTCCTCGCTAAGGTGACCAGGAAAATTGACACTATTTTGGTTCAACTTATTTGCCATGTATTGTATTAGAATTACCTATTCTACAATGCTGTGTGTTCTGTTTACCTACAAGCAAAGATAAAGTGTGTTTTTCTTATACACACGTACTTAAGTGCTTCGCAGATGGAAAACTTGTGTAAATAGTTTCCAACCGTTCAGTCTCTTGATGTGTTTACGGATGGTTTACGGTACTGGAACGGGAAAAGCTTTAGAGCTACCTACTGTAGATTCTTTACACCTGACCAGGTTACGATCCTATTGAACGTGTCAGGGAAAATAGAGCCACGATAAATTATTTTCACCTGAAACGCTTGAAGTTCATTCGAAATTTTTTTAGTTCACATAGACTTACGACTTATTCACTGCACTAGTAACTAGTACAGGATTCGAAGTACCAAGTAGATTGGGGTAACTTTGACCCTGAGGTAAAACTTTGGCACAAGCTAATTAAACTCTTGAGCCACACCTATTGTTCTTTAATTTTGTCTGTAATTACGGTAGTCGAAAGGTTAACCAATGGTAACACAGTAAACACAGTTTCTCATGTTCCTATTGATTGATAAGCTTGTGGCAAAGTTTAACCCCAGGGCCAAAGTAACCCTACTTTACGGTAGACGTTTTCTGTGGAGAAGAACCGGCAAGAAACGTCAGAGCCCTGGTGTTACGCTTTCGAATCAACCCTTGGCCCCATGAAGCTTGAGGCGCACGGGAACAGTGCGAACCCGTTGACGCCTTAGGCTCGGACCGGACTGTTACCAGACGACCGGACGGCGAGATATCCATTGTTCGCCGTCCGCAAGCCCCCGCCTACGGCGGCTGGAAATCAGGTTCAGAATCACGGCGGCGCGGCGGCGGCTGCGGTGAGTGCGCCGTTGCCTTTGCCTGATGAGGTCGGCCTCCTCCTTTGCTAGCATTACTGCTTCGGAGAGACGAATCAGGAATTGATCTTGGGAGTTCCGTTTTTGCCGACAATAATACGGAACTCTAAAAACGTTACGATATGAGAACGTGTTGTAGAGCGGCGACGGATTCTTCACACCTGAACAGGTTCCGACCGTAGACAACGTTCAGTTCTATAGGTACTACTTGATAGAGAGAGGCAACTTAATATGATCGCCACAATCTCAACTCGATTTTAGTTCTGTTTCACATTTTTAAATCCATTAATAAGTGACAAATGCTCTCAAAATATTGATTGCTTTGGAATTTAAGATTAGCATAGATATGCGAATTACTCTAAAACGGTTTGAACTATTTCATTATATTATTTTTATGTTTTTTTGGTGTATATTTGGTAGGTCTAAGAATAAGTCGTAGGCTCTATATAATATACTCTCATATTTTTCTATGATAATGGTAAAACAACGTTTACCGAGTCAACAAGAAAATAATAGTTAATATTAAAATGATAAAAGATTTGAGATTTAAGAGCTGTCATGTGGTGGCCGAGTGGTAACGGCCGCGGCCCCGACTTACGAGTAGTAGGTCACGTGTTCAAACCCAACCAGGCACATTACTTTGTGTAATTTATTTAATCACCACTGCTTTCAAAATGGTGAAGGAAAACATCATGAGGTAACCGGCATGTCGTAAAACTAAAAATTCAAAGACGTGATATCCAGCAATCCGCACTGGGCCCGCGTGGGCGCGTTAAAAAGGCTGATGATAATCAAAAGTTTTGTATTTTGTTTGTTTGTAATGAAGAAAATCAAAAACTACTAAACAGATTTTCATATATTTCTTTCACCATTAGGATCCTACTGTATCACTGAGTGACATAGAACACATTTTCACGTCACGCAGTCAAAACCGCTGGCAAAAGCTGTTACATCATAACTGATTTCTGTTAGTCTAGTGGTTAGCGGCACTGACTGCTGTGTTGGAGATCGTGGGTTCGATTCCCACTCAGGACAAATATTGTGTTATGAGCTCAATCATTTGTTCTGTGTCTGGGTGTAATCTATCAATAACTAGCGTCCCGTCCAGCTTCGCACGGACGTACTGATATTGAATATATTATGCATGTATTATACATATAAACCTTCCTCTTGAATCACTCTGTCTATTAAAAAAACCGCATCAAAATCCGTTGCGTACTTTTAAAGATATAAGCATACAAAGGGACAGCAGTAACTATGTTTTATACTATGTAATGATATGTATTTATTCTAAAATATATTAACAGTTGTCTAGTACCCATAACACAAGCTCTGCTTAGCTTAGGACAAGACGACGTTATGTTACAGTTGTGGAATATATATATTACGTATTTATGTACTCAGCATTTTCCTCATCTCGAGTTATCTCATCTGACCTTTGTTCTCTACTCCTGCAAAGTTTGAACTAAGCAAAACATTCTTACTCTTAGTATTTTATACGACACTCCTAACTTTCGTAATTGCCTTAACTTTACTAAGATAACTTAGTCATGAAGTTGAAGGCGTTTGTCATTAAAATACCGCAGAAAATCGTGAACTTGACTATCTTGTCTATTTTTACAGACCTAGTGCCCTATTTATTAACTTTTGACATAATCACAGGATGTGACGTCACACCGTACTGTCAAATCGAAGATATTTTTGCAAATATGAAGAACTCAATCAATATTTTGCATGCGGCATTGATTTATATATATACTAGCAACCCGCCCCAGCTTCGCACGGGTACTGACATTGAATATATTATGCATGTATTATGCATATAAACCTTCCTCTTGAATCACTCTATCTATTAAAAAAAACCGCAACAAAATCCGTTGCGTACTTTTAAAGATCTAAGCGTACATAGGGACAGCGGACTTTGTTTTATACTATGTAATGATAAATCAATGCCACTTTTCGTTGTAATTTTATAACTCAAAAATGAGCTCATTTATCCAAAAAACCAAACGCTAGAACTCTGAAGTGACGCACAGACGCTGCTTCCTCCCTAACATAAATTACCTATACAAAACCAAACACTAATGCTAATATAAAAGGTGCTAATTTCCTAAGTCCAATACACCTAATCTCCGAACCGACGAAAGACAAAACCATAATCTAATTTGTCTGGTAGAAGAAATCGCAGCACAGTGGCGGACCAAAATTGGAATTATGTCGGACAAATGACGTCTGGCTTTCTCCTTATGACATGGGGCTGTATAGGATCTGCCGGTAAATCTTCTGAGATTGGAATTCGGAACGGAGCCGTCGACTCCGCAAAATGAAATAAAAATTACGTTATAGGATCTGTCCTCTTGGGTATAGAACGTAAAAGGAGTTCGAAATCAAATTCGGTGATTAACGTACCTACGTTGTTTTTTTTTTATCGTGATTTTTTTTTATATTTTTAATAATGGAAAGTGCAGTTTTGACCATCAATGTTGTCTAGTAAAACCATGGCTGGAACGTCATCAAAAATTAATTACAAAGATAATAATTTACAAAGGTGACAAAAACATTTAACAATAACTTTGCTTATTTGTATATGTATGTATCTAAGTATTTATTATTTTATTTCTTATCCATTTGTCTGTTTTTTTTTAATGGCACCTACTATGTGTCGTCTGTGTCGGTCGACTGGTAGAAATTACCAAAGGCAATAAGTCCGTCTATCATCGTTAAGGGCGCCTTCATATTAGCGCGGCTGCAGCGTTGCCGCCACGCTTTGCATATAAATATAAAACGCGTAGCCGCAGCGTGGATGTAACGCTTTAGCGGCTAAAGCGTTGCGACTACTTTGAAGACGCCCTAAGACTATTTAAGCTTAAAAAGAAGCACTATTTTCCATCACTTCTTTCCACTATAGGTAAGTACGTAGATCTAGAAGACTAGCAAAAGGTGTATGCAAGATAGCGTACCTAATTACGCTATCTTGGGGTCTAGTTCTTGCTTTATGACTGCAATCTATCGCGGACAGGTCTTGCCCTCCATGCCAAGATCCCGAATGAATCGATTACTCGTTGTAAGATAAATGGTTTAAAACCAGATTCCTTAGCGATTCGACTTTATCTTTATTTCAGTGAACTTTGTAACTGTGTATTTGCTTAAGCCACAAATAAAGAGCTTTGGATACTTAAGTAGTTTGGAAATCTCTGTAGTTCGACTCACTGGCGTAGCTGTGCCCCGTAGCCTTCAAAATGTTGGCACCTTTGTTTGAGCTGGCGAAAAATCTCTCACCAAAATCTAAATAAAATAGTTTGCTACATTACTTTAATCATGGAAAATCGATTTAGTTAGTACAAATTTGACTGTCCCTCATATTTCACGCTGAACAAAGAAAATGTTTTTCCACTAAAAAATTGGTGGCTTAATTTTTTTTTGGCCATAAGGCAGTTTGTCTCCTAAATACGCCACTGGTTCGGTTAAGAGTTCTATGTTATCGTTCAAACCTACTGGTAGACAAGTTACTGAACGATAAAACACATTTTGATACAAATGCAGAAAATTTGTCATCGTGATCGAAGAGGAATTCTCACGAGTCGTGGGCAAATGCGTTATGGAGCTGAGGGCTGCAGTGACAATCGACGTTTTTCAATACATTACTTCCCTAGGAGTTGGACCCTGCGGTCAGCCTGATATGATTTTTTAAAATAAAATTGTGGCGGGGAGAGCACGCGCTCTTTTCCGCACTAGTGCGGAAATCAGTCCATTGAGCGCCTGTAAGCGGTGGGATTAGAGCAGGATTCTGATTAAGTAAATTGCAAAATCATTTACAGCATCTATTCTATAGTGCGAAAGGATTATAAAACTGTAACAAGTAAAATCTTATCTTGATTTTATTATACCTGTGCAGAAAATAGTTAATAAACAAACTTTCAAAAGTAATTTATCTAATTGTCTGTTCGGCCAATAGGTATCTACGTTCTATTCAACAATATTGACAGACCCTTTCAGTTTGTCTGAAAGGAAGGCTCTGGCCCTGGTAGGTACATATGGCAACGTAGGAACGCGATAGGTTGTTCAAACTACCGCGTCATTGGATAATTTTTGCCTACCATAAAAATACCCTTTTAGTTTAAATTCATTTGAAATTATCAAACTTACAAAGTTTTTTTCTAATCATCACGAATGCCTCACGAGCAATTCTGGTGTCCTGTTACTTGTTTTTCTCTGTTGCACTAACTTAATGTCACAAACACAATTAAGTAGTTAAGGAGACAAAAGTAGGTCATGTGCACTTGTCCTTTAGGAGATATAACATCCTTGTGTGTACTATGGATAAGACACAGAAGTCTGTGTAATTAAAACTACGATTTTTAAACCACACTTTGTCCTAGGCTTTATATTAGTTTCACCTGTCCCGATGGTTGTGATCAAATCTTGTAAGTTAAATTTGATCCACAAGATATTAAGATAGACCTAATCGTATTTTAACATTCAGAATTAAATTTGCAGAAAAATAATGGAAAACTTATGTTCAGCTTTCAATATTGTAGACTGCAGAAAACTGAGAAAATTAAAAATTAATATTGGGCCAATGATATATTTAAAAACCTATTAAAAACTTTTTAGTGACAAATCATCGAATTATATTTCTCCCGCTTTGGATGGATGGAAAAAGAGGGAGTCCCATCTCTTGTAGTAGACCAATACTAGTACAATAGAATAATACGAATTCTAGTAAAATACGTAGTAAAATCAACCCAATTATTTTACCATCGGACACCTGGCGTACGACAAATATCCACCCTTATGTTGTTGAGACAACTACGGTCCAGCCTAAGCGTTTTGCCTCGTAGTTTATACCGCGTACATCTAGGGACTGGAACAGTTTGCCATTGTCTTTCCGTCCGTTTATAATTTAGGTGTCTTCAAGACTAGAGTGAATAGGCTCTTAATAAACTAGTGCGCCTCACCATCAACGATTGCATCACTGCATACCATCAGGTGGGATCGCAGTCAAGCACTAGTTTATAGCAATAAAAAAGAAATTAAGATGTCAAAATCTTCCCAAGCTGACATTACAAAATAATATTTGACAGCAAACAATATCTTTTTCTCCAAGAATCAATATTACAAAATTTGCATGTTACTGTTATGATCGACGGGCCAATACCACGACAGCTTAGGTCATAACTTTACTACTAAAATATATTTTTCTTTAGACTAGATTTCTTTACAAATAATAAAATTAGAAATAGACTGAAAAGCCATAATTTTGATCGTAAATCGTTGGTTATTGTTGGCTAAATTCTTCTTCTTCTTTTCGTGTCGATTTGACTCAAATTTTGTCCCACCTATATTTAGCCACCTGGACAGCTCTCTCGTTGGCCTCGTACAAGTCATTAAAGGTGCAGGTGGTAGTGCAAGCTGAGCAAGAAAGGAGATGACGCATATCCTGTGAAGGGGCTCCACACTGGCACTGTACGATAAATGATCTTTACTTTACAAAAAAAAAAAAATTGACGTGTAAAAGTGTACCTCACACTTTTACACGTCAATTTTTTTTTTACTATTGAGCCCCAAACGAACGATGGCGTTCGCACACCATTTGTTTTTTTTTTTACTTGCAATAAACTAGTGCTTGACTTGTCCTTTAATTGTGTCTGTGATTACTAAAGTCGAAAGGTTATACTAGCGGGTCCTGTGTTTCCTAGCTGACTACCCTGAGAAGAAACACCGAAACAAACTCAGGGGTCAGCCACTTTTAAAATCCATACAGTAAATATGTATTGGTCAAATCACATAAGTACCTTGCAGATTTGTCTGAGATGGTCTTAAAGAACTATACTTTGCAAGCTAATAAGACCTACTTAAATGCATTCGTATAAAGTTATGTGATACCAGTTTTTTTTATGGTAGTTAAAAATGATCCAATGACGAACGGGAAACAGTGTCAGACTCTTACTGACTAAACAACCTAGCCCGGTCCCACATCGCCATCTATACCAGGGCTAGATCCTTCCTTTCAGACACGAACCCTCGGCCCTAGTTGGCTTCCTTGGCCCCAGTTGGCTTATGTGATACCGGTTCGATTCAAAGACTTTTAATGAAGGGAATTGAATAAGGTGCGAAGGGGTTATAGGTCATCAAACTGCTGGGTCAATTTAATAAGCGGTGATGAATTACTTCCGCTTTAAGTACTGTTTTGTATGTATCGAGGTAATGTAAAGTACGTTTATATTACTTATATTATTTAGCTACTCACTGCTCACCGTTCGTAAACTTGCACCTACGGTGATCTATATTAGAGTCCAAATTTACATTTCAATTGTGATTAAACTAGCTTCGGCCTGCGGTTTCGCTTCGGGCAACAGGAAAATGGGATAAATGAAGAAACACTCGACCGATTTTGTGCAAACTTCACTTAAACCGTCTACTATCTAATAGTTTGAACAAGGCCTAAACATTTGGTTTGGATACCTAGGTGAGCTCGTTTTTCACTACATAGTATAAAACAAAGTTGCTTACTGCTGTCCCTATGTATGCTTAGATCTTTTAAAGTACGCAACGAATTTTGATGCGGTTTCTTTTAATAGATAGAGTGATCCAATAGAAAGGTTTATGTGTATAATACATACATAATGTATTCAATATCAGTACCCGTGCGAAGCTGGGGCTATATCGATAACTCACTAGCGACCCAATGAGTTATAAAATAACAACGAAAAGTGGAATTGATTTTAAATAGATATATAGATTATGTAAAAGTACAGATGTACATTTAAAGACGTTGGAATTAATACCTTTTTATCGGCTTTTACAGTCGTATATTATTAAACTAAAATGTAACCTCAGCATTTAGTCATAATAACTGTAAGTTATTGTTCCATGGAGTTGGAACTTTGTAGACTTAATTAAGGCTAATGACAAAAGTAATCATAATGCATTGAGCTTCATTAATTTGTTTATTTAATACTTTATTTTGTTTATTTATTACTTTATTTAATACATAAACATAAGAGGCGGACTTAAAGCCTTTGCCATATAGAGCCTTGTGTTTTGACAAAATTAATCAAAAATATTGAAACCGTTATCAATTTACAAATGTAAGTATCTATATAGTTTATTTTATAGGACTTTTAAAAGATGATTAGTATTTCGGGACCTGTAGGAGAGAAGAAAATGGAGTTACTAAAAAAGTTTACTACCTATAACAGATTTAAAATGGAAATTGAACAAATAATTTGTAACAAGAATTACCAAATCGAATACATTTAAACTCAATCTGAAATCTACGTAGATTAAGTCGCGAGCATATATCTATCGATATGTAAGTCAAATAATTTTTATAGGCATGAGCTATGGTGGCCCGGTGATAATATCCCTGACTTGCGAATCGATCGCAGGTTCAAACCCAGCTGTGCGCATTACTTTGTGTAATTTATTTCATCACCACTGCTCAGTGAACAAAAAAAGAATGAAGAAAAACATCGTAACGATGCGTGACATCCAAACATTTTAGTCATCTATATAAGCCCGCTTGGTGCATTACAGCTCATTCCTTCTCCTAGGAAGGAGGCCTGTGTCTCAGTAAAAGGAAGATTATAAGACTAATGATGATTATGATTGACAAAGGAGAATGTTACAAGAAAATGTATTGCAAAGACCCCAAGTAACATGAACTTTATCATTGCTGTTTTATTGCAAAATTGTTCTATATCATTGCATTGCATTGTGCAGTGGTGACCGCGTTGTAACGGCCCCGAATTACGAGTTGTAGGTCGCAGATTCACACGCAGACAGGCGCATTACTCTGTGTAATTTATTACATCACCACTGCTGTCAAAAGGGTGAAGGAAAACATCGTGAAGAAACCGACATGTCCTAGAACCAAAAAATCGAAGACATGTGACATACACCAACCCGTACTGGGCCCGCGTGGTGGATTACAGTCCATTCCCTCTCCTCTGAGTCTATCTGTTCCCACTGCTGGGACATTACAAAGGCTGATGATTATGATGATTGCATTGTATCGCTGAGTGATTGTTCTAAAGAATTACCGCAGCTCTGGTACGCAAACGGTAACTGAAGGAATACTGGCAGATTTTAATCAGTAAAAGTCTGACACTCCCTCTCAGTCTACCCAAAGCGTGAGAGGCTATTTAATGACTTTCTACCCTCAAAAATAGGTCCATTTTACCATAGGTGTGCTTTAAATTACCTCAATATTTAAAATACAGTACATGGTAGTAAAGGGAGTGTAATATGTAAAATAGACCATTACTTGTTGACTTCCCACAAAAAAGTAACGTGGTACAGAGTTAGAAAGATTATTATTAAATACTATCATTCGTTAGCCTTTTTAATTTTTCCACTGCTGTGAGGGCCACTCAAGCCTCCTCTCTAGGAGAGAGAATGGGCCATAATCCACCACGCGGGCACAGTGAGGGTTGGTGGATGTCACATGTCTTTCAATTTTATACAACCATTAATTAAAGTTTAAATACAACGTGCTCATTATTTTGTAATTATATTATTTCTTTAAATGACTGTTCGTGTAAGATAAAATAAGGTCAGAGTTATTAATTGTAAAGTTATTTTCTTGTACAGTTTAAATATAAAATCAAGGTGTGCAGTTTTTATTTACAGCGATTAACAAGGACATGGCATAATTAAATATATTTATAAGTTATTAACTATGTGGTTAAAAAAATTATAGGTGCGGTAATATAATAAATTAATTACCATCGATATTCCTGTTAGGAATTGTGGTATTTAGGATGGAAAAAATAATTCTTGGAAATAAAACTTTTTCCAATATTTAAAGTAATGCATAATTATAGTATATTAAAAAAAATATATAAATGTGAATACAATATTAATAAAGTTACTATCTTTTTTATATTATGCTAATAAATGATTTTTTCATTTTTATTTGTACAAATAAAAATGTACATATTATGCACAGAAAATAAAGCTTAAATATAAACGCAGTAAAAAGAAAAAATCACAATGTAAAAATTCTGTCATCTTTTCATCAAGCCTCTACGAGCGAGCGTAGCGGCGTAGCCTGCATCCTGCTACGGCCCCTACGCGGCCGCTACGAGCGCTACGAGACCGTTACGTAACTTTTGCCGCTTGCACATTCCTCGCACAATTTTAATTTCTATAAGCAGAAACTTAGCTTAAATATTATATAAAAAAAAATTACCTTGTTCATTCCATTTCCCATTTTCGTATATTACTATCCAAACTATTTAAACCAACAAAATTATTGTCGTCATCTTAACAATACATAACAAGCAACACACAACGTTTTATAAACATGTTTATTTAAAAATCAACGGTGGTATTTTAGCGTCATGTTCTGTCAAACTGTCAACACGTTCGCGTCACTATGACTACATTGTTGACGCCGGTGCGCCACGCGCTATCGATGTTACCATTTAAAATCGGTTACATAAAAACTGTGACATGATGATAGGGAAGAGCACTGGTTGCTGTCAGTTTTGTCTTTCAAAGTTTTTTATTATTTTATCGCGCCTTTGTGATATCGATCGTGTTAGTGGTTGTGCGGTGGAGCATGTCGTGCCCGGGACGCGTGCGGCGTGCTCGACTGCCGGCGCGCCACTGCCGCTCGGCGGCGACACTGCGTCTATAAAACCCTGGAGAGACGGCCGCTTGTCGATTCATTTATGTCGATGTCTTCAGCGTGAGTTTTGGTCTTGGATTTACGGGTAATCTGTTTTAAAAAGTTAGGCGCTAGACGCTGAGGTTACTTTTAAAACGCGATTACTGTCGTACTAGATATTTTAGATTTAATGACCGATGAAATGCAGATAGTACCGCAAAATTTAAGGGGTGACAAATATACTTAATTTGAGACGTACCAGATTATCAGTTGGAACATTAAATTGAAAGCTTTGCAAATAAAATCGTAGGTAGTACAGCAAAGCCTTGATGTTCAGAGTATCACAGAAGGACGCTCGATACCAGTGGCGGTCCCTTCATACAAGCCCAAAAGCCCGGCATGCCTTACTAAAATGCTCGATAAGAATCAATATCAAATCCGAACTATTTAAAAGTTCGCGCGCTTAATTCTTATCAAAATAACACAAATTATCTACCTATGCTGCACTAAACGTGACTAAACTACACATCGTGATTGTTCGCGCGCTTCGCATACACTCGGCACTACATATAGCTATCTCGCTTACACTTACCGGGTTTTACCGGGCTTTCAATGTCTCTTTCGCACTCATAGCGATGTGCCGTATAAGTACTTAGGACGTTTTGCGTCTAAAAAACGATCAGTATAGAAGATTTAAGCCGGGATTGCGCATGAAGTTGACGCGTATGCGTGACCTTGTCAGCTTACCAATTCTATTGTGTTGCCGTTTTAGCAATGTTGTGAGATCTTGGAGATTTTTAACGAGTTTGGAGACTTTTTTTAAGATTTAGCAACTAAAAAAAACTAGCGGCTTTTTAAAATAACGAAATTAAATATTCAAGCGTTAACTTAAAAATAAAAAAATTGCGAAATTAGCTAGATTTTTCATATACCTGGCGACTTTTTTTTGCATAAATGACAACACTGGAACTTGCGTAAATAGTTTTTGACACCCGAGTGCAACTAACTTCAGTTTTATTTTGTTGACTTTTTTTGTGTGTTTTCTTAGATTTTCCCATTTTCCCAGTGTTATATGTAACTGTTTTGGTGATTTACCTACAACAATGGAGGTAATTGTACCTTGTGAGGATTTAAAATTCGTTCAAGTTTTGATTGGCGAAGATAAGGTAAAATCTTTAAACTTTGCTCAGAAAAAAGTTAATTTCTTCATTAAAACCGACGCCTAATCTGTGTATTTCTCAGTCTTTAATAGATCAGTGTATATATAAATTACTCACATTTTCCTACAGAGGGATTAGATTAATTATTTGACATTTATGCAAACTATTTCGACAAAAAAACAATAAAAACTTAATTGATTTGCTTGTATTCTAGTCCTGACCTAAAAGATCGTAATGTTTTGGAATTAATTGATTTCAATCATGACAATAACCTAGAATATGCCTTTCCCGAATTGTTAGTGTATCGTGTTTTAACTATTCCGGCTAAGTACAAGTTCTTCCGCGAAACGTGCTTTTTCGTCTCTTAAAAGTATTCATAAGTATCTGAGAAATACACAAGGTCAAGAGCATCTTTCTGAATTATCAATGATAGCTATTGAAAATTAAAACCAACATTTTACTCTGATGTAATTTAATCATTTCTTAAGAAAGATAGACAATTCCAATTAGAATATAAATAATTTATTTGAATTCCTTATTATATTCTATGTATACTATTTTTTTAGTTTTGTTTTGGAACTTTATTTATTTATTTAATACTTCATACACAAATGTACAGAGGCGGACTTAATGCCTTAGGCATTTTCTACCAGTCAACCTTAGGGTGAACTGTCTGTTTTGTTTTTTTTTTGTCTGTAACCTGTTAGAAAGCAAACAACTACTTACCATAACTTTATTTCCTCAAGCAATGAAGCAAACCAAATGGCTTTTTTCAAAGCCACCGGAGGTATGCAATTGCTGATATGTTTATTATATTCAATCTAGTACGAGCATGCCTTCAGTTAGTGAAATTGAAGAAAAAAGAGGAAAGAAGATGGATGAATTCACTTTTAATTTATTGTATCTAACCAGTAGTTTATGAGAAAATTGCGATGATCCATACGTAGGTACTTACATACTCAGTCCACAACTGAACTTTCTTTTTTTTAAATCGGTTAAAATTTTTGGGCTTGCCTTATATTGAAACCCTAGGCACGCCACTGCTCGATACTATTGAACTCTACTCATAGCTATTACAGATTTTAAAAACAATTACGAATCCAATACGATTTAAATAAGAATATGAACGTCATTGACCTCTGTCTGTTAATTGTTACTTATAAATTACGATCGCAAAAAAAAATATTTGCGTTTTTATTTTAATTTGTTTTAATAATTCAACTTATTTGGCACGTACTATTACCGAGTTTCTGTTACACTGAAGTGTAGTAAAATATTAATTTTATATCTAAATTAGAGAAATAGATTTGTCATTAATAGTTAAAAAAAAAAATTGTTTTCTTTCTTATTTCATTGTGGGAAATAAGTCGCCTCCTTATTCTATTCGCCATAACTCAGACACTTCACACCTCTTCACACAGGGATGCAGAGTTGGAAGAACTAGATTCTGATTAAACTGAGTTCGTTCATAATTCATACATAAATTTAATCTATACTAATATTATAAAGCTGAAGAGTTTGTTTGTTTGAACGCGCTAAACTCAGGAACTACTGGTTCGAATTCAAAAATTCTTTTTGTGTTGAATAGATCATTTATTGAGGAAGGCTTTAGGCTATATAACATCACGCTGCGACTAATAGAAGCGAAGAAACAACGGAAAATGTGGAAAAAAACGGGGAAAATTATTCATCTTTAAGGGCTTCCGTTGCGTGCGCTGCCAAAACGGTTTAAGATACCAAAAAAATATGTACGAAAGAATTATTCCTCTTAAGATGATCTAAAAAAATGTCCGCGATAGTATATGTCTATCTTTTAAGGTTAACTTACTAGAACCGTTTTTATGCGAATCAAATTTAGTCAATTTTTACCGATTATTTGTTAGAGTTGTATCAACATAATAATATAATCTTTATCCAAATAAATGTGTTGTTGATTAAGAGTATGTAATTGTAAACAAAATTGTCTTTGACATCATTTAATTTCAATGAACATCTTAGAAGATATTACAATTTTAAAATAACTCCGATATAAAATTCACACGCAATGCATGTTGTGCAAAACTTGACCACAGATTACTAAATAGTTACTTGACGCTGCGCCTGGCCGGCGGGCGAGGAGAGGGGTTGCTTGCGGGCGGCGCGGATGGGTTTTTTATGGTAGGTAAAAATCAGCCAATGACGAATCCCGCTCTTGGGCGGAGCGGGAAACATTGTCAGACTCTTAATGACTAAACAACCTACCCCGTTCCTCCCTTGCCTTATTCCCAGAGCCCCGGTATAACGCTTTCGCACCAACCCTCAATTGCAGGAGGCTTCGCCCCTGAAGGGCCCCACAGTTTGCTGACAACACCTTGAGGCGCGCGGGAGCAGTGCACGCCGTCGACGACTTGGTCTCGGTCTGGACTGTTACCAGACAACCGGACGGCGAGCTACCCATTGCTCACCGTCCACAAGCCAGCGTCTACGGAGACCGGATATCGGCGGGATCGCGGCGGTGACGGCTACGGCGAGGGCGCTGTTGCCTTTGCCTTATGCGGTCGGCCTTCTCCTTTACGAGCATTACTGCCTTGCAGAAGGAGGCAACAGCTTGCCATTCTTCTTCGCTGCGAACTATGGCCTGAACCAAGGCCCGGCGCAAGAGGTCGCCGCCGCTGATCACCCCCACGAGGACACGGCGATGCTCTTCTCAAGCGGGGCACACCTCCACCGTGTGCTCCACCGTATCCTCCAGGCTGACCATACAGTGGCGACACCCGGGCGTCTCTTCCGCACGAATCCGGCGCGCAGGAATCTCCGGAACTTCCCATGTCCGGTGAGAACCTACGTCATGCGGAAGGTGAGGATGTCGTGATAGACATCACGCCTCAAAGAGGGGACTTACCGCCGAGATTATGGCGTGCCCAAGTTGGGGTGTAGCTCTATGAAGTACTTTTAGATAATTATGTTCTTTTAAAAACTAAATTGTCTAAAATAATAACAGGAATTGATACGGGCAAAGTCGTGGGTAACAGCTATAATTTATAAAGCTGAGGAGGTTGTTTGCAAAAATAAATATGATGCCCAAAATAACTATTCCACGCGGACGAAGTCGCGGGCACAGCTAGTTTAAAATATATCTTGTTTTATTCACCCTATCTCATTGATTCGATATGACAGCAATGACGTGACAGCATGGCGCTATGGCAATCCTATTATTATTTGAATCGCTTTCAGAAGGCGGCAAATAACTTGACTCAAGATTTTGTGGTGGTGAGCTCCCACCACTCATAATTCCATACATTTTGGCATGCTCGAGCTGCCCCCACCACGTAGACAGAGAATAAAAACCCCACCACCACGAAAATGTAAAGTCAAGTTATTCGCCGCCTACTATAGTATACTTAGATATTAATATCTCTGCTACATTAGCGGTCAAGCAGATGAATTATTTTTTATTTTTACAATTCGATATCTATAACCTCTTTTTGTTTTCTTATCATCTTTAAACGTTCAATGCGGAAAAGGTCTAATACTCTTCGTACATGTCTTCCTTGCGGTGCGATTAAGAAAAACATGCCCAGTCCTGGTAGATTCGGTTATTCGATTTTTCCTAATTTATGAATAGGGTATTCACCTAAGATGCCCTATGAAAACAGAACGTAGCGGTGTATTTAGTTAAATACGAGGTCATTAAGACCTCGTACACTACTTAACAAAAGAAAAGCTTGTAGTTTCTTAAATATCACGGGGTTTCATAAGACCCTTACTCTTATAATAATCGTTTTTGTACGAGGTCTTAAATGCACGGGGCATTTAAGACCTCGTACGAAAACTATTACTATACCACAAGAAATTAAATATTGATATTATTAATATCGTAACTACATCGATCGCAAAATGCGGCGCAGATAAGTGAGAAATGTCCGAAATATTCAATCGTCTTGCCGACTTATTAGCATGTTTAATGAAGGTCGGAATAATAGAAGCAATCGAATAAGGCTTTCTATCTAATGTATTTACAAGTAAAATCTAGAATTCCATTGATTAATTCTGTTACGTTATGAATATTTGTGTGTTAGTTGAGCTTTATCTAAATTGAATCTTGCATCTTTATGTTAAGACTCAATTTCCTTTAGATACTAAATTGTGAATATTCCCGATAATCTGATTTTGTATATCTTTACGTATCGAATACATAAACATAACATCACGCCTCTTTTCGTAGTAGGATAGGCAGTGGTTTACCTAATACATCCATAATATTCTGTCAGTACATCATCGTACATATATCACATATTGGTCATCATCATCATCATTTCAGCCGAAAGACGTCCACTGCTGGACATAAGCCTCCCCCAAGCGCCACTACAAAGACCGGTGGTCCCACATATTGATATCGCTCACTAACCCAAACTTTGGACAGCTATAACATTTCATCATCTTCCTGCCCTTGTCCCGTTTTATTTGGGGTCGGCGCAATATGTCTTCTTCTTCCACTCTGTCCTGTCACCCGTCTCGCTATCACTAACTCCTCTTTCTCTCATATCACTTCTCACACAATCCATCCATATTTTCTTTGGTCTCCCTCTCCCTCTCCATCCATCCACATTTATACTCACAGAAGCTATAACATTTGAGATGCGAAAACCCTGTAGGACTTTGCCCAGCTCGGAATTCGAACTCAAACGATTGTTACAGACTTCGGGTTCGTCATGTACCAGCTCGACATGAAAACTCTTTAGTACATCCTTGACATTGTAACTTCTTGGTCTATTGACCCGAACAATTATAAATAAACAATCATAGCGCCTTCCGCTTGTCAGCTTCCGGTACATCAAATAATTAGTAAAAGTTATTATATTGTGCATTATTCTTTGATATATATTATTGTTAATAATTAATATTTAACGAGCCATTTCATTAGATTATTCAATTGTAAATTAATAGTCATGTATTCGTGTGTGTTATAAAAGCTGCTGTGTTGACAGTTTTCCTGATATAAGATTTCTTAGTTACGGTTGCTAAGCAAATAACATTATGAGAACATTACTCGCTGCTGTAATATTTGAATTATAATTATAAACTTGTTGAATGAGAAGTATCGTTGTTTTACTGTGACCATCCTGACGTAACAGTTGGTTCACAGTCAGAAGTGGGATAGAAGAATTCCACTGCCCATATAATCGCGGATTAGAAAGACACCAAGTCGGAAGAAAATGGTGGACGCCACGAGGGAAAAGACCTAGATTTTTTTTTTTCTTCAATCCTTAATCCAGCCACCTACCAACAAAGTCCAAAAATAACTTACGTAAATACAAAAAAAAACAGATCTCTCGAAGGAAAATATTGACTGGATAACTCCACAAAATCGACTCTCTGATGAAATCTCCAATAATTGAGAACAAAGGGAACGGATTATCCTTACGCACAGACTCTTCCACGCGGCGCCACGCGACGCTCGATTTGACGCTCGACGAGTACTACCTATAATATGATGAACTGGAAGAATTACAACGTCGCTGGATGGGACACTTACGTAGAAGCAAAGGCTGATGATGGCATTTTCACGTGCCAGCTAGAAGTGGAACTAAAGACGGAAAAATTAAGACTCCGTTCCGACCAGAAGTCGAACAGTTCGACTTCTCAACGAGGCTCTGCAACGAACCTGGCCCCGAAAGTGTGCTACAACTGTCGGCGAGCGGGCCATCGCAGATCGATGGGGAATCGCAGAGCTACAGTGGCTGATTGGCTGCGCGCGGCCAGGGTCTCAAATCTGCTATTACAATGGTGTCAACTACTTGATCGTTGATTTCAAAATTGATGATTTTGACAAGTTTGGTAATCTACTAACATGATGGCGTCATTATGACTTTCCAATGATCAAACAGTGACCTGTGGCACTTCATTGAAAGATTTTTTTTTAGAATGGTAATCTCATACATAATGACAAATGAATATTTGACAGAATGCGGTAAATTATAAAAACTTTGACAGTTCCTTTAATCAGTGATTTCCGATTAGAATCTTATTGTGCAGTTATTGTTTATAATTCGTTACAAGACAGCTCGTACCACAGTTGTATTACGACACCGTTGACCGCCCAATGATCAGCCATTATGAATTAACAGATTACGAACTTTTAGCAAAATGACAATGGAATCTTGTTGGAATGTCAATATTTAAAAAATAGCAGACTTGGGTCCTAGGTCTACCAGTGCCGGGTACACGCCGCCTACACCTGCAGGTAGCTAGCGGGATGCGCCGGCGCCACCACTAAGATGTCAACAGGTACAGCATGTTTATTTCATTACTACAATAACGACATCAGACTTGCACCGAGAACGACTGTTCATTAGTAGATTGAGGTGATTGAACATTTAGGTTGATGCGTGTTACTATAACTACAACAATAGCAATCGAATAATCGCGACTAAGTACTTGTCTATTTTACCATTAAACTATTATGAGAGGTTTTGATGGTCAGATAATAAACTTATTAGAAAAAACATTCCGATGATCTAAAGCTACAAATACAATTCAATACTGAGATAATGAACATGATCCTTCACAGAATATTAATTAGTTGCAGCCAGCCTGTTATTATTTGGGTGTTAACCTGATAGAACCGCTCAAACTGTGAAATTATAAATGACAAAAAAAAATTATACTTTATTGTAAAGTATAACTTTAATAAGAAAATTATTATACTTTATTGTACACCACATTAACAACAAATACAATTCATTGGACAAACATTATTTAAAATAAGAGTACAATATGCAGTCTTATCGCACAGGGCAATCTCTTACTGACAACTTTTGGATGGACTGAATGAGAGGAGATTTAGGGTTATCAGTGAACAATTATTAGAAATAATACTAATAAGATATAATAACATGAATATGTACATAGGTACAATACAAAATAATATACAATTAAATATCAAATATGTAATTGAGACAGGAGAAGAAAAATCAAAGTAAAATGTAATGCTCCTTGACCAATTTAAATAAATGCGTTCTTCATCACCCATATAAATAGTATGTCAAGCAGGCAGGACCAAAAGTACCATCATCCTTGTTTGATCATTGAATTTCAGTTGTGTGCAAGCACACATGTGTCTACACATAATTGGGATACCACTAACCGACACAGATATCTACTTATTTGATATCAACACATGATTGTACTGTATTATATATGGCTAATAAAACATACTATACAGGTGCCAAAATAGTCTGAGATAGTAGATAGATATGACTCCAAGGGATAACAACAACAAGCAGTTCACATGCATCAAAATTAGAATTTATCATTTAGATACCTATGTTAGTGATATAGAAGAAGGCTACCTTAAATAAAATTATTATTAGACTAAATAAATACCTATCCTGGTATACATATTGTTGATAGTAGCATAAGAATGGTTTTGGTTCTACGGATTTAATAGAAGTGGAAATTGCAGCCACATCAGGAATGCCATATTATAAGTCGTACAGGACCTATTGATTATGCAACTAAGAAAAAGAAGTTGCACAGGTAAAGGTGAATGACATTTTGTAAGCAGTGATACACCTATGAGGTTCGAGAATTGAACTCTACCTAAGCAAAGAAAAGTTGGTTTGAAACTTATTAGCAATTTAACATTAGTATAAAATAAATTATGAAATAGCTTTATGAATTGACAATATCACATTATCGACTTACCACAAGGTATATTATTATAGTTGTGGGTATAAATTTACATAAAAATATATTGAACCTTCCACCACACTAATTTAAAACTTAATCAAAATTATCTTGTTTCAAAATCAGCATAAATTAAGAGACATTTTAACAACATTTATTTAGTTTACTGAAATTGCTTGAGCAGTCACCAGTTAAAAATAAATAAGAGTTGTATCCTGGATATTTATGGAGCTCAGAACAAGAATATTCTTTCAACCTCCAAATAATTACAGACACGCCGCATTTCAAAAGATTGTCCCTTTTCTATAAATAAACAGTTTCCTGTCCAGTTCATAAAATAAAATAGGATTATTGTAAACTGTGTCATTAATACTATTGAATGTAAATATACCAGAGTTGAGAAAGTTCCAGTTTCCAGATTTGTTTTAGATTTGTTCTGGGATATAAATAAGAATCATGCTCTCCAATGGTAATTGATCATGCTATGAAAATCAAAACCACAAGAGTAATTACTTAATGTGTGTAGCTGCAACGTGAAATCATACATTGATTTATGGCAGTTATAAAAGTGGCTGTAAGAAAAGACATAATTAAGAATAAATATATTTAAATAATATATAGGAAATATAGTGCAAGAAAATACTACTATAACTATTGACAAACAGTTTTACAGGTTCTGATTATGAGATTGATAGGGGTGATTTTTATGTAATCAAAGACCTACTTTATATAAATAAAGGTCTTATTTATCATCTCACATAAGCTTGGAGAATATTCTTAAAATTTAAAACAAACACCATGGTATCACAAGAAGTTTGTGCCTTGACATCTGTGACATATGTTTAAAGTATAGTTTATATCTACTAATAAGGAAATGGGCACTCAAAGGGCTAATTCCACTTCCTACACTAAGACGGATTCATAAATAAAGTAAGTAATAAAATGTAACACAAACAATAGATATAAATAAAGGAAAATATAGATGGTTATAAGAATATATAATAATTATATTCTCTTTAAAATGGATAAATCTGCGAGACTAACTATTCTGTTGTAAATCTGTGTGATGCAACGGATAAATCTGTGAGAATAATTAATCTGCTGTAAACACTGTGTGATGCAACGGATAAATCTGTGAGCATAATTAATCTGCTGTAAACACTGTGTGATGCAACGGATAAATCTGAGTGAATAATTAATCTGCTGTAAACACTGTGTGATGCAACGGATAAATCTGTGTGAATAATTAATCTGCTGTAAACACTGTGTGATGCAACGGATAAATCTGTGTGAATAATTAATCTGCTGTAAACACTGTGTGATGCAACGGATAAATCTGTGTGAATAATTAATCTGCTGTAAACACTGTGTGATGCAACGGATAAATCTGTGTGAATAATTAATCTGCTGTAAACACTGTGTGATGCTACAGATAAATCTGTGTAAATAATTAATCTGCTGTAAACACTGTGTGATGCAACGGATAAATCTGTGTGAATAATTAATCTGCTGTAAACACTGTGTGATGCAACGGATAAATCTGTGTGAATAATTAATCTGCTGTAAACACTGTGTGATGCAACGGATAAATCTGTCTGAATAATTAATCTGCTGTAAACACTGTGTGATGCAACGGATAAATCTGTGTGAATAATTAATCTGCTGTAAACACTGTGTGATGCTACAGATAAATCTGTGTAAATAATTAATCTGCTGTAAACACTGTGTGATGCAACGGATAAATCTGTGTGAATAACTATTCTGCTAGAAGTACAGTTTTATTTACAATCTACAATATTTTCATAGCCCCTACACAAACAAGACACTGTGAATAAACAAAATACAATGCTATTGCATAAAAATATAAGTCATGCTTTCTTCGGTTAGGTATTATGACGGGTTTGATGGAGTATACTCAAATACATTGAGAATGTCCGATTTTATTGTTAAAATTGATAATATTATAATAATTGACTCATCTATATCAAAGCTGTGTGACTCGTCTATGTCAAAGCTGTGTGACTCGTTTATAATTAAAGCTATGTAACTTGTCAATAATTAAAATCGTCTGAATCATCAATAATCAAAACTGTGTGAATTCACAGTCGTCTCTGTGACTTAGAAGTAATTAAGGTCGCAGGGCTTTAAAGTAATTAATGCTGCATGACTTTTTTTTTTTTTTTTTTTTTTTTTAAGTTGCAATAAACTAGTGCTTGACTGCGATCCCACCTGATGGTAAGCAGTGATGCAATCGTTGATGGTAAGGCGCACTAGTTTATTAAGAGCCTATTCACTCTAGCCTTGAAGACACCCAAATTATATTCGGACGGAAAGACTGCAGTCGGCAAACTGTTCCAATCCCTCGATGTACGCGGTATAAATGACGAGGCAAAACGCTTAGTCCGGGCCGCAGGTGTCTCAACAACGTAAGGGTGGATACTTGCCGTACGCCGGGATGTCCGAAGGTGAAATTGGGATGGCGGAATCAAATCATGCAATTCCTGCGCACACTCTCCAAAATGCATCCTGTAGAAAACCGCAAGGCTGGCTACTCTGCGCCTGTGCTCGAGACTTTGAAGACTGGATCCAACCAAATCTGGATCACCAATCAGCCTCTTTGCACGCCTTTCCACTGAATCCAAAGCCGCTAGGTGGCATTTTGCAGCGCCAGCCCATATGTGGCTGCAGTACTCCACACACGATCGGACCTGAGCTTTGTACAACATTAGAAGCTGACTCGGTGTGAAGTACCGTCGGACTTTTGCAAGAACGCCGAGTTTTCTAGCAGCTACCTTGGCTTTGGACTCAATGAACCGCCCAAAGTTGAGATCTGAAGCAATGTCCATTCCCAAGAGCTGAAGGCGGTCGGTGCACTCCAGGGATACATCCCGAAAAGCAGGAGCCAAGGTGAACGGGCTCCTTTTGGCGGTGAATACACACGCCTGTGTTTTGGTGGCGTTGAATGTTACCAGGTTAGCTTCGCCCCACTTGGAAACTGCCTGAAGTGAGACATTCGTACGCTCTACCATAGCCTCCCTTTCAGACTGGATTAGCTCCTTACTAGCCCGAGCACTGGGCAGGTATCTCTCTACAACTGTGCTATCATCTGCATACCCAAAGATACCAGGCACTAGCAGATCGTTAATGTGGAGCAAGAATAGAGTTGCAGAGAGAACAGACCCCTGAGGAACACCGGCATTAGTCGTCATAGGCTCTGATGAGCATCCATCGACAACAACTCGGAGTGACCGTTCACTCAGGAAGTCTTTTACCCAGTTTATCAGACCAGGAGAAATGCCGTACGCTGGAAGCTTAGACAAAAGGCCATCGTGCCATACCCTATCGAAGGCCTTCGAGACGTCTAAGGAAACGGCAATAGCTTCCCCATTCCTCTCGAGAGCCTCGCCCCACAAGTGAGTGGCATAAACTAGTAGGTCCCCAGTAGACCGATTGCGGCGAAATCCGTACTGTCGGTCGCTGAGGAGATCGTTACCTTCTAGATATGCCATGAGGCGCGAATTCAACACGCGCTCCATAATCTTGCAGAGTATGGAGGTTATCGAAATCGGCCGATAGTTGGCAGGATCGGCACGACTGCCCTTTTTGGGCACGGGTTGCACGTTGGCGAGCTTCCAGGACTTTGGCACAATACCAGTCCTAAATGAGAGGCGATACAGGCGCGTCAATACAGGAGACAACTCGGGCGCACAAGCCTTGAGAACTATCGCTGGTATACCATCCGGCCCACTAGCTTTATTCACGTCTAGACGACACAGTACTCTCAGAACTTCTTTGTTCCTTAAGCGAACCTCGGGCATCGAGGTGTCGCAGGTAGGCAGAGTCGGTGGAGTAGCACCGCAAGTGTCAAGACGAGAATTATGGGCGAAGAGTGATGCAAAGAGACCTGCTTTCTCTCTCGCGGTATGAGCCAGTGTACCATCAGGTTTAACCAGCGGAGGCAGTGTGGGCCGACAGAAGTTCGCTTCGACCGACTTGGCAAGGGACCAGAATGCTCTGCTACCGGACGGTTGTGCAGAGAGTTTTGTGCCAATGTAGGTAATGCGGTCGAAGCGAGCCTTCCTCAGTGCCTTTTTGTAGGACTTGGCAGCATGGTTAAAGGCTCTCTTCTTTGAGCTCAGATCCGGAGCTTTACGGTCACGAGCGTCAACCCAGGCGAGAAAAGCCGAATGTTTACGCTCTTCAGCTTGAGCGCATTCGGCATTGAACCATGGGTGAGCCGAGCCACCGATGGGTACGTCGGTATATGGGATGAAGTACTCCATAGCTTGACGTATCACATCGGATACAGCGTCCGCACAGCTCGACGGATCTTCAGAAGAGAAGCAAACCCGCTGCCAAGGATAAGATGCGAAGAAGTGCCGCATCTCATCCCAATCTGCTGACTTGTAACGCCACATCCGCCGCTCACCGCGTAACTCGCAGTCAGGTGGGGAGAAGGACGATACAGACTTCACCAGACAGTGATCTGAAGTTCCAAGGGGCGAAGAAACTGTTACGATACATCTGTCTGGATCGGTAGTCAACAGAAGGTCCAGGCAATTGGCAGTATGACCAGCCACATCAGGCACCCTAGTCGCTTGCCTAACCAGCTGGGAAAGACCCATCGAAACCGCAAAGTTCCGCGCCTCTCTCCCAGCGTGGTCGGTCCTCTGGTATGGGAAAAGCCAGTCTTGGTGGCAAGCATTGAAGTCCCCCAGAGCGACGAACTGTGCATTAGGGTGCCAAAGCAGAGCCTCATCGGCGGCCCGACTGAGGTGGTCAAAAAGTCGAGTCGTCTCCTGATCACCGCTGTGCGATCGGTAGACACAGGCGTAGACAATTTTGTCCATACCAGTGTCCACCAACAGCCACAACGTGGACAGACTAGTGTCTTCAAGGTGACGGAGACGCTTGCAGCAGATGTCATTACGGACGTACACACAGACCCCGGCACGCTGCAGGAAATGATGCTCCAATGAGTATCCCGGGTAGTTGAGGTACGCCGCATCTGACGGACATCTAATCTGCGTCTCCGTCAAGAAAAGCAAGTGTGGCTTATCGGTCTCTAGATGGTGGTGGACCGCTAGGAGATTGGAGTGCAGTCCTCGGATATTGGAGAGGTGCACTTTAAACGAGAGGACGTGCATCCGCTGTCGACACCTGCTTTTCTTTTTACCTTTCATATGGTTTTATTAAATAAAATTAGGAGAGTGAATAGGGATGGTGGAAGAAGGCAGTTGGGCAAGGTGATGCGATGAAATCCATAACACAACCAGTGCAGCCGCGCCAATAGAGGGTTGATCTGGAGACTGCGGGGACGCCCGAACCCCCCCAGGGATCGCCATCGGGTCCTCTCACCCGGTCGCCAACCGGCACGATGGGGCCACCCTGGGATTTTTCACAGATGGCGGGGCAGCCTTTCGTGTGTGGCTGGCACACTACTTGGGCCCCCAACTGTCTGCGGTCGGCCAGCGGAGCACCGTGCTTCGGATCCCGCTACCCTCCACGATCAAACGTCCGACGCGACAGCAGCTGGTGTATCATACTCGGCATACATCGCAACACAACCGCTCAGACCCGACTTCCACCGTACGGCTTCACCAGACATCACGCCGGAACACGACGGATCGCTTGGCGGCGTGGCTTTGTCTGGTGGGTGGTAACTTTAAAGCCGGCAGCCGATGCTAAGGCCTACCACCGTATTTACTGCTCGTTTAGCACTACCCAGGGGACACGTGTAGGGTGGTAGAACTAAGTAATACCTACGGACGCGAGCAGTTCATCCCCCGGACTTAGTAATTATTGTTGTCATCATCATCATCATCATTATCATTTGAGCTGAAAGACGTCTACAGATGGACATAGGCCTTATTGCTGTATTACGTAATAATTGATTCTGTTAAAAAATTGCGTGGAAAATAATTAAATTAACACAATTGAACTTATAACACACAAGTAAAAGTTATGTAAAACAGCAATTTGCAGCAGCTTTGCACTTTCACCAAATCAATCAATTACATGAACAAATGTACTGCCCTTATTGTTTTGTATTCCAGGTGCCAATTAGCAGCGATAGACATGATGGTGCTGATCGCCGTGGGACACGGCATTCGCAGGATGGCCGAATGTTACAGACTTCGGGTTCGTCATGTACCAGCTCGACATGAAAACTCTTTAGTACATCCTTGACATTGTAACTTCTTGGTCTATTGACCCGAACAATTATAAATAAACAATCATAGCGCCTTCCGCTTGTCAGCTTCCGGTACATCAAATAATTAGTAAAAGTTATTATATTGTGCATTATTCTTTGATATATATTATTGTTAATAATTAATATTTAACGAGCCATTTCATTAGATTATTCAATTGTAAATTAATAGTCATGTATTCGTGTGTGTTATAAAAGCTGCTGTGTTGACAGTTTTCCTGATATAAGATTTCTTAGTTACGGTTGCTAAGCAAATAACATTATGAGAACATTACTCGCTGCTGTAATATTTGAATTATAATTATAAACTTGTTGAATGAGAAGTATCGTTGTTTTACTGTGACCATCCTGACGTACGGCGGTGATCTCTCGCGCCGGGCCTTGGTCGAGGCCATGGTCCGGAGCGAAGAGGAGTGGCAGGCGGTCGCCTCCTTTTGCGAAGCAGTAATGCTAGCAAAGGAGGAAGCCGACCGCTTAAGGCAACGGCGCTCACGCCCGAGACGCCGCCGAGATTCCGATCCCGATTTCCGGCCACCGTAGGCGCGGGCTTGTGGATGGCGAGCAATGGGTAGCTCGCCGTCCAATCGTCTGGTAACCCTCCGGACCAAGCTCAGTCGTCGACGGCGCGCACTGTTCCCGCGCGCCTCAAGGAGTTGTCAGCAAACCGTAGGGACCCTGCAAAAGGGTCGAAGCCAACTGGGGCCATGGGTTCGCGTCTGAAAGGAAGGCTCTGGCCCTGGTGTATATGGCAACGTTGGAATGGGGTAGGTTGTTTAGTCAGTAAGAGTCTGACACTTGTTTCCCGCTCCGCCCAAGGGTGGGACTCGTCATTGGATGATTTTTACCTACCTAAAAAAAAAAAAAAAAAAAACCATCCTGACGTAACAGTTGGTTCACACGATCTTAGTGCTTCATGCTCTACCAGGAATATCTTAGAAATAAAATACAGTCTTTATTAAAATAATTAGTTTATTATATTTATCACTTTTTAAGTAATACTGAACCTTACCCTATGTTATAAAATATTTGTAGGTACTCTAATATTAGCGGAATGGTTTTAACAAAATAAGAAATTATACAGCAATAAAACCAGTAACTTAAAGAGGTATCTTTGTTCTATAAATACAGAATAAAACCGAAACCCACAGATATAGATATACCTAGATAATGCAAGCATCACGATCTGTATGGAAACCAAGCGTGCCATTTTTTGACTACCTATTATGGCGCCACAAGCACTATTTGTGATGGGAAAATCAAATCGATTAAAAGACGCCGCTGCTTACGGCGTCCCCCTCGTTCCGACCCTGCCCTTGCCAGCACAATTAACCATTTTTATATTTTTAACTGATGTCCCACTAGCGCTGTACACCGATGCAGAATGACCGCGAAAGTGACCACTTACGATTTTTGTAAGCTAGGCACGCGAAGTGCTCTTGCGGTATCTAGGTATACCTATCTATATCTGTGACAAAACCACTACAATACTGTACAATCATTTGGCTACTTTAAGTAGTTCCTATGCTCGAGGGAACCCTAAACTACAAGATGGTATCTTAAAACCGATCAAAATTTCAGTAAGAAACAATTAACATTTAGCTAGAACCTAGAGGTCTTTAAGTTCTAAATGAATAGGTTATCTACCTATTTCAAAGTAATTTTCTTTTTGAGGTCGGAAATCTTCTAATAACTTTTCCTGGTCCAAGGTGGAACAAAAGTGTATCGGGCATTTATTGACTTAAACTACATTACATATTCCCACCTCAGGCCCACTTTATGCTATTACAACTCGTTTAAATGTAAATACAGAGGTTACTTCTATGTAAACTTGCCCCATGGTCGACCACATCATCACTCGTCATTCGATGATTTTTACCTACCATAAAAAAAAACCATCAGATAAAATAGAGGTCAGGCGAGAGCGTATTTATAACAATAAAAAAATAACACTTCACATATAAGATGTGACATGTTCTTGCATACAGTATAGGAAGCTACGCTTTCTTACGAGTAATTAAAAAAAAATAGATTGCCCTAATTTGTTTGTGCCTCCCTACCAACTTGTATCAAACCAAATAAATGAATAAAGGTTTTTTTGCAAAAATAGGGTCTTTTAACCATTTATTAACATTTTTATATTTTTAATGTGGTTAAGAAATCAGTACATTATACACATAAATGAAACATTATTTGTTGTATTATATAAACTTATATAAACTTGCGGCACAATATAGTATGGTGGCACGTTCTCTTTACACTCTATACACCTAGTATTGTGGTAAATCATCCATTTGTTCTTTACTTAAATTTCAAGGTATCCAACTGTTTACGCAGCATGTAATGAGAGGGTACTTATAAATATGTCATGCCTCATTCTTCCTTAGTCTTATTCCTAGGCTGTGCTACCAAGGCTAGGCCGAACACGATCAGCAGAGCGCCTGCCCACCATCTCACGGACGAAGCTTCTTCAAACAGCGTTATGCCTATAACTCCCTGAAATACAATAATAAAGTTTAATGACACAAAGAAACTTACATTTTTTATTATGGTAGGTATAAATACCCTAAACAACCTACCCCATTCCAACTTTGCCATATATACCAGGGCCAGAGCCTTCCTTTGAGACGCGAACCCTTGGCCCCAGTTGGCTTCGAACTTTCTGCAGGGTCCCTACGGTTTGCTGACAACTCCTTGAGGTGCGCGGGAACAGTGCGCGCCGTCCACGACTAGGCTTGGTCCGGACGGTTACCAGACGATTGGACGGCGAGCTACCCATTGCTCGCCATCCACAAGCCCGCGCCTACGGTGGCCGGAAACTTACATTGGTATAGGTTTTAAGCTTTTTGAGTGGCCTGTTGGTCTAGTGGTTAGTGACCCTGACTGCTATACCGGAGGTAGTAGGTTCGATTCCCACCCAGGACAAATGTTTGTGTGATGAGCACGATCATTTGTTCTGTCTGGATGTAATTTATTAGGTATGAAGTTATATTAAAAGTTATGAGGTCCTTTACGGGCCGTTTGCAGTTGAAAACTCAGAGGCCGTGTAATTGAGATCTAGATACTGTTACAAAATTCTAAGTTACAAATCATTTAAAGCAAGTTTTCGTGAGAGATTTCTATTAACTCTGTTTTCTGTATGTAGTCGTATCGTCCAAGCGTGTTTCTGTATTAGGTTCCACCATAGGTTCCACACTCGTCGATATCGTATCATCATCATCATCATCAGCCTTTTAATGTTCCCACTGCAGGGACACAGGCCTCCTCTCTAGGAGAGGGAATGGGCCATAATCCACCACGCGGGCCCAGTGCGGATTGGTGGATGTCACGATATCGTATGTATTAATATAATATAGCGGAAGAGTTTTTAGTTTGTTGAAACGCGCAAACCTTTAAAATTACCAGTCGTATTGGAATACGAGTAGTACATTGTTATCCTAGGGGTGAAAGTAAGTTATTTAGTCCCGAGACTTTTTTGTGGTAGGTAAAAATCATCGAATGACGAATCCCGCTCTTGGGCGCGGCAGGAAACAGTGTCTGACTTTTACTAACTAAACAAACTACCCCGTTCCTTTCTTTGCCTTAGTCCCAAACAGGGTTTGATGAAAAAAATGTTTTTTGAGTTTGACTTCTGAGTACGTAGAACCTCCAAAATTATTGTTATTTTTTATTTTTGTTTTTTTTGCGAGTCTTAATGCGGTTCACAGAATACATTTACCTACTTACCAAGTTTCAATAATATCGGCGGCCTGGGCGAAATGGCGTGAGGTGGCGGGGGTTATCTGTGACCCCAAAATGCCGGTTAGACTCAAAGGACAGGTCTATAAGACCATCATTAGGCCTGTCCTTTTGTATGGCAGTGAAGCGTGGCCTGTACTTGAGCGGCACAAGCAGAGCCTGCGTGTCACGGAAATGAATATGCTGCGCTGGATGTCGGGAGTGTCGCGGAAAGACCGCATTAAAAACTCCCGCATCCGGGGCAGCCTTCAAGTCCGTGACATAGCGGATAAACTGCAGGAGGGTCGCCTACGCTGGTATGGCCACGTATTACGAAAACCGGCAGACTACGTGGGTAACAGATGCCTCGCCATGCCACCTCCGCCGGGACCCGGAAAACGAGGAAGGCCTAAGAGGCGTTGGATCGAGGTCGTAAGAGACGATATGCGTGCCAATGGGCTTACGGCAAAGGACGCGAAAGACCGAGCGAAGTGGAGGCGTTTGAGTTGGAAAGCGGACCCCGGGCACCGAGGTGAAGGCCAAGGAAGCAACCGGGATTAGCGCTGAGATGATGATGATGATAACCAAGTTTCAATAATATAAGTTCTTTTAGTTTCGAAAAAAAATGGCTATGACCATACGGACGGACAGACAGACAGTCATGACGAATCTATAAGGGGTCCATTTTTTGCCATTTGGCTACGAAACCCTAAAGAGTTTTATTTTTATAGATAGTTTTCTAACTTTATTGCGAAACAGACACTAACTACATTTGACACGTTCGAAAGGTTCTACGGAAAATATAAAATGTACTAGGTGCTTTTATTAAAAAAAAATATTATTAAAAAAACAAAATACCCGACTGCACACTAAAAAAAGAGTAAAACAAGCCCCACAATACAAATTTACTGAATATAATTTATAAATGTTGATGGAAAGCATCGCAGGCGGGGACCAACAGAGGCTTATTTATAGTCATTTCTGTTGTGCACCATTTAGCAGAATTTTCGTTGGTGGCGGTCAAGGTGGTCCCCGCCTGCGATGCTTTCCATCAACATTTATAAATTATATTCAGTAAATTTGTATTGTGGGGCTTGTTTTACTCTTTTTTTAGTGTGCAGTCGGGTATTTTGTTTTTTTAATAATATTTTTTTTATTTATAACTTTTTAGCTGTTTTTATTTAACGAAAATGTTGTAGATGTAGACCGCGCCGCGCGCCGCATGCCAGGCCACGCCCTATCTTTTTGCTTGCTAACGCATGAGTTGCTTTGCGTTGACGCAGAATTAACATGTTCCCGTGGGAATTTTGAGAAAAAACGTATCCTATATTAATTACTCCCGTGATTGAAATGAATCTAATGATACCGCATACATATTTTTTTAAAGGGAAATTTAGAAAAAATATTATTATGTCTTTATCCCGTGGGACTTTTAGGATAAAATGTATCCTATGACACTCCCGTAATCAAGACAAATCTAACGATACCTCATACATCAAAATCCATCAAGCCGTTTAGGCTACAGGAGGTCACAAAGGAAAAGACATACATACATACTTACATACACTCGAAAAACATTACCCTCCTTCTTTGGCAGTCGGGTAAAAAAGGCCAAAGGCCGAGCCCTGACTCTGCTTTTTTGGCACTAAATTTCGGGTGTAGGTAGGCAAGTTCAATTTTTAAGCTGAGATGCATGTTGATGTATGTGCATTTACAGGCCTTGCCGTTGTTATCCGTACGTACATAGGTAAATATAAACTTTATGAAAATCTTCTATGGTAAAACCACAATAGGTACTTTAATTTTGTATGTGATATATAGGTACTAATATCACGTAGGTATAAAATTCAAACAACGTACAAAATAAATAATATTTAAGGATGCACCTACAAGTTTTAAAATTTATCTTTTTTTTTAATGTGTAATCATCCAGTAACATCTCTCGCTCTAGGGTGAAGCCAGAGGGTTTTTTTTTTTTTTTTTTTTCGAGGGTGTATCAGATTTTTACTGACTAAAGCCCAACTGTTGCGAAGACATGTGACATCCACCAATCCGCACTGATCCCGCGTTGTGGATTATGGCCCATTCCCTCTCCTAGAGAGGAGGCCTGTGTCGCAGTGGGAACATTAAAAAGGCTGATGATGATGAAAGCCCATCTGTGTATCTTTGCGACTGGATTCCGGCTGGTATCGGATCGTTAATCATGTCGAGACCGCCCTGTCTGATCCCTTTGACGGCTCGGCTGGCGCATTGGTTGAGCGATTGACTGCTGCACTGAGGGTCGTGGGTTCGATGCCCTAAAGACCTAAAGATAGGTGTTCCGGGTGTGGGTATCTTGTGTATGTGAGTTTACATGTTTGTGAACGCACCCACGACACAGAAGTTACTTAATGTGGGGCAAGGTTTTTTTTTAAATACCATACAATACATTCATACTACATCTGATGTATCTATAAGTATTAAGTATAAAGACGACGATGTTTATTACTATACCTTTGACGATGTGGATTAAACTTACCGATAGTACATAACTGGAGGCAGCTGATATGACGGTAGGAGCTGCTGAATTTGTAGCTGCGTCAAGAGACCGGAGGTAATGTCTGCAGCCCCAAGTATTGGCCACCACCATGGCCACTAGTAGGGCACCCCATATGATGTAACTATCGCCCTGTTGGTAGGAAAAATGGAACTTAGATAAATATCGTTTTTTTTATTGTTTTAAAGATTTAAGCGTTGTTGAAATAAATGTGAAAGCTCATTAGTGTGTACGTTTGTCACTCTTTCACACTCAAACGGCTGAACGAGTTTGGAAAATGGATATGGGTAGACCAGTGGCGTAGCTAAGCGACCAACGGCCCTGCGGAATAATAATGTGGGGCCTCGTTTTTTATGTGGGAAATTATCTACTTAATAACTACTCCAGCTCCAGGTTGAGTTGGAGTGTCAGACTTTTACTGATTTAAAAAGAATTGCCATAGTTAAAGTAGCTTTGCAACCATTTTATTGAGATTTCGATGGTGAGAGAATTTTTCGTTACTTCAAAAAAAATTGCATATTGGATTTTGAAACGCCCCAAGCATGGAGGCCTTGAGATGATGTCCCGCCAAGTCCTTTACCTAATAGATAAGGGCTTAGCTGGGCAGTGCCAGTTTGGTCCTAGGATAAAGTAGGATAGATATTTTATTAGGAGTTTTTACTAAAGTGATGGAATTAACTAGTTTTCCATATTCCTAAAATCAAATACTCTTTGGGCTTCTCTGGTTGGGGCCACGAAGCAGCTTCAGGGATTTACTTTAGGCAATGAGTCAGACTTGTGAGCTTTTTTTTGACGTGACGGGAAACTACGGCACGCTACACTGTGTGCTGGTATTGCAGCCACAACTGACTAGTCATACTCTACTACTGTCTGACTAGTCATATTAGGATTATTTAGGAATACCTAACTAATCCTAATAAGTAAGTAGTATGCCTTATAGGAGAACGTAAGGACTGAACTTACAGTAATTATTCACTCACGTCATTAGCCCGATGTTCACTGGTGAATGCATGAGTCATTATATAGTAACAGGCCGACGTCTAAGGAATATTTATTAGTAGGACACTATCGATCAGGCGTTTTATGATGCACTGTTGTAGGTAGGTAGGTACCCTAATAATGAGTTACATAGAGTCGATAAAAGTTGTAATGAGGGTTTTTTTTATATATTTTGGTTTTACTTAATCTGTATTACTGAGCACTAAAATAGCCATTGTTTGAGAATGATATCTACCTGACATGGTTTGAAATAAAAGCGATCACGATCAAAAATAGTACCGTAAAACGGGATGAATAGAAACAAATCTAGGGTGAATAGAAACAAATCTAGGGTGAATAGAAACATTTTGTTCTTTTTTCACGTTATTTAAAAATTGTTTGCAGCATTAAAATATTTTTATTTGTTTAATATTAAAAACAAAAATGCTTTATTATAACCAAAAATACGAAATCAAATCAAATTACCTACTCGTAATAATCGTCGTATAATGTTTTTTTCTATTCACTCCCTGAGTTTCTATTTACTTTTCATTACTCATACTCTGAAAGTAGGTGTAAAGTTGCCTGCGGACAGGGTTGGAAGAAGTACTTTTACTCCCTAGGGAGTTTTACTTTACAACTGACAGTACTTTTTTTAATATTTAGACAGCAAATATTAAAAAAAAAAAACTAGTTCTATTTTGACATAGAAATAGAAATAATTTAAGAATACTTTTTTTTAATTACTTTATTTTAATTTACTTTCAATTATTTCATTAAAACTAATATATATTTGAGAACAATGTTGACCAGACCCATTTTTACAATGACAAAATGAAAACTATTTACTGAAAAGTCAGGGAGCCGAACACTGAAAAAAATAATTGGCGGGTAAATGGTAGACTCTCTATAATCTGTGGCCGATTTGATCTTCCTTTTTTTTTCGAGGTGTATAGTTTTGTTTACATTTTGCTAAATCTCTGTTACAAGAAATTTTTTTAACACGATAAGTTCATCAGCTTCAGTTATAAATTTAACGCAAGATTCTTTGAGGAGAAAACCGCTTACCGCCTAAATCAAAAGAAATATACCTACCTAAAAACGTACGAAGACATTTGACGACGACTCAGGTTTTTATTATTATTTTATTTTCCTCGTATTCGTAATGAAAAGCACAGTGTTTACCTCGGGTTCAAGAGTTATTTAGTCCCGAGAAATTTCTTGGCGACCGAGCGACAGCGAGGTCGCTAATAGTTCGAGGGGCTAAATTTCATCCCTCGTATATGTACTATTAATAGTGCTGTCTGTTTTTAAATTGTTTTAGACAGTACGGTTTTTTATTTTGTGCGTAATTAGACTAGACAATCTTAGTAGATCCAAGCATATTTGCAGGCCATTGACTCTGTAGTTTCTGCAACTATAGCTTTATTTAGAGTAGAGATCATGAAGAAATACTTTCAGTTTTGTCCAAATCAGATTCCACTATGGGACACGAAGATGCTAAAAAAATATTCGTTATGTCATAGATGGTAAACAAATAAAAGCAGTTGGTAGTCGTAGATAGGTAGGTAGGTACCTTGCATTGTAAAGAGTGCAACTAAATAATAAACCAAAATTACTCTTAGAAACATGTTTATTATAATAGGCTATTAATGCAAAACAACGGACGTAGATCCTGATAGTATTTTTTATTATTCTTATCTAGCAAAATTTATGCAAACGTAATGATTAAAAACTTATTGTTATAAATGCTAAGACTCTTCCGCACAGATGCGACATAAATATAATGAGGTCCTATAATTATAATATATGAAAAAACTAGTTATTAATATTGTGCAAAATATATGCAGAGTAATAGTAGCGTAGATAGAAGTGGTCGCAGTGGCCCCTCATCCACTGGCTACCCAAAACGGCCTCATGCAAACGACTTTCGAAATGTATTAAAAAAAGGCCTCGCTGATGCGTCTTCGCCCACATCTAAATTAGTCCACGCTACGGCTCAGATTATAGGTAATTAATACGGAGCTGCCAAATTTTATTGTGAGTAAAACTAAATGTATAAAATAAATTATAAACAAGCCAGAACTAAATCGTATTAAATTTTCAACAAATATCGTTTTGTTTACAAGGTAGGATTTCATCCTACTTGTTACCTGTACGGATTTTAAAGGGCGTATTTATTTGGGAATGCAATTTCGTATGATAAAATCCCACCTGTGTGAAAGACCCTTTACAATCTTATCCATCATTCCACCTAATTTATAGTACGCGGCAAATAAGTTGAACCAGTTGCTATGGTTACGCCATGATGGTTCAACTTATTTTGCCGTGATTGTAATAAATTACGGGTCGACACTGAAGGTCGAGTCGTGTCATTTTTTCTTAATTCTACTAGCAATCCATTCTAAACCTAAATGAAGTCCTTCACCAGTGAGTCCACAGCACGCTTGTATGTGCCAAGGATGCTGCTTTATCGACGTCAGCTCCAACTGTTCAGATATCTCAGCTGCCGTCATCGAACCCTTCACGTCTTGTTTGTTGGCGTACACCAGCAGGCACGCTTTGCTGAGCTCCTCATGTTTCAGCATCTGATGGAGCTCATCACGACATAAGCTTAACCGTTGCCGGTCCGTCGAGTCCACTACCATTATCACAAACTCACTGTTCGTGAAGTAAGTGTTCCAAGCTGACCTCAGGCTCTGCTGCCCGCCCAGGTCCCACATCACAAAGCGTAAACTCTTCCACACAAATTCTTCCACATTCGAGCCTATGGTTGGTCTAGTATGAACAGTCTCTCCTAAGAGCAACTGGTACAGAATTGTCGTCTTGCCGGCATTGTCCAAACCCACTAGGAGCAGTTTGTGTTCCTCATTACCGAACAAGCTCCAGATCTTCGATAGCAGTAAACCCATTCTTGGCAATGTTTGCGCCACTCCACTAAAAAGATTAAGGAGATAAAGGCCGTCAGTTATTAAAGCTATAGGAATAATTAATTATTAAACATTAAGAGAAAGTAGTTTCAGTACTTAATTCAATGGTAGGTATAAATGTATAATGAAAACAACTTTATGTTCTGCTTATCTTCAATTCGCTATCGAGATAGCATGTTTGCTAATCAGCGCCATCTAGCGATACATGTAAAAAACAAAACAGCTTTTCTCTCTTTCTAAAATTGAATGAATTCGCCGTAAAATTTAGTACTAGATACACTTGCAAAAGTACCTACCTACCTACCTATATCAAAACAAAAACACTGAACAAAATAAATTATACAGATTTGTTTCCGTATGGTACCTATTCAGAGTACCTACGTAATTAAACCACCTAATCTTATCGCACTACCAAACTTTCACTAAAGAATAAATATAAAACTTACTACGACACTGGTTGTTCCTGATAATTTTCCCAACGTGCTACCAGCTGATGCCCATATACCGGCTAAAAATGCTTCATAAAACATGATTTTGATATAAAAACATTTAACAAAACAATTGACGACATTTAGGTTATGAATAAAGAATCGATTTTATTCATAAAAAAACAGCGACGCTCCCTTCTACGTAGAACATCAATTTTGGATTACTGTATTCTTTTAAGGTAAATATTATTTGCTTTATTTCAACAATATTATATTATTTATTCTTGGTAATAAAAAATAGATTTTGTATGAATGATTTAAATTTTATATATAAAAACGATATTTTGGGCCTATGTTAAATTACTGAGTGAATATATATGCTTAAAACGGAGTGTTTTACAGGTATATTTAATATTTTATCTGTGATCAGATTAAATATGTCATCTCATGATCTCATGTCATGTTGACACCTTGAAAACTGAACTTTTGATAATTTTGATTCGACATTGGTTACCTACATTTAGTAGCTCTGTGCCTCGGAATTTTGTTATAAACGCCCGTATTCAGTCGCAGTAATTCAGTATTCGATTGTCTTGGAAGTGTGAATATCGTTTTAAAGTCTTATTATTTATTGTGTTGTATAAGTATTATTTTATGGATTTATGTTCAATAACTATTGCGTTTTCGTTTTATAACTTCGCAAATCGCAGCTAAATAGATCTTAAAAAAAATGGAAAACGTGAAATCTGGTGACAACGTGCTAATAATTTGGAATAAAGATAACCAGAACAGCATAAGTAGTTTGGTGGAAGAGATTAAAGCAGTCATTGAAAATGGATCAGTGGTTCTGGAAAACTCTGAAATGATTAGCGAATGTAAGTTTTCTTTTTTATTTTGATAAATCATGCTGACATACTAAAACAATACTTTATAAAATGCCTTTCCAAAGCAAATGGCAAATATTAATTAGTCCACTATCCAAAATGCTCTGATTTACACCAAAATAAGAAGAAGAACATCTCATTAACGATATAATCCAACTTGAATAAAACTTTTTTTAATTGTTTTAGCATCCCGGCCTGCATCATCATATGACGCTGTGTTATCAAACTGGTTGGCTCCACACACTGTGAAACACACCGACAGTATCTTGGCAATTATTGTGAAGCTCCTCAAGCCCAGTGGTAAATTAATTCTCAAAGATGCAGAAGATCTCACAAGCACACTTAAAATAAATGGATTTGTTAATGTCACAAAGTCTTCGGATAATTTATATTTAGCTGAGAAACCTAAATTTGAGGTAAGTTTCACTATTATATCATACTAGCTGGTCCTTATTTCTTTCCCCAAAGGTTACCTTACTTTTTTCCCCAAAGGACTATGTAAACCAAAATTCATCAAATCACAATATCTTTATAGATGTGTTATTTTAGCTTATAAAAGCTATATCATTGCAAAATCTCACTAAAATTTGGTAGCTTTTGCATAAAAAGTAACAAATGCACGCTTGCATATTTACGTTTATAGTACATAATTGATAAAACGGACCATATGTGTTTATGAAGCCAGCTGTGTTGACATTTTAGTGATTGAAATCAATTAAAAGTCAACAGCTTAATCATTGATAAGTTTTAAGTAGTGTAGTATACAAGTAACAACTGGCAATACTACACAGTATTGCCAGTTGTTACTTGTTGCCCATTGTGAATTGACATTATAATTGCTCAGATTTATTATCTACTAGTCTAATCGCCAAGCGACTGGCAAGCGCAACTTTCCTTCATTCCGTTAAACACCAAGTGCATTGATTTTAATAATATTATTCATTCTATTTGTAGTAAAAAAATAAATTTATCCAAGAATGTAAATAAAGAGTCATTAAATATAAAAAATTAAGTTTAATAAGGCTTAGAAAACGCTCAGCTTTGCACGGTCAAAAATGTAATAAAACTACTGCATCTGGTGAATTTCTGTACAATGGGAACATTATAACTGTAAGTTACTGATCATCATCTTGCTGCCGTTGTCCTGTCATGTTTGGGTTCAGCCATATAGTCGGTTGCCAGTTTTTATCCTCGTAACTCTTTTAGTAACTGTAAATTACTGATTTGTTTTAATTACAATTTTGTATATCATTCCAGGTTGGTTCGAAAGCATCTTTAAAACTGAACGGAAAGCCAGCTGTCTGGAAAATAGAAGACACGGTTGAAGATGCATGGACAGGAGCAAATGACGATGATATCATTGATGATAGTCAACTCTTAGATGAGAATGATCTGAAGAAACCAGACCAGAGCTCTTTGAGAGGTATGTTTTTATTCAACGTATAACTGTCCTCTAAATATTTATTTTATTTTTTCTCAGCTCCAGTGAGATCAATTTATAGCAGTATAAAAATCAATTATATCCAGGCTATACATAATAAATATAAACCTTATTTTTAATAGAAAAATAAATAAAACGCCTTATAAGAACATAATTTATTCATCATGAAATAACAAGTTTGATGATAAGGAACGCTTATCAGTTGTTACCCACATTGCGCGCTATCTTGATAACAACACGACGCCTGTATAGTAGTAGAGGTTTTGTGTTCCGAACATTGCATTCATTGACTTCACACAGCTCAGCTTAGAATGATTAGGTTGAGGTTTTGTGTTGCGACTATTCCCAATGACGCAGCCAATTTATGCAAGGTCAATGGCTTAGTAAGTACTCGTAGAACAGGTTTATTTTTGTGTGTGTTGAGGTACTTTTCATATGTAGGTAATGTACACAAATTTAACAAGAACACCTATATTTTAATAAAGGGCATAATGATGTCATTGACTGTCATTTACTATGATGATTGTATGTTTACTTGAGAGAAGTTAGGTATTTTTGTTCACATAAAAAGATAGAAAGAAATGTATTGGTACTTGTTTATTAATATGCATATTCTAATAATACCTACTGTTATAAGTTTAGTATAAAAAAAATACTAAACTTATAACTAAATAAGTTTAGTATTTTTTTTATAGATCAACTATAATGGGTGTAAGTCTTAACGCGAATAGTGAATGCTTTTTTTTTGGAGAGTTATGAATAATTTCTATGCTTGTGTAGTTATAATAATGTTTTTTTTTTTTTTAATTTATTTCAGTGTGTGCAACGACGGGCAAACGGAAAGCGTGCGCAGACTGTTCGTGTGGTCTCGCTGAGGAACTCAAAGGAGAGGTCAAGGAAACACCGAAGTCTTCATGTGGAAGCGTAAGTATTATATCTAGCACAACAACTACACGCGCATTGTGCTCCAGATTAGTGTCGTGAATGACCGTAAAGAGGCATGAACGTGAATGTGGACGGTTTCCGCGGGGTGTTCGCTGGGCCGGGGGTATCTACGACTTCTAGTTTATTCATAGCGTGAACCAGATAGTGGCGTGAAGTACTGAAAACAGGCGTGAACATGAATGTATTCGCAGGGTGTTCGCGGGGTACCTACGACTTCTAGCTTATTCATGGCGTGAATTCACTACACTATTGTGGAGCTGCCATTACAGGTGAAAGTCGTACTCTATGTACGACTTTCACCTGTGCAAATAAGAAATCTAATTTTCTTTTACCACTTCAATCAATTCTACACACACTCGGCTGAATGGAATGCTGACTTTTTAAAAAGTGAACATTGCTAATTGTCTTATTTTTAACGTAACGTTTTTTCACTACTAGCTCAATGTCTACTATCATTGTCATCCTTTTGTTATAGCTTTTAGTTCTCTTATATTATTGTATATAAAAATTAATAGCTGTTCGTTAGTCTCGCTAAAACTCGGGAACGGCTGTTCCGATTTGGTTAATTTAGGTTTTGAAATAATCATTTGATCAGGGAAGCTTTAAACGGTGAGAAAGTTATCCTTTCGATTTCATACCATCGAAAGGATAAGTTTCTCACCAGACAATTTACCAGAGCAGCTAGTAAATAAATAAACGAATTTACAGTACTACTAACACTAGGGTTTACTCTAATAGGGCATGAGAGCATAGCAAGGATAAAAAAGAAAGTGCGTAAAAAATATTTAGGTATCTATAAGGCCCTTGTCTGATTCGCTGTTTCGATAAAATATCGAACTCGACCTTCTCTTGCGCAATGGGTAAAGGTCATTTTGTTTAACTTTGTAGATTTAAAGTGAATGCTACAACCAGGGCAATTCGCTAAATTTAAATTTAGCTAGTTAGGTAAATGATGATTTTGGGTGGTTCTATCTATTTAAATCGCGCGGAGAACTTTGATTTCGCTATGCACGATTAGTTCTTATGCGACGTCATAGATGGCGCTCTAATTATTTTACGAATTAGGAAAAAAAAATGAAAAAAAGAAAAGTATTTTATAATTAAAAAGGAATACTGAGTCAATGTGTAACTCAGATATTTACGAGCACATTCAATTTATCAAGAAATTCATTTGTTAGATCAACTGAAAGCTAAGAGGCTAATAACTTTAAATACTAATGAGTCATTACTAAGACGCAGAATTTACGCGTGTCGGCCAGTCAAAAATATGAACATGCATTTCAGTACTTGACTGACCCTAATGACGAAAAACTGTGATTGTAATTGATTTCCTGCTAGTAATCTATCTATGTAACTTAGTGTGGAAAATGCCTTTCTTAATCAACATCAATCATAATACTAAACCAGCTGGTAAAAAATATATTCTATATACCTTTTGAATAATTAGAGATATACTAGAAAGACAATAGGTGTGCAAACGCGTTCACTCGGTGCTCAAGAGTTTAAAGGAGAAAGAAACTGATTCACACAGCCGAAACGACTAGGAATAGTAATGTGAAATTTTGCACATGGTTTCTGTTTATGATATAGGCGAGTAATAGCAAAGGATTTCCTAAAAGGATGTTAAATAATTTATTTTCTCGCAAGCCAAGCTGCTGGCTTTCTGCCAGCGACTTCGCCCCCGTAAAAATAGATTTCGCACAAAAGTTGGACACGCGTTTCATCCCTTTAGGGGGTGAATTATGGAAATTCCTTTCTTAGGTTTCGCCTCCGTTATAAAAGGAAGCCTCGTGCAAAATTTCATGCTCCTTGTCCCAATAGTATCGGCTTTAAGTTGATATGTTAGTCAGTCAGTTTCTCCTTGTATAATTACATACATATATATAGATAATTTCGACGGTTAAAGTAAGCAATCCAAATGTTCGTTTACTTCAGGACAATGCCCTACAATACTACATTATTTCAATGTATATCACCCACAGAATTAGCTTGGGATTTCCAAAACATTGAGAGTACGTGAGACGAAGCATATGCTTTTCAAATGTGTTTGTTACTCGTATTCTAAGTTATACGGAAGATTATGAAGTTATTATCATTATTAGTCACTTAATAGAACTTGTATCTAACAGGTAAACTGTAGGTACCTACTATATTAAATGGCTCTATACAATAGCCATTCAACTCATCGACTTACCTACTCTGACTGGTTATAATAGTTGTATGGTCTATTGAGTGAGTTAGCACAAAATATTTGCTTAGTCTAAGAAATGTCTCATCAGCATCTCTTGGATGCTAGTGACTTGGACCTAGACCATGACGTTTGTAGTAAGATTGTTTTATTCCTGTTCCAGAGTATGCAAGTGACAGCGTTAGACACGTTGTCTAGCGCCGTCTCTTTCCCACTGAAAGTAATATCGAAGTAATACTGCTATATGGGCTTGTGGTAGGCCCGATGGTCTTGAATTTCACAATATTTTGAAAGAGTTACCATCCTGGCACGCAATGGGCAGCTGAAGGAACACTCACCCAGTATTTTCAATTCATTAAAATACATTATCGTGTGGCTGGTTGCGAAAATAATCAAGTAAATAATGAGTTGCGCCTCACTCAAAGCGTAATTTATAAATTACACCTACGATATAGTTATCGCATAATATGCAATCATATCGAAGCATAGTTGCTTGGATATGACTGCATATTATGCATTATCACGCAAGCGAACTACTGATGCAATAGCTGGGTACCTAGCTAAATACGTACGTGTGGAATGTTTAAACATAGTGAACGATTTTTTATGAGAGTTGATGTTTATTTTCATTAACAGATCGTAAAAAATAAAGAATAACAAAACGGTCAAGTGCGAATCAGGTTAGCTGACTGAGAATTTCATGCAAACTACCTGCTTACGTAAATAATTCATTACAAGTTTTCAATAAAAATATTTTTTTCATAGCTAGCTTTTATAGTGCGGGTTAAACTTATACAATATAGGTACAATACAATTCGTCAAGCCCAATCATACGAGCCCAAACTCGATGGGGCTGTGTCGTGTAAGAAAGAAAGAAAACTTTTTATTTGCGAGACGCACTGTCAACAATCATTTACAAGGATTTAAAATGGACAATTAGGAAAACTTTTGACGTTCAGTGTAAAAGTGCTATAAGTTTTAAAAGTTTTGTTAGACGGCATAATGCGAATGAGGCACTGCAGCGGACTTTTGAAATGAATTTTTCAGTATTTTGACAAATAACTCTATGAAAGTGCTTGTCCGTAAACTGTGTCGCCTGTATGTCTCTCAGCGCTCCTAAAGGATTGGTCCTCGTAGGATATTATAACTCCTCCGAAAGTCGATGCTGATGCTGTCCTGCTAAGCATAAACTGGTTTTATTTGGGTGTACTATAATGTTCATGGCAAGGTGGAAGACTAGTCTTTTTTTTATGGGGAAATTCATGAATCTTCTGCTCTAGGGTGGAGGGAGAGGGCGTGTTATGTTTTTTTTTTACTAAAACCACATTTGTGTCATTCAACTGATGCCCTCGTCGTTGTGGAATCACGATTAATCTATTTAGAAGAAAAAAAAGCAATTATGTATGCAATAAAAACTTTTTATTTGATAGAATGAATAATATTTTTATTTAAAAAGACAACAATATGGTCCATTTTGTTAGTAACATATTGTACTAGCGACCCGCCCCAGCCTCGCCTGGATGCAATGCTGATATTAAACCAAATTATACATTCTATTAAAATTAACCGCATCAAAATTCGTTACGTTGTTTTATAGATGTAAGCATACATAGGGACAGCGAGATGTTTTATACTATGTAATGATTAATACACAAACAACTATATTTTTTTTATTAGATATTGTTAATGTTAAGATCCAAAGGGGTTCCTTTGGATCTAGCTACGCCACTGTCTCTAATGAAAACTGTCAAATTCAATGAGCCGTTTCTGTTTCCAGTGTTACCTGGGCGACGCGTTCCGCTGCGCAACGTGCCCGTACCTCGGCATGCCCGCCTTTAAGCCGGGCGAGAAAGTCAAGCTCGACCTCAACTCAGATATATGAACAATCTCACTAGCTCTCAAACAAACTCCAGTGTTAGTATGTATTCCAAGTTGTGATTCTATTCTATGCTTTCAATAAAATTTATAAGTCGATTATTGTTATTTGATTTTATTTATTTATTTAATATTTACGTACAGTAGTGGTACATTGGTGGACTTGATGCAACAAGGCATTATCTACCAGTCAACCTTTTGGAAATGGTGTGGCTTCCCATCTGGAAGGTTCGTAGTATCGTAGATACCTGTATTTTACATTAATCAGAACTGTAGTTAGATACTAGTTGTCTTAGATGTAGAATAATAGATGTGGATACTTTAGGGATGTAGAAGTAATGAATAAAAAAAATAGTAGTATGGCTAAATTTTGAGCGTTTTAAGCCCGTGGAGGCGTCGATCCGGTACATGAAACACTATCAATTTGTAAAGATAAAATTTAAAAAAGCCCATTTTTAAACTCGAATTAGTTTACGCATGTACAAAATTTATTACTTTAAGTAAATGAGTCAATGACGTGTAGATAGTGGTTGGCCGTTGCGTAATAATTGCCTACAGGTCATTGACTCGTTCAGCTGATGATTTAAGTAAACATTAGCTGAACAAATTGATATCTATAATTTAGCGTCCATACAGTTTTAAAATAATTAAAAAAATAACAAATTTTAGTTCATACCTATATTCCGAATTAAGAATACGTTGTTTTTTCACCTATTCTTTTTCATGAGACCAACTTTAGAGGGCTATTCTTCGGCTAGTTAAATTCGTTCCAAAATTACGACAGTAGGTAAAGATTTAAGACTTTGGCCCTAGTTTGTTAACCAATAGAATATTAGTTAATAATAGTTCCTATTGGTTAATGAGTTTTACTTAGCGTTGTACTCTGTGACATTTTTTATGGTTGGCAAAAATTGTCCAATGTCGAATCCCGCTCTTGAGCGGTTTTTTTTATGGTAGGTAAAAATCATCCAATGACGAGTCCCGCTCTTGGGTGGAGCGGAAAACAAGTGTCAGACTCTTACTGACTAAACAACCTACCCCGTTCCTACATCGCCATACATACCAGGGCCAGTGCCTTCCTTTTCAGACGCAAACCCTTGGCCCTGATTGGCTTCGACCCTTCTGCAGGGTCCCTACGGTTGCTGACAACTCCTTGAGGCGCGCGGGAACAGTGCGCGCCGTCGACGACTGGGCTTGGTCCGGACGATTACCAGACGACCGGACGGCGAGCTACCCAATGCTCACCGTCCGCCAGCCCGCGCCTACGGTGGCCGGAAGTCAGGATCGGAATCCCGGTGGCGTCTGGGGCGCAAACGCCGTTGCCTTATGCGGTCAGCCTCCTCCTTTGCTAGCATTACTGCTTCGCAGAAGGAGGCGACCGCTTGCCACTCCTCCTCACTCCGAACCATGGCTTCTACCAAGGCCCGGCACGAGAGATCGCCGCCACCGATCGCTCCCACGAGGACACGGCGATGCTCTGTCTAAGCGGGGGCTCTTGAGCGGTGCGGGAAACAGTGTCAGACTCTTACTGTCTAAACACCCCATTCTGTTACTTCTTTGCTCTTCGCACTGGGACCAAGCCTTCCTATCACAAAGAGACCTTAGGCCCCAGTAGGCTTTGACCCTTTAGCAGGCTCCCTACGGTTTTGCTGACAACTCCTTGAGGCGAGCGGTACTGTGACGTTGCAAATCATTTATTGGGACTGCTAGCGACATCTCTTTGTTGATATAAGAAATGATACCTTATTGGTTCGCTTTAAACCAAAAGATGGCGCCTGATTATTCTTATGTATAATGAGGCGCCAATAAAAGGTTTTTAACTAAGAAATAGTACTGTGAATTATTTAGGAATAAAGTACAGTAATTTCACAAAATTAAAATTAAAACCAAAATCGTTAATTCATCCAGTTCTACAACTCCAGGGTAAAAGTCATATGATTTCACGGTACTTATTTGTATTGCTCTCTTTCTAAGGTTAACTAACGTTTTCACACTAAAATAACTCAATTGGTACAACACACTGACTATTTTTAGAACTGCATGTATGTTGCATGCATTTAGTATATATAAAAATGAATCGCAAAATGTGTTGGTAAGCGCAAAACTCGAGAATGGCTGAACCGATTTCGCTAATTCTTTTTTTGTTGTGTTTGTTACTGTCAGGAGAAGGTTCTTATGAAAAAAAAAATAGGTTATAGTTGGGTAGAGTAGGGTAGAGTAGAGTACAATAATCTGTTGCCGGGAGCGAAGCCGCGGGCAAAAGCTAGTTTAGTATGAAAACTCACCTGAAAGTCGCGACCGACAGGTTATCAAGCCATGTTTAGAGTGTCGCAGATAAGAGTGAAAAGTGTTGCTGATGCTTCGCTATAATAAAGTATACCTACCAATTAAGTAATATAGTAGTGCCGGTTTGTTTCAAATTTTTGTTCTATTTTCAATAAACAAATAAGGTATTATTTGTAACATATTCGGCTTCGGATGTGTAAATTCAAAAGGTGGTCTAGAGCATGTTGCGGCCATCTGCAGTCTTTTAAGGGGTCGCCACTGTTTGCCCATTTAAAAAATGAGTCACGTACCTATATAAAAAGATTGAAAAACATTGTATTAAAGTCTTTGATGTTATATTTTTTTCCAGTTCGGGTTTTGTGCGACATGAGTCAGTTATAATCCCATCGCCAGGTCTTGAAATATCTTTTACATAAACTTTGAACGTTTTTGCAAAACAAAAACGTGATTTTAGAATTTGTATATTAGTGTTTAACTGTTAAAAATCCTCATTTATTGTTTTGGAATTTTGTATCTGCACTTAGATCCCATAGCACTTGGGTAAAATAAATAGATCTCTAATTGGACCCGAAATCATTTACTATTGAAATGGCTTGCTTGATATTAAAAACTATATCAACCACTTCTTACCCGCGCTTTCGGACGCCTGGATTTAAAAAATATCATTTTCACTTTTAAAGTAATCGTGTTAAAAAATGTCATTAATTTCGGAGATGTCCGCCACAGAATTAAGTCTCGTTCCCGCGGAATAATAAAAAATAGCAAGTCGCTTTCCGCTGTCTGTATCTATGTATGCTTAGACCTTTAAAACTAAGCATCGAATGTCGATGCTGTTTTTTTTTTTAATAAATAGAGTGATTCAAGAGAAAGGTTTATATATATGTATAATAAATGCATAATAATAGGTATCACCATTGCACCCGTGTGAAGCTGAGGCTGGTTGCTAGTTAAATAAAAGTCTCGTTGAATGTTGTTCAACCGCCGATAAAATAGTAAGTCTAAGTTACTCTTTGTAAAGTTAGCTATCCATCAGTCCGGGGCCCTGGAACTAAGTCAAGAAGGAACGGTGGGTCATCAGTTTGTAGAAGTCTGACACTGTCTCCCGCTCCGCCCAAGGATTCGACATTCGATATTTTTTCCCACCATAAAAAAAGCTATCCATCGGTGACAGTTCCGTCTCGGTAATATCTCAGGAAATGCATCTAAAGATTTGGTCCCTTAGTAAAAAAGAATAGTGAGTTAGTGAGCTATATTCTTCTAAAATGCTTTTCTTTATACCAAAGTCCTTTCAAACATTCTCCTCTCGCACCATCCGGAAACAATCCAGATTATCTCGTTCGTTAGGTCCTTTCATATTATTTTCAGTGATTTAATCCAGTCCTTAACTGCGATTCCACCTGTTGGTAAGCAGTGATGTAATCATGGATGTTGAATAGCACTAGGTAGTTTAACAAGGCTTTAGACAGACTGACCGCATTTCGACTGCAATCCAACCGCAAATTGCAGTTCGGATGCAGTTTGAATGCAGTTGACACGACTGAAATAGAACTGCAAACCAAACTGCTAAGTCAAAAGTACTGACATGATTATGACAACAACATTGTACACTTAGTTCGCAATAAATGTTTTGACTTTGACTTTGAACGTACAGGTCCAATTGCAGTCGACTGCACGCTGACTGCAATTGGACTGCACGTTTGGTTTGCAGTCGAAATGCGATCCGTCTGTTTAGAGCCTAAAGAGCCTATTCACTCTAGCCTTGTAGACACCTAAAATCTAATCGAACGGGAAGACCGTAGTAGGCTATTGTTAAAGCCCAAAATTGAAAAATCTTATTTACAGCTGTAATTGACTTACCAAAATAACAATAGCCAATCATTGACTTGGACAATGTGTAAGCAATGTTTTTTATTGTTTAGCCTTTTAGAAACCGGATGCAGCTCTTTAAACTTTTTTAGACACCGGATTTAGATTATTAGACTTTTTTATACAAACTTTTTCTTAGTTGTCTTGAATGCAATTGAGCGACACTATGAATCAATGTTTTTACCTTCGTTTTTCTGGTTTTGAAGAATGGTCTGATCAATTCAACAAGCGATAGAAATAAAACAACATGTAGCAAATATTCAATTATACATATTTTCTCTTCTTTTTACAAACAGTTAACTTATTTAACATATTTCGATCTATAACATTTTTCCATTTACAATAAATCTGAATAGTAGTCATTCCGCTATACAATAAAATATACATATATATATTTTTTGCGATATCTGTCATATAATAACAATTTTTATAGTTATTTATCTATTAATTTAAATGACACAACATTTCCTGTTCTCTACAGTACGCTATTTCATTGGAAAGTGTACAATACTTGGTACAAATTTGGTTTGGAAGTTCAACGGATATATCTATGTTCCCAATCTCGTACTTTCCACGATAGGATAACTTTGTATATTTAAGGGGTATTATTGAAATGTTTGGACAACAATTCCAACTATGTAATATCAGTGGAATACTAAAATATTGAAAATCTGTTAAGGATGGCACAATCATTTGTGTCAAGTGAGGCCTACTGTCCGAGGACGAGTAGCTTCATAAACGCGTATTCTGCGTTATACGCTTGGCGTACGACGGCGTGAAGCTTATACCCTGATCACTCGTATTGAGCAAACGGGTGAGACAGTGCTCTCGACCGAATACTCGGTACGTAGAAACGTAGAGCCGAGTGCTCGGCCGAGCGTTTATCTCTGCACACTTTTACTTCACTGTCTCGCCATTTTACTCGGTACGTGAGATTAAGGCATTATATACAAAATTAAACTTCGTGCCGTCGCGACGCGTCTATAAAGCTACGCACCCGTGTACACTAAGCCTAATGCGTCATTAGTGAGGGCACTGTCTACTAACTTAACGGTCTATGCGAACCATTACTGGCCTTGCCCAACGTTGGCAACATCAACATAATATTATGAATCTCTTCATACATTTATTATCTATTGTCACTATATTTGTAACACCTAAATATCGTTCAATCACAATTAGAGACGGGTCTCGCACACAGAAACATTCAGTTAAGTCTTGGAAGAAACAGAAAGTGATATTAAGATATTTTTAAAAATCTGTAAACAGAAGAAATTGCTATCATAAAAGTAACGACTGATTACGAAGCCAACAATAATAATCTGATGTCAGTCTTTTGGCATTTTCTGACTTTAGGATCGATGTTGTTGTATTCAATCGAATGTAATAGATAAAAGTTTGTAGGTATAGAGACGTTAATATTAAAATTTGACCAACAACATCGATCTTCAATTTCTTGCAAGTCACTAAACGACTTTGATTTGTAAAAAAACTCTCATTGAAAAGCATTGTAGTGGAATATATTGTTGTTTTTTGTTAGCTCGCTGTAAACAGTCTTTCCTTTTAGAATTGCCAGCCTCTAGTTTACGTATAACGAATATCTCTGACGGAATCTAAACGCATTGCAAACAGCTTTTGCATATTGTCTAATTAATACATTTTACAACAAACATCGATGCACAAAGTTGATGATAAATATTATACACCTTAATAATGTAGCATATAATCAAGTAATAAGTGCTGACTGAATATGTACCTACACATAACGATAATTTAACGTATAATTGACTCACTAAATCTACGAGGAGGCGCGGAAGAACATCGATTGTGCCAATGTATACAGTGGATTGGCAAATATTACAACAAAGTGTTCCTTAACAAAATTTTCTCTATAATATCAATCATGATTGTGCCTGAATTACGTCCACAAAAATAATATAGCACCTTTTTGAAATTAAATTAATACTTTCTGAATTTGGATTTTGGGAAATAATACTTTTTGTAACAAATTTTGTACTAAATGATTGTCCAGCGTTGATAGCGGAGCGTCTTAGTTAACGACGGAACGAGCTCGCGCCCACAAATAAATGCTCCTATCTCATAATTTAAGTAATATCTTCAAAGAAACTACTATCCCACAACATTCAGTAAAGCGTCCCAGTCTTTTCAAAAGTTTATTTTCATCAAATTGAGATCTTGTTTAGACTTGATAGCGACCAGTCGCGCTGGCTCACGGCCGTCGCCGCCGCGAGACACTAGTCTTATAGTTTGTGAGGTAGGCTTAGTCATGATCTAATGAAAGCGCCTTGTTAGAAAATACCGATTAATAAAATGAGATCTTTCATTACAATTACAAATATTAATATAAAGACGATAAAACTAGAATTACATACATTATACAACAAATTATTAACTTTTGTACAACACCATCCGTCGTCAATGAGGTGTTCGTATTCTATGGTCGTCGGTTATTGTTTAACACAATATTGATTATTAGCACGTAGCATGCGGTATGCGGTACAATGAAGCAACCCTGCCAGTCTGCTGTCCGTACCCTCGCCACACTCGTCCACCCAGCGCGGCACAACATCCATGACTCATTACATCTGACAACGTTATTGTTCGAGATAAACTTATTATGCAAACAATATAAATATGGATCTGAATTTCAAGCAAATACGAAAATTATGTATCTTGACTTAGTATAATATTTATATAAAATTAATTGGATTTTGATATGGCCATGCATTTGTCGTTATGTTTCATAACGATATATGTATATCAATCACAGACACTACTTGTTATGTATGTTTACCGTTTTAGTTTTTCAGCGTTTAATTTTTGAGTATACAACAACTATACATTTTTCTTACCAATAACGCACTTATTTGTCTAAAACATATATTTCTTTTATTCAAGCTTCATACCTACTCTGACCAATAACTACAAAATATCACAGACTGTGTGTTTATTATGTATACTTCTTCTCATAGAAAAGTTATGTGTATCACACATGGACGTCAAAAGCTAAATAGATGACACATTAACCATGATCATTATACATATTTCATTTATATTTTACAATATATACTTATCAATTATCAACATTTATATTAGATCAAATTATTTGTCAGAAGAGTTTGCCAGTACAGTTCAGCGAAGCGATCGCGAGCCCGGCGTCCGCGGGCGCGAGCGGGGGCCGCGGGCGACACTATGACATCGTCATGGATATGTCTGCAGTCACAACCATCGGAGGAGAATGGAACTCTGACATGACTGCGTCCTTCACAAACATAATCACTCAGAATACTCGTATAGAAAGAAATCAGTCGAGATTTAAGCACACGTCAGCCCATTACTACTACCTACTATCTAACATTCATTGTACCTTTTGTTTTGTTTTTTTTCTTTATATATATATGCACTGCCACGTGTCTTATTAGACTGGCGATAAAATCTCATTGGTTATCACAATATCTAACCTACTTTAAGATCTGGTACAAACTTACACATTGTTATTTTTGTGCTCATTATTTAAAAAAAAAATGTTTAACTCCATGGTTGTGGAATATAAAATTATAATATTGTTTAAAAGTCGTGTAAGTATGTCTAAAGCGTTTTACTTTGTATGCCGTATATTGTAAAATTCGTGTACCATAGAGGACTAAGAAGCGAACGCGGCGGCGTGCGGCCGCGTGCCTTCGTTTGTGACACTTCAGGTTAGTCATGGAGCATAACGTTCAACTTCGACTAAGTTACATACATATTTACAACATTGTACACGAACGCGTACAGAAGCACCCGACAGTAAAAAGCACCTAGAGTTCTCCAATAGAATTTCATAAGCGTACTATTATGGACTGCCGATCGCTGCAGAAACCACGCAAAATAACAATAGTGCATGCCGCGACATGCAACCGAACTCACTGGGGCCGTTTATTATCTATCTACAACGTTTCTTCCGAGGAAGTAATCCTTTATAGCACTTGTCCATCCGTTCACTAACAGTTCAGTAGGTCCGGCACACAACGAAACTGAGTCAGAGACGAGCAGCGAGTTGCAACGATCACAACACCATCAGACAGTTCTCTAAATGTGCGAATACGAGACTGAGTTTCGTTTCAGCGTTTTTTGAGGGGAGGGGGGTTGTCCTCGCTGACGTCGGAGGCGGACCAGCGTCGCTTGCGCGCGTCCTCCTTGACGCTGAGGTTCTCGGGGTGCGTCTGCGGGGGCGCGGGCGCGGGCGGGTGGGGCCGGCGCGGCACCAGCGACACGCACACGTCGCCCACCTGCAGCCGCTGCACGTGCAGCCCGTACTGCGCCAGCGTGCGCTCCGGCTTGCACGACGCCCAGCCGCGCCCGTACACGAAGAACGGGTGCTCCACCGTCGATTCCAGCTCCACCTGCAATTTATAACGGTTGGATTAATTACACTGCTTTACACCCGGTTTCTGAGAGCCTGATCAACGTAAAAATAAAGTAATGAGGTGTCAAATGTCTTGTTATGTATCAATTAATGTGCCTAAAGCATGATCAACGACTTTGATTCGACTTTGATAACCCTTAACCTTTTAACTACCGTAATTTCAGTCACGACAAGACAATAGGTGTGCGGACCGATGTCCTCTTGGGGCTTAATGAACTAATAGTTCAGTATAGGTCGTCAAATGGATCACAGTAAGAGTTCGTGGTAGGGCCTCTCGTCAACAATCACACAAGGCCACATGGCCTTTAAACAGCGAGGTTGCCGAATCTACCTGCAAAGTGTATCTCTTAAGGAATGCTTTGGTACCTGTGAGCGGCTCCTGTCGTAGGTGAGCGTGAGGGCGAGGCGGTCGCCGCGCTCGTCGAGCCGCAGCAGCGTGCACTGCGTGAGCGCCAGGTCACCGCTGCGGTCGGCGCTCATCACGAAGTCCTCCGTGCGCATCTCCTCCACGCGCCGCAGCGACCCGTCCTCCAGCCGGATCAGCGCGCCGCGGCAGAAGTACGGCGCTGGCGCTCCCCGCTCTGGTGACGTAGGAGGCTCCTGGAATCATGGCACACATCTATTAGTTTAACAACGATAAAAGATACGAACGCTTTTAAAATGTGAACGAGGAAACATTTTCTGCCGATAGGAACATTTGAATTCTATCTTGTCAGCTTTGCCGTGACTGCACACCTAATTTAATTTTGGCTTGTTAGAGAAGGCTTTTGCTACTGACTGCTTTTGAGATACCCTTTGCTATTATTTTGCTGATAAATTTGATGTGATAAATGTGTGAATATTACCTCTCGGGGTGGTAGTACAGGCGCAGGCGCAGACACGGGCGGTGAGTGCGGCGCGGGCGCGGGCGGCACGAAGCCGGAGGTGGCGCGCGGCCGCACCGGATAGCTGGACGGCGGCGGCTGCGGCGGCGCGCGCGTGCGGTACAGGTACGACGCGTACGACGCCGGGTGCGCCAGGAACGGCGGGTAGGCGCCCGGCACCGCTGGGAACGGCGCCGAGGGCGCTGGTGGCGCGGCCATGGCATCGCGCGGGCGCCGCGGCGGGTACCGCGCGTAGGGCCGCGGCGGCGGCGCCAGGAACTCGGGCGTCATGCCGGCCGGCGGCTGCGGGTACAGGTTCAGCTGCCCGAGCTGCCCCAGCTGGGCCAGCGCCTCGCTGGGGAGGCTGGCTGAGATCATCGGACGGGCTGGAAGCAAGGAAACGGCTCTGTTAGTCAGCAATCAAATCAATTGAATAGCATTCGCATGTCAACATTTATTACTCTAAGAATGTGTTGAAATTGCTGAAGGGTCGACACAAATCATATTAAGGAAGAAGTATCAGTAGAAACACATTAAAACACTGATTAATAACAAACTAGATCGCAGCAAGAAGCGCTGTCTTGACAGCGATAGTTAACGTCCAGCATCTGCATCAGATCGAGTGTTTAGTATCGCGACAAGATAAGAATGTGGAGCGCCCGACGTCAACATTATAAATAGATTTTATTCACGTACATAAAAGTTAGTAATTCAGTGTGCACGCCACATGACGTGGACTAGTCTGTCGTATAAACACGGCTTTCGTTCTATTTTTAGGGTACGGTCTACCATACACATAAAACGATCTTTGTTGCTTTATCGTCGCCACTACGCGTTACCCGGAGCTGGTCCAACTGGCCGACGTGGAATAAACGCCGCTCATGATAAATTGTTGTTACTTCATACCACAAACTTGCACATTACTGAAACATATTATTATAGCTGTCTGGTATAAATTTAGCCTAGAGTGGGCGCGGAAAGTTTACTTAAATAATTGTAAAACCAAACAGCTATTTTGAATTATTCTTTTTATAATGAGACGGACTTTTTCAGCCAGTTTTCCCTGAAAAAAAGCTCTTTTGTTTTCTTTGTATCGTTGCTCTATTTATTGGGTAATTTTAATGAGCTTTTCAACGTAGGCTTATAAAAGGCGTCCTAATAAAATATGTAATTTAATTGCTTCAAATTGCTCTTATTATTTTATGATCCTCTGAATTACAGGATCTTATCTGAATTCGGGAAAGCGCGTCAAAATAATATAATTTTCTACAATTTTGACGCAAACTAAACAGAGCTTGTGCTGTGAGTAATAGACAACTGATAAACATACTTAAATATTTCTAAATAACATAGAAATTATAGACAAATTACACTCAGACACAGAACAAAATGATCACGCTCATCACACAAACATATGTCCTGAATGGGAATTAAACCCAAAAAACAAAATAGCTTTAGTGTCGAAAAATGATACAATGATACAAGAATAATTTAAACAAAAGTAGGCATGTCTGTAATCTTCAAAACGAAGCACCAATACCGTAGTGTAGATAAATATTTTCTAATTTCAGCAGCCATACGTTAGCACAAGGTTATCTCAACCGATACAACGGTTTCTCGGCTGTTTGGGTACTTATCACTCTTACATTAAACACGTGTACGCGAGTAAATATTTTTCTACTTTGTTTGATTTTTCTACACTACGGGTTTTGTTTCATAACGTTAAAATATGCGTTACGTTAACGTTAATGTAATCAGACGTCGAAGTTCGTAACGTAAATCTCTTACAATAATAAGATAAACATTTGAATAAGTGGTTATTCTAATAGATTGTTATTGCAGCTTTAAATTGTCGGTCAAACGATACGTAATAGTGAATAGAACTTAAGTTTATAAATAACACTGTAGTCTCGTAAGTTTATTTTATTTTATTTCTAGCTTTTGCCCGCGGCTTCGCTCCCGGCAACAGATTATTCTACTCTACCCTACCCTACTCTACCCTATTCTACCCTACTCTACCCTACTCTACCCTACTCTACCCTACTCTACCCCACTCTACCCTACTCTAACCTACTCTACCCTACTCTACCCTACTCCACCCTACTCTAAAAAAAAAAGTAAAAAAAAAGTATCCTATGTCATTCTCCTGGCTCTAAACTACCTCCTTGCCAATTTTCAGCTAAATCGGTTCAGCCGATCTCGACCTGCCCCAGCTTCGCACGGGCGCTATGGTGATATTAAATATATTATAACGTTACATATAAACCTTCCTCTTGAATCACTCAATCTATTAAAAAAAACTGCATCAATATCCATTGCGTAGTTTTAAAGATCTAAGCATACTTAGGGACAGCGGAGAGCGACTTTGTTTTATACTATTCAATGATTATTAGTTTCGGGGTTTTATCCACTAGGATACGTCAATCCCATTCATTGTAGATACCTTAAACAATATAAATATTTTTACTGCTAGATGATAATATCTTCTCAAACATACTTTTTTTTCCAATTTTTCCCTCTCAGACTCATTTTTAAGATACTCCATCAATAAATTGCGTCCTCGATTTTTTTTTTAGCTCTTATTTGTTTTCTTAACAAAAATATTATTTCAGAAGTACATGTACGTTAATAAGTAGTTGTAAGAAATAAATTGAGAGGGTCGTCAGCATTCCTGTGCGTGTTAGTACTGCAGGCGATAATTTGAAGAACAAAGAATGCGCCGACGCACCTGCGCAAACAATAAGCTCTTTTCCAGTTAGCACTCCTCTCGCTGTAGGGGATGACTAGCGCGAGCTGTACAATGTATGTAGTTGACAAAAAAATTGTTAGCAAGGAACTCGATAGAACGTGCTGTCACGCTCACTTTACTTTAGAAAAAAGATAAAATGAAATGCATTTTTCTTGCACACGAAACTTAAAAACTTTTTCATTTAAACACAAAAGAAAAAGAAAGATAATGGATTTATTTGGCACAAAACGAGCTATACTAACACTAGTTAGGTATAACTGAAACAAAAAATAGGAAAAATAGAATAGAACGTTAAATAGATCCAGTTTTAAATACTAGGCAACCATGCCTGGCCCTGGTCACTGGTCTAATCACACTTCTAAATACACCACGTAGTTACCTATTTCAGTGTTTCAGCTGCAATCTCAGTAACGTTACATAATTCTCGATAAAAGCCGTCAAAAGATGTGAAACTCGATAGGTATCGAAACATTACACAAGCCTAGGCTTTCTAGACTTAGTCACGAACCTTGCGTGACCTTGCTGGCCGTGTAAAACTGTTTCAGGCAGCCTGAAGAAAAGCCAGTCATGCCTCAAGGAAAATCTTGCTCATTTTGTAAAGTATTGCAGTGACATAACTAAACGTATCTCAAGGAAACATCGCAGAGATAGGTATCGGTCCATAGCTACTTCATTTTTCCTTATCAGTCTGGTTTCATGGAAAAACAAGAAACAATATAGCTATGAATATATTAAGGCTGTGCTTCGTACCGCATTCTCGGCTGATTCAGTCAACAGCACAACGCGTGTAATGTGTGCAAAATTACAAACATAGTTAATTTCGTTACGTAATGGCCAAAAGCGTGAAGTTTTTCACTCACATTGAAATAGCGTGTTTGTGTTTAAAGTTAAATTTCGCGAATGAGGAAACAAGATCGCATACATTGTTTGCGACAGTGACTCACAAAAACAATGAGAGATCGAGTGTCGTGACTAAGGCTTTAAAAATTCAAGTCAATTAGCTAGCTCTCAGCCACGGTTGAGTGTCGGCAGCTCGGCACCTCGGCACGATGCGCCGCGCCGCAGCGCAGCCTAACTCTCAATAGCCGACTATTTTTAATTCTCGTTTTTAACAGAAAGCTGCCACAGAGTAGCAAAGCCAATGATAGGCACCTAATTACATAATAGATCACGATGTTGTTCGATGCTAAACACACAATATTTAAGGTCACGTTGTCAATGATATAAGTCATTAATAAAACACTTTTAAAAAACTCGAGATTAGTTTCTCACCTTTTAAATGTTCGAGTGAGCGGTGATTAATCAAACAGTAGGCATGTGTACGTCTGCGACCTTTAAATAGTTCCACAGTCCAACAAAACATAAAATAGATTTGATCGTTCGGATATAATGGAATGCTAGTATAAATAAATATGAAGAACGTTCTAATTGTGTGAGTTTGTGGCGCGCTGTCTGTCGGTGTGATCGTATCGGCGTAGGCGCAGCAGCAAGGCCGCGAGTTCGGCGGCCGCGCGGTAAAAAACCTCGTATGAATGGCGAGCCAAATTCGCGAGCGATCTCGGCGGAAGCGCTTACATCACGCGCTCTCAACATGGCCGCCGTAACGCTCAACTAATTATTATTTGTGAAAATATTTGACAACCGCAAATATGCTTTTTGTATGAACAGTCGCAAGTAGAGCGCGATTGCGCCTTATTTGAGACTTTTGTTTGCATGACAGGCGTGCCACGATGGCATTGATCTATGATTTGGGTTTTTCCGAAGTTTAGCATGTGATTTCGTTGATGGATCCATCCTATTAACACATTCTTTACACGCGGAACTTGCTCAAAATGTAGAAAGAGGTTAATCGCGTTGTGAGGTAATAAAGCCACGTCAAAAGAGAAACAGTAGCGCACCACTCCGAGATTTTTACGACAATTTATAAATACGCGGAAAGTTACGAGAGTATCGTTTATAAAGTAGCATAATAACACTATGGTGTTATTAGGCGGCGTGGCGGGTGGCTGGTGGCAGGGCGGGCGGCGGCGGGCGGTCGATAGGGCGCCGCCCGTAACCCACTTCCGACGCCCCTGACCTTGCCGCCGCCATTCACGCCGCGTCTTACAGCGCCCGCCATACCCCTCCCCTCTACCCCGCCCCGGCGGCGACCCCCCCACACCCCCCTGACACCCCCTCTCACCCACCGTCACGCACGCCGCCTTGCTGAAACTTACAAATGGTTGGATTATTTTGACTTTACGCTTGGTTCGATTCTCTGGGATGTTTATCAAACATCTGTTTATTCCGAGAAAGTTTTAACAAAACTTTAGGAAGTCCTGAATCGAACTGTTCAGCAAAATAAACAGAAGTGTGTTGTTTTAATAAGAACTAAAGAGATACTGTGGTAATAACGTAACACCTACAGGCTATGTTCCAGGTTATGTTGATTTTAACAATATTAGGTACTATCGGTAACTTAACAGAAATTATAAAGTAAACAAGATTATAAAACTGAAGTCATTTTATTTTAAATTAAATGAAATACAAGTCATATAAACAGTGGAACTTATCTCTCAAATTAATATTAGCACTCATTAGTACTGTTTCCCGATTATATTGTGACATAGCAGACATGTTTGCATTAGTTAATAAATTAATCGTACAGGAGCAGTGTCCAATCGGCGGGAATGCTATAATATGATATGAAACCCACCTGTTCCGGCCAGCTGTCGCGGACATTAGATCTAGGGCTGCCAATGCTGCCAGACGTGTGCTGTCCTTACGCAACGTCTGCTGCCCTAAATACCTTGTATATATTCGTCATTAACTCCACAGCAGCAGCCGGGACTTCACAATCTCTTACTTTTATAAGAAAATAAACAACAACAAATTTAATTATCCGAACAACAACCTAGAGATTAAAGAAAACATTTCTTTTCATCAAAAATGAATCCCTAAATTCTCGGCCTTTACATGTTTTTCTACGAAAAAAAAGGAGCTTGTCCATTAGTTGTTACGGAGTTTATTTGTAATGTGGTTTACGATTCTTAGGTAACCCTATTACCCTTGAATAGAAAAGAACCCAACCCTAACCAATGTAGCGAGTCGACATGCAAACGTTACATGCAATTGGTAATTACGTACATATGTAGGTGCGATAAGCATTACTTGACGCGGTGTGAACTCAGACATAAACAGTTAATTATATCCAGTCCACGTAGTATTGTTGCGAACGAATCTTCAATTGCGTTTATCCGAACTGAGCAATTGAGATTTGTACATTCTGTTCCTACTCTAGATAGTGAAGTAATGAAATGGATGGTTGTAATCTAGCGTGTGAATTTGTTTCACGCATAAAAATGTTATCGAATTAATCGATAACATTTATATTTCAACAGACTGTTCTTTTACTAGAAAGTAGGTAAAAGATCTGTCTTCATCCATCTAAAACATAATATTGGTCACTTGGGTATTGTAAGAATTCCGTCAACTCAAATGCTAATTCTTCTAGCTTTGTAATTGTCTCTTCTTTTGCATTCCTTGTGTCGGTGTCCAAAAAACGAATGTTGGTTAGTGCATAATGCATTGGTTCACTTATATTTTATCGTAGCAAGAGGGAGTGTGACTTTAACTGGATAAAAGTCACTAGTGTTTTTTCAATTGTATTTTACGTTCTAGGTTAGACATCCTCTACAAGTCTATGACAATTTATTTATACTGATCAGTTCGCGCTTTATATTTCTTAACTTAAGGCCAGACCTGTGTCCTTTTATTACGTTTTCAAGTTCCTTTTCCTTATTATTATTTTGCTAGTGTGTAAAATAGCAAATCTTTGTTCCGAGGTTGATTCCTGAGTTTTTGAAGCAGACAGCATAAAATCTAGTTTTGATAGTAACTTACCTTTAAAAGTGTCTTTGGAGGTTGATGTTTTTCTGGTTTCTCAGGGTGGTTGGCAATATTTATAAGTGATACGATCAAGTTGTACTATCTAATGAAAGCCGGTTTGTTTTGGATGTGTGTGTAAGTTTCTGTACACAGTTTTGCTGTGTGCTTCTATGAAACTGCGTGCTCCAAGCCAAAGAAAAAAGTGTACGTGAACCTACACACGTTCGTGAGATAGAACAACAGTTTCTATTCTCTTGTACATAGCTGCTAGTCTTATATGTATCTTTGTTATCTGTCGCTGTCCAATTAGTATTTCCTATGATAACATCACTTACAGTGCGATTGCACACTACATGTGCGTCCTATTGACAAACAAAACGTGGATTGACGTTTACGCTTCCCTTTAACTCAAGTGATAGGTAACATATTTATCAGCCACAGCTTTACGTAACGTATTGAGAATTATGTGTGGTATTAGCATCCATTAGTTTAGTCAAACAACATACATGATTGACGTCAATGTGGCTATTATAAATTAAATACACCTAATCTTAGTCACTGGTTGATAGACGAGATTTGAGGCCAATTTCAAAAGATCTTTCAATAATTTCACGGCTTAAACCGTATCTATATAATCCATAAAATGAAGTGGCTATTACATCTCGACAAAAAGTGTTATTTTATTTTTTACGCTGTGATCTTTAAGTTGCACTGGGGCGTTTTGTGTTGAGAAAATGAATTTGTAAGTGAACATCAGTATTTCTCTTACAATGTAGTAGTGTGGCGGACTAACACTTAAATATTTACATTTCAACGTTTATGTTTAACCCAAGGAAAACACATTAACTCAGATCACTCACCACCACATTTGCATGTGCAAAGTGATATAAAAAATGAGTACTGAGTCAGAAAGGTTTCATTACTGACAAAGTATAATTTTGCGCACACCCCTGTTCTTTTTTATGTTTATTGAATGAGGATCCTTGAGCCCCTATGTGCAAAATATCAACCATGTCTTGAAAATAATGAGAATATTTATTTGAATATGTTAAAATTTTTGTACAGAAATCCGTTGTGGCAGTCATGTGACAACTGCGTCTCAGTAATTCGATGGATTCCAGGAGGAATTCCTTTTTTTAGAAGTCAGAGGGGAGTAATATTGAGTTTGAATCAGTAGCGTGGCGATAAAGAGGAACAATTTATAAATGTGTACGTGTTGTTGAGGTTCTCTTGCGAGACTGGCGAGGCTGAATGAACCGAGGTAGTCACGCGACGCCTGTTACGTAAAGGCGAGTTTCCACAATATTACTTAGCTTACTTGTTTGCGGTAAAAAGGCAACTGACGTGTTAATTGCATTGCAGTATTGCTAATTGTAATATTAACTTGCATTTTGATTCGTATCGAGAAACCGGCTCCGGTGCGTTAAGGACAGTTATTTCGAGTTTCATTTGCAGTATCGCACGTGTGTGTACTTGTGGTTATAACAAAATTGAGGCAAAAACTGCAGGTCAATGTTCTCATAATATTCATTTGAAAAGCAAAAGATAGGTATTACTTCGTCAGTAATGTTAGGTGCAGAGCGAAATACTTATGCTTTATGTTATCGTGTGTTCACGATTGTTCTCAAAGAACAAGAAGCTATTTCACGATATAAAAGGCAATCAGAAGGCAATCACAAGCAGTGGTGTACGAGCTGACTAGTTTTAATAATGACAAGGTGGTGAACTAAATTATCTCGCGTAATTGCCGGTTCTGATGGCCGCGGTTTGCGTCGAACCTACAAGGAGGCGGTGTATTCGCTTACGACCAATTTGGAGTCCAACAACAGTTTTATTGAGTGTATCACGCAATAGGAGAGCCGAGGCAAACAACCCCGCCTACACTCGCGACTCGCGACGTTACACCGACAGACTTCTATTTACATACACGTCAGGGTTGCCAGATAAATCGTGTGTAACAACGTAAATATCGTTTATTATGAGATGGAAGTAACGTTCAAAAATACGATTTTAGCATTGAATCTATTTTCGTTTACGTCAGCGTTAGTTAATCAGCATGCTTGAATGACGTAGGGAATGTTAGTTATATGAAGATAAACGATGACGAAGATATTCGCCAATGTTTTCCTCAAAGTGATAGAGACGGAAGTTGAAGAATGTTAACCTCTGGCAACCCTGTGTGTCCATTATAGTTAAGTTGCGGCCACCGTCGCCCACGCGGCTACACACCGACAAAGTGGTGTTAATGTGTGCGCCACCTGTGTGCACAGGCGCCATCAATACGCCAAGCGAATCGTATGAAAAACTAGCGCTGATTAATTTGTATTTGTAAAGGCAGTTTCAATTATCTTGCATGTTCTCGAGATAGGAGCGATGTCGATCTACGGCTTACAGTGTGCGCTGGCTACTCAACAATTTAACTTTGTAAATGTATTTATTTGGGCTTTCAGTAAATATTTTGCTTCGAGACAATAAGGAATGGTCCTAATTTTAAAGTCTGCGGAAACTTGTGGGTGTTGTTTGTTGAATTATTTAGAAAGAAAGCAGCTTTGAGACATTTTAAATTCAAAGAAACTATTTAGCGTAAACATTGAATCGAATTGCTGCAGTATTAGCATTAATTAGCGAGTTCAATGACCGTTACCGAACTATGTATTACATTTTTACCATTCCGGTTCATTGCAGTGACACTATAGAATTTGTCAATGAATTTCATTAATTAATTTATGCACATAGCTGCAACTGTGTCAACAAAAATACTGACTTCACAATGCGGGCAAATGTTTGAATGTGTCTTGTGATGGGACCATATTGAAATTATGACATGGTCAGTGTACACTTTTGGCACATTAACTGTTTTTGAACGGTTTACTCTTGAAATATTGACTTATTTTTTGTGAGTGTAGACTATGGTAATAATGAAACGTTATTGTGTAGGTTAAATAAGAAATCGAACCGAAATAATATTTGTAAGCCATCGTACAAATATTTGGTAGGTCGCATACACTTTTCCAGTCTTGTGTAGGAAGAAATTTTGTTATACAAACAGGAAAAAGACGTTAATGCGTGGCCATTTTTCATCTTTGTGTTACATACCTATGTAAAATTAAAGAAGGCTTATTTTCTAAAGCATAATAAACACTATCTTAAAAATATATCTATCTAGTGAAAAAAAAACGTTAATGCCAAGGATTAGACCTACGCTAAATGTAAACTTTTCTTTAACAGTGTCAGAACAGTCTTTCACGTTTTTATTGGAAAACTTTAGAGACTACTATGATAAAAAACTATTTTTAGCATTTTAGTTTTACATATTAACAATTAATAAAGCTTCCATAAGAAAATAGCAATTTAAGTTCTATACATATTATAGAAACTAGCTGTGCCCGCGACTTCGTCCGCGTGGAATAGTTATTTTGGGCATCATATTTATTTTTGCAAACAACTTCCTCAGCTTTATAAATTATAGCTGTTACCCACGACTTTGCCCGTGTCAATTTCTGTTATTATTTCAGACAATTTAGTTTTTAAAAGAACATAATTATCTAAAAGTACTTCATAGAGCTACACCCCCCCTTGGGCACGCCATAATCTTGGCAGTAAGTCCCCTCTTTGAGGCGTGGTTGGATAGACATCACGGCGTCCTCACCTTCCGCATGACGCAGGTTCTCACCGGACGTGGGAAGTTCAGGAGATTCCTGCGCCGGATTCGTGCGGAAGAGACGCCCGGGTGTCACCACTGGGTGGCCAGCACGGAGGACACGGTGGAGCACACGGTGGAGGTGTGCACTGCTTGAGAAGAGCATCGCCGTGTCCTCGTGGGGGTGATCGGCGGCGGCGACCTCTCGCGCCGGGCCTTGGTTCAGGCCATGGTCCGCAGCGAAGAAGAATGGCAAGCGGTCGTCTCCTTCTGCGAAGCAGTAATGCTCGTAAAGGAGGAGGCCGACCGCATAAGGCAAGGGCAAAAGCGCCCTCGCCGTAGCCGTCGCCGCCGCGATCCTGCCGATATCCGGCCACCGTAGACGCTGGCTAGTGGACGGTGAGCAATGGGTAGCTCGCCGTCCTGTTGTCTGGTAACAGTCCAAACCGAGACCAAGTCGTCGACGGCGTGCACTGCTCCCGCGCGCCTCAAGGTGTTGTCAGAAAACTGTGGGGCTCTTCAGGGTCGAAACCTCCTGCAGCCGAGGGTTGGTGCGAAAGCGTTATACCGGGGCTCTGGGAATAAGGCAAGGGAGAAACGTGGTAGGTTGTTTAGTCAGTAAGAGTCTGACGCTGTTTCCCGCTCCGCCCAAGAGAACAAAAAAAAAAACTCTCCGCGCCGCCCGCTAGCAACCCCTCTCCCTCTCCTCGCCCGTCGGCCAGACGCAGCGTCATATTTTGCACATCATGCGACGCGTGTGAATTTTATATCGGAGTTATTTTAAAATTGTAATATCTTCTAAGATGTTCATTGAAAATAAGTGATGTCAAAGACAATTTTGTTCACAATTACATACTCTTAATCAACAACACATTTATTTGGATAAAGTTTAATATTACTATGTTGACACAACTCTAACAAATAATTGGTAATAATGCATTAATTTCGGCCAAATTTTATACCCATAAAAACGGTTCGAGTGAGTTAACCTTAAAAGATAGACATATACTGTCGCGGACATTTTTTTAGATCATTTTAAGAGGAATAATTCTTTCCTACATATTTTTTTGGTATCTTCTACCGTTTTCGCAGCGCACGCAACGGAAGCCCTCAAAGATGAATATTTTCCCCCGTTTTTTCCACATTTTCCATTAATTCTTCGGTCCTATAAGTCACAGCGTGATGTTATATACCCTAAAGCCTTCCTCGATAAATGATCTATTCAACACAAAAATAATTTTTCAAATCGAACCAGTAGTTCCTGAGATTAGCGCGTTCAAACAAACAAACAAACACTTCAGCTTTATAATATTAGTATAGATGTACTTATTTTATAAGTATACTAGCAACCCGCCGTCGCTTCGCACGAGTGCAATACTGATATTTAATATGTTATGCATATATTATACATATAAATCTTCCTCTTGAATCACTCTTGATATCTATTAAAAAACCGTATCAAAATCCGTTGCGTAGTTTTAAAGAAGTCATCCAATCATTAGACCTACCTACCTCTTGGGTCTAATGATCAAGTTTTCTCCTTCTAGGGCCTATAGGCTGAAGACTTGACTAAGCGAGTCAAACAAATCCAAAATCCGTCGTTTTTTATATGAGTTCCTATAGCCGCCTATTATTGGCTCCATCATCAGACCCAAAAAAATATCTAGAACGACTTCTTGACAAGACGAATCAATCAAGCCTAACCTCGATGGGGTTATGTTGTTGTATTTCAGAGTTCATTCGAGCTTCATTATCAAATCAGCTTTATTTCATAATAATATGGTATACAATTTCAACTCAATCGGAAACCGGGAAGATGCTAAAATTTAACTTGCAAGATAATGTTCCGAACAGACAAACATCAGGACGAGTGAAACTAAATATAAGCTAGTAAAATGTGCATTAGTGGAATATGTGTTCGAGGAATTTTCGGGAGAATCAAAACATTGTAGAAAACGTGCGGATGTGATACGGTTGTCAAGTCCACCCACGTTAGCCGTTGCTAAATGGACTTTATTTGACTGCATTAGATACCTACACGGAAAATAGCCTTTTGAAATCCGGGTCACTTCTAATTTTAAACCCTCTTCCCTGTGCCATTTATATCGGCTCTTTTTAACAAGCTCTGCTTTCATCGCAGCTTTGTGTTTTATTTGAAAATATTGTACCTAGATTTCAGACCGGTGCCGTAGCTCTACTATACCGATATTTCAAATAATTCTAGCATGATTAATATTTACGTCGAGTAGGTGTATGAAGTTGATAAATTTTAAGAAATAAAAATAATGACAGCTATTTTTATCACAGGACCCAAGCACCAGAGCGTTGGTATATTAGTAGGTATGGTCATTTTCAACCGCAGTAGGTGCCACCTACCCTACCTGACTAAAATTTTCCATTGATCCTTTAAAATGATGAAAATGAAGTGGCTGAACCGTGAAAATCTTGTACGGTTCACAGCCTACCGACACGGCCACTCAGAATAGCTTTTACATGTTACGACAAAAGTAAAAATACTTGTAGAGCCACTTTAGCGGCGGACATTGACGTGTGAAATGAGAAACAGAATAAAAATAATTGCTTATTTAGGCAAGCTTGATGGATTCTCACACAAAAGAAGTTTTAGTAAATGGCTACAGTTGTCTACTGATTAATATCTTTATACAATGAGCACTGTCAGAAAATGAATTTCTGAATCAGAGTTTACTTAAACGCTCGCTGTCGGCTCAAATATTTGAGTAATGAGCAATTTCACAAAAGCGCTATATTGATTTATTTTCATAATTCCCCACCCACTTCACGGAATTTGACGATAATAAATAAATTAATTAATATACTTGTTTATAACTGATAAAACAATATGTTACGTAAATAGTGAAATGTTGTATCTAATTATATAACATTTTTGGTCACGCGTTTCATGATCGAGCTTTATCTTATCTGGTGTTGAACGATTTTGAAGCAATAAATTTGTAAAGGTCGTCCACATAGTTGTGTTTGTCGGAACCGCGAGCCGCAGATTAAATTGGAATAGACTCGTTAGAGGGCAATGTGAAGGCCACGAAATGCTGTTCGATTAAAATAAAGTTGATTAATTTCACGAGCTATTCGGCGTTGAAATCGACTGTAATCAATCAGAGGGGTGTGAGTGACGCAATCGATGATCTCCTGTCCGGTAGCCTTTTGATGGAATGGTTATACGTGACAATAGGACCTAGTATGGCGGACGCAGCAGCAGGACACAACACTGCTCACGTTCTTCGTACCGCAATCATTATGCCACGTGGACAGGATATGATATAACCTACTAATATATCTTGTAACAAGATGTCTTAGTAGGTTATATATTTTCTATCTTAAATCACAAATAATCCTAAATAAATATTGTCACATTAACGATTTAAGATAGAAAATCATCCAATGACTACTCCGCTTATTTAAGGCGGAGCAGGAGGGTGTGTGGAGATTATTAATCAATAAAACTACAACGATGCTCCTTCTAGATGCACTTTCCGTTCCAGGATCAGGGTTTCCCTTTTGAAAGTTAGCCCTGGTTCAAATTAACGAAGCGTTTGCAATCCTTTTTATTACCTCTATTTCATTTCTAAGGTACAGTACCTTAAGGTAGTAGATCTGCGAATTTTAGCGCTTGAAAACTCCTAAAAAATAAATGCAATTTGCAGTTGTTATTGCTGTTAAAAACTGTTATTGGCATTTATTTGAAAATCTTTAACTGAAACTTCGGACTCGCCAAGATCCCACGGCCGTATTAAAAGGTAAAAAAAGATAAAAGATTTTTATTTCATCTAACATTGCGTACATAATATAAATTAAGGCAACCCCAGTAAGTTACAAAAGCACTTGTGTTGGGGCTGTCTCGTTTCTACAAAAATAATAATAATAATATTTGTTGCATTATTCAACACTAGCTTTTGCCCGCGGCTTCGCCCGCGTGGGTTTGGGGTTTCCGGGATAAAAAGTAGCCTATGTGCTATTCCGGAGTGTGTGTGTCCTATGCCTGTGCCAAATTTCATTCAAATCCATTCAGTAGTTTTTACGTGAAAGAGTAACAAACATCCATACATCCATACTTACAAACTTTCGCCTTTATAATAGTAGTAGGATTGATCGAAAAATAGTGGCGCTGCAACACAAGGCAAATTAAGGAACAGTGGAATTTAATCTGTAAAAGTCTGACAAACCCTCATGCTCCACTAAGAGTGGAAAGGAGTCATTTGTGAATTTCCGGGTAAAAAAAACTAATTCACAAATAATTACTGCTATCAATTGCGATTGATTTATCAGAATCCATTGAATATTCTATTGAAGGCAAGCAATGACTAATGCAAAGTATCAATCACATTTTCAGTCAATGACTGAAGATTAATTGATTAGAAAGAAATAGATAGGGTTTTGTTACATAGAATTATGTCCGGATACTACGATTTATTATTTTTCAATAGATATTGTAGTTTTTTTTTTATTATGTACTAGCGACCCGCCCCAGCTTCACTCGGTATTGAATATATTATGCATGTATTATACACATAAACCTTCTTCTTGAATCACTCTATCTATTAAAAAAACCGCATCAAAATCCGTTGCGTACTTTTAAAGATCTAAGCATACATAGGGACAGGGGTAACTTTGTTTTATACTATGTAAACTCGCATTTGGCCTCTATCTCACCTGATGGTAAGCGATGATGTGGTTGGTCGACGATGGAGCACGCTTGCTTGAAGTAACCTATTCACTCTTAACTTAAAGATTTTTTTCGTAGAAATTTTATTTCTTATCAAAAATTTGCCATCCATCGCCGTTAAATTGTGTTTTTGCCATCAACAAATAAATTGTATGGTATTTATCATTTAATATTATCCCTGTAGGTTAATTGGGGCCATGTCTAAAAGGAAATCAAGCGATTAAACGGTTATATATCGGGATAAACCGTTTAATTTAATACCTAACCGAAAAACGTTTTCCTCTTATGTGACATTTAATGAGTATTAATAGATAAAGGGAACGCGATTAGTAAATGGTAACTACCTAATGCAAAAAAGGAAACTGTGCAAAATACTAATGAACGAAATAATTGGCAAGTTAGTAGGAAAAAATAATTATTTGGGGAGGTACATAGGTAGTCCTATCAATAGGTATAGGAATATATAAAAAAACCTATAACATATATCATTTACTTCATCATCATCATCCTACCCTTATCCCATATTACTTGGGTTCGGCGCAACATGTTTTTTTCTTCCACTCTGTCCTGTCATCCGTCACACTAACTCCCTTTTCTTTCATATCACTCCTCACACTATCCATCCATCTCTTCTTCGGCCTCCGTCTTCCTCTCCATCCATCTACGTGTAAACTCAAAACATATATTATTTACTTATAGATAATTAAATTGACTGCTCATAAAATTAGATAGGTACTTAAGTAGATACCTAGGTAACTGTCTAATTTTATGAACAGTAAATTTTCACGTCACGATTTTCCGTTCAGCATAGAAAACAACGAAGTGTTGATTAGATTGTATAAGAAAGAAGCAGTTCAAAATTTTGCAACTCAATTTTAGGCAAAATTTGTTAGAGATCCGAAGACAAAAATATAAGGTTAATGGTCTGAATCTTTAGGGCTTGACTTTTCTGTAATCATGAATAACACTTGCAAAATACAGCAAACGCTTAAAAATCGAGATCGTTAATTCACTAACGTTATTTCCTCCCACAATGTCGCAAATAACGTGTCCGGTTGCCAAACACTTTCGGATAATAAGCACGCTTATCCGAGAATAGCGGGCATCAATCAAACAGCGCGTCAATGCTCAATAGACAGTGTTTGTGCCAAGTAGCAAGCTTTCCCTGGCAGGCGGCCGGCACCCGGCCAGGGGACGCCACGCTGCCCCGTTCATTCCTCACACACACCTAAATTTGCTGTCCAAACCTTTTATTTTTTTTTTGGGAAATCATTCAATAACTTTCCCCCCTCTAGTGCTAAAACCACAACTGTATCCATCAATTCCTCTTTGCGATCTAGGACCACATGATCCCTTTCAGAAATTCACCAGACTCTAGCAGCCCTAATACCCCTCTACGGTTATATCTAAGAGTTCAACATATTACTCGTATATGCAAATATTGTGCTCCGATAATAACAATTATTGTTAATTCTCCAAGGGTCACACAGTTATCGATCACGCAGATTGTTGTGTTAATTAAAAGCTTTGTTTTATGTTTGCTACATGAATAATATTTAACACCTAAATATATGCATGATTTACACTTATGACTTGCTATCGCGCCCGGTTGGAACTGAGTAGAAAGTAAGTTGATAAATGACTCGCCTTACAAAGTGTTTGCGTGTCCTATTTTGCAATATATTTGCAAACATATCGATGCTGACCTCGTGTGAACAGTTATTGCTTCTCTATTTAGATTCCATTCGTGATTGTTACACGCGTAGGCTAACGCTGTCGTCCCTTGAATATAAAGAGCAGATCTTAGTGGCCGCGTGACTAACCTGCCAGGAGGAATTACCATCGATTGTATGCTAAGCAGCGGTAACCGCGGCTAGCCACTACCATTGATCGGCCGACAGTTCCTCGCGGCGATAGGAACCAACGTGATTACCAAATGCCAAATACATCTATAATGGCCTTGTCGCCCTAAAAGTCTCGGTATACGCACCAAACACAGTTGCCATCTGTAATTAGCAAACGGAACTCATGAGTAAGTCTATTCATCGGACACCGCATTACGTAATAGTTTATTATTGTGCTATTATGCATTTTGTGGTTTCGATTGTGCTTGCGGACTGCAGTGCTTCAATGAGGTTGACTTGGTAACAAGGACTGTTGACATAAACGGAATAGCCAACCTGCTAAACACGTGTCTCAAATGGACTTTCAACTTCTTACGTTGAACTCTACGTCGGAGAAATTTCAAGAAGTTTTCCATGAACTTTATATCGATTGGATTTCTCTTGGAGGCTTAGTGGTTTTAGCACTATTAGACTAACTTATTAGTATATCATAACATATCAGTGTAAGCTTTCAATAATTCAGCTCAAAGACGTACCAAGGTTAAATGAATGTTACTTTTGATTGATTCCGTGTTCAAAAAAAACTCATGTTCTTACATTTATGATTAAACAAAAGTGTCCATAATCTATACTAATATTATAAAGCTGAAGAGTTTGTTTGTTTGTTTGTTTGTTTGTTTGTTTGTTTGAACGCGCTAATCTCAGGAACTACTGGTTCGAATTGAAAAATTCTTTTTGTGTTGAATAGATCATTTATCGAGGAAGGCTTTAGGCTATATAACATCACGCTGTGACTTATAGGAGCGAGGAAACAATGGAAAATGTAGAAAAAACGGGAGAAAATATTCATCTTTGAGGGCTTCCGTTGCGTGCGCTGCGAAAACGGTAGAAGATACCAAAAAAATATGTACGAAAGAATTATTCCTCTTAAAATGATCTAAAAAAAAGTCCGCGACAGTATATGTCTATCTTTTAAGATTAACTCACTAGAACCGTTTTTATGGGAATCAAATTTGGCCGAAATTAATGCATGCAACCAATGAGTTGTATCAACATAATAATATTAATCTTTATCCAAATAAATGTGTTGTTGATTAAGAGTATGTAATTGTGAACAAAATTGTCTTTGACATCACTTATTTTCAATGAACATCTTAGAAGATATTACAATTTTAAAATAACTCCGATATTCACACGCGCCGCATGATGTGCAAAATATGACGCTGCGCCTGGCCAGCGGGCGAGGAGAGGGGTTGCTTGCGGGCGGCGCGGAGAGGTTTTTTTTATTGTAGGTAAAAATTATCCAATGACGATTCCCGCTCTTGGGCGGAGTGAGAAACAGTGTCGGACTCTTACTGACTAAACAACCTACCCCGTTCCTCCCTTGCCTTATTCCCAGAGCCCCGGTATAACGCTTTCGCACCAACCCTCGGCTGCAGGAGGCTTCGACCCTGAAGAGCCCCACAGTTTGCTGACAACACCTTGAGTCGCGCGGGAGCAACGCACGCCGTCGACGACTTGGTCTTGATCTGGACTGTTACCAGACAACCGGACGGCGAGCTACCCATTGCTCACCGTCCGCAAGCCAGCGTCGACGGCGGCCGGATATCGGCGGGATCGCGGCGGCGACGGCTACGGCGAGGGCGCTTTTGCCTTTGCCTTATGCGGTCGGCCTCCTCCTTTACGAGCATTACTGCTTCGCAGAAGGAGGCGACCGCTCGCCGTTCTTCTTCGCTGCGGACCATGGCCTGAACCAAGGCCCGGCGCGAGAGGTCGCCGCCGCCGATCACCCCCACGAGGACACGGCGATGCTCTTCTCAAGCGGGGCACACCTCCACCGTGTGCTCCACCGTGTCCTCCGTGCTGGCCACACAGTGGCGACACCCGGGCGTCTCTTCCGCACGAATCCGGCGCAGGAATCTCCTGAACTTCCCATGTCCGGTGAGAACCTGCGTCATGTCCTGCGTGATGTCTATCCAACCACGCCTCAAAGAGGGGACTTACCGCCGAGATTATGGCGTGCCCAAGTGGGGGCTGTATCTCTATGAAGTACTTTTAGATAATTATGTTCTTTTAAAAACTAAATTGTCTAAATTAATAACAGAAATTGATACGGGCAAAGTCGTGGGTAACAACTATAATTTATAAAGCTAAGGTTGTTTTCAAAAATAAATATGATGCCCAAAATAACTATTCCACGCGGACGAAGTCGCGGGCACAGCTAGTACTTAATATTAAATGTGTTATGGTGATGTAACGAATCACTCTGTTTTTCAACCGTTACCAATTTATCTGTAAAAAAAACAAATACTGTTATCAATGTTTATAAGTTCGGTTTTATTAAAATAGATCTTGTGGAGGCACGTGTACGGACTTATGCTGGCAACACAATACAAAAATGTAAACATTACGTCTTAACTTGGCGATTATTCTGGAAAATTCCAAACTTAGGAGGTCCTTGGCCCCTTGGCAACGTTATATCAGTAATAAACTCCTGATTTCATGTTCCGATATCTTCCCATTTACAGTATCAAGGTACTTGCAGTTGATTGAAAAACAAACATTGTGTAACCCAGTGAATATTACCTTGTTATCAGTGGCATGTTTGTGCACTTCCCGGGTTAATTCGAGTGAATTCGGCCACAGCGCTTAATATCTCTTGGATGTTTGTTTAACCGGCATTGGGTCAGATAAGATAATTCCTATAACAGCTGTTGTTGCCAACTGGTCGATTGCTATCAAGTGACCCGTGTTAAGATCGTCTGACCCGCCACGGCTCTTTGACGACAACGAATATTTTTAGCTGAGAACATTTGTTTTTATACTTGTATCGATGGCCTAGCTACTGCAGTGTTGCGAACTTTAAACTCGGAATGAAGGCCGCGCTACTTATGGAAATAGTCTGCGCATTAATAACTGTTTCAAGTTCTGCGAATCTCATCATGATGAATACTATCATTGTTCGTTTTAATCTATTCTCTAGGTCTTTTTGCAATAACCGGTCTATCTTTGTCACAGTCACAGTATTGCCTTGGTAGAAATTAATACTTTTTTTTTCTTTTTAATTTGCTTCGCTTTGATGTTGATGACAGAGATTTCATCACTACTATTGAAGACTATTGTGGACGGAACAACCGTGCTGCTCTAGATTTCCACTTGACCGAGTGCGGTTTGCAGATATTTTGTAGCTTATTAAATATTTCGCCGATAACTTGTTCCGATACCGCCGGTCACGTACTCACTCGTCGATACACACACAGATAATATTGAGAATAACAAAAAGCGAACAGACCACACTCTGCACTAGAACAAGTCCATTTTGAGCAAGATATCGGGTCGTGTTCTGACTAATTACCTATAATCGCACCTTCATGTCAAAAAAACAAAACAAGCGCTTTAGTTGCGATGGTACTTGTTAAACGATTAACTAGCGATAACATTGACAAGTAACACGGATGAAGAATCACCCAGTAAACAAGAAATACTACTTTTATCACTTTTTACGGGCACTACGAATAGAATCAATTAGCCAACAAACAGTTTTTAATTCAAATTATCAACAGAAACGTCGTCGTGACCGAGGTCGACATAGAAACAAGGTGCGTTGTCAATTTGAAGAGTAAACAATAAATATTTGGAAGTGAGAGCGTCGCACGCGGATGTGTGCTGACGTCACAATGGAGGCACACGCCACAAAACACCACCTCCGGCCGCTGCTATGCGCTTGTTGACACTCGCGCACGCGTTCTTCGAGGAAGAACCGTCTGTCAATGGACCGAGGAAGATGCAACTCGCTGTTTTAAAAACGTTAGCCAGAATCGCCGATACTGGGATTCAAGAAGCGTAAATATGTTGTGTAAACACGACGAAAGTTAGCTCAGGAAAGGAACGATTCACACCACATACGAAACATGCATATTGCGAGTTCAGTTTTCACCTTTCTAAACGCTTAGCTAGTGGCAGGGTTTATCAATAGGTAGAGTGTTCTAGACGTCCTTGTAGAGTTCTATTACATTTGACGCTTATTGCTAGTGCTAGTTGGTGGTAAGGCACGGTAAAATTAATAGGCAACATTGAACTTGAACGTGTGTTGCGGTGCGTGCGGGTGACGTCAGCACACGTACACGTGCGAGGCTGCGGCAGCGCTCGCGCGGCCCCGCAAGGCCGCTGCCTATCGCACCGGCCACATCGCCCACCGCCGCGCCACCGCGCCACCGTGCGCGCCTAACTAACCGTGAACACAGCCTCATATGACTATACATAACTTTATTATACATATAGCTGACTGCCAGCTACATTCAACACCAGAAAAGCCGAGAATTAATTGATCAAACTCAAAACATTTCAATGAAATCATTTTCTGACACTTGAATATTCATTCAGCAACAAATAGCATTAGGTACTCCCATTTGTTTGCCCAATTACAGCGAACTCATTGACAGATTTATGAAAAACAATTATGTTATAACATTGAGAGATAATATCGAAAACATTTTTAAATAACAAATAGGATCAATTTTATTTTCATTTCAATAGGAGTAAAATTCCTTAGAACGAGGGAGTCTGTAATCGGAAGGAATGTTCAACAAGTATAAGGAAATTTAAGACGTGACATTTGACATTTTTCTACTCACCGCCAATAGGATATTGCGCCGAATCGCACATTCGCACGCAAATAATACGAGAATAGTATTTTAGCACAAAAATCGATAAAATGTACTTTTATCGCGGAAACTTACACTAAGGCTATCGGAGCCATCATTGATATCACTGATAAATAATGCAGGTGTAGGTATTTATGTAAATTGATGTCATAATCAATACTGACAATAAAAGCATTCGGGTTTTATCTCGTAGACGATAAATTATATGTTGAAGTTCTGATCGAAGAAGAAAATAAGATATTCAGGCTTGATAATGAGAATGGATAAGCATATATTCCATTTAGTTTTTTATATCACTCTACAGCTTCAGTTTCCATTCAGAAACATAATCCACGGCGGTAAACTCAAACTTTAGTAACAGGAATAATCAAAAGAAACTTAGGAGTGCCTTTAGAAGTCAGTTGATCCTCATTGGACTCCAATATATTTAATTCCAAAATCATGTTAGGAAGATTTTTTCTGAAATTTAATTAACTGAATTGTAAATAAGCTAGTATAACTGTACTGGTAACAATGTGAGTCTCTGTGTCATGATTCTCGGAAGGTGGAGCTAGAAACTATTTTCCTCCTTCTGCCATTCCTAGAATTTATTTGAGAGCCTGTTACTAAGTTGGCTCACACCACCCAAAGGTTTAGACTTCAAAAGAGTTAATTGATATAGTTGCTGAAGATTGAAGTCTGAAAGCGGATAAGATACCCAGAAAAGCCATCTCTATCCTGCCCACAGAAGCCCAAAAGCGGTAACTTAATCAATATAAGCTTCAAGAAAACGAATATTTTATAGAAAAAATATCTCTATTCTCATAAAAATAAGTTCCTACGATTTCACCCGTGTGCAACGTGATAAAAAGTATCTTCAGGTCTAAGACTAGATATAATAATAATTTATCCTATGTTAAATATATGTCTAATATGTTAAACTCCATGTTGAAATAGATATAGAATTATACTTCCGAAACAACACAGCTATTTTTATTTTAATTTTAATCTATAAAGTAATTCAGTATGGATCGTGTTTTTTCATGGTTAGGTACAATAAAGTTATAGGTTTTTCGACGACCCTACCTGATGCGGAAAATTTCAAACTTCTTCTTCCTGCCCTCATCCCATAATAAGTAGGTACTTGGAGTCGGCGCAAAACGTTTTTTCTTCCACTCTGTCCTGTCATCCATAACGCTATCTATATCTATTAACTCCTTCTTTTCTCACTCCTTCTTTCATAACACTCCTCACACAATTCATCCATCTATTCTTTGACCTTCCTCTTCTCCATCCATCTTCTTCCATTTCAAACTTCCCTATGCAAAAAAGTGTCCTCAAATTTCCAAAAGCAGTACTTATTAGCTGATGACATAAATGCTGTTTTCGATAACTTCAAAGTGCATTAAAAACATGACTGACATCCAAATCACCGATAAGACATGAGCGTGTCTTTAATCATAGAGTCGGTGGTTTTTTACTTGAAGTTAACTTGTTATGCAAAATGCCTTTCTAAGGTCGGAGTTGAATCCATTACGCTGGTGTCGTAACGTATCGTTAGAAACTCATTTACCTTGCATAATATGGATACACATGATTGCATATGTCTTGTCTCATATACTGTTCATTACAATTACTATCTTACCGTAAATGAGAACCGATGGGGTATCTCCTTTCTTGTTTAAATCCACTTTACATACAGTTTATGTTTAAAGCAAAATTTATTTTTTATGGGACAATGATTTTCCTTCGTAACTTCTTTTAGTAGGTGGGATAATCATCCAATGACATTTCCGCCCCTTGGGCGGGGCAAGAGATAGTTTCAGATTGTTACTGACAAAAAACCCCAATCCTATTCCTTCGTTGTATTTCATACCAGGGCAGAACCTTTCTTATAGAGACCGATTCTTGGTCGCAGTAGGCTTTGACTCTACTAGGCCCCTATGGTTTACTGACAACTCCTCGAGGCTTGCGTGGAATGACATGCGCTGTCAACAACTTGGGTTCGATCCAGGCGGTTTACAAACGGTCGGATAGCGAGCTACCAATAGCTCGTCGTCCGTTCCTTTGTAGCTTGCAGAATATTAATATCCCATGGAGTAAAAGAGATGTAACGTTCAATGTATATTTTAATACATTTTATACATATGCTCTATCAGTACTAACCAATGTTTCCATTAAGTTGTCCCTTAAGTGCAAAATAAGATCTAAGATCAAAAAACAGCAAGAATACAAACAAGTTTTAAGATGGACATGAAGATAGAATACCTAATCTATGATAATAGTATAAACACGGAAACATTGTCAATTGATATTTTGTATTACTTAATCTACATTAATTAAACAACACTAATTAATTAGGGGCTCACATATTTAGGTTATTGTGGTAGGTACTATCACAAAATACACTATTCTTACTTCTTTCGTCGTTTCTTATTCGTACTTGTACAGTACGGCCATCGGATCTTGGCGAGTCTAAAGTTAAACTCTGCTAATTTTACCGCTATAAAACTCGCACAAAAATAAAGGTTTGCCGTTTTCTGAAAATTGTTAAATTATAGGTAGATCGACAGGGCTCTAACTTGATTAGGCAACATGGTACACAAGTATGACATTTTCCTGTGATACAAATATAACCTAGTTTAAGAATCAGGGAAATGAAATTGTAAACAAATGTCACTTATTTACATCAATATATTCTACAATACACCGTGAAATTTAAATGGTTGTTTTCCCTCAGCGAAATGGTTGTATCTTGGTAATACAAACGTTTGATAAAAAAATAAAATATTAAAAACAAAAAATGGACCTGTAGAGTGCAAGCTAATTATGACGTATTACAACGTGCGAGAGCTTATTTTGATTCAAATATTTAATGAATCGATTTCCTTTGACGGCGTGCTGCTCATGCGACTCTAGTAGTACCTACAAATTACGTCTAATGTTACTATTGTTTTCGGTTTTTTGAGTTGATGAATATTTTTAATAATTAAATATAAAAAAAAAACTTTTTAATTTTTTTATTTTTTCTGTATGCTTCAAAAGTACTCCTTATGGCAAGTCATTCTGCCGCGGGAAAACAACCATTTAAATTTCACGGTGTATAATATGGTTGCTTAACCTTGTATCTTGCTTGTAGTAGTTCAGTTTTGTTTTTCTAATCATCTGTACCTACCTTTTAGTAAATAATATGTATAATAGATATGTGTGTTTGCTACCCACTCGTATAAAAAGGGTCTGGATGAAAGTTTTTACAAGGGAGGAATGGGTCCCGGAATATGACATAACTTTAACACTCTAATTTATAAACATTCTTAATCTAAGTAAACAGAAATAATAACATGCAGTCGTCTTGAATCGATATCTAACGATTTTCTAGTAATGAGTAACATTTTATTGTTTATTTTTCGCGTATCTACGCAAAGCTATTAGGAAAAGGTCAATGTACTTGTACTTTATCTGGCGTCTACCTTAATAGGTTAATAATATCCTATCTGCGCAGAAAAACAACAAATTTCCGTTATCCTAATCAATAAATTGGTTCTGATAGTAAAAAATTGCAAACAAAATTGGTAAAGTCATTGCAAGGTTTCAAAGTGATCCATTGTACCAAGTAAAAGGTTTACGCTCATTCTATTTAATCGAAATCTTCGATAGGGTTTATTAATAAACTGTAATTGAGAACTTTGATCGCAAAGGATATTGCCAAACCTGCTACAGTTGTGAAAGCCTCTGAAATCGTGAAGGCCGAGTTCAAAAGATATTAAACCTGTCAATGTAGAAAATGTTGCCGTTATATCTGAATAGCTGATTGCTTCTACACCATTAAAAACTGAGCGAATAAATCATGTGGAAATTATTTTTTCTTGAGACTCATCCGTTTGTACTTTCTGTGTGATTTTACTCATATTATTATGGAAATCAAGTGAATTGTCCTAGATGAACGTCTTATACCTTCTCCTATTGAATTCAGATGATAGTTTATCCTCCATAGACATATCTATGTTTAGTGGTCGCCGGGTAATTTCTTCAACAATTGATAAGACCATGAAACAAATCAGTGCTCTAACAATTCTTCGTCGGTTAGCTAGGTTGAGTGCACAGCTGCAATGCAGTAACATATTAACACGATGCAAGCAACATTCGCTCAGTTGGCGTATTTGCGTATCGTACTTCTTGCATAAGTGGCGTATTTCGCAACATCTTACTACAGTGTAGCCGCGAAAGCTGTGACGTAACGTGCGCAGGCGCTGCCGACCCATTGATTAGACCGAACTGTGAATGTATAACCAGTTACTTAATCCTAATCACTTATTCTCAGTTTTTATCACTGAGGAATAACACTGCATAGTGTGTCAATAGAAATACTACAGTGAAAGAGATAACGAATAGTGTGTGTTTGGTGGGATCATCACAGCGTTGATTTGTTGGATTCCTTTCTGAACGTTGTTAATTTGTATGTATGTGTCTATATATTTCTTTTCTATTTGTTTCAACATTAAGTTGCTCCTACTATGTTATGTTGCTGTACCACCCTCATCATCATCTTTATTAATATTCCCACTTCTGGGACACAGGCCTACTCTCTAGGAGAGAGAATGGGCCATAATCCACCACGCGGGCCCAAAGTGGTGGATGTCACATGTCTTCGAATTTTTGGTTCTAGGACATGCCGGTTTCCTGATGATGTTTTCCTTCACAGTTTTGAGAGCAGTGGTGATGAACTAATATACCCAAAATAAGGCGCCTGGCACCACACTTAGGTCGACTGGTGGGAGATGCCTAAGGCTAGTCTGCCTTTGTACAGCGTTACTTTAAATAAATAACGTAGAAATAATTTAATTATTTAGTTTGTATTTACTTATTCAGTTAGCAACGTCACTAAAGATATATTTAGTCACAATACCTTTACCGTGAAAGATTGTCTTAATACCCACGCAGTTCAAGAAAATACCGGAGAAGTTACTTTTACTTGAATATGTAGCCGTAAGCAACGCTCTTCTCCATGAAGTCGATGTTAAAATATTCAAGCAAAAAGAGGTTAGTCGTATTTTTAGACAGGACAAGTGTCACAAGGAGGTGGTCGATCAACAACATCGATCAAGTGTGAACGAACAAATAATAACGTATGTAGTTATCTATCAAGCTTCATATGGTATCAAGATCCGTACTATGTTACCAGGGGCGTTATCCTCTGAGAAAACAGCTTTGAACGCAGCGCTGATCCAGCCACGATATCCGAATAGGTACATTCAAATCACAATGGATGTTGACGATGTAAAATGTTTTTTTTTATTAAGGATTACGTCCTACCATTATCCTTAAAGGTGGGACTTAAATGGCAACTGAAAGAATATAGATGTTGTTTTAGTCAGTAAAAGTCTGACCCCGCTGCGCCCTAAAGCGGGAGAACTCATTAGATGATTTGCCGCCTTAATAAAACGCAACTGTATTGGTATTACCTAAAAATCTGTTAAAAAAGTAAGATTCTGAATTTTTATACAAGTAAAATTAAAATGAAGCTGCAACAGTTCAAACTAATTATGTTATTTGAAACTAAAAGGTCTAAAATGGATGTTGACATGTTAATAAAATCAGCTTCTGAGTATCAGTACTATCAGGAAATCTGTCAATACAATTACTGTATAGTTCCTGAAAATGTCCGGTCTAAATATAGGGCAACATATTGAATTATGGACACCCGGTTTCAGCCTGAAACTGTTTCCTCTTGTTAAAGTGAGACTCCCACACATGCTAACCACCTATGTACCAGTGGCGTAGCTAGCCCCACAGGGGCCCCGGACCAAGAGTCCTTCGGGGGCCCCGTATAAAAAAAACGTATTTTTATTACAGATGCTTAGCTGCACATGTTGCGAATTTTTGCCTAGGTCGGGGCCCCTGTACCGCGGGGGCCCAGTATAATTGATACGGCGGTAGCTACACCCCTGCTATGTACATATGTACCTATGTATTAAGCATAACTAATTATGGTTTATCGTTTGGAAAACCAATAGGTACTTGTTATGTTCCGTCAAATTAAGTTTACGTGGGATTTTTGGTAAACAACAATTGATATTATTATAATATTTACACAGTTACATGTTGTTATATCCTTCTCAATCGTCTTGGGAAATACCAGTTCATTAAAATAAACTTCTAGGTATACTATTAATGAATTGCCTTTAGGACGGACCAGAGGTATATTTTCATACAACCGCTCTTACGTGATTGTGATGTTATTACCTATCTAATATTTTACATCTATCGTGTGGACATTATCTAGGCTTCTATAGAAATCAAAAGATACATTTGTGTAAAACTAATCTGGCCAACAGAGTTTTCAGACGTTATCTCTCTTTTTTCGTGTTGCCTCTTCATCTAACATTGTGTTTGATGAGGCAACAAACTTTTAAACCAAGCCCGACGTTGATGATATGCGAGTGGGGAAGGACCTCCTTAGTCAGGGTGACCAGTGTGACCACAAACAAATAGTCCCCCTAAATTAATTATGAGTACTTTATAATATATGTTATGTTATCGTGTCATAACTCATATCATAAAATTACTTAATGTAAAAACTTGTGTAGATTAATGACAACGATTAAAAAAACATGTCAACTAACAGTAAATAGATAAAGTGGTACTTGGACCCGCTGGGTCGTGACACGCATGCGCCTAAGGTCTATCACCTTTTGTGTGCATGATGCACAATCGTCGATTAACGAAACTATAGTTCGTTTTTTAATCCTAGACTACGATTTGACAACTTAAAATGTCAAACTCCAGAAAATTGGGAACATATTTCTAGAGTGTGGCATTCTGGGTTGTCAAATCGAAGTCTAGAATTAAAAAACGAACTATAATGAATAGTTCCGGCATTGTTTCTAGCAGATGTATCTATGTATATACACGGCGACCGAGACAAGGTAACAGTACAAACATTCAACTATCTAAGGGCCGTGTTGACAAACAACTCCCTTAATATAATCATTGTTTACCTTGCAACAATGTATGTTTGTAATGAATATTATTTAAATGCAAATTGTTTCACGATTTTCATTGTTACTGTTGAACCAGAAATAGCTTGCGATTAAAACTCGTCGTTCAGCTTTTTGTTAAACAAATCGGTGGCTGTCTCCTCACAGGAGTGCCTCGTGACAATACAATGAAATATGTAGTTTCCTGTAAACTATACGAGTACCTAAGCCTCCACTTTGTGTGAATATAATCGAAATTTACGTTTATTTACACTATAATGAAACTTCGTGTGTTGATTTTCAATAATTTTTCCTTGTATGGCTTTGTAAAATTAATGAATTTTCTTTATTTAGTGAATTTCGTCGAATTGGTAAGCGGGCATTACCTGCTTCATAATTATTTATTTCTCATGTTCGTTACATAATAAACGTAATTTCCATTAAATAGGGAGGTAAATTATTCGTAGCGACTTAGGGCGGGTTTCTGAGTATTTTGTGTTATTAAGAACATCTTAAACCCTACTTAAAGGACTAATTTTGACAGGTGTTCGGGCTAGAGTTTGAAAAGTAAATTGCGGGTAAGCCTAAAATATTAATTTAATTGTGATATTATTATAGGAAATTTATTTTTATTTTTCCGTGGGCTAAAATCATCCAATGACAACTCTAGTCCTTGATTGGAGCAGGAGAGAGACTCAGACTCTTACTAACTAAAATACCCACCCTGTTCCCACGTAGCCTTTCATAGCCTTCCTTTCAGACGCGAAACCTTGGTCCCAGTAGGCTTCGACCCTTCTGCAGGGTCCCTACTTTAGGAAATGTGTTCAATATCGAGGGAAACTGCTTTTGTGACATGAATAATTAGGGACACCCCGCCTTTCTTTACTTAATAAAGAAATTAATAATAACTTTCAAACTTTTGAGTTCTGTAAACATTTTACAAGAGTTCACGACACCGTCTGTTTCGTGAAAAGTTTTGGAGTTGAAGGAAAAGTATTGTATACGGGTTCTCTTAATTTTTTTCACTGTATTTATTCGTCGCCGTCTGTGGTAATTAAGTCAAAAACAAAAATAAATGGTGGTGGTTTATTTTTGAAATGTGAGCAATTGATCCTTCGTCATCATTTGTTTTACCTTATCCCCATTAAATATTAATTCAGAGTGGGTTCACCATGTCCTTTTCCAGAAGGTTCAATATTTAAAAGAATATATACTCATATAGGTACCTACTAGGGTCCGTTCGAAATACGATTTACCTACAGCCGAAACTGTAACCGTAACCGAATGTTTGGAATAGCTTCTCTACAAGTTTCGGCCTTAACCTAAACTGACGTATTAGGTTATTAGCAGAAAATCTAACAGGACAAAAAAATATTACGATACTTTTATTACTAACTTTTCATATTTCGATTTAGTTATGCCTTATTCTATAGTTATAACGTTCATAAAATACTCAAAAATTGAATAAATCGACGACTTTATGAAAATTGTGACATACGAATACTTAAGTCAGTTTTTTTTAGGTAGCTAAAACTATCACATCTCTATCAGAGACACTAATCTTTTCAGCGAGCCAAATATTCGGACCCATTTTCGCCGAAACCCGTTATTCGGCCGAAGCCGAAACCGATCCTTCAATCGGTCTCCACATAGGTATGTTACAAGCCTTAGTAACTAAGTAAGTGTACTACGGTGTGGGGTCGTGTAGCATGGATATGATAACAAAGAAGTGAAGCTGACTGCCGTCGCTGTAACAAAACACTGAAACTAACCTCTTTGATTGTTTACATATTGCAATAAGATACTCACTTTTACGCTCGTGAGAACGCGAATATAACACGGTGGGTATTATGAGTTCTCAATACTTACCTACATGATGTAGGAACGATCTAAGTTCTGCTGTTATAGTAAAGAAGCAGTTGTATTTAGTCAGTATTGTTGTAGGCGTAATTAAACTTACTTTTATCAATATTTGTATGCCACTTACTGTGGCAGAATACAGAGATACTTATAATTTTGAAACAGCTATATTGTACTCGTGCGTACAAATAAACGTTTTGACTTTGACTTTGGCAGTCTGCTGTCATAGTCAGAGATTTATTGTCAGAGTAATACCTGACAATGAATTCGGTTTCCAAGGCCTTGGTACGCAAATAGCAAGGAAAGGAAAATTTTGACCCTCTCGTTTCACCCACGGTGGAAGGTTTTTGATGACTTCAGACTTAAAAATAAATAAGTGTAAATACTGAGTGTATTTTAAACCGCAGCCAAATATCAATTATTGTAGAATGTAATTGCACCTCTCCTATTGCTATCTAGTCGATTCTTTTACCATTGCTTTTTTGTAATATTTTAATTCTATCTTTGTAAAGAAACTCTTGAAAATGTGACAAATAATTATGTGTGCAATAACACACATATTTGTCAATTTTCAAGGAATTCATTTGAACAATTTTATGTTACCTATAGCATAAGCTCTACTTTTCTCTGCAAATATTTTTATTTTGGATTTAATTAAGTAGATGAATAATATGTAATTTAATACAATAAAATATTATAATAAAGATGAGTCTATCCATATGCTGAGAAGTAGGTAGGTACACAATAAATAAATTTAACAAGTTCATTATGTAAATCACTACGAATCAAAACGTAGGTTTTATGTAAATAATATTATTGTTAATAAAGCGAACTATTTATTACAATTATTAAGTTTCCCACTTGCGGGTATTATTAATAATACATATATAATACAGTAGCTTTATAGGTACAACGCGACTGTGCGCAAAATACGAGTTCGAACGTACTCGTACAATAAAATACAATACTCGTACCTACACTAGGCTATTCATGTATTGTAGGTAAATGTGGCTTTGATTTCCATTTTTAGTTTAATTATGAAAATCATCTCCCCAGCCTTTGCCCGACTACCTTGGGTTTTTGTTCGATGAGTAATAATCATCCAATAGCGGGAGTTATCTCCCACGCTTGGGTGGATCCGAGCCGAGCCTTCCTTTCAGACGCGAACCCTTGGCCCTTGGCTTCGACCATTCTGAAGGGTCTCTAAGAACTAGCTAGGGGTCGGCTTTCAGTCTTACCAACCGCGACTAGTTGCCCGTCTTTTTTACGTGGATTGACTGTCTGTTACACCTCTACATCCCAGTTAATGGGCAACTCGTGCATCTTAGAAATACTGATGGGCAGATTTCCTGGCGTTTGACTACCTGAAACGACTGTCAAATATCTACGAATGGCAATCAGGAGCAACGGCTTTACGTACCTACCTACAGTATGGCCGTCGAATCTTGGCGAGTTTGAAGTTAGGCTCTCCGAATTTTAGCGTTTGAAATCTCGTACAAAACGTTCCGTTCTTATAGTACAAAAATAAAGGTTTAAAAAAAAAAAAATGGTTGCCTGTAAAGTCGGTTTTACGGGCGAAGATTTTACGTGACAACGTCTTCTCGGTAGAATATTTATTGATATGAATATAATTAAATTGCACAATAGGAACAAGGAATTGAATGAAAATAAGAATTGCACAAATTTTAACTATAGAAATATATTTTGTTTGCTGCGCGCGCGGCAGACCGATCATAGTTGAGTGGGAGAGAGACGCAAGGCATTCGGCGGGCCTCTCTCTCGTTCGGTGACTCATCGTAACGTTACCGAGCGTTACACTTTTTCATAAGTGACTCCCAGCCGCAACCTAATTTAAGACGTTGTCACGTCAATAAATGCCATTAACAGTTTTCTGTTTAAATTATTTATTTTTTACGAGTATTCGAGCGCTAAAATTCGCAGACCCTTACTTTAGACTCGCAAAGATCCTACTGCCGTACGGCTGTACTGTACTTTTCGGCACGGGGCGTCAATAATAATATGCTAGATTATATAAAATTATACTATTTTTATTTTTCTGCATGAACATGTTGTGTTTACAACATCCTTCCTGCTTATTTGTATATAATATTATTAAACATATAATTATTATTAACTTGTAATATTCATTGTTGTTTAGGTATTTATGAAACATTCACATCTGAAATCCCAACCGCTCTATTTACGGTTTATTTGGATTTCCTCTACCATTGTTTTATTTGTAATTCATATTTTGAGCCATTTATTATCAAGGTTCCAGAGGCCCTCCTCTTGGGGAATTACCCGAGGTAATAATAAATATTCTCTTAGGTACATCTGGTGGTTTCTTCACTACATAGTATAAAACTTCCCGCTATCTGTCCCTATGTATGCATAGATCTTTAAAACTACGCAACGGATTTTCATGCAGTTTTATCATATAGCGTGATTCAAGAGAAAAGTTTATATGTATAATACATGCATAATATATTTAATATTACTATTGCACCCGTGCGAAGCTGGGGCAGGTCACTAGTGTTTAATAAAACAAGTATTACCAGGCCTTGGATCGTTTAATAATGATGGTAATTTATTAGATGTTTTAAAGGCTTTTAAAGCGTTTTAACGATGAAAGTAAAGATAGAATACTTTTTTTAGTTTAATGGCAGTCGAGGACTGGATTGATACTGCGCAAAAGAAAAATGTCTAATAAAAAATGTACCCAGCTGGGAGACAGAAAGTGGTAGGGAAAAACATTTAGTCAGTTTTAATACAAATCTTACCTCATGTGTTAATAAATTTAGTTATAATTTTCAGGTAATTTAGTGCCTAATTGTACTAATATGCGATTCGCCTTAGTTGCATAGTTGTAGTCTTTGGAATTCTCAGCTTTTTTTTCCATTTTATGCAAATATCCTTACTCATGAATCACTCTATCTAATAATGAAAACTGCATGAAAATCCGTTCAGTAGTTTGTTATCGCGTGTACACTGACAGACAGGTGCGATGCGAGGCTTTGTTTTATAATAAAAAGGATTACACGAATTCGATACATCAATTTTAAAGGCTCTACTTTATCCAACTTTCTGCTTATCTTGAAGTTGACCTCAGGGCAAATACTGCAGAAAATATTAACCTATATTTTCAACAAAGAGTTTGTCTACCTACGCGGATGTATGAGTGATTGACAGATAACAAGAGATGGTGATTTACTCTGCCAGCGAACTGATCAAGACTGCGAACAAACGTGTCAACTTGTCTATAAATCCATCAGCTACAAAGATTCCTTTGAATCAGCCTCATCTAACTTCAGCATTTTAATAAAATATTAGCTACTTTATGAACAAACTAATTGACCAACTACAGACGAATTTCGAACAAGATACAATATCCAGCAGCTCATTATTTATCAACTAATTTCATGTATAGTTGGAACGTAGCGTTCATTCATGTCTGCTAACTATTTATGTACATATGTATAGGTAAATGTGGCTATGTGCTGAAATAAAACGTGTGTGCATACGAATACAGGTATGCGAGGTATTATCGTGGCTAATACAGCTGATACCGTCAGATATAGCTACGTAGGCGGGCTCGGTAGCTGGCTGTGGTGATAACACACACTAGCGCAGTCCTGCGCATGTGTGCGTATGTAACACTATCTGTGACACAAGCTATGATATCTCTTTGTTTTCTTTGCAACCGCCGCTTGCTATCTGACAAATGGGCCCTCGTTTATTTAATAGGTATCATGCACCCTCGGCGGAATAGCATTACTATTACTTAGTTAATACTCGGCCGTAATAACACGTTGTTGATCAACGGCAAGTGTGACAGCTGATATTATGTGTAATAATGACCGATACAGGACGAAATCGATTAACCGTAAATATTCATCGCTATACGTTTATTCATGACCGATTTTTAAGTTGTTGTAGCTACTTTTTATTATAGACTTGCGCTTGACCACTATCTCACCTGCAACCTAGCCAAGTTACGACCTTCGACGAGTCTCTTTCTACAATCGAAACGGCTCAGCGTAAGTATCATTAACACTATAAAACTACAGGATGTAGCGATGATAATCATAGAAACGATTACATTTCAATCTATCATTTTGAAAGATTTGAACTTGTCTACGAATTTTGTCATTCCCATACATTTGATTAGTTTTCTACAAGCGTTAATGACTGTAGATTATCAACTTGGCTAAGCTTATTGCTGATGGTAAGTGATGTTATGGTCGACGTAAGAACACGCTTGTCTTAAAGATCGCTAGGTTTTAGCTTATCAGGGAACACTGGACTAGCAACGACCAATATTATCTGCATTTATATCAGGTTTGTAGATAAGAAGGCAAAATTATGTGCAAGTGCAGTATTCGTGCATAATAATCACCATAATATAATCGTACATTTTAAATCTATCTCACTAATATAAAAAAGAGATAAAGTTTGTTTTTTTGTTTGTAGGAGGTAATCTCTGGAACTACTGGTCCGATTGGAAAATGTTTAGCAACAATAGAAAGCTGCTTTACTCCTGAGTGACATAGGCTATATTTTTTGTACGCGGGCGAAGCCGCTGACTAAAGCTAGTACTCTATATTTTATCATTTCGTTACGACTGATTTGAAATTTGGGTTCGAACCAAGATAATTTTGCTGATAAGAGATTTAGTTTTATGCTTATAACACCCGAGTGTAGGTAAACGAGGCTTATCTTCTTATTTATTAAGCCGCTTATTTACTTATTTCGTAAAAGAAAGTGTAAAAAGATTAATTAGGCAAATTGTAATGTTTATCTGTCTATCAAAGTAGAGATATAGGTAAACAAATATAGATAAAGGAAATCAAAAGATATGGAGACAATTGTAGCATGTTGCGTTTTTAAATATATTGAAATTACAACTGTGACATATTTAAGACTAGCCTTCTGCCGGCGGCTTCGCCCGCGTGCTAGGGTAGGGTTCTCCATACTAACTTTAGTCCCCCGTTACATTTGGAAACTGAATTTTGAAAAACTCTTTCTTAGTGTTCGCCTACGTCATAAAAGGAAACCTTGTGCAAAATTTCACGCTCCTAGGCCCAGTAGTTTAGGCTGTGCGTTGATATGTCAGTCAGTCAGTTTCTCCTTTTATACATATGTATAGATTAAGAGCAAATAGTACTGGCCAGATTTTGGTTACTAGAAATACACGTAGGTAGGTAATGTAACAACGGATTTTTGTAGAAGCCAAACTGTGTCATGTGGCACCCAAATGGCAGTTTCAGAGATTTTTTGTGACACTTCGGCTTTGTTAGATGTGTGTGACCAATAGTGGACTACTTATGACTGAAGTATTTTGTATTTTTACTATCATTTGAATATGAGGACTATGTGAAACAATTTTTTTTTCCGGATATTCAATTATTTTGACGCATATCTGACAATTTGAGTATTTCGGCGGCGTACCCAAATTTCCTTTCTTTGACATTGATCGTCGAATCGTTGAGCTCCTTAGAAGCCCCAAGTTGAGCTATACGAATACTGACAAATGTTTGCACTGACTGGACAGGTCCACTCAAATCTGTATGGTTCTTTCCTCAAAAGACTATCTCAGACACTAATGTGCATTATTCTCATATGATTTGACTATTACACGTTTGCTGTATGGACTTTAAAAGATACTTTGACCCCTAAGTTTGTTTCGGTGTTTCTTCTCGGGGTAGTCAGCTAGGAAACACCAGCCTCATCTAGTTTAAACTAACGAAAAAAAAATTATATGTAAATGTGTTTTGAAAAACCTATTAGAAAAAATAAATATCATCATTATAAATATTATTTATCATATATGAATAACAAGTAAAACGTATTACATCTAATACTAGGTACCTATAATAAAATTTTTTTTTTTTATTCTTTGTTTTATTTAGGAACTTTTGAACGCAGTTCATGCCAGTGCCATCATAACTTAATGTATGGCTAAGACAAAGTAATCATTACATCTATATTAATCCTAATGAAATTAAACTAAGTACCGCTATTTTTTACACTTTAGTTAATATTAACTATTAACTAAAGTGTAAATCATTTTTGCCTCCTGTGACGTGTGTGTGTGTGTGTGTGTGAATAAAATGTTAATTAACAAAAATGTAACAGAAATACTAAGAAAAAAATTGCTAATTATTAAAAACAAGACAGGTAGAAGATGTCGAAACATCATTCTGGTTTTAACATCCGTACCATATAACTCGTTTTGTACCTGATTTGTTCAAGAGAGTTCGATTAACTGTCTATTTACCTGAGAAGGGCCCAAACGCGCCACTTTTCTAAATAAATAAACTACGAATCTTCTTCACATTACAGTACGGCCGCCGGACCTTGGCGAGTGTGAAGTTAAGCTCTGCGAATTTTAGCGCTTGAAAGCTCGTACAAAACGTTCCCTACTTATAGTATTTGTCGTCGTCGTTGTCGTCCGTGATAAGGCCTGTCCTACTGTATGGGTCAGAATGTTGGGCTCTGAAAAAGACGGATGAAAAGCGATTGCATGTAGCAGAGATGAGAATGTTGAGATGGATGTGTGGTGTGACGAGAATGGATAAAGTGAGAAATGAGTATATTAGAGGAAGTTTGAAAGTGGCGCCAGTGACTGAAAAGTTGAGAGGGAACCGTTTGTCTTGGTATGGCCATGTAAAAAGGAGGGATGAAACGCATGTTACAAAGAAAGCCATGAGTATGAATGTGGATGGATGGAGAGGGAGAGGGAGACCAAAGAAGATATGGATGATTGTGTGAGAAGTGATATGGAAAACAGAGGAGTTAGTGATAGCGTGACGGGTGACAGGACAGAATGGAAGAAAAAAACATATTGCGCCGACCCCAAATAAAACGGGACAAGGGCAGGAAGATGATGATGATGGTTAATACTATAAGAACGGAACTCGTCGACGACGCACAGATTTCCGCGCAGGCCCGTCCAAAGAAATTTCAGCAAACCATAGGTGCCCAGCAGGGCCGATGCCTGCTAGGGCTATCGGTTCTGAAAATTATACTTATACACACACGAACGTGGGTGTGGTTTTAGTCAGTAAATAGGCACGCCCTTACGCTTTACCCTAAAGCGTAGTCATTAGAAGATTATCCACATCAAAAAAAAAAAAACAGAAAGAGCAATAATAATTTGCACGCCTACGAAGCCGGGCCGGGCCGCGAATTGTTTAGTACATTATCCATATTTAGAAAAAAGCAAATTGCGCATTAGCAACATAGGGCACAATCCCCCTCCGGCGACACCCACACAAAATTACTTTCGGTTTAAAAAAATGCGAGACTCACTTAATTACAAGTTTACTCATACATTAACTTTTCAGACGTTTCTTTGAAGTATTCCTGAAACTTCCGGAACCTTTAATGGGAAACCGTATTCGCTTTTGGCCTATAAATAGATTCATTTACATCTAGGCTTTTTTTCGCTGGAAAATCATCCAATGCCTGCTCTTGCTCTAGGGATGAGCAGGAGGGCTTGTCAGACTTTTACTGACTAACACCTACTCCTCCTTCGTTTGGTTTAATTCCAACCCTGGGTTTTCTTTTCAGAAGCAAACTCATAACCCCAGTAGGCTTCGTCCCTGCTGATTTAAATTTAGGCCTTATATTGCTACAAAAAAATTAGCTTACTTATCTTAGTAGCAAATTGCGATCGAGTTAATTTTGTAATGTTAGGACATCAGTACTTACTAGCAAGTTCTTTCTATAAATAAATAAACGAGGAAAAAGAAAACTTGCCTAGTTTAGACAAGAAGTTACAGCGAGGTAGCTACGCCGTACAGACCTCTACGACATATATGTATGCGTTTCGTGTGTTACACGTTACACACAAAGAAACTGTGATCTAATGTGTAACCGTCGGCATCGTAAACTTTAATAGGTTTGACCGTAGTTTAAAAGACTATTTTTGTAGTTTTTTAAACCACTGTTTTTTCGGAGCACAGCCTATGGTTTTTGCGAGATCATATCATTTAGTCTGCTATACATTTACAATGTTTGGATTTTTCTCTGTTTGATTCCCTTCATCATTTAAAAAAATAATAATTATAAAACAGCATAGCCTATAACTAGAACTGTCTGTAACACATAAGCATGTTTGTTTAAATATAACTTAAATTACAGTACCTTCGCACAGGTGCCAAAAATCTTTAAAAATCCAGGTGCGATAAGGCCGCCGATTGTGTATTTTCTTTATTATAAGGTATTCATTTATATATATATATATATATTGTAGTCTTGGTGTACAATAAGTACTTATAAATAAATATATAAAATCCCGGATTTTCTGAATAAATAATATCCTAGCTTATCATTACTATATTATACACCTAAATATTCCGCATAAATCGCTCTGTGTATTGGTGATAACTGCATAAATATACTTTCAGGATTTTGACGCATTCATAGAGACACATACACACGGCAGCGAACTTTGTTTTAAGAATTAAAATAAAGTAAATAAATAATTTATTGCGCAAAAAGGTAAGCCTATAAGTAACATTAGTAAAGAGACTCCAAAATGGGAGTGGCTATATCACATAAATAAGACCAAAGTCCTCCATGTTGGGAATTAATTCCTTATCATGAATATATTTTATATGGATTATATTTATTATTATACAGATTTATTGATTATAAATGGATACAGATAAATAATATGCAATAACATGTCAAGTCACACAAGAGCTTAATGCATATGAAAATTTTAAAATTTACTCTCATAGAATTGAGACGGCAAAAGAATAGGAAATTCCTAGAAATTCCCATCCGTCAGCCTCAGCGTATAAAACAGCATATGAGCACTCAGTCTAACGTTAAAAATTTATTAATTTTATACAATATTTTATAAATTTTTCTATTTTAGATATTAATTAATTTTGAAGTGTTGTATGTACCGAAATGTATTGATGTGAGCTTCCTTACTTTTTTTTCTGTTTATTTAAGGCGTTTTTATACTTTTTTGGTAATATATGCCAATTCCATCGTAACGTAAACCCTGAATAACAACAAAAAAATAAAATCTAAACTACTAGACTTAATTTAACAGGTGGTAGCCATTTTAAATAACCACTAATTAATTAATTATTATGGGAACAAAACACATAAAACATTATTTTGGCTGGTTTAGATGAAGATTTTTTGAATTCTCTATAAACTAATGCTTGACTGCAATCACATCTGATGATAAGAAGTGATGTAATCGTTGATGGTGAGGCGCACTAGTGTATTAAGAACCTATTCACTCTAGCCTTGATGATACCCAAATTGTAATTGGATGGGAAGACTGCAGCAGGCATGATCTTGCACAGTGGCGTAGCTAGTCCCACAGGGGCCCCGTATCAAAAGTCCTTCGGGGGCCCCGTATAAAAAAAAAAAACGTATTTTTATTACAGATGCTTAGCTGCCCTATGAGACGGTTGTGGATAACATGTTGCGAATTTTTGCCTAGGTCGGGGCCCCTCTACCGCGGGGGCCCAGTATAATTGATACGGTGGATACGGCGGTAGCTACGCCCCTGATCTTGCAGATCATGGAAGGATCAAAAAGTCATGGAACATACTTATGTTGAGGTGGGTTACTTACATGAACGTATTTTGAATTTGCTATCTTAAAGAAAGTCACGTGTGAGCTGTCCACTGGGTTTTATCATAAGATTTTCCGATATCATCCGCGATTTACGACCGCTTTACAACATCGCTTTTCCTGTTGCATAGCGCTTATTATTATTTTGATTAGGTATATTACAATGTGTTAAGAAGTTTTGCTTGATACTCAGTTCTTTTAAAATACGGATTTATTTTAAAACAAAAGTGAATAGGTAGTTGTACGCCCGTCAGATCTTGGAGAATTTGAAGTTAAGCTCTGCGATTTTAACGCTTGAAAATTCGCACAAAAATAAATGCCAATAACAGTTTTTAACAGCAATAACAACTGCAAATTTCAGGCTTACCATCCTAAAACGAAACTGAAAATTTAATTTATTTGTTTAAACTAATTTTGTTTTTTTTACGAATTTTCAAGCGCTAAAATTCGTAGAGCCTAGCTTCAGACTCACCAAGATCTGACGGCCGTCTAGGCAAGCGTGCTCCATCGTCGGCCACATCATCGCTTAGGTACTATCAGGAACTATATAATATTATTATTACTAAATATACTATAATATTATTATTGTTACTAATATAATAAAGAGGTAAAATTTGTTTTTTTTATTTTTTTTTTGTTTGTAGGAGGTAATCTCTGGAACTACTGGTCCGATTGGAAAAATTTTAGCAACAATAGAAAGCTGCTTTACTCCTGAGTGACATAGGCTATATTTTATGTACGAGGGCGAAGCCGCGGACAGTTGTGGAATATATATAATATATTCCACAACTGTCACACATCATCGCTAGTCCCATGCTAAGCAGAGCTTGTGTTATGGGTACTATGACAACCAAAACCATCGAAATGAACTGTACTGTCCAAAAACACGGTACAATAAGGTTCATAAAATGATGAACCGTTTCAATAAGGTTTTTTTGACGATATCGCACTCTACCGCTGCGCACCTGTTTTTTTTTTTCGTGGGAAAGTGGACTGAGATCGTCGGTCTCCCACCCCGTGACCGCTGGCTCTACATTACTTGAACTTAACTACCTTCCTTACTTGATGACGTGGTTTTTAGTAACGACTAGCTTTTGCCCGCGGCTTCCCCCGCGTGGTATTGGGGTTGTCCTATACAATTTTACACTTGATCAAACGAAATGAGAAATCCCACAGGAACCTTAAGTTTTTCCGGGATAAAAAGTAGCCTATGTCCTATTCCGGAATGTATCCTATGCCTGTGTCAAATATCATCCAGATCCGTCCAGCCGTTTTGGCGTGATTGAGTAACAAACATCCAAACATCGTAACTTTCGCATTTTTATTATTAGTAAGATTACTATAAGTTAGAGGCACGTTTATCGTCAACAAAGATATATTAATAAGCGGTAGTACATAGTATTGCGTGTACAGTCTCTTACAGCCATGCCAGAGGTTATCGCACGACCCAACTGCCCACTTGTACTTTTCCTACTTGTTCTAATTTTAACTCATCAATTATTCAAAATGGTGCATTGTAGTAAGCTGATAAGAACTTATTATCATATTGCCACAATCATTATTTCACGATAATTCCTCGAAGCTCTATATATAATACAATCAATACAATGCTTTTATTTGTATCACTATTAATTACTCAAGTTAATTACTGGTCCGTACTATAATTCCTTCAATTACAATGTACGCTTGCGGTTATATGTACAAGATAATTTGTATACCAATAGGTATTGTATAAGTCAGTAATTAATATACCAGTTGATTACTTTTCTTAGAAAAATGCCCGCCGTTGTCCGACGGTTCAACAAGTAAACTGATCAGACAAATTTTTAATAAAATAAGTTTATTATTGCTAATAACATTGACTGTATTATACCTTATTGCGGATTACTTTGCCATAAATATTTTATTGAGCTCCAAACTTGACATCAAAACGTATAATTTATGAAATATAAAGCGACATTAACGAAATGGGATGCAGCATACAAGTTCGTTTTTTCAAACAGTCGCTACATTCATTTACATTTTATAGTGTCCTTTAAAATTGCTAAACAAAATCACGCATGAGACGTTGTGACGACCGGTCTGAAAGGTCACGTCGAGATAGTGGAACATGTCAATATACATAACAATAAAGAGACACTCAATCACAAGCTAATTAGCTGATACCACTGAATACCAATCACGTGGAGATCAGTCAGCTAATCGGTCTCGTCATCACTCATGGGCAGGTAAACAAAAATGCATCGTCAGACCGCAAACTGACAAAATTGCACATGTACAGATATTCCGTGGCATTGTTCTAAGATCATTGACATGGAATGAATAGTGGAAAAAGATAATGTTGCCAACATAGTGACATAATAATAAGACCGGTTTACTTATTTTCACGCCACGAGTTGCCAGATACGAAAACTCGTTACTGGTCCAAAATGCTACCGGTGTTTTATCATAAAATAATGATCACGTTGAAAGTCAACTCGAGTCATTTGGTAGAGTGCCTAATGTTTGTTACAATCTCAAGATATAGGTATCTACTACCTTCTGGATAAAAACGTTTTCAAGGTTGATACTAGGAAGGGAAAGAGTGTAGGGGAGGGATGCTTGAATGTAGCGAACGACACAGACGACACAGATAGCGATGGAGGTGTCGGCAGTGGGCTCGGTGGACAGTGGGCAGGCGCCAGGTCGAGCTGCCGACCTGCCGACACGCTCGGAAACAACCTAAATAAAGCGGCCGCAGGGAGCAGCGGCTGACGCGGAACACGCACACACGCGCGCCACTCCGCCGCCGCACACACCCGCGCGCACGCACACACCGGCCCCCAGACGAAAATAAAATCCACTCGTATGCGCCATGCAAATAGGAAGGCGGCCCGTGCACGCGAGTCGCCAAATCAACTAACAGATCCTTACGTTTCGTGGCACTGTCGCAAGACGGTCACGGGCGCAGCATCGCAGGCCGCGGGTCACAGCAACGTTCGCCGGTCGGAGATCTCATCCGAAGGAAGGCGCCGCCGTCCGCCACTCCGAACTGGTTTCGTACGCTCGGATTCCGATGGAAAAGTACACGGGCGTAACGTCCACGAACATTCGGCACTCGCGGTATGGCGCGCCGGTTTCACTGCGGTCACTCGGCAGGAAAATCAACGGGCGGAGATTAGCATGAATGATATCATGGGTCGATCTAACGACGAACACGGAACGAGGTGCGACGTCGGCGCGGGTCGCGCTGCGACTGACGGCGGCACTACGCGGAGCGCCGTGCGTAGTGAGTGGCCGTGAGGCGCGGGGACGAGGAAACCCGGCGCGAGTACGGAGCGGCCGGCGCGCGGGGGGCGCGGATTAATCACGTAGTAAGTATGCCCCCCCGGCCGCGCGCCCGCACCGCCCGCGGCGCCGCCACCGATAGAACCTGCGCTCCACCGATACATAAATAAATACTAAATGCAATATGAGCGCTCGTCGTGCCAGACTAAAACCGAACACTTCTCGGGCAAAATGAATTCTTGTGTGAGCGCTGGCCGTTGCCACCGAATGTTGCCGGCAGGCCGCCGCGGCCTGCCGCCGGCCGTCGCGCTCCGCCACGTAAACCCATGATGCAATGCAACTGTTAAACGGCTCGTAAGTTATCAATCAGCTCGAGAGATGCTGTTATGTAGAGTTGTCGGACGAGTGTTCGTTTCAACATAATATGAAAGTTTACTTCCGCGCCGATGCTGTGTATGGCAAGTTCGCTCATTGAGCGGTTTCCTGTCCTGGCACTAGTGCCACTTGCCACTAGCGTTCGCACTGGCAGCCGAGTACACTGCCGACAGAGCTCTTTACTGTGTATAATTGCATTGCAGATAGTCTCTCTACAACAGGTATTTCCTACACATCCCCAGTGGAAAGGTTCTGGAACCGGTTCTATAATTCTATGTCGCTGACGTCACGGCATGCCTCGAGCTCATGATACACCTACCTTTGGGACCTTTCTTTCTACTTTTTATTTATATGCAAAGTACTCGTCGTTTAGGAACTTTGCATTCATCAGATATACCCAGCTGGGATTTGGTTACCCGTCATCGTTAGGAATGACTGGTGTATCTTCTTGGATGGAGTTGCTTCTGAGCTAAGTTGGTTATGAAGTGTGTCATTCAGACGACTTGTTGACGATTGATAACAATAGGAATACAATCAGCAAACGGCTGGTTGACTCTTCGCATGATCAGAGGACTGAGCTTTTCATCGGTCAACCAATCAGCATTGCCATTCAACGTGGCAACGCTGCCAGCGTTTTGGGCACATTTCCTACTGACACCGATGTGGATAAATTTTTTGATGCCCTATGTTTTTTTTTACAGGTTTGTAGTTATTATTATTTTTAGTCTGCATAAATGTCTGTACCTATGGGATATATTATTGATAAAACATTAAACTTGCGGAATCACACAACTATAATTTTAATCATTGACGTTAAAGTCTGAGGTTACAGAGGCATCTCAAAAGTGCACTCAACGAGTATTTTCCACTTAACAATAACAACAGCGATGCCAATTAAAAACTTGAAAGAAAACTAACCTGTTACTACAAAAAAAAAGGTAAAACGTTTAGCTTGTAGCTACAATTGTCGGTAGCAGAGCATTCGCAAGTAATCCTGGTCGCTTCCATTGTGTTTGAGAAACAGTTACTAAGATAAGCCTTAAAAAGACTTATCTCACAGTAATGGTCGGACCTCGTGCGACAAATGGGCAGACGGCTTATTGTCTAAGAAATTTCATTATTTTTTATTAGGTAGCAATTTCATCATAGTAGCCTAGCGCAAACAATTTGAAGTTATTTGTAATATCTCGATTTACACAGATATCAACCATGTATAGTGCCTGAAAGTAGACTAATTCTGAAAGCTCGCCAAGGTACAAGAATATTTTAATAACTAAAATATAAATGCAAGTTAAGATTCTATTCAGTCATTATCATGTTTTGCCTTAGTGTTTAATAGTTTACACAATATTATTGAGAAAGAATAAATATGTCACAAAATTATTTACTCAAACATACAATAAATAAAAACAATAATTAACAAGTAGATTTCATATTTAAAGTAAAAAATTATTTGTTCCCAACTTTAAAAGTAAATCGTAAGGGTCGACCAGGGTCGAAGCCTAATGGGGTCATGGGTTAAGTGAAAATAAACCCCAGAGTTCAGAAAAGCAAGGCAAAGAAGTAACGTAGAAGTGAACATTAGTCAGTAAAAGTCTGACGGGCCCACTCGTTTTGCCTAAGAGCGGGAGAAGTCATTGGATGATTCCCTACACAAAAAAAAAACAATCAAAATCAAAGTTTATATTTATTATTAATAATAATAATAACCTTCGATATATTATAATAATACAAGTATTTCATACAAGTCATGGTTTGACATAGACATTTTTTTTGTGATTTATTTTAGGTTATTTTTTACATATATATATATAAAAAATAACCTAAAATAAATTAACCTAAAATAAATAATTTATTTTAGGTTATTTTTTACATATATATATATAAAAAATAACCGAAAATAAATCACAAAAAAAAAACAACCAAAAAATTTAAGACAGAAAAAAGAAACAAACTATTTCTTTATTTTATTTAACTACTAGCTTTAGCCCGCGACTTCGCTCCCGGCACTACATAATTCTACTATACTCCACTCTACCCTACCTTGACCCTACTACACCCTAATTTTTTTTTCCATAAGAACCTTCCCCTGACAATAACAAACACAACAAAAACAGAATTAGCGAAATCGGTTCAGCTGTTCTCGAGTTTTGCGCTTACCAACACATTTTGCGATTCATTTTTATATTATAGATTTATGTACACACATATAATTCATAGATAATGAACATTATAAAAAAAAGAATTTACAAAACTATGTTAATTTGACAAAAAAAAAACCGGTAATAAAAATGCAGTACCGGCTCAGAGTGCCCAACGCGGCGCAGACGCAGCTAGTAGTACAACGTAAGTAACCATCGCGTTGAACTCTTCTACAAGGGCCATCGATCGATTGGACACGCTCAGGCGCAGAGCACAATCAAACAAGTTTTTTTTATCCTACTACTGATGGAAACCTTTTAATGTATGTTAAACTGTAGTACCTACACACTTGTGGAACTTCGACATCATTTAAGATGAGATAATTGTGTTTTAAATGTAAGTCCATTTAGATCCCTATGCTACAGCTGAGACGAAACATAGGAGTGACTTTTTATCATTGAAAGTCTGAGACGCCCGCCTAAATAAAATTCTGTGATGAAAAATGAAAAAGAAGAGTTGGCCAAAACGCAATTGTTTGACATAAAAGGGCTAGTTTAGCAATTGCATGTTAAAAAGCTCTAAGATGAATGAAAATCTTGTTAAGTAGGTATCTGAAGGAAGTTCAGACGTATTACCGTACCTCAGGAATGCAAAGGGCAATTTAAAGATCATGGGTAGGTTTTAGTCAGTAAAAGATTTCCCTCTCGCTCCATCCATAGCGGGATAAGTCAGTTTGATAACTTCCCACCAAAAAACCTGGGTCAGTCTTAGTAGGTAATAAGGTTGCCTGGGAGAGATCACATTCATTGTATGTTTTTATAATTAAGGCTTTTTTTATGGTAGGTAAAAATCATCCAATGACGAATCCCGTCCTTGGGCGGAGCGGGAATCAATGTCAGACTCTTACTGACTAAACAACCTATCCCGTTCCTAAATCACCATATATCCCAGGGCTAGAGCCTTCCTTCCAGATCCCAGTTGGCTTCGAGCTTGTAATTAAGGCTCAAACCTGTATTTTTTTATCTTTACATACAATAAAGTCTATTAGATATAAAAGTATAAATAAATGAATAAAATAATGTAGAATCGCTCAAATTGCTTTTAAGTTTCATATAAAATCCCTGAAATTTAAACAGGAATTCAGCTAAAAATGCTATATAATCCCTCATATTCCTTTAAAAGCTATATTTAGGTCACCTATTAAAGTGCAAACCAGCTCCGGTTTCATTCATGAAAATTTCTGGAAATATTTACGTAAAACTATACATTTCAGGAATGGTTTAAATACGATTCCTTTAAAATAACACTGAACTGAAATGTTTATTCAATAAACATTTCCATCTCGTGAAGACTTTAATGTGATTTTCACCGAACTCAATTACTGGGTAAAAAGCTTTACAAAACTAACTTTACTGTAAAGAGCTACTTTTTCTGGAGAAGCAAAACTTCAGTAGATTTTTTAATAGTTTAAGAAAAACAGCTTAAAAAAGCTCATACCTGAAAAATGATAAAAACTTTTCCACGTATTTTTAATGTTTTTTTTTTATGCTGGAAAAAATTGTCTAATGACGAATCCCGCCCTTGGACGGAGCGGGAAGCAGTGTCAATACGCCTTCTTAGGTTTAAACCCGAGTTGTCTCGGTTGTTCAATTCCAATTCCGATAATTCGGAACTGACGATATATTTTGCATCTCCGATTCCGTTTCCAATTTTTGATCGGGATATATTATGGAAAATGTTCTTCACTGGAGAAGGTTTTCCTTTTCTTGGTTAATCTTTCACTTGCTTTGAACAGTTGCGAATTCACTCTTTTTCTTCTCTTCACTTGTACAAAAAATAAAAGTTTTACAACTGCTAATGGCATTTATTTTTTAAAAAAGAAGAAAAAAAAAAGAAAAACAATTTTTATTCGGCCCAAACTAGACGCACATACATACACACATAAAACAACCACACAAAATACAACAATTAGTCAGTCAACGATACCATAGACACTAGGCAAAAAGCCTTGGTCTCAGTGAAAATTACATGCGTTGTCTATGGCATCTGTCATAATCCACATTGCTTCTTTTTACATAACCTTGTTTTGATAAACATGCATTAACACAGACTAAAAACAGTTCCAAAATATAAAACCGAGTTGTGCGTCGCATCTGGGCGAAAAAAGGTTGTTGCTCAGCCATAGACCCTTAAAAACCTTTATTTTTGTACGAGTGCACAATCGCATAAGTTCACAGAGCCGAACTTTAGGCTTGCAAATTAGAAACGTCATACTTTTCTAGTTTGAATCCACAACATACAACTCGTAACACAAGGCCGATATCATTTGGCCTCTACTGCTCAATATAACGGTGAAGAAGGAAAACATGATAGGGAAATTCTTTTCTATAAAAGAAACCTTTGCCAAATGGGATTTACAAATAGGTTTTTTATTAGTATCATAAAAACCACTACTACCATTTCTTGGACAGTTCGTAAAAGTGTCTCTCTCTATTAACTAATTGTATAAAGAGGAAGAATAATATAATATTCTACAACTGTCACTTGTGTTAACTGATAAACATACTTGTATATTACGAAATACATACATATCATAGATAAATTACCTCAGTCACAGAACAAATGATTGAACTCTTCATTACACAACATTTATCCTAGGCGGGAATCGAACCCACGACCTCAGGCTTAGCAGTCAGGGTCACAAACCACTAAACCAACAGGCCAGTCAAAAAAATAATTATGAGTTTGTTTAAATGTTTTGTCTTGTTTTTGATATTACCTTTAGTTATTTTCACTTTAGATTTAAATTCAAAATTCCAAATATTTTTATTTCACATTGGTTTTCTTGGGCACATATGAAAAGTCGAGGGTATCAAAATTCATAGTTTACTTCCAGTTCACCTATAACCCAGGAATTTGGCATGAAAAAAGATCGTATAGTCCAAATAGACCTAGGCACAAAAAAAAAATAAGATTCGGAAAAATCTTCGCGTCTTGATTTGAAAATTGAAATCATTACATAGTATAAAACAAAGTTGCGCTGTCCCTATGTATGCTTTGATCTTTAAAAGTACGCAACGAATTTTGATGCGGTTTTTTTTTAATAGATAGAGTGATTCAAGAGGAAGGTTTATGGGTATAATACATGAATAATATATTCAATATCAGTACCCTTGCGAAGCTGGGGCGGGTCGCTAGTAATTATATAAGTTAGTCTATAAGAAAAACCCTCAGTTTGCGAGTCCGACTCACACTTTCCATATTTTTGCTACTTGTGAATACTGCATCAAGCCGCAGAACGTGGAATTTTTAGCAGAAGGACATGGCATTTTTTTTACAATTTTTTTTTGCCTAGAGAAAATGCAAGTGAAGCCACATACATTAATATTATAAAGAGACTAGCTTTTGTCAGCGGCAAACAAAAAAATAAAAAAACAAACTTTACCTCTTTATTATATTAGTGTAGATAAAGTTTCTTTTTTTTTGTTTGTAGGAGGTAATCTCTGAAACTACTGGTCCGATTGGAAAAATTTTAGCAACAATAGAAATCTGTACTCCTGAGTGACATAGGTTATATTTTATGTACGCGGGCGAAGCCGCTGACAAAAGCTAGTAGGCTATATTTTATGTACGCGGTCGAAGCCGCTGACAAAAGCTAGTAGCTAATATATGTACGAGTGCGTACTTCAGCATTTAGTGTATTCTTTGTGGGAACAATGTCTGTACTACAGTAGTCGGTATATTGTAGCGCCAAGCGTGACGTGAACAGGTGCGCCCGCGCAATGACACATGTGATCTACTATGCCACTTTGCTTATCGAGCCCATGGATCAGAACGGAGTTCAGGGGCCTACCACAAGCCCTTATAGCAGTATTACTTCGATATTACTTTCAGTGGGAAAGAGACGGCGCTAGACAACGTTTCTAACGCTGTCACTTGCACACTCTGGAACAGGAATAAAACAATCTTACTTTAAACGTCATGGTCTAGGTCCTGGACATTTAAAGAACAGAAAAACACCTAATTTAAACCTTGTAATGAATCATCCACAAATGTCGCTAAAATAATATTATTCATGCTTTGCCAAAGTAAATAGAAAAGAATAAGAATAGAAACACATTTATTCGATACAGACACAGCACAACAGTTACAAAACACACGGTAAGCAATAATAAAAATATAGTGTACGCTGATGGAATATTGAATAAATAATTATTATAAATGGAATCCTTTTGCTTTGACAATCCATTACTCATTATTAATCAATTTGCAGAACTATCTTTCCATTTTGAGAGCAGTGCTGGCCTAAACGTAAAGGATTTACGAGTTGAAGTCACTGGTTCAAACTCAGCCATTACTTTGTATAATTCTTTCATCTAGGCCAGTCAAAATCGACATCAAACAAAATTTTTTTATATGTTGTTAGGTCCGACGAGAGTAGTTTACTCTCAAGTTTGTAACTCTAAAAAGCCTGTGCTACATCCATGGCACTCGAAAAACTAAAAAAATTGGCCCTTTTTTCATATTTTTCGAAAATAATATAAAATACCCTTACCCTTACCCTTGGCCCCAGTTGGCTTCGACCCTTACGATCTAGGGTCCCTACGATCTAGGACTGTTAGAAATTGATACTTCTGTTACACATTCTGTTTACATACTCAGGTAAATAATGGAGAAGTATATATATGTAGATTTTCTTCAGGAAAAATAATGGAAATTACGTTGGGTTAGGTATTTCATTTAAAAGAATGATAAACTAAAATTTTGTACATTTTGACTCTCCTTCACAGTAGAAGTAAGCTGAGGTCGTACCCTCCTCTATTACTTTGCTTACATATATAAACATTAATAAGCAGTAAGTTGATATCAAAAATTACAAATCGAGAATTTTTTTTTTTTTTATTTATTTATTTATTCATCAAAACTTATACTATCTTTACAGGAAAGCCTAATGCGACAGTACAGCCAATACATATATAATTTATTTTTAACTCAATTACCATAGCATAAAACCGCTAGTGCCACTCTGTTAAATTCACTCAAAGCACAAATGAATAGGTCTGATTTGACGTGTATGAGGTTGAGAGTGCGAAGTGCGCGCGTCAGAGGCGACTCTTTGAGCAGGTTTGTTTTTGCCAGCGGCACCACCAGCAGTGGAGGCCGAAACCGGCGCCAAACATATACATTTAGACACAACAACTCCAGCAAAGCTGCATTATCCAGTTTTCCTCTTAGTACTTTAAAAATAAAAAGCACCAGAGCAAACTCCCTTCTTACTCTAAATTCATTATATCCCACCATGCCTAAAATAAACAAGGTGGGATACATTAAATATGGCTAACTTACCTAATCAATATACGAACCTCTCTCTCCGCTTCCCATATCACCAAAATAAGCAAAGCAAAGACCCTGCACCCCATTTGACGCTTACGTAATACATGAAACCCCCCCATCTCCCCCTTATCATTTATACACCAACCACTTGGTGGTGTAAATGTAATTTGTTTACACAACAGCCTATCTCCTAATACCGAAATGGAAGAGCTTCAGTGAAATCAATATGGTCAGGTATCAGATATCCATCCAATACAATTAACTCTTATTCCCAAAAATCAAAATAAGGAACCAATTAGTCTCTTGTTCAACGAAATTTAAAAGGTTCATGAAAATAAGGTAGGTATGTTGTTTTTTTTATGGTGGGATAAATCATCTAATGACGAATCCCACCCTTGGGCGGAGCGGGAAACAGTGTCAGACTCTTACTGACTAAACGACCCACCCCATTCCTTCTTAGCCTTCATACCAAGGTTGGACCTTCCTTTCAGAAACCGGACCTGCAATTTGGCCTGACAACTCCTTGAGGCGCACGGGAACTGAGCGCGCCAACAACGCCTGGCTTGGTCCGGACTGTTACCAGACTACCGGACGGCGAGCTAACTATTGCTCACCATCTGCAAGCCCGCGCCTACGGTGGCCGGAAATCGGGATCGGAATCGCGGCGGCGTCTGGGGCTTAAGCTGTGTTGCCTAATGCGTTCGGCCTCCTCCTATGCTAGCATTACTGCTTCGCAGAAAGAGGCGATCGCATCCTCTCTAGAAGAGAGAATAGGCGGTAATCTACCATGCGGGCCCAGAGCGAGTTGGTGGATGTAACATGTCTTCAAATTTATGGTTCTAGGATATTCCGGTATCCTCACGAGGTTTTCCTTCACTGATTTGAGACTAGTATAGACTAATATGTTCTAGAAGGATTCATATTGTTTGTTGTCTGCGAAAGATACTATATGTGAAAGTAGATAAGTAGGTACGCACCTACTGATACGATTAAGAAAGTTCATTTACCGATAGAAAACTACGAATTCGTGGCTAGAATAGTTACAACCATGAGTCGATCTAGGTTAAGTAATGCTTGCTGGTTAGTGGAAGGGTGAGTGTCTTGACATACCGATACTGCAGAAGGGTCGAAGCCAACTAGGGCCAAGGATTCGTGTCTGAAAGGAAGGTTCTAGCCCTAGTATGTATGGCAATGTAGGAACGAGGTAGTTTGGTACGGGTAAGAGTATAACAGTCTTTCCTGCTCCACCCAAGGTCGGGATTCGTCATTGGATGATTTTTACCGACCATAAAAAAACATACCGATATTATTTCATGCCTTCAAAGCTTGGAAAGCTTTTCCTTAAACCGGTCCTAGGAGTCTTCGACCCTGTAGGGCCCCTTCAGATTGCTGACTACTTCTTAAGGCGCGCGGGAACAGTGCGCGCCATCGACGACTTGGGCTCGTTCTGGACTATTACCAGACCCCAAACTAGTTGGGAAAAGGCTAGGGCTAGAGGAGGACTATAGACTATTTATCCTGAGATAGTTCTTATAGTATAGACCACTAGAGTGACACCAGGGAATAAAGCTAGTCTTTATTTCGCTATAACTTATTATTTATTCGCTAGTAAGTTTGTTAACTTGCTAAGCGCGTGTCGGAGGGCGTCGCCGTCTGCCCTCCCACGCCTTCGCTAATAACTGCAGGTAGATTATTCAGCAACTACGAAGCATCCTTAAGACGTTTGTGACGATCAAAGCGTTTCAGATTTAAGTCCATTTTAGAAAAGTAACATTTATGTCTTGTCTTGACTTCTTATTGCTAAGACATCTGACTGCCAGGCAGGTGCTATAAATTGGAGAAATGGAATTTCCTTCTTTTTAAACTTTACCCCTGACTGGGGATGATTCCTGTATTGTGGTGTCATACACAAAACACTCAAACCTGGAAGGCCATAGTTCAGCTAAATGTTTATTCGAGAATCGAATCGCAGCGCGTTCAATCACTATGCCCAACTAATACTACAACTAGTGCCGTCAGAACCTAGAACTCAAATTACAATTGTGGGTTTTAGTTCGTTAAAGCCTGACACACCTTCTTTATCCACACTGTAACAGACATTATTTGGAAATACCCAAAAAAAGTATGTTTAAACGTGAAATTGTCTCGTGATGCCATGAGATTGTCCAGATTACTTTTCAGAAGAGATGAGAGATTCTCATCCATATGTCTCCTACCTCTGTGTAATCTATGTCTTCAAATATTGAAAGAAAATTACTTAAAAAATGAACTTTCTGTCTACGGGTTAGTTAGGGTAATAATATTCATGAACTTAAATATGAAAAAGTAAAATTAGCTAAGCGTGAGACACGCCTAACCGTTAACTGTTATTTTTTAATGTAGCGAGGAAAATTCGCACAGTCACTTTTTGCCAAACCACGAAAATGCGCCAATAGGCATTGTAGTCAAACCGCCAATAAAACTATAGTCTAACGTTTATGCTTAAAACCATCGTCGGTACTTCTACAACTTTTGTTTTAAAGCTAAAATACAATGCTTTTAAACAGGCACTCGGAGATGCAAAAGCGCTTGCATTTTTACGGTAAAATCCCTTGAAATATTTTTAAAGTAAAGGAGTATGTAGGATTCAAGGCACTGGTCTCTAAACAACAAGAGTAGTTATCGGAAAATACTTCAGTTGCAAGCTCATAATGTGTTTTTCAAACATTGAGGACCTAAGGGAGAGAATGTCTACCAGACTTCACGGAAAATGCATTGTAAAAAAAACTACCTTCTTGGCTTCAACTTACTGTACCCTACTTATTATTATTTTTTATGGTGGAAAATAGCATCGAATGACGAATCCCGCCCTTGGGTGGAGCGGGAGACAGTGTCAGACTTTTCTACTGACTAAATGACCCACCGTTCCTTCCTGCCTTATTTCCAGGGCCCCAGTGTTCCGCTTTCGCATCAACCCTACTCTACGCTAATATTTTCTTTCATAAGAACCTTCTCCTGATAAAAAAAAAAACACAACAAGAAAAAAATCTGCGCAATCGTTTCAGCTGTTCTCGATATTCGAGCTTAGTAATACATTCAGCGATTTATTTTCACATTAAAGATACGTACATCAATCTATTTTATATGACCGAAGTTAAGACTGATGTTAAGACTTTTTTCGCCTTTACTCCACACCATAACGGGATACCTCCATGAATAAGCATGCTAGGAGATAGAAACGTGCTTTCTCAGCATTATCGTAGACATGTAACAGCATAAAAGCTCTCAGAGTCGTATAGTTCGTTAGTCTTAAACGTTAATTTACAACGTAGAGCAAAATACATTGGGGTTTATTATAGTCTGCCATTTAGACTATTCCTGTTCGTTGCTCGCCAGACGTTATGCCGAATTATATGCGGCGCGGTGTCGGCAGCATGCAAATATGAACTCCGAATGCATAATATGCACCATTATACCTGACATTCTCTGCCTGATGCAAGCCGACTGCTCAATTTTATCGTTCCTAAACTTACAAGCGATAGAGGTGTTCTGTTAGTAGACGTATTCTGGTAAGAGAAAATGGCATTCTTTTGTAAACTGTTATCGGTCTGCTCTAGGACTATTGGTTATCTTTAAAAAATCGCATTTAGCGATAAAACCACCCATTGTGACACCCTATTAATTTTAAGTTCCTATTGTTATTTTTTTGGTTGCAATAAAGAATATATCTATCATATATCTATTATTTGAAAGGGTTTTCAAAGTCAAAGTCAAAATATTTCATTTCACATAGGCCAACATGGGCACTTGTAAAACGTCAGAAGCTAGTGCAGCATCGTGACTCTAGAACTCTAAAGGCAACTGAAGCGAACAGACGTAAGTCTTAGTCTGTAAAAGTCTGATACTCTCTCTCTGTCCATCCGGAAGCGAGAGAAGTTCTACAATGATTACCTATCATAATAAATGGGTAAGCTGATTCTGCTACCGCCAAAAATGCATTAACCTCAAACCCACATCGGAATTCGTTAAACAAAACAACCAAATTTACGTCCAAATCTCCAAATAACATTTTTAAACACGTGTACCTACTTACTACAACATAGGCAAGGAAAAAATACCTGAAATAATCAGAATGTCACGCCTCTTTTATTTTATGGAAAGGAATTCAAGGTGTGTGCCAACGCATGCCTCGCGGCCATTTGCAGAAACAACTTGTATGCAAAGAGAGTGCTGATAATTAAGTTGTAAAATTCTGAAGAGAATAATGATCGGTACGTCGGTTATAGACGGTTATAGCTTATGTTACTACCATAGGTTACTACCTACCGCCCTACCGCTTTTGTGACTTCAAGCTGTATAAGCGCTGCTTTAAATTCTATACATTGCTTAAACCATGACGAAACTCATGCAAAAACTGTTTCTCAAACGATATAAGTTCCTAACATTCAGATTAGTTTAAATTATTCCGTTCTTATCCATTTGAGCTAATGGATTAGGATCAAATTTGCTGAGGCAGGGCCGTAGCTAGACTTTTAAACGCGAGGGTGCGAGCTTAATACTACTGATTTTTTTTTAATGTTTAATCTTACTTACTTGTCTCGAACAAAATGAAAAATGATTACTTAGATATAAAAAATACGTATGACGTGATCATTCAAACACACCATACCATGATGTATTTGGTCCCACTATGTTCCTTTTCTAGTTGAAGGAGCTCAGCCCCCCTAGTCTAGTTACCATCATTTCGTTAACGTTGAACGCTTGGAATTGACCACGACTTCAGTTCCTTTGTTCTCACCACATGACTGAGTGATAAGATGACGCCAGAACAAAATTATTGGAGGCGTAGCCAACTCAAAGAGTTTGAAGTTAACGAAACGATCGTAACTTGGCTAGGGGAGCTGACCATACAGAATCAGCAATTCTGGTAGGTCACGTCTACAACCGTAGTTATTACGTTTACGATAAGTCTACTATAGGATGGTAACACGTATTCTACACATAAGCTACTAACTACCAAGCAAAATCCAAAACCGTAGTTTGATATTTCTACGCCCCTCTCGGATCTTCGCCCGTGCACCTCTGGTAATGCCCTAAGTTGCGGCCCTGGGTATTGGTAGAGCTAGAGCAGGGGCCTTTACATACCTTTGAATCTCGGAATGATTCAACAAAAAACATTTAAAAATTTCAGCCGCTTTATTTCTAATTAGCTACTTAATTATTCGAGCTTGTTTAAATTAAACTGTGATATCAGTTTAATTTAGCAATCTTAGGTAACTGGCCTCATTAGACCGGCCTTACACTCGTACGAACCGTATATAATGTACCATCCATATTATTTTCCTCTGATATCTAAATAAGACTAGCTTTTGCCCACGACTTCGCTCCCGGCAACAGAAAAATGTGATAAATGAAAAACTGCTCGACCGATTTTGTGCAAACTTCACATAAACCATCTACTAAATAGTGCCAACAAACTAAACATTTGGTTTGGATAGGTGAGCCCATTCTTGAGTTATAAAATTACAACGAAAAGTGGCGTTGATTTTTACATATATTGATAAACGGAGAAACAGACAGACTGACTCAACATACAGCCAAACGTATTTGGACGATTGGCGTGGAATATCACCAAACTTTCTTTTACTAGTATAATCAATGCAAGCTTAGGGAAAAATTTTTGGAAATTCGACATTTGAGGAGATGAAATTCATTTGTATGCCAAGTTTTATTCTCTGAACCCATATATTATCATCATTTCAGCCAAAAGACGTCCACTGCTGAACATAGGCCTTCCCCTTCCCCAATTGTCGCCATAATAAACGGTCCTGTGCATCTTGCATCTATCGGATACCCGCAACCCTTACCTTAACCAACATAACCCTTACCTTAACAACCATATAGAAATACAATATATACCAATATCGTGGGGTCCGAGTGCCCACAAGTTGTTTAATGAACTTTCTAAACGACTTGTTGACACTTCGCGTGACCCAAGGGCTGGCTTTTACCTTGGGCAAAGAATAAGCATTGCCATACAGCGTGGCAATGCGGCCAGCCTTTTGGGCACTTTACCGGTCGACAGCGATGCGGAAGAGTTTTTTGACGCATTATTAGATTAGGTATTTTTAGTTAAGTTAATTAGGGTTATGTAGTTTTACGGTTAGATATCTAATTATTTGTACAGTTTACTAAATAAATAACATACACCTCGTGTATATTGTCACACATAAAAAAAAAATATATACCTATAGAAATCAATGTATATACCACTGTAAACCTATAAAACAATTTATAGGATTTCAAAGAATAATGTTCCATGGGCACATAAGCGGGAAATTTGGCACAAAATCTAACCAAAATCAATAAATAAGACTGTCATTAATAATTTTTCAAAACTATTTTCAAACTGGGGTTTAAACTCTTGAACCCCGTGCGTACGCGGGCGTTCGCACACCTATTGTCTTTCTATTATGTCTCTAATTACGGTATTCAAAAGGTTAACCTTTTCACCCCCGAGCGAACGCCGGCGTTCGCGGGCATTAACGGAAGGTTATTTGTCTATAAAACTTTTTATTTACATTCTTGGATAAATATCAAAATACCCTTTAAAAAAAAATGCTCAAATATTGTACATTATATATTTTTAAATTTGACAACGGCGCGTGGCGCGAAATCATGCCGCGAGCGCCGGCGCTCGCTTGGGTGTCGACGTATGGGGTATTTAAGTTTTTCCAAAATGACGACCAACGTTGTAGGCTACAGTAACAGATTTTCGGGTCTCAATTGAAGAACAGCACGGCGGACGACGGCGTATTACCATAGCAACGGCGGCCAATTTAACTCAGTTGATTTTCCGCGTATGAGGGTGTTCTAAGATGTCATTCACCAGGTGGCAGCACTGAGGCGTCAGGTCCAGGCACCTGTCAAAACGCTTATGTTACTGACATTTGCTAGACATCAACGTCAACGTCAAACGTTAGACGTCAACGTCATATATAAGTTTTCAAAGCAAAAGACCTGACGGCTAAGTGGCGCTAGCTGGTGGTGTGAATATTTCTAAACACCCTCCTTATAACGAATTTGAGTCGAGGAACATGTAGGCGGGAAAACTACAGTGGCAGTGCTTAGTCAAGGGCGAGTTTCCGACTAGGCATCCTTATTAGGTTACCTATTTGTTAATGTACGGTCAGCAGCACATCAGAATATACAAATTTTTCAGATTTCTCCAATACATTTTGAACCTTGTTATATTATAGATAAGAGTTGAAAGTCGTTTGCAGAATTTTGACAGTTTGTTCTAGTCTGATGTGCTGCTGACTGTACTACCGACACGGCCTCTGTTATGTAGATCGAGTGGCAGTAAGAGTATGTGTACAGTTTTATGAAATACTAGCCACTCCCAGCGGTTTTACTCGCGTGAAAATAGAAAATATTTATAGCCTATGTTACTCAGTGATAAAGTAGCATTCTATTGGTGCAAGAATTTTTAGCAGTTTTTAAGTTTTTCGCCAGCAGCTTAGCCCGCGTCAAAAGTAAAACAATTGTCCAAAGGGAAAATACTCCTGGAATAAAATGTAACCTTACTATTCCAGGATACGGTGTGTCCATGTGACAAATCCTTTCAGTCGTTCCAACGTGAAGAAGTTACAGACACACTCATGAACTTTCGCTTTTATAATATTAGTGTGAATTATAAGAACCTGGCATGGCAGAACAAGGTTTTACGAATGAGTTAGTCACTCGAAAAACCTTGTTCTGCCATATAAATCATTAAAAATTAAAAATGGATGTCTCCCATCCCCTAGGAGGTTTAAGAATAGCCTACAACTTATTCACAGATGGACCAAATGTACTCGAAAAAGTCGGTCAAGCCGTTTCGGAGGAGTTCGTTAACAGACAGCACACAAGAGATTTTTGTATAAGTACTAGCGACACGCTGCAGCTTCGCACGGGTGCAATGGTGATATTGAACATATTATGCTTGAATTATACATATAAACCTGCCTCTTGAATTGCTCAATCTATTAAAAAAAAACTAAATCAAAGTCCGTTGCGTAGTTTAAAAAATTCAAGCACACATAGGGACAGACAACGGGAAGCGACTTTGCTTTATACTATGTAATGATTAGAAAACAGTCGTTTTATTTTGAACTAAAATGTGGATTTACGTAGAGTGCAGATTAATGCAGGTGTTGCAGATATGCAAGCGGCCATTACATGTTGTGACATAATTAATCGGCGGCAGTCGGCGGCGGGTCCGTCCGCCACGCTCCACCCCGCTCTTCTTATTGCGCCGGCGAGGGCGCGCGGTTCACTCAGTCTGGGCGGCCGCTAGTCTATTTCCGACCAAACCTACGCATCGCCGTCTAGTTTCTATTTGTTTGCCATATAAATTGCTATCATTACATTTGCACTACAGTCTGGTGCGTGCCGCGATATATTTTTAACGACGCGCTGAGCGAAACTGTTAGATAAACATTTCAGTTTCACTATTTGCTAGACTGTACAATATTAGCGTTTGATTTTTTATCAAGGCCTTACAATCTGGGTGAACGTAAACTTTATTGGCTACTTCTTCTGCGTTTATATTGCTATGTGCCAAAAAATATACGTAGGAAAGTATCGAGCGGTCGATATGATCACATAAACAGAGCGGTGAGCTAGTTCAGTAGGTGCCACTTAGTGTTGCTATAACCGTAAAGTGAGAACGCGAAGACGATCTATAATGTCAACTGAAATATGTAACAATAGCAATACTGCAAAACCTATACGTGTTGTAACGAAAGAAACACGAGCCGCAAGTTTTCATAGTAAACACAGCGACGCGCCAAGCGTGTGAAGATTTATTTTTCCCAGAACGACAAAGCAACATTGTTCTTTGACTGAAATAGGTACGAGTTCAAAGCGACGTGCTAGCTCATTAGGAACGAACTCAGTCTTGTTTACGTGCACTTCCTTATATAAATCCAGTTTAATATCTAGCCAAGTGTGAGACCACCCATCGTATGTCCTGATCGTGTTAACAAACGGCTGATTCGTGACACCGGCGGTGCTGAGAATGTACGAGTACCGGCAATACATCTGCGTCGTGTCCACGACTAAGAATGCGCCACTCATTACCAGTTATTTTAATTACAGCCAGTGTACCTACGTTCAAACGAAAGAGCAGCGGCGACCAGCCAGTACGATTTGCCACACGCTAACTTTAGACTGTCACATTGTATTCGGATTTTGACTTCATTAAGCTTATTTTAAGATGTGAATCTCGTTATATCAACATAATGAAATCATATTAAAGAAAGGATTTTCTGAAAAAGTAACAGTACCCATTGTTTGTGTAACTGTACAAAAGCTGTTAGGTGTGAGGAACGTAATAAAATAATACAATAGGTAGCAAATTCCCAAACCATCCCAGCTCTGAAAATTTTCCATGAATTTCTAAGACTCGTTAATCAAACGATGCTCATTTATCTGAGTGAATTGCCCAACATTAGCAACATTAACCGTCTGAGGGTGAAGTGAAACTACTAGACTAGAATACATTTTAGTGGCAAAATATCTATAACTATAATCTATCTATAATGTATATGTAAGGAAACATTGACTGACTGGCTTATCAACGCAAAGGGCCGAAGCTTCCTGGGGTCCTGGTCCGGTTCCTGAATAGAAGGCTCGACCCGGTATGAAGGCTAAGAAGGGAAGAGGTGGGTCGTGTAGTCAGTAAGAGTCTGACGATGTTTCCCGATCCACCCAAGGGCGGGATTCATCATTAGATGATTTTTCCCTACATAAAAAATAGCGTAAAGTCTAAATTTCTATGTCCAGGAGCGTGAAATTTTGCATAAAGCTTCCTTTTATGACGTAGGTTACTACTAAGAAGAAAAATTCAAGTTTTAAGAGGGTGAAAACGAGGAAATTAATTTTACGCAAAATTGAATATCTCAAGTAAATTTAAAAATTAAGGTTTTTATTATTCGTATTTAAATTGAAAACTAACTCCATAAAACGAGTTAGGGGTTGCTAAAAGGTTTCCTTGGGTTAATAGGTAAATGAAAAATAAAGACTTTTATTATTATTATTTTTAAGTACCTTTAAAATACTGTTTAATTCATTAAGCCCCTAGAGGACACCAGTGTCCGCACACCCATGCCTTTTAATTGTGTCTGTAATTAGGGTAGTGGAAAGGTTAAGGGATGATAAAGATTTTAAGGAAACCTTCTCGCGAACAAAATCGCTGGCATAGTAGGTACTGATATAAAATATATTATTGTTGTAAATCACAAGCATAACTTGGCTGAATCCGCATTTAAAAATAGCTTTATTAACATAAAGATTGCACTTTTGTATTTGAAAATATTAAAAAGCTAGCTCTTATGAGAATTATGTTAATTAATGAAGTTACGTATAAGTTTTTTATGAATTGTATGAGTCATATTGTGAACAGTTAAATAAGACTTATTTACTCGTATATATATATGTTTTACTGTAAGTATATGTATCTGTAAATACGGCGTCTATTATGGTCTCCATTGTACTGCGTGCGAATCATCCGCGCAAATGTCACGGTAAAAAAAAAGAAAAAAAAAATATCACGGTATAAGCAGCAGCGCGTGCGCTTACTGTGATAATACACAACTAAGATACGCAGAAGTTCAAATAATAATGGTAATGAGCCTCAAGGGTAGATATATAAAACATTTCACACAAACATTACACTAAAGAAAGCGATCGTAAATAATTACAACAATATTTTCATATTATGGTAATGCCAACGGAATATAATAACAACAAAGCCTCGAGCACAGGCGTAGAGTAGTCGCTCTTTCGTTTTTCTACAGGATGTATTTTGGACAATGTGTGCGTAAATTGCACGATTTGATTCCGCTATCTTACAATTTTACCATCGGACGTCATCCACCCTTACGTTGTTAAAATATCTATCTGGACTAAGCGTTTTACCTCGTCGTTTATACCGCGTACATCGAGGTACTGGAACAGTTAGCCAGCTGCAGTCTTTTCGTCTGATTATGATTTAGGTGTCTTCAAGGCGAATAGGCTCTTAATAAACTAGTGCGCCTCACCATCCACGATTGCATCACTACTTACCATCAGGTGGGATTGCAGTCAAGCATTAGTTTATAGCAATTAAAAAAAAAACACAAACAAACTCTTGAGTTTGGACTAAGATACGAATGTTGGCACTAACTAGACAGGTCCACTAAAATCGTGTGGTTCTTTCCTCAAAATAACATCTGAGACACATGTTATTTTGAGCATGGTTTTGATATGATTTGACTGTATTTAATTTAAAAGAAACCTTGGCCTCTAATTTTCTTTCAGACTTTCTTCTCAGGATGGTCATCTAGGAAACACCAATTGACAATCTGTTTTATAGGTGTGCAGGAGATCTTCTGTAGTTTCTTAGCGAGTGGTTCAACTCCGACGACGATTAATCGTGCTATTATCGCGTCTTAGTGACACGCACTAATGTCGGAGCAGTCACTGCCAACCAGCAGCCACCGGCGATGCCAAACGTTTGATTGCACCAAGCGATCCATACAGCCCTGCTATAAATATTTAACCTTAACAGTTTCAAATGAAAGCTCTCTTTGTCCCCCTCTTATTTATTACTCAAAGATTAATCGTGTTCACATGTATACTTGGTCTACATATAGATATATAGTGATACAGGCACCAATAATTTCTGATAAAACGAGGCAGACGCAATCGACTAATCTAGCAATTTTGTCAGAATGATACCAAAGCATTATCGGCATATTTTTATCAATACGGTGAAATTCTGACTTAAGGAAAATGGATAACAAAATCTACTAGGTATTCAACTATTCTACCTACGTGTTTGTTTTATAATCAATATGATTATCATTTGTGACTTATTTACTATCGAGGATAATCAAGATGTAGTAATTCATTGTATAGTACCTACTTGAACTACGAGTAATTCGAGTGATTAAAATTCCTTCATCGTATGACTTGCTTCTCTGATAATCCCTGGACGTTGACAAATGACTAGCGAGTGCACAGTTGAAAAGAAATTAATTAAATTGTTGAACTTTGCAGATCGTAAAGCAGTCTATTTACAATTGATTGCAAGGAAATGAACACTGCAGCACTAATTGTTTGTATATTTTCTTCGAAACCAAATGTTTATACTTTGTGCAATTCTCGTGTAAGTTCAGAGAAAAATGTTTGCAGTGTATGATGATATATAAAAATGGCTGCGTAGGCTGTGGCCTGTCTGAATAGTTGAAATACACGGAGTGAGTCCGTAAATTGTTGTCATTACTGCAAGTTTGTATCATATGACGCTTCGTGCAATTACACTGATATAAACTTGATTCTTTTGCATTCTAAAGTATCTTTGTCGCTATTTTTGTACATAGACACATTTTCATCATTCATCATCATCAGCCTTTTTAATGTTCCCACTGCAGGGACACAGGCCTCCTCTCTAAGAGAGGGAATGGGCCGTAATCCACCACGCGGGCCCAGTGCGGGTTGGTGGATGTCACATGTCTTCGAATTTTTGGTTCTAGGACATGCCGGTTTCCTCACGATGTTTTCCTTCACCGTTTTGAGAGCAGTGGTGATGAAATAAATTACACAAAGTAATGCGCCTGGCTGGGTTTGAACCCGCGAAATACGACACGTAAGTCGGGGCCGTTACCACTCGGCCACCACTGCTCAGACACATTTTATATTGTCTTAATTAATTAGTAAGACATAACCCAACTGCTAAACAGATGTATCACTATTCCAGTAAATACATCGCCGGATGATAGGATTCTCACGAATATAAATAGAAGCAAAGCCTTATCTAAGAACATTAATTTGTACATTGAAGTGAACTGTAGTCCTGTAGGTGTATTCATTTAAATAATTACGTTTAAACCTTAAGCTCGAGTATATTTAGTATTTTCTAAGGATTATTTTAGTAAAGGTTGTTGCCGGTAGATGAATTATGAACAATAAGGATCATTATTACTAAACTTAGTAGTTAGGAACAGAATTTTCTAGTAGCCTGTGCTTTGAGAAATCACAAAAGGCTCGCTGAATTTGTAAATGCTTTGGCATAATCTGTGAACCTTAGCTTTTAGAGGTAATTCGTTGTAACTGGTGAATATTACCTACACAAACATTTCATAGGAATTAATAATTGATATAGTATTTACCAAACTGTAGTACATTTTGTTGTGTAGACTAATGACTTAATAAAACCTATATTAAGCTTTTGAGTACCGTAATTAGAAACATAATAGAAAGACAATATGTGTCGTATCCCTCTCCTAGAGAGGAGGCCTGTGTCCCAGCGCTGGGAATATTAATTAGGCTGATGATGATGATGAGGTGTACGAACGCCGGCGTTCGCTGGTTGCTCAAAAGTTTAAAACGATTTTTTGGTGTAACAATTTTTCTACTAACTAAAAATGGACAACAGTCTATATGTTACGGGTAATACTAGAAGGTGGAGTAAACCTAGGTTTACCCGGGTTAACTTAGTATAACCCAAGCTGCTTGGGTAAAGTCCGAATAATAAGTAAAATACATTTTAATTCGGGGTTTACCCATGCTCACCTAGGTCTACCCAACTCTGGCTGGGTAATGTTCAAAATTTGTTTAATTAATTAGTCAAATGAAAATCTATATATCTACTAAGGTAGTATGATTTCTTTCTCTGAAACCATTACTTACTTCCTATAACAAATCAGCATAAACATGACAGTGTACTCGTAATATAAGTGCACACGTCTATTTCAGAATCTAAGGCGTTTCAGACACGCTGAAAATTCTAAGAAGTTATGTTACGTAAAACTTTCTGAAACCGACTTTAAGTGCAAGTCAGGTCGTATGTAATAACTCAACGGACAAAGGAAACCAGTGAAGCTTATAAATATGTTTCATCATCTTTATTATTTTTATACATAAAAGGAGAAACTGACTGACTGACATATCAACGTACATCCAAAACTTCTGGGACTAGGAGCGTGAAATTTTGCACAACGTTTCCTTTTATGACGTAGGCGAACACTAAGAAAGGATTTTTCAAAATTCACCCCCTAAAGGGGTGAAACGCGTGTCCAAAGTTTGCACGAAAAAAAAATTTCACGCCGGCGAAGACAGAAAGCTAGTATGATATATTATGAGGGGCGGTAGGCAAGTGTCACGGCACTCAGTCGGCGATTCGCCGTAATGTCGGCAGGCCGAGTGAGATGCGTGACAGTCCTGCATGAGCTCATCCATCACGACTAATGGATCGTTAGCACACACTCTAATAATACTCCTGCTCAAACAAATAATACTTACATATACAAACTATCGATCCCAGACAAAACCACGATGTTATTCCAATTACGCCATGAGAGTTTCAGACACATACAAATCCTTTCTGAATAAGCAATTGCTTGGAAACTAAATAAGCGTCTTAAATTCTGGCTTTTACATTAACCATAATGAGGTGGGAACGCGGATCGTGGAGTAGTTTTCTTGCTTAATATACGTCGTTGAAATAATAAAGCATGCGGTTTCAGGGGCACATTCCCGGGGCGTCGTCTCCCAAGCGTGCGGCGAGGGGGGCGCCTCGCTGCCTCCTCTAGCCCGCCGGGTATCATTCATACCCTGGAATTGGGTCATTAGGACGATTGGGAAAAATAATATTCTTTTGTTTACTACCTTGAATGAGTGTTCGTGAAGGGAGCACCGTGTTTTGAGGGTTATTAATAGGGTGGGGCTGCAAAACTACAAGTGTTTACGTTAGCAATGTTTGCGATGGTCCGGAGATACGCCAGCAAGTGTACGAGTATGTAGGTGGCAGGAAACTTGAGTCATAAACTTAGGTACATAGCGTTATTGACCAGCACTTAGACTTAGTATTAAAATGTTTTCCTATTTATAATATTGTACACATTATATTGTAGAGCCAGATAAAATTAATGAATTATTAATAAATCAAAGCATTTTGCATATCCATATTAGGTACTGATTTAGTAATTAAATCTTAGAAACTGAAGTAGAAACTAAAATATAATTTGCATCAATTTGCGCGAAAACTAAAAGTCCCTAACTTAAACATCACAAAAAAATTCAGAAAAACTTTTACCTTACAGAATAAACTTTAAAATTATGTGGAAACCTAAAATGCTTGGAAAAGCTTTCTTATACTCTAAAATAACAACAAAATATCGATTAAAATCATACTAGTGATGGTACAGGCACAAAACGGGATGGTAAATATTATGTTCCAATGAGTAAACACAGTAAACAGGGTCTATTTGCATACCTTGTCGAAATATAGGTCAGGTCGCGATATCTCGGCGGCAGGGGCTGGATGCAACGGCGCCCCGGTAACCCAGATGCAGCTCGCAAGGGCACGCCCGCGCCCCGCACCCCTGCCGGCAGCCCGCAACCCTCGCCCGGCACGACCACTCAACAAGAGCCCCCAGACCTCATACATCACCACCCTGTCGGACGTACTCAGATAAGGGAAGCTCGCAAGTACCACGAGAGACCAACTTACACCGGCCGCGCGACCAAACTGACAAGAGACTGCATTTCCTAATGATAGCCTCGAGTGAAATGCTTTTAAGATCCCGGAGGCTCTTAATCACATTTTTGATAGAGTTTGTACTTTTACGGAGATTGAATTTTTACTTTTGTAAGTAAAGTGCTACAAGAAAAGGTACTTAACACATCTGGATATTGTATGAGTGACGATAAGAGGTGTGAACTTTTTCGTCTTCGTGAATAAACAATGGCAGGTGCTGTTTACGTAAAGCTTTTGTGAGGCAACGGGATTATTCACAGAATCACCGCGGCTGAAAGGCCTAAAGGAAATTAAAGTACCTAAGTCAGTAAAATTCTGACAATTTTCAGTCCGTTCTTTGATGATTTTGCACACATTTTATGTGTAATTTTTCCAACTTATTTACCGAAACCACAGTCTAAATATTCATGAAAATGATTTGTTCATGTACTCGTATTTATAATGTCATGAATAACTTGAATAGGTACTATGGCAGTTCTTATCGACGTAGTTACTGACAGAACTGGATGTAGGATGTAGGCATTGACGTGAAAACATGAGATCATTGTATTACGAACAAGTTAAAACAAGTCGGTAGCACTCCATTATATCAACGTGAACTCACCCGTTTCCTACGCGTTAATTAAAAAGCTGTGTATTTCATACAAAAAAAAAACATACTACGTAATTCTTTATTATTTATTTCATACTTTTTGTTTCAACTTCAGGACTGAAACTTTTTTATAACAATAGAAACTTCTAGTTATTTTTTACGCAGCTATTGTACCTATACGTTATTAAAAAACTTTGAGGAATTTCATATTGTAGATTTATGAGTGAATACAGACACCGGAAAACTTTTTGTACGAGTCGAACCACCTCTATAGGTATCGGTAGCCGCGGAATGTTCATCACAGGCCACAGCACTACTAATGTGTTTTACGTTGTCCAGTCAGTATGACAAGGAAGAACGATCAACGAAATTCAAGCCAGATAAACCGCACTGGCATTAGTGTGATTCTAAGAATTTGTCCAAACAAGTTACGAAGCTCGAAGAACAAACACACATATAAACAATCTGTGTTGAGTTGACGCACACAGAGGTAGAGCGTGTGTATACAATGAGTGTATGACAGTATGAAGCTGCGAAGCCTGGTAACAGAGCGGGTATAGGCTGTGTGCAGACGGGCGCGAGGCTGTGTGAGTTGTGGAGGTGCGAGGCTTGTGTGTGTGCGAGCGTGGGCGGTGTACACACAGCAGAGCTTTCACGACGCAGCCTTGGCCGCTAGACACGTGCGTCAGTAGGGCGGTGCCCCGGCCCTACGACAGCCTACTATCGATATCCACTAGACATAACAACACAGCTTCTCCGCTTCGCCTTGAAGAATTAACGGCATTCTTCTAATATAAAATGTTACAAGAGAATGTTAAACATTTGCTCAGATATTATAACATTATTTGTGTGCTAAGGTGGCTTATGCAATATACGTCGAATGGGTGACATTTTTATGTTAATGTAGCAATGGACTTTACCAGATTTCTTGTGACTCATATTTTCTAGATTGTAGGCTTAGTTTGCAAAGAATATATTCTAAATGTTTGCACGTGGCCCTGCTGTAGGTACTTTTGTATGAATAAAATATTAAATAAATAAAATTAACAAGTACATTGTAAGTAGATCAGTGCTAGCGTAGCGTCCTTTAAAAGAAAGTCAGCATCCTTTGAAAGTCCTTCGAACTGTCATATGTTTATGTAATTTAATGATCTGAAAACTAATAGGTAGAATTCCTAATTATCACTTTCTTTTAGAGCATTTGAGATGGTATGGCTTGAATCCTGATTTTAAAGACTACAAAACCGTGATAAACAACCTACAAATTGCAACGGAGTCTCCGGAGCTGTGAATATTACCCTTCTTGACGACTCATGAACAGTGTTTCATGTATCGTCAAGAAGGGTAATATCCACAGATCACTGACTAAAAAGATTCAGGTAAGAACCGGTCCCACACTACTGCATTAATTTGACAATCTCTTTTACAACCAAATCACAAACGAATCCTACAGTTTACATCGCATATCGATAAAGCGCTGGTTCCCTTCCCTTGCAGCGAATCGGGCGTGGAGGCGGGCGGAGGGTGTCTTCCCCTCGTCCCTCTCACTCTATCAGCTGAGCGACACGTGCAGCGCATATACTATTTCGTCTAGTGTACACCAGCACTACCAACGTACAGGTCGGCCAGGCATCTCGGCTGTTTGCTTACACACAACAAACATTTACATGTTATGTAAATTGTTAAGCACCATTTGGGAATCGTTCGTAATACATACACAGCTTGTGCCTACCTACATGTTCCTATAAATTGTGAATACGTAAACTGGGTGTGATCTTAACTACGTTGTTGAAAGAAACATTGCTGTGCGAAAGTGGTACTACTGAAACTGTGGCATAAACACAAAGAGAAACGTACGATATCCAATTGCTTCACTATCCATGTAGGTTTTCCGGTTGTTGCAAATATCTTTGAAACGAACACATGTATACAAAATGGGTTAAGTAGTCGCTAAGCTCTATAGTTTGGCTAACTAACCTTAGTGAAAAGCTTTGACATTGTTTTCTACATACAGATTAGTCACCTACAATATAATTATTATGTTATTATTACGTATCGATCGGTAGTGTTACACTTAACTCCATGTTCACCGTAGTCCTAAAAAATGTGTTTAAAAACATTTTCCTGTAAGGTAACTCCAATCCAGGTTCCATTACCGAATTCATAAATGAATTTATCACGAGTTCAAAATCCAATACCAACTGGGCCCGCGTGGTAAATTACGGCCCATTCCATCTCCTAGTGTGTAGGCCTGAGTTCCAGCAATGGGAACATTTTTAGACTAATTACGGTATACTATGGTTTAAAAAAGTAAAGAAAACTTGTTTTATTCTCCCGGGGCCGAGGGTTGGTGCGAAAGCGTTACACCGGGGTTCTGAGAATAAGGCAAGGGTACAGAGTAGGTTGTTTAGTCAGTAAGAGTCTGGCACTGTTTCCCGCTCCGCTCAAGAGCGGGATTTGTCATTCGATAATTTTAACCTACCTTAAAAAAAAATAGTCTCGTTAATCAGGCTCGAGATTCACCCTCGTACCTCGTATCCTTCTCCAAGTACTAAAAAATACTCTCATTTGCCAAAAGGATAACGACCGTTTGTTCGGCTGTTTAGCCGTGAAAGCTGTGACTTACTTTCACATTTACCTTTAATATATAATACACTGTAGGTATACCTATTTCGGGATATGCCAAAACTAGCAGTGGTCTAAGAGAAACCGCATTGTAGGACTATTGATCACGGCATCCATTTTTAGCTGTTCTACATAGCAGATACTTTGACCAAAACAGTCGGCTAGACCAATATCTGGGATTTGGACTAGAATTACTCAAAGCAGTAGAACTTTAAGAGTTTAGGGCAATTTTTAAATAGGATGTTTAAATTCAGCACACGTGAAATCAAACCAGACTGCATGTATTATTTTTAAAACTAAATATTTAGTTCTTATAGCCTGATTTGCCTCTTGGATACCAAGATATACATCATAATTATATATTATTATTTTTATGAGTCTTATTATTGTTAATTTTATTTTATTTTCTTTTCAAGTTCCTTTTAAATTGTAAATTAATTATAAGGCCACACTATCGCATTAGTTAATACCTGTAATAATAGATGTACCTAATGGAGATATAAAAACAAATATATATGTACTCGTATATATGATTAAAAATTGTAAATAACTCAATACGTCGACATAATTTAAAGAATCATTTATTAAAGTTGTCAATGAGTACAAAGTTCATCGATATTACAGTATTATAAAAGTCTAGAATAAATATGAATTCGAACAACTTTGTGTATAGCTATTATCCTCGTTCACACTGACTACGTTTTAATATCATGCCATGAAAACTAATACCTATATTTGACAAGCCAATGAACCGTGAAGTTAAGAATACAATGAAGAGCTGTAGAAAATTCAAAACTGATTGATGTTAATAAATACTTCAGCGTACAGACTTAAACAAGGCATTCATTAACGTAAGATACTTCAATAGTTACCTTTTTCCACTTCATTGCCATCTCAGGCAGCGCACAGTTTTTCAAAGAATTTTCCTGCGATTAAAAACTGTCCGCAAACAATGCCACAAGGGATCACGTAGGTATAATCTCGTATAACAAATTCGCCCGTCACTTTGTTTTGTAACCCGTCGATCTGATATGCGCGCGCGCATGAATGCATTCGCTGTGTGACGGCTTCCCCATATGGCCAAGGCTAGGCCTTTTATGGCTCATATAAGTGGCCACTCACCCACCGCCTGAACGAGCTCGCCATATCAATGAACTGGCCATCAATAAAACATGTGGCACTAAGCCAGAAAAGGAAACGGCGAAATGAGAAAAAGAAATATTTGAAAAAGGTATTCGATGCGTACACTCGATTGTTTGTGCGATTTGAAAGCATTCAATGTAAAGCCGAGCGCACACACCATGAATTATTCGAGTCCATTACTTTTTGCTTTTCTCAGTACTATCCACCATACTCGACGTAATTGATTCAATATCATTACATAAGTATCGTTGTGTGGGCTTACATAACAGGCAACGGCAGGGGTGGAGACGTGCGATTTATACTAGCACTGATAATGAATGAGTGATTCAAATCGAATTCATTAAATCAATGCATTATTTTTATTGATGCTTTTCCTGTTACACAAAAAAAATTCTTCATACTGTTTCGCAAGTGTATTAACTTGTCACGTCACAATTTTATCTGTTAATAACAAAATACGTATGTGATATGAATACAATGTTCAGTAAAAATAGTGTCTCGTCGTTATGTTCGTACTAGATTGTAACAAACAAGTCGCCACTTGTTCCTGGGTGTGGTCGACCTCTGAACCTAACCTAATCTTGGTAGTAACATGAGATGCGGCGATATTGTAGAGGCGAAAATAAAAATATTTCGTTGAGGTCTCGAGTCGTGAGAAACCAGACAATCTGACCAGTCACGAGGCGCATTCCTGTGGCTTTTACACACTCCTCAACTTAGCCAAATGTATGACGCATACACACACCGGACTCGGAAATGACGACAGAATGGGTTCTATGATGTAATCGTTTTACTCTCTCAACTTTAGACTAAAGATAACTTAAAAAATGACAAACCAGGGTTTTTTGGGTCGTGAAAACATCAGCTAACTTCTCCTACTCTTGGTGGAGTGTCAGGGAGTTTCAGAATTTTACTGACTAAACCTACCGATCCTTTGGCTGCCAGAGCTGCGGTAACTCTTTCAAACAATACCGGAATCCTAACCATAGTACATTGTAGAGTCTATCTACCAATTCATTCTTGTAGATACATACAACATCACTGCTCTCAATACGGTGAAGGAAAACATCGTGAGGAAACTGACACGTCGCAGAATGAAAATTTCGAAGAAATGTAATGTCCACTAACCCGTACTAGGCTCGCGTGGTGGATTACGACTCATTTTCTTCTCTAGAGAGTTAGTCTAATAGTAGTAGGAATATTCCTAGTAAACATTATAAGGCTGATATTATGCTTATGTTTATATAGGCAATTATTCTCTTCAAATCTGGTCCGGTCAATTTAAACAGGTTAGATAGGTTAGGATGAGACGGTAAATCGTTGTGAAGTCTATTCTATAGTAGAAAAGCTTTCATTAATTAGCCTGGTTTAGCGGTCTATGCCGAGTATGCGGCCCTTGCTCAAACTATTTCTTTTTTGTGTATTAAGTCCTGCGAAGACGCCTTTATTTCTTCATACAGCCCGTTGTATTTTCCGCCAAACATCGGCGAATGGGAAAATCGGAATCGGAAAATAATGATCAGCAAAAAGTAATAAAAGACTTGTTTATAAATATGTTTAAAAAACTGGGCAAGTGCGAGTCGGATTCACATACTGAGGGTTTCTAATCGAAAAAAAAAAATTTATTACTTATCACAAATTTTTAGTTTTGAAATTTAGTGGTGCTATTTAATAAAACTTTGATTCATGGCAAATTTCGAGGTTATCAGAAAGTACCCAATAATTTAGATTCCTTTGAAAGGGTCGAAATGCGACATAAACGTCCGTATCTTTCTTTTACGTTAACTCAGAAATTTAATTTTTTGGCAACTAAAAGGGAAAGGGACTTGAGTAAATAGTTTTAATTTCAACTCGATACTTACACGCATTCTCGTGATAAAGGGTCATGACAGACAGACAGAGGGAGAACAAAGTGATTCTATAAGAGTTCCGTTTTTTCCTGCTCAGGTACCTACGGAACCCTAAAAAATAATGATGATAGAAGGTTTGTCTCTATGCCCGCGGTCCCCTAATGAAGTAGTTAGCACAGCTGCATTCCAGGCGCTCATTTTCTGGGAACACACATCTTGGAATGCAAGTTTTTTTAATGGCAGTGCGTGTGCGTATGATTTTTCATTGAAATTTAAAAAGAAAACGCCTCGTGGAGTTATAAAAGCAGCACTGAACACGCCGCCGGGCGTTTGTAACATTCTTTTTTTTTGTCGTCTGCAATCCTTAGCTTGTTTTATTATGTGATGACAAAACCACTTCTATTTATGGTTTTAGCCGAGCAATGTAGCGAATACCGAGCAGTTTAGTACTATTATCTCTACATTTATCTATAATATGTATGTATTTAGAAATATATAAGTATGTTTATTAGTTGTCTAGTAACCATAACACAAGCTCTGCTTAGCTTGGGACTAGATGGCGTTGTGTGATAGTTGTGGACATATTATTATTATTATTTATATAAACTACAAATTCTATTTCGATGCGAGACCATAAATTCGTAGCGTAACTACCTCCTTTAAGATCTGTCGTGTGATTTACTAGAGCCGACTTAATAATATGACAGCACGTTACACGCAGTGGCTGAAAGCTTGGCTGTTACGCTGCATGTCGCAGATTCGATTCCCGCACTACACAAATACCTATTTGATTGTTAACGTACGTACCCACGATACAGTGAGTAATTAAGGAATTACCTCTACAGTCCGGACTAAGCGTTTTGCTTCATCGTTTATACCGCGTAAATCGAAGGACTGGAATAATTTGCCTGCTGCGGTCTTCCCTTTCGATTACAATTTGGGTGTCTTCGCATGGGTGCAATGCTGATATTAAATATATTATACATAATATAGAACTTCCTCTTGAATCACTCTATCTATTTAAAAAAACCGCATCAAAATCCATTGCGTAGTTTTAAAAATTTAAGCATACATAGGGACAAAGCGACTTTGTTTTATACTATGTAATGATTGATTGCCCATAAATTAGGCTTGCAATATGATCAGTTTATGAAGTAAGTAATAAAAAGGCAAGCATGGTCGTGATTGTAGTGATCAGCGCCGAGCGGTGCAGATTCCCATGAGTTATTCGGGAAGCCTCACATACGCGATCACGCGATGTGCGCCGCGCAATTCGCGTGAGAATCTCCATAAAAGGATATTGCTGAAATTCTTTTAACCCTCCGTGATTATAATAAACTAGCGACCCGCCCCAGCTTCGCACGGGTACTGATATTGAATATATTATGCATTTATTAAACACATAAACCTTCCTCTTAAATCACTCTATCTATTAAAACAAACCGCATCAAAATCCGTTGCGTACTTTTAAAGATCTAAGCATACATAGGGACAGCCAACTTTGTTTTATACTATGTAATGATGAAGCTGAATTTAAGGCTCTTCAAAGATATGAATAGAACCGTAAATAAAGACAGAATAGAAATACAATAGGTATGCGAACCAGTGGCGTAACCATATCACCTGAGGCCCCTGGCGAATTTATTGGATGGGGCCCCAAAAAAAACATCTCATTATGTTTGAATTTTATCTAGTACTAGCGACCCGCCCCAGCTTCGCACGGGTGCAAGGGTATAATATTATATTATATCTATAAACCTTCATCTTGAATCACTCTATCTATTAAAATAAACTGCATCAAAATCCGTTGCGTACTTTTAAAGTTCTAAGCATACATAGGATCTAAACAACTTTGTTTTATACTATGTAATGATATTTTGTAATTTTGGGTTACTTGTTACTGAGCTCATGGCTTCTTAGACTGGGGGCCCCGTCATACCGGGGGCCTTGCCACCCTACAGTTACGCCACTGATGCGAACGCCAGCGTTCGTTTGGGACCCAAGGGTTTAATCTACACTAAAAAGCTAGTAAGTAATAAGACCAATCACCATTAATCACGCTACTCAAAACTTCTGTACCAATTTTCGTTACTTCCCAATTAAAACTTGAAAAATACTTTACAAGTTTTCTGATTAAAATAACAACATTTATGAAACAGTTAAAAATGAGAGTGAATTTAGTTGAATTCTTAGAAAACTTCGCTTGAGCCGGTTATGGTGAGATAAAAGAGGTTATAGAGGGCATCAATGGTTGCGTTCGACACTGGCCGGCGGCGAACGCTGCGAAAATCGCCACGAACAGGGGCCCAGACTTGGGCCCCTTTTTTTAAAATATTGTCATTCCACTGTCATTCCATTGTCATTTTGCTAAAATTTCCGAATCTGTTTATTCATAATGGCTGATTATTGGGCGTCCAGTGGTGTCGTAATAGAATTGTGGTACGAACTGTTTTGTAACGAATCAAAAACAATAAATGCACAATAACATTCTAATCGTAAGTCACCGATTAAACGAATTTACAGCATATGTCAAATATTCATTTGTCATTATGTACGAGATTACCATTCTAAAAAAAATATTTCAATGAAGTGTCAGTGGTTGATCATTGGAAAGTCATAATGACGCCATCATATTGGTAGATTACCAAAACTGTCAAAATAGACAATTTTGAAATCACTGATCGACTATTCTGACACTATTGTAATAGCAGACTTGAGGCCTGTTGGCTGTGTTTGTTCGTTTAATGGGTCACATCACAACACACAAGCGTAGTCCTTGTTCTGATCTGCGCCTGCGCCGGCTGCCCACACAAATTGAGAGAATCACGTGCAATGAACACGCAACACTGTGGCCAATTTCGTGCACAACGCTCATACCAAATTGAGACTAAACGGTTGAATTTAAAATAGAGAGACAGATTAATGATAGCACTCGCTTTTGGACACTACACTGTTATGAACACGATAGTTACAAAAACTGAAGTTAAAGAGATGAAAAATTCAGAAAAAAATAATTAAGAAATTTCTAAATTCTTTTTGACAAAAATCTCTAAAGAGTTAAAATAGAATGACAAATTAATGATAGCACTCGCTTTTGGACACCACACTGTTATGAACACGATAGTTACAAAAACTGAATTTGAAGATAAGAATTCAGAAAAAAAACAATTAAGAAAATTCTAAATTCTTTTTGACAAAAATCTCTAAAGAGTTAAAATAGCTCGCTTTTGGACACTACACTGCTTGAACAAGACAATTACAAAAACTGAAGTTGGAAGTTGGAGAGATGTAGAATTCGGAAAAAAAATAATTAAGAAAATTCTAAATTCTTTTTGACAAAAATCTCTAAAGAATTAAAATAGAATGACAAATTGATGACAGCACTCGCTTTTGGACACTACACTGTTATGAACAAGATAGTAACAAAAACTGAAGTTGGAAGTTAGATAGTTGTAGAATTCAGAAAAAAAAATAATTAAGAAAATTCTAAATTCTTTTTGACAAAAATTTCTAAAGAGAACCAAACGTAATTTGCAATTTCACACTAATAAATGACAATAATATGCCTGAACGACGTAGTAGCTAGTCAACAATTTGTTTTCTATTAAAAGAGAGCTGCTTCCGGGTCGGCGAACGGTCACTCGGTAACAAACAAATTCTTCGCGCACCTAATAGCCTAGGTAAACAAAACTAGGTGTTTCTACACGAGTCAGGCCATCCGGATTGATAACTAGCTGTTACGTCGACACTTTAGCAATGTTTATGTAATAAGCCAGTTTCTATTTTTTGCAAAAACACTCTAATTCTATCACCGCTCGTAGCAATCTAATATTTTATTAGTCGACGATCTGTTACTTAATATTTTTGTTAGTAATTAAATAGTCGAATAGTGGTTACGTTTGTCTTTGTTGAATCATTTGACCGATGAGTGAGTACGATCACCAGCACGCTGGCCTACTTATTGAGAAAGGCTCCTGTCTTCATCCTGATGACTCATGCCCTTACAACGCACGATACAATACAAGCAAAACTTTAAAGACGAAAATAAATAAAATACAAAGTGCATTTCATCATTCATTAACGTGACTAACTCTAGGAAACAAGAAACGAGGTCAGTGTTTATCAAACATCCTAATTTTAGTGAACTTACATTTATATCAATAGTAGAGTAGACGCGATGTGGGGCACGCTAACACTCGGCCTTTCTTAAAATAGCGTCGTTAATGAGAGGAGTGCGAAATGATGAAGCTTAAGCGCCAATAAACAAATGATTGCTGACAATAATTACGGCGGCGCGGCGCGGGCGGCGGCGCTGGCCGCGTAGCGCGGGAGTCGCCCGCCAATGCCGTTCACTATCATCGATTTATATTTCCATTAAAATTACTAATGCTAATTTCGAGCGATTATAATTGGCACCAACGTTAAGGCTACGAATATTTTTGTAAGTCAAGGCACATAAACAAGTTTGTGGTTTCACGCGTTCGTATAATATACGTTTGGAACGTTAAGGCTTTTCGGAGAATTGTGGGCCGACTTCGATATTTGGATTTCGAATACACTTCGACAGATTAAAAACTGGTGTGTGGATGGATACTGAGAAATTGAACTGGATTTTGGACCAACCTGAACCTTCCCGTGAAAAATTAAACGAAACTGAATAATTTGATTTACTCCTGAAAAATCAGAGCAAAGGATTAAAAAATAATTAATTCAGCGAATATTCATTGATATTAGTTTTTGTCAGAAAAGTTCCATTCACTTTTACCGGGAAATGACAAGAATAGCTTCGTATTGCGGAAAGTAGAGCATTGTAACAAAGTTGTAAAAAGTTTTTGTTTGATAAATGATGCAATGCTGTATTCGTTGAATAAACAAGTTTTATTTATTTAGACAGTATTCATTTTATAAAAGAAATATACCACTTGGGTATGCAACTGAAATAAAGATCGACTGCCCTAAAATTTGCCACAAGTCTGACAGTCTGAAGTCTTACATAGCTACAAAATATAATTGTGGTTTTAAAATAAAGACTTATCTATAGATACTTCCTTTTTGTTTTTTTTTAGCAGCCTTTTGGGCACTTTAACAGTCGACAGCTTAGTTAAGTTCATAAGAGTTTTCTTTTTTTAATTTTTGGTGATAAATGGTTTTGTTAAAATACAATGTTTCTTATTTTCAGTTGAATAAAGAGTGAAACAAAAACCTAAAAATTTTGACAAGCATTTGAATCTCTTTACTTGTTGATATTACAAACTGTAAAAAACATTCATTAACAAGCTATTTAGCTTAAAAATATTAGTTGAAAAGTCAAATATTCTTCTTACTTTGCCTCGCCACGTCGGTGTCACCACTAAATCTAGTGGAGTGTAGAAGAAATCATCAAAAAGACCGTAAACCAAGTCCAATACTTACATTTCACTTTTTTTGTGTTAAAAAGTGAAATGTAAGTTTTGGACTTGGTTTACGGTTTTTTTGTGAGCAAATCTCGGCATTTCTGTGAGCAAATAATTAAAATTAGGTATAGCTAATTTGTTCCATGTAAGAGGTAGGTACTTTTGTAAAAAAAAATCTATTAATTTTTAAAAAATAAAAGTTCCTAATTATCGAGTGACGTGTTGTATTTTCTTTCTTTCTTTATCGAATTATCGAGTGACATATTGTATTTTCTTTCATTCTATTTCTTTATCGAATTATCGATTGACGTATTGTATTTTCTTTCTTTCTATTTCTTTATCGAATTATCGAGTGATGTATTGTATTTTCTTTCTTACTTTTCTATCGAATTATCGACGTGACGTATTGAGTAGATGTAAGTATCGACATGCACGCGGCACGTCACTGGCGCGGCGCGAGGCTAGCGTGCGCGCTGCGTACGCGCGCCACCGCAAGGACATCGACCCCCGCAACCTTGGCTATGCCAATTAATTTCAACAATGTTCACTTACTTACTATTATGTGCACAAAATTATCTCGTGCATATTCAGATAGCTCGATTGTCGGTCGGTACCAATTTTCTAAGATGAAATATCGAGATTAAAATACTTCGAGCTTCCTGTATTCGGTTATTTATTACGCGACGCCTGATCTGCCGAGATTGGGCCGGTCTCTTTGTGTAATTATCTCGAAACGGTGAAAGATATTCTTCGAATGAGCTTTATAAAAGTAATCGCTTGCCTTCTACGTCTCTACGATACGGATGCAATGTTTTGTTACTGGGTTTTCCATTCAATATTTTTATGGTTTTATTGACATCATTTAAGTGCGGTGAGATTAACGATCTTATTAGCTATACGAAGATGAAAAGGAGAGAATACTTACCTGTATATGCTAAAAGGTGTAAAAAGTTTATAATATAATCTTTGTTTACTCTTCAATTAAACCACCATCCGAATATCATATACATTTATTAATTTATTTAGTTTATTTTACTGAAGGCTTACTAACAAACGAAAGAAATGATATAGAGAGTGTAATATTATCAAATTGCTTATTAACAAGCCACCAAAAATAAATAAAAAATACCTATCTTTAAAATATCTTTAAGAAATTAGGGCAGGCATTTGCCCAGCAGAGGGAAAGTATAGGCTAAAATAATAAAAAAAGAAAGTACACAAAATTCAATTAAATAATATCGAGAGAAGTTAGTCATCAAAAATCTGTACCTACTACTTGGCGTCGCAAAAGTCGTATCACTAGTACAGAATTTTACTATTGGATAGGCTAACTAAAGACAAAACTTAACTTATGCAATCCAAAAACATGATTCACGAGAGGAACGAAAACATCGTGATGTAGGTACAAGAGAGCAAACAATAACAAGGCCGGAGCGTAATCAATTCCCGGTAAGTTAAGCTCCAATGATTTACTCGAATAAGTTGTAAACACACCATTGTGTAGGGCAAGCGTAAATACTACAATTTTACTGTAGCCACTATGGCAGGCGGCGCAGGATAATGACCCTAGTCGTGCGCCCGCGCAGCCGCTCCCGCCACAATACGCGCAGGTATTTGTACTATAAACAACGACGAACAATACCCACTTACACATTTATGACACACCTACTTAATATTGTGTAAGTAGGTACCCACTAGTACCAATTCACAGAGATAATACATCATTGACGAATGCTTAATGAGACGTACAATCACGCTCGCTCCGAATGTCCTCATCCTCTTTATAGTTAATGCGTTATCTATCTAACCGCGGGACGTATAGTGCTGATGTTTGTGGTCAATTCATTTTGTTTAAATATAGCGATGGGGAAACTAGCCGATGTCATTGAGGAAATACGCCATAATGTCTTTTTGTAGAGATCGCACGTAGACCACACCTATTTTCAACGTCATTCCTACCTTTTTCTGTGTACACATGAATAACAAATGAACATCAATATTTTAACCTGACTTTTATGTAAACACAGACGTACACTAATACAAATATTATAAGCCCACGTAACAGAGCAGATAGGTAACCTTTTTAGAGGCATGTTTACTATTAAACTCAAGCCAGTATCTCAATTGTAAACAATAATACGGTTATTAACATTTTTATTTCGTAATTATTCATCATTACGTAAATCGTTAAACAATAAATAAATCTACTTAATAACGTGCAGTGTTTTCATTTTATAAGTTTCCTGGAAAAATACGAGCGGTGAAACAACGCGCTAAAATTATATACTGGTTCTGTATGGGTGTAAAATGTTTCATTTAATATAAACGAGAGCTGAGCTGCGTCTCGTAGATATTTAACTCAATAAGTAGATACGTATAATGATGCGAAAGAATGTCTCGTTTCCGGTGTTCGTGAATCGCTGTTTATTTTTATACTTTAAGATCAAACACGATTAAATGGTCCGTTGAATAATATCTCCTGCTAGTCTTATTTTTTAACATGAACACGCAGTCCTTTTATTTTTATTCGAAATCGAGTTTTGGTCTCATTACCTGCCGACGATTATTATTGTTCAGATCTCTGTAATGTCTGTTCCGAAATATATTTGTTATTCTAAAAGCACCGGCAATATGAATGGCGAATTCCTCTGCCCACTTACTGGCCTGAATGATTTCGACATTCTTGGCGCAGCTCCGATAATCTGAGAAAAAAATAAACGAGCGCCAACGTAAATAAGCCAACTCGGAGTTGAAAGTGCGCACTCCGGGCCGTGGGCACTCCGGCGGCCGCGGTCGGCGCGGCATCGCTCGGGGAATAAATCACGTCGATGCGGTACGCACAGCGCTCAACGTTGGGATAACGTATTTTTACGCAACAGGCTCTTTGTTTATAGCTAGTAACGTCGCCGTCGTCCGGCAGACGGCTGGTTATTCAACCGCGCGCATTCCGCGCCGGCTCCACTTTTTGCTCGGCCTCGCCACCGCCGCCGCTGCTCGCCGCCGCGCCGCCGTCCTCCGTCGGTGAAAAACGACCAATTAGAGCTTTTACGGCAGGAATTAACATCGTGCATTGTCCGCGACAGCAGACTGCCTCCCCCCCGCCCGCCGCCCCCGCCACACTATAACTACTTACACTTATCTTAGTGAATACTTGGCCGATCTTGGCAGCGCTCACACAAAAACAAAATATACACTCTGAATTATGCACATTTCGTGTTCGTTTATCTGAAGATGTTCCCATTGATGTGAGGTAAGAGCGGTGGCGCCGGTCGCGCCGCGCCGTCCGCCGCTATTGTTTACTCTCCGATGAACCATCCACTCGCTTTACGACACCTTATAGAATGAAAAACCACTTAGCACTTATCGGAGACATTTTCAAGTAAACAAAAACAAACGAGCATGTAATATGACAGTGGATAGATATCTATATGACGACTAATATTTCGAGAAACCTCAAATAAGGAAAACGGAAGAATTAATCAGCCCAGCGTCTCGTAAACATTTTCTGAAACACGTGAATAATTCAACTAACAACTTATAAAATCATCAAAACAAGTTGCCATTCCATGGGTCTTATAACTTTAACTAAATCAGTTATTTTACGAAAAAACAAGAGACAACACAAAAAAATAACACACGCATTCTAATTCTGGAGTGTTTTGATTAGTCACATCGATTCGTTTTAATCTGGAGGCCTAGTGTCGGACAATGTATCAATAAAAAGTAAAAAAGAACAGTTTATGGCTGAACGTGGCCCCCGAGCACTGACGCCAATAAAACCGATCAACGCAGACTTGGTGTTGCTACTTCTTAGAATTAACCAATCTTCAAGAAAAAAATAATTACAGACAGAAAAAAAACTAATTAAAGGAAAAAATAAATATACTTAATTTTCGTAGCACTAGGGACTAGGGCTACGAAATTCGTAGACCTTTCGTAGGTAAGGTCTACATTGTCAAGCATAGGTCGTAGGCCTTGCTACGCAATTTTTTATGATTTATAGACGAGACTACCTGAAGTATTACCAAATATTTATTGCAATTTTATATAGAAAGTAACTAAACTCCTTTTTATTTTTTAAAGTGTTGATTTTAACACTCTATCTTTAATTAAGTTCCTTAAGTTCAAAAACACAATATGCCCTTCTTATGATTGTAAAACGCCAGTGTAACATCAAAATGAAACAATGAAAAACTGTTCAGACCTTCATTCAAATTAAAAATAGTTGGTAGTTTTTAGACGGTCGCCACTGGTAACCCTACGAGCGCGCATCACAAAAAGTTAACTCCCGGGGCGCACCATCAACATTATTTACATTTTTTTTTATTCTGCGGCAAAGTGGTGTCGAATTACTATCTCGGAATGTATAGAGGCAGACACTAGGCGCGACGGCCTGCAGGAATGTGCCCCTTAAATTCCTCGTAGGAATCATGTGACATCACCTTACACAACTTTAAAAAAAAAAAATTTTTTTTTTTTGTATATGTACTTTATGTCTCCAAAACTTTAAAGGTGTTTTTCATGAGTTTTTAATATCGTGCGGATTTCATCATGCATGCAAAATTGTTCCGTATGCTACTGCCTGGTATTCCGCATCCCGCATGCGTATTCCACGCATTACAATAAAAACTTGTATGAAAGGGACGTAAAAACACCCTGAAAAAGGTTGAGAATGTTAATAAAATAACTTACCAAATCATCTTTAACATCTGACGCTTCACTAAAAAAGTCGACCACACAGCAAGTGTTAAATAAATTCGAAACTATGTGTAATGCGAATTTAAAGTAATAAAACAACAAATAAGGCTTACTAAACGTTCCTTTAACGTGGCCTCCAGTCGCGAAAATTACGCAATTATTCCTAAATTGTGCGAAATAGGACGAAATTAACAAGAACCTCGTCTTTTATTACATATTTAAATAACTTCTTAAGATAGCCTTACTGAACTAATGTTAATAGATGTTAATTGTTACGATTAATGCTGATCTAAAATGCTCCCCACTAGCCAAGTTGATAATCTACGATTTTTAACGCTAGTAGAAAACTAACCAAATGTATGGTAATGCCATCATCTCAACATTCGTGGCAAAGTTCACATCGTTCAAAATGACTGAATGAAATGTTATCGTTTCTACAATGATCATAGTTACATACAATCCTGTACTTTTAGGTTATTTCTTTATTTATGATAGTTAGGTCTTGACTGGCCTGTAAGCATAGTAGTTAGTGACCCTGACTGCTACGTCGGAGGTCGTGGGTTCGATTCTCACCCAAGACAAATGTTTGTGTGATGAGCACGATCATTTGTTCTGTGTCTGGGTGTAATTTATCTATAATATGTATGTATTTAGATATATATAAGTATTAGCGACCCGCCCCAGCTTCGCACGGGGAAACGATATTGAATATATTATGAATCTATTATACACATAAACCTTCCTCTTGTATCACTCTATCTATTAAAAAAAACCGCATCAAAATCCGTTGCGTACTTTTAAAGATATAAGTATATATAGGATCTAAGCAACTTTGTTTTATACTATGCAATGATGATGTTTATCAGTTGTCTAGTACTCATAACACAAGCTCTGCTTAGCTTGAGAATAGACGGCGTTGTGTGATGGTCGTCGAATATTATTATTATTTAATGAAGGCGTTTCGATAGTAGAAAGAGAGTCGACAGGGAAGGTTGTAACTTGGCTAGGGAGGCTTAACTTTAGATAGTGAGCTAACAGCTAACAGAGTAATCAAAACGGAATTACATATTTTATTCAATGAATCTGGGGTAAAGATTATCTAAAATGGCGCCGCTGCCAAGAGACGGACTTCCCTAAGTAAGGAAACTAATTTATTTACTCTCTGAGATTTATTTGTTATTCATTTATTCATGTTGTAATTAATTGCCAAGTAACAGAAGATCTTCACTTTTTATAGTATACAGGCGGCTCCGAAAGAAATTGTCTTGTTTGAAAACTGTTTTTTTTTTTGTCTGAAAAATTAAATTGAGTACTCCACAATTGGACCTGATAAGTATGCTCAAATAATTAAAGATTTAAAACTCAAATTATAACTATTGTAGTAATAAACATAATTAAACATAAATTTCTAAAATAAAGAAAATTCTTTCAAGATAAAGCGACAAAATAGTTAAACTTTTGAACTACCTCCATGAGTACCACCTATTAGGTCTTATTGCATGTTCAAAACATTCAGGGATCAAAAATTACACAAAATTGGATCCAAATCGGTCAAACCGTTTACGAGGAGTAGTGACAAACACACATACAGAAGAATTTTAATATAGTATAAAGGTCACAAATATAGAATTACCTACCTTCCTTCTTCAGATTCCTCTTATACCTTTTTAATCGCACAGATTACTACGGTTTCATTATCCAGTGAACGTTTAAGTACCTATCACCATTATCATCAGCCTTTTTAATGTTCCCACTGCTGGGACACAGGCGAGGTCTAGGAGAGGGAATGGACCGTAATCTACCAAGCGGGCCCAGTGCGTGGTGGATGTCACATGTCTTCGAATTTTTGGTTCTAGGTTTGCTTGCAATGTTTTCCTTCACCGTTTTGAGAGCAGTGGTGATGAAATGATAAATTACACAACGTAATGCGCTGGACTGATGATCTGGTCAGGGTTGCTGGAAACCGATGGATCCGAGATGCTTAGGACCAGTCGTTGTGGTGGCGCTTGGGGGAGTCCCACGTCCAACAGAGGACGTTGCGGTGCGCCGGACTGGGTTTAAACCCGCGACCTATAATACATAAGTCACTACTGCTCTTACACACAACGAGTACTAAATTTTAATTAGTATTTGTCTATTTGTAGGGCACACCCACACTGTGTGTATTGTTGGCGACAGAATTTAACGGGACGCCGGTATTGGCCACGTCAGGTAGGTAAGTACCTGGGTACCGACATAATAGAACGGCTGAATAGCATCACTCTTCGGCCACTCCACTTATTGTCAACTATACAATAACACTTACAACTAAGCGCCACCTCGTACAAAATTATCATTTTTTTTTTCTCGTCTAACGTAGTTTCGTAGTAAATCTGACGTTTCGGTGACGCCAGGGACAGGTAGTATTTTTTTTTCTCTCAGAATGGTCTTTCCCAAATTCAGATATGGGTAAACGGCTCAGGTAGGTTTAGCTTTGATTGATTTGTGTAAATGATACGTTTAAATTTATAATATCAATGGAATTTTAATCATATCATCATTCATAATATAATTATGTTCTATTCAAAATTACTTGGAAATAGGTACTTAAAGAGCAGTGGTGGCCGAGTGGTATCGGCCTCGACTTACGAGTTGCAGGTCGTGGGTTCAAACCCAGCCAGGCGCATTAATTTGTGTAATTTATCTATCACCACTGCTCTCAAAACGGTGAAGGAAAACATCTTGAAGAAACCGGTGAACGAACCAAAAATTAGAAGGCATGTGACGTCCAGTGCCGGTGGTGGGTTACGGCCCAATCCCTCTCCTAAAGATTAAACCTGAATCCCAGCAGTGGGAACATGATAAGGCTGATTATGGTCACTAGATGTACGAACATAGATACGCTCTTTTCCAACATGACCCATCCAGCATGACATTTAATTATAACTCCGTGTATTTTAATACAAGTGAACGTTGAAATAACAAAAGTTTTTACATGAACATTTTCCTTTGTGAAATTATAATAACATTTTTGGGACTATGATTATGTTAACCTTTCTCTTTAAATGTCAAGTTTGTTTTATGTAAAAGGTAAAGGATAAAGTTTATACAGGTTGACGCAATTACGAAGAGATAGTAGGTAGATATCATCCTCGGTCTCGACTAAGCGTTTTGCTCCGTCGTTTATACCGCGCACATCCAGGAACTGGAACAGTTTGCTGGCTGCAGTCTTTCATTTAGATGTCTTCAAGGCTAGAGTGAATAGGCTCTTAATATACTAGTGCGCCTCACCATCAATGTTTGCATCACTGCTTACCATCAAGTGGGAATCGCAGTTAAGCACTAGTTTATAACAGTTAAAAAAAAGTGTTTACAAAAAAAAATATGGCCATGTGAACTTTATATTTCGTAAGAAAAAAACTAGTGTAAGCAGCGAGTTCTCACACGGACGTTCATTAGTCGCAATCACAAAGCACAATGGACATATTGGGCCCATGTGTGAGCCGAACCCTTCACGGACGATTTTGTCCACATTGTGCACAAATCACAAACCGTACCGAAATACTGTCAAAAGGCCAACACCGACTTTTGCACTTCATCAAAAATAAATTTATCTGGGAATAATGCAGTCCCAACCTGTTGGACCCCTTTTTGTTCACGTCACACAATACCCTGGAAAAAAAAATCATCTTCATCGTTTTTGCACCCCATTGTGAGCCGTACACTAAACTGAATTATTGTTTTTAGCCAAGTTTTTATGAGGCGTTTTCGAGTGGCCTATGAATAGATTCTTTTCAAAATGACCATTTCATTGTTTATTCAATTCAAAATGCCACATTGCCTTGTCCAACCGTCTTTTTTTTCCAAACACAATGCTATTGAACAGGGAATATGAATGTTTAACAAAGATTTAATTTAGAGCAATGTTGCAAATAAGTAGCATACTGCGAAATACGTTGGTACTTAAATACTGCTTAGCGATATGTTACACCATAAAAAGTATCATGCGATTATTTTCAGAAAACAGCCTAATACATCTACATATTTTGTCAATATATAACTGTGTGTTCGTAAAACCTCTTGTCCGCAGTATGTTGATACTCACTGAAACTTCAAATATCAAAGAACCCACACTGTTATTCTAAAGACTTGTCTTATTTTCAGGCCACCTGTTGGATCAAATATTTCGAACGAACGTGCCTCTAGACGCCCTCTATTGGCTAAGCGATGTACTAAGCTGCATCTACCAGACGTCACTGAACCAACAGAATTGTGGATGGTAATGTGTTTTTACAGATGAATTTCTAAATATCCGCCAGATGGCACTGGTTTCACTGTTTACTATGATAACCTCGAATGACATCTTTTTTATTAAACCTTTGTACAGTATCAAAACCAGCTCTATCTCCATTATATCTTAAGTTTTGTTTCAGGCTTGTCCAAAGGATATACCCTTGCCTCTGGTTTCAGTCAAAAGTATCTCTGTGGCCCTATGTCTTTGTTCTTTGATGTCAAGCAGTTTCAAAGAAACACTCAAACAAATGTCAACTTTATAAAATTAAATATAAAAGTGAAAAATATATTAATTTCTAAATTTAATTTCTCATATAATGGCTGAATTAATATTTCCCAAACGCTGCTATACGGCTCGTTCCTCGGGCTACAAATACCGGACTCTGTCCACCAACACCGGGGAACGTAAAAGACGGAACAGCAAAGAAGATAATGCCTTTGAGAGAAAATTCAAAGAACTTAGCAAGGCAATCCTTACCAGAGTTAACAAAGAAGTAGAAGAGACGCACAAAGCACGAGAATCAATTCTAGATAAATTCGAAAGCCTCGATGCTAAAATAAACTCAATGGTGGAACTACAAAAGACGGTGACAGAACTTCACAGCATTTTGCAGAAGGCGAGCTTTACGCTAGTGGACTTGATGGAGAAAGTGGACAAGCTGGAAATCCTCAGTTCTCGAGCTGAAATGTTGAGCACACAGTCCCACATGACCACGTTAAAGTCACGGAAACCAATTGTAGAGGAAAATGAAGAATGTGAGTCAGTGGTAACGCATTTATAGCCTTCTAGTGTCATTACGTGCTATAATTTACATTACAATTATAATGCATTTGTTGGAGTGCAATAATCTAGGCAGTCGTTCAGTTATCAATCACTGACCAAACATTCTAATATGAAAAGGATTTCAAATTTAACTCATTGTTATTTTTAAGTAAAACTAATACAGATACAGACAGATACAAGATCATCAATTTGTGTGCGTCAGAATGGCTGGTTGCCTGTAGCGTTGGTCTATGAAAGTTGATTCAAAAATTGCTACATAATTGCTTATATTTGCTACATGTAATAAATAATTGCTACCTATGATATTTATTTAGAAAACAAGTATTTTTTTTGACCAGCCATCCTGACGTTTGGTTGGCAGGTCACCTCCTAGTTTAAAGTCAAGCAAGCAGAGTTTCCAGAAATGTATTGCGTCAATAATTGCTACATAGATACTTCGTTTATCTAATTTTGTTGTAACTTCAAATATATGTTAAATAAAGGATGTAGCAATCATTTAAATTATCCCAAGGAAAAGTGCCTGATAAAAAAATAATTGCAGTGTGTCTTCACTCAATGGTATTGCTACTTTAGGAGATAGGCGTTTTAAATTGTTAAATGGCATATTCACATGTTAGTTATGAGTAGGTAAGTATGGAGGATAAGCACATCGAAAGGATATCGTAAATAAAAAAATATGGGTCGTTCATAAGATTCAGTTTAATAATATTACAATTTACTTAAAAACTTTAATTACTAATTATCTTAATTTACTATAATTTTCATATTAATTTTTCGCATATATTATGCAATGTGGAATCAGCTTCTTGTTACTCTTCGTAATATTTTTCGATTGGTCATCATAACATTTCCATTGCGAATTTCGTCTGCAATGAGCTTTGTAGTGACCAATTAGTGTTTCACATAGGTACTGGGGGCTCGAATTCTATTATTGACAGTAAATGAAACTCAGATCCTTGTAACAAAAGAGATGTAGGTGGATCATCTATTGAAATATATTGATTAGAATGAAATTCAAATGCAATAAGATCTCGCAAAGATAAACTAAACGATTTAACACCCTTACATTCACTTCGCCGGCATTCTGTAATTTCCTGTGTATTAATTAAAGTATTTGCGGCTTCTTGTAAATCATTAATGGCGGAATTTATATCAACGTGTAGAACAGGTATCTTACGCTGAACTCTATTAATTGCACGGTCTGATTCTGTACAATGTTCACTTTCATCTGCACTGTATATACAATCTATTAAAATGCGTTCAAATATATTATTTACATTGCACTCACATCTCACTTCCACAGACGATTCTTGTTCAACTTTTGAAAAATATATTTGTGCCATTTCAGATCTTATTTTGTATACTTCTTCTGTATCTCATCCACTCATGAGTTTGACAAGTTTACAGAATAAAATATTACGAAGAGTAAAAAGAAGCTGATTCCACATTGCATAATATATGCGAAAAAGTAATATGAAAACTATGGTAAATTAATATAATTAGTAATTAAAGTTTTTAAGTAAATTGTAATATTATTAAACTGAATCTTATGAAAGACCCATATTTTTCATTTACGATATCCTTTCGATGTGCTTATCCTCCATACTTAATTACTCATAACTAACATGTGAATATTATGCCATTTAATAATTTAAAACGCCTACCTCCTAAAGTAGCAATACCATTGAGTGAAGACACACTGCAACTATTTTTATATCAGGCACTTTTCCTTGGGATAATTTAAATGATTGCTACATCCTTTATTTAACATATATTTGAAGTTACAAAAAAATTAGATAAATGAAGTATCTATGTAGCAATTATTGACGCAATACATTTCTGGAAATTCTGCTTGCTTGACTTTAAACTAGGAGGTGACCTGCCAACCAAACGTCAGGATGGCTGGTCAAAAAAAATACTTGTTTTCTAAATAAATATCATAGGTAGCAATTATTTATTACATGTAGCAAATATAAGCAATTATGTAGCAATTTTCGAATCAACTTTCATAGACCAACGCCACAGGCAACCAGCCATTCTGACGCACACCATCAATTTTACATGAATTTTAACTTCATATATAAATGCTTTCAACTCCATATTCTAATTAGAAATAAGAGCTTTCTTCCCTGTTTAGTTTTAATAAAAAAATCTGACTTAAGTATATAAAATAAAATATGTAGGTTTCCAGTAAGAAATCTGCATTTAAAATACACTTTTGTCCTGCTATAATTTTGTTGTTTTTTTTTTCGATTACTTTTTTGTGTAGTGAGTACTATTTTTCTACAACACCCCGCCGCAAGCTCTTCCTAATTTTCCTACTTGTTTTACTACATTCATATAGGTATTTAATTTAATTTCTAAGTTTGGAGCACTCTGCAAATCTTACTCTATAATTTCAAAAAAAAAATACCCTTTATTCGCTCTTTCCTTTAAAACCAATTCACAAAAATATTTAGATACCCACCAAACTGACTATCCCATATCTGTATAGTATAGTAACAGATAAAATCCCCAAAGAAATTAAACTACGTACATGTATCGTGTTTACAGTGATGGTGTATGGCGCCATCAGATAGGGGTTTTTTTTTTTTTTTAGGTAGGTAAAAATCATCCAATGACGAGTCCCACCCTCGGGCGGAGCGGGAAACAAGTGTCAGACTCTTACTGACTAAACAACCTACCCCATTCCAACGTTGCCATATACACCACGACCAGAGCCTTCCTTTCAGACGCGAACCCATGGCCCCAGTTGGCTTCGACCCTTTTGCAGGGTCCCTACGGTTTGCTGACAACTCCTTGAGGCGCGCGGGAACAGTGCGCGCCGTTGACGACTGGGCTTGGTCCGGATGGTTACCAGACGATTGGACGGCGAGCCACCCATTGCTCGCCATCCACAAGCCCGGTCGCCATCCACAAGCCCGATCTGACAGGGGTTGAGTGACTAATGACCGTTATTTTCATTTATCAAGTTTAAAAATGTTTATTTTATTTTATCATTTAATACCTCGACCATGACGTTTAAAATAAGATTGTTTTATTCCTGTTCCAGAGTGTGCAAGTGACAGCGTTAGACACGTTGCCTAGCGCCGTCTCTTTCCCACTGAAAGTAATATTGAAGTAATACTGCTATAAGGGCTTGTGGTAGGCCCCCTGGTCAGTGACTCACGCTTAAGGTTTAGTACTGAATATTCTTTGATAAATACTCCAACAGCTTGTTTATTGATCTTGAACTTATTAAGTTTAGGGCACACGTGTGCCACGCCCGATTTGTACGTAGAACTACATTACGTGGCGTGGATCTAATGTAGCTCTACAAGTCTAGTTGCCACATAAAACGTATAGAGACCGACACGTCCAGATCCGCGTACGTGCCTCACCTGTGCTCAATGTAGTTCTACCTTAAAAACCAATAAAAATGCGTGTAATATTTTAACATCATATATTTGTCTCAGGATGGTTTCCTTGATTGACAGCTCTGAGCCGAACACATAGTTCATGATTACAATAAATTAATTTATTACATTCGCGAAAAAATCTCCATTATAATCTCATTTTACATTTATATTCGTTTAAAACGTCACGGACATACATTGAATAAGTAATTTAATTACATAAAAAGCATTTTTAATTTGCTAAAGACGAAATGTATGGAGAGTGACTCTCTATAATTCAAGAATGATTGAAAACACCAAAAACTTTTCTACCTGGTAAAGCCACATCCAATATGGCACAATTTAAAATTGATTACAATTGAGGCTACATTACAAAAGTAATTCGTTCTGCGAACGTTTGTTTCAAACAAATTCCTATACACATAAAATCCTTGACATATTAATGTACTTGGTATACGACTAGTGAATATTTAGGTAACTATTTTACTAAATTATGGAAGAATTATACTAAACAATTCATCTAAATATAACTAAGCAAAGCTACACAATATTAAAGAAGAGGTTATCTAAAATAATGCGGATTTGTTTCAAAGAGAAACAAATATTTTGGTTCGAAATTCTTTGGATTTGGAAAGTATAGCTACAATTTATATTATCGTCCGCAATCAAATCTGTATCGCTGGCTAATTAATTGTAAATAGATAACCTCTTAGTATCTTGCACACAATTGTCAATAAATGCAACAAATTTAATAACAACTAATCGAAACGTAACTTAACAATGACAATTTGTGCACCGACTCGTTTCACCAAATGTTTGTAAATGCAAATTGTTAAACAATTTGATATGTCATCATAAAATTAATGCGTTACAATAATCAGAAATTAATTATTTAAATATCACAAATACACATATTCTACTACATGAAGACGCGCTGTTGCGTTAAAATTTAAATATATTTTCTACCAATTCGCTAACAAAGAATTCTTCCCTTCAAAAGCAAACTATTCATTAAACACTAAAATTATAAATGAACACAGACTTGAACTGGACATACCTACTTAAAACCTCTAGTTTTTCAGCTGCAGAAATGAAGTCCAATTACATTATTTTAACTTAATAGTAACTGTAAATCATACTAAGTACCAAATGCTAATAATACTAAATAGTCACATTTGTTACGAATAGTTACAATCGATTCGTAAAAAAATACAAAAGATGGCATACTTTATTTTCTTAACCTCTCCAAATCTATCCAAATATGAGCCAAATGATTAATTTCGTAGTGAATAATTGAAGAATCGTAATACGTATGTAGGTAATTATTTAATTGCATTGTTTTGACATTTATTTCACATTTAGTAGGAAGTTAGATAGAGAGGAAAGTTTGAGATGACTTTTTCGAAGTATGTAGATTATACATATTTAAAAGTTTTTGTCACGTCAGTACTTGAACACTCAGTCGAAAGTCTTATTTAAACATTAATGTAAGTTTTGTCCACACTTGTCATGCGACGCGACCACCTTACACGTAGGTCGGCTCCCTGTCTCAGTCGAACAGACAAATGAAAGCTCGTAAGAGTCCCTCTCCGAAACACGCGCAGCATCCCTTCTTCTTGCCTTTCTCTTCTGGTGCGAAGCTGGGCTGCTTGGGGCGCTTGGGGCGGCGCGCGCACAGCTTGCTGGGCTGCGGCTCCTCGACGGGCGGCTCGGAGCGCGCGCTCAGGTGCACGGGCAGCGCCGCCGGCTCCTGCGGCCGCGGCCGCGCCCAGCGCCGCAGCAGAGCCTCTTGCTCCGCGCCCACCGGCACCGGCGCCGACAGCTTGCGCGCGCGCGCCGTCACCAGCGCGCGCTCCATGGGCTCTAGCAGCTCCAAGCCCAGCGCGCGATCCAGCTCCTCTCCTGACAGCAGCAGGTAACGTGGGCAGTAGGCGAGCTCCCCGAGGGCGGCACGCTTGTTAGCCGGTGTCAACTCCCGCTTGGTGCGCTTGCAGGCCGCCGTGGCCCAGCGTGACAGAGCCTCCGCCAGCACTAGTTCACTCGACACACGTAAAGTATCTCGTTTTACTATAAGCGATAAGTCTTCATATGTAAGCTCTTCTAGACGCTCATCATTGAGAGCAGTGTCTGCATCGTCATCCAGCACTAACAGAGCGTTGTGCGCCAGCGAGTCGCACCAGCGCGAGCACTGTGCGAGCGAGCGAGCGGCTGCGTCGTCTGATAGAGCGGGGAGAGGCGGTGCGGAGGCAGCGCCGGGCAGTCGAGCGCAGAGGAACCGCAGGTCGCGCAGAATCTCCAGCGCAACGCCGGCATCCAACATTTCATCTAGGCGACGCGCGCATCGCTCCGCCAGCGGCGAGCATAGGAACTTGTAGGCGGCGTCAAGTGCGCAGCGCGCCGTGCCCACGGAGTTGAGCTGCGTGGGCTCGCAGTAGTGGTAGCGCAGCAGCTGCTCGAAGCCGCGGCGGTCTATGTAGTCGACGACGATGACGTCGGTCTTGCAGGCCAGCAGCGCGGCGAACACGGGGCTGGTGGCGGCCAGCACGCGGCGGTGGCCGGGGTAGCGCCACGTGTCGCCGTTGATGCCGGCCACGAACACGATGTCGGACTGCTTCTCGTCGTCGTAGAGGCGCGCGTGCTCGTCCACGTCCAGCGCCGCGCTGCCGTACTCGCCCGCGTCGCTCTCGCGCCCCGACTCGATCTCGTCGTCCGAGCTGGTCCGCGCTGGGTTCGTCACCACCGTCATTGTGATTCTCTCTGGATTGCACTACCTGGAATTAAAGAAATACTTTTATTAGAACAACTAGTTATTTTCTACTGCATTTGAATGGTAAATGGTTACCTTATACTCGTAAAAAAGTGCATGTGTCTGTCATAAACGAAAAACAATAACAAAGATGTACAATAAAGTATATTCTATTCTGTTCTAATAACATATTCACTGGTGTAAATGGCCAATCAATAAGCCGCAATAGGTTGAGCGTATTGTTGCTTATATTATGTTCCTTCAGTCCTTCCTTGTGCAAGACGCTAAGTAGCGCTAGTTAACGTACTGTTAATACCTCTTATTATATCCTGTATGAACATATCAGCAGCTTATAAAGAATCGTTATTACTCAGTTTGTGTAACGAATCATCTTCAAGTGTTAAATATACACTACCAAGGGCAGTTGTTTCTGGGCTGAATGTTTGAAAGGTAAACAGCAAACATAAATATTTACTTAGAATTTTAAGCTTTAGATCATGATAAAGATTTAATTTTTTAATTTCCACCAGTAAGGTTTTGAAATACTTCGTATATTGTTACATACTACTTCCTATACTAAACCTGCTACTATTTTGAATTTGAAAAATTGTTTTTTTTTTTCATTTTTACAAAATTTGGTCATGGATAAACCTGGAATATGTGAAAAAGTGGGGAAAAAATATGGGAAAAAGTGACGCCAAAGACAGAAAAGTTGAAAGAGAACCATTTGTCTTGGTATGTGCATGTACCAAGACAAACGATGTTACTATAACCATAACCATGAAACACATATTAGGTACTAAAAGTGTTATGAGTATATATCCATATGGCTGTATGCAGAGGAAAAGGGAGGCCAAAAAAAGGTGGATGGCTTGTGTGAGGTATGAAATAAAGGAAAAGGAAGTTAGTGATAGCTTAACGGGTGATACGGCAGAACGCCAATCCTAAATAACATGGGGAAAGGGCAGATGATGAATCCCAAAAGTGCATTCCCACAGTTCCATTTTCCACACAGTTAAAACAGCTGGCTAAAACTAGTATTCATTAATAAATGCTATGGATTCGCGACGTTAGCATTAAAAATGCAGTGAGGCATCCGTGCCGCACTTGCATGTCATCGCACTCCGCGCTACTTCGCTAATCCCTTCGCTATGCCTTTCTATAGTCCTCATTATTCCTTCTAGCTGCTACTGAAACATTGCTTTCTCTTTTCTGCATCGATCTATATCCTAGCGATCGACAAGCACGTTCATGGAAACTATTAATTTGTCAAAATACTGAGCTAATACAACAGTCCGCTGCAGTGCTTCATTGGCATTAAGTTGTCTTACAAGAGTTTTAAAACTTACATCGCTCTCACAAAGTCAAAAGTCAAAATAGTACGAGATACATAGAACAAGGATGACCCCTCATATGTTATTCGATTATGGTAAATATTACATGCTAGATAACGCATTTATTAATACATTGCGAATAGGTTGCTCGTTGATGTTTCCAAATCCAATTGTATTGCTGCTAATAGTTTAAAGTAACCACCCACCAAACCACTAATTGGCTTTATTTTTACTTAACGACAATGGGGCATAAGAAAATTTTACATCTTCAATCAGGGCAACTAACTATTGCGCATCATTTTTGCGAAGGCAACCAGTATTTTTTTAGTTCCTTGGGGCACATTCTTTCAGCTGGTGCTTGATTTTTTCAAATAACAGATGAGGGTAAATTAGGTCCAAAATGTAGTAACAAACTTTATTATTTAACATCATTTGCATTAAATTTAGCGAGGCAACCTCTTCGCAATGTATTAATAAATGCGTTATCTAGCATGTAATATTCACCATAATCGAATAACATATGAGGGGTCATCCTTGTTCTATGTATCTTAGATCAAAACTGCACTAATGTCATCAATGTAAAGGTGCATGGCCTGCAGATCACCTAAGCCAAGTATGATCAAACGATTATTCAAATATCGTTAAATGTTAAGAGTTTCAACAATCTGCCCAATTTTAGTTTTTTTTTTTTATAGTGGGCATAAAATCATCCAATGACGAATCTCACTCTTGGGTGGAGCGGGAAACAGTGTCAGAGTTACTGACTAAACACCCCACCCCGTTCCTTCTTTGCCCTTCGCACTGGGACCAAGCCTTCCTTTCAGAAAGAGTCCCTGGGCTCCACTAGAGACCCTGGGCCCCAGTAATGCCCAATTTTAGTTGGCTTGGATCAATTTCTAAGATCTGGCCATGACATATGTAAATACATATATATGCTTTTCTGTACCTACTCTTACAGTAAGTATTAATAAATTGTTGTGTTATTGATAACTCGACGTATTGCCGGCAGGACGTGATATGAAATGACCTATTTTCAACAATTAAGCACCAATTATATCTAATTAAACTTATCTCCAGTGGAATTCTCAATGACGGAATGCAAGACCCTGTATTCAGTCTCTGGAAATTCCAAACGCATATGCGCATATTTCTAGGTACTTTTTTTTTTGTTAGCCTGTTCAGTCCAACTCCTGGGCAAAGGCCTCCTTCCACTCCTTCCATCCATCGCGGGCCGCGCTTCCTCTTGCCAGTTCGGGAGGAATTTGTCTAACTCATCTCCTTCGTGGTCTGCATTACATTAGAAAAAAAAAGGAAAAAGAGTTCCCGGTGAGTTATTCTACGCATTAATTTAAAAATTATCACATTTTTTAACTAATGCGCAGTAAGTCGTTGCTTGGTAATTTCCCGTTTCTCATATTCAAAACTGAGGCGATAACCTTTTGCCAATAGATAATAATTTAATTAAGTCATATTTTTTAATTATGAAAAAGACGGATGAAAAGAGATTGCATGTAGCAGAGATGAGAATGTTGAGATGGATGTGTGGTGTGACGAGAATGGATAAAGTGAGAAATGAGTATATTAGAGGAAGTTTGAAAGTGGCGCCAGTGACTTAAAAGTTGAAAGGGAACCGTCTGTCTTGGTATGGCCATGTAAAAAGGCGGAATGAAACGCATGTTACAAAAAAAGCCATGAGTATACATGTGGATGGATGGAGAGGGAGAGGGAGACCAAAGAAAATATGGATGGATTGTGTGAGAAGGGATATGAAAGAAAGAGGAGTTAGTGATAGCGAGACGGGTGACAGGACAGAGTGGAAGAAAAAGACATATTGCGCCGACCCCAAATAAAACGGGACAAGAGCAGGAAGATGATGATATTTTTTAATTATTTTGCAAACAAAATTGTGTTTTAGAACGTTAGATATCAACTTCCGACTTCAACTGGCATATCGTGTTTTTTTCATGGTTTATTGATAGGCTTAAGCACGAGCCTAACAACAATTAAAAAGAAACAATAAGTACGATCTTTTTGTAGTAGGCACAAATCATCCAATGACTAACCCTTCCCTTAGCTGGAGCGAGAACCAGTGTCAGAGCCTTATTGACTAAAACAGCCCACCCCATTCCTTCTTTACCTTTTGCACTGAGGCCAAGCCTTCCTTTCAAAACGAGACCCTGGATCCCATTTGGCTCCGACCCTTTTGCAGAGTCCGTAAGATTAAGTAGCATACCGTCAGTAATTGGATTAATAATATTGAAAGGTTTTGATTCCAGATAAATTGATTGATTGACAGTAAGAAACTAAATATCTATCGGGATAACTGAGAAGCGGAAATTTATCCTCCAATTAGCAAGCGAAGCACGCGCCTGTTTAATTACCCTGATTGGATTCCGTTAATTTTAATTACAGCAAAGTCCTTGAATACGGGCTAGTTTTATGGCAATCTGCAAATCTATAGCCGGTAAGTTGCTGATTATATTGCTCAACACAAAACAACAATTGCAGCAATTTAGTAGCATATTTTAAGCAAACTGGAGAAACAAAATTCGTTAGCAATTCGATTGCAGGCCAGCATCTTGCTGGACTAGATATCTACACTTCTACACTAATATAATAAAGAGGTAAAGTGTGTTTTTTGTTTGTAGGAGGTAATCTCTGGAACTACTGGTCCGATTGGAAAAATTATAGCAAGAATAGAAAGCTGCTTTACTCCTAAGTGACATAAGCTATATTTTATTTACGCGAGCGAAGCCGCTGACAAAAGCTAGTGGTGAAATATATTGCTAAATATTGATCACATTGTGCAATAAAATTACCAACAGAATGCTCTTTAGTTACTAGTATTGATGTCAGTTCAGAAACAATTGATTTCAGTGAATTCCAGCAGTAGAGTAGTGGCGCATCCGTTTTGCGGAACGCGTCACCTCGCCTCGTGCGCACGCGCATTCCCGACGCGTAAACAAAAATACACATTGAAACGCTTCTAAAGATCGCGCTTCTCGCAAGTGCTTCGGTAAATAAACAGTTTAGCATCTCGCAGATTGTGCCCTTGTTCGTTAGTAAATATTTTTGATATACTGTTGATAATCCAAATCTGAAAATCATAAGGTTATTTGCCCTTTTACGATATCAAATTCACTTCATATAATCTTGGACTTAAGAGCAGTGGTGGCCGAGTGGTAACGGCCCCAAGTTACAAGTTGTAGGTCGTGTGTTCAAACCTAGACAGGCGCATTACTTTGTGTAATTTATTTCATCTCTACTGCTCTCAAATCAGTGACGGTAAACATCGTGAGGAAACCGGCATCTCCTAGAACCAAAAATTCGAAGATATGTGACATCCCCCAATCCGCACTGGGCCTGCGTGGTGGATTATGGTCCATTCCCTCTAGGTACCTACTAGAGAGGAGGCCTGTGTCCCAGCAGTGGGAACATTAAAAGGCTGATGATGATGATGAATCTTGGACACAGAAATTGAACCATTATGGCGTTTAACCTTAAAGCTGTGCATAACCATAACAACGGGTTCAACTTATTTGCCGTGACTCAGTTATGAGTAGCTATTAGCAGGTAGTTAATGTGGTCCTTCATTTCTACATTAATGGGACAAACAATCTTATCAAACTGCTGTTAATGTAATTGTTCGACGATCAAAACGTGATCTATCTCCTGCTACTAATCTACTGACGCAAATTTATTTATTTATTTTATGAACAATTTTTACGTTGTATTGATATATATGAATTTAATTGGAACGGATGAACCTAATACAAAGAAATACTAATAAAAATTAAAATTTGAGCGATAAAAACAGATGTTATACAGCCAAGTTAAAGTCAAATAATATTGTCCACTTTCCTTTTTCATACGTTACGCAAACAAACATCTCTTTTAGAAATATCATTAAAATAGCTAAGAACCCTTTAAAACCAATTCAGAAGTAAATTAAAACTGTAAACTGGAACATGAAGCACAGCAGACATTAATCAGTTCCAAGATTTCGGTCAACAGAAGAAAGAAAGAAAAAACATATATTTAAACTCGAACTAAAAATACAAAAATCCCATTTTAAAAATTAAAAAAAGACCTGTGTGAGGCCAAAAAGGCTCCTATCTCAGCACATGCAGGAAAAAGCAAAATAACGAAGCGATGGTACGGAACACTACGTCAAGATAATCATAGACAAAAGTGTTAATCGTGTCGCTAATAGCTTTCCTCCAAAAAATGTTAAACAGTCGATTAAACTATGAGACCTACTCCATTTCTGTGTTGTTATGCAACGCATCCCGTAGCCCAGCTTCCTAGTTCGCCAGAAACAACATAATGCAGCTAATGTCGAAACGTAGGGACATTTTACGATAGAACGCGGTTATTTGTGAAGCCCCCGGTAACCCACATACATTCGCATAGCCACGCCGACTGAATTTGCCCTATATTTAGAGACAGTAATCCATTGGTGCAGTTACGAAAGTTTCGTATATGGTACAAGGCAATAAACTAATAGAAGGTGTATTTTTCAATTTTTTGTATACACAACTTTAATAACGTGTGCGTTGTGAAAGGACAGTGCCTTGTCCGAGTTCTAGGTCGCCATAATATTACAAACAGGTAGTAACGTTGATATTGCATTTGATTATATTAGTACCTAATATTATTCATTATTAAGATGACAATATACACCAGCGACTTTGAGCGAATAAATGAGGAGCTAGCGTCACTTCCCGCGCTTCAAGATGTCCTTAATTTATTAAACATAATATTAATAAAAACCGCATATCAATGGATTGTTAATTAAGTTGTCTTTTAGTTTGAGAAAGTTCCATAAAAATACACCCTATGGTTCTTGCCTTCCCTTTTTTTTACGTGTCAGACCTAACTTTGAAAACAAATCACATCAAGTTCACAAACAACAAGTTCTATGAATAAAAAATGTAAAAATTAAATTTTAAATTATATCATTTTTTTTTATTTATTTATTTTATTATTAGGCAGTTAAAAAAAAACATAGTAAACTATCTGTTTAGACCATGGTTTAGACGTGGTGTTATATTTAAACTCTATAGCCCCGAGCGAACGCTGGCTTTCGCACTCCGTATTGTCTTTCTATTAAGTCTCTAATTACAGTATTCGACTGGTTGAATCATAAAAAAATTATATCTGCCCTTTAATAGGTACAGTTTCAGAATAATGTAAGCAAAAACCTACGCATATGATTGAGTATTGTATCTGATTAGGTGCTCTATTTCGTTCGTAAGTAGTCGAACAATGAAACCCACTTTATTCCAAATTACATTTACAACAGTTAATATCTTTCCGTAACCCTCACTTTATGTTCAAGTGGCTTTTTATGAAAAATGTCTTCCTGTGCCCTAATTCACGTAAAATTAAACAATCCCAATTCCATTGTCGTTCGATCGTAGTCCTATCCAAAATCGGTATTCACGATATTTGAACCACAACATTTGACGTTTAGCCGTTGTCGTCCTATCCGACAACGATTGAAAGACGATCGAAATAGCTGAATACGCTTCAACGACTCTCGAACGAGTTTAAAATCGATGTCGTTCAAACTCGATTAATGGATGTGAATACCAAAATGTCAAAGTCGCTACGATATCGCTACGGTTTTGATTACGAGAATTAGGCTACAGCTCATCTGTTTTCTTGTACGTTCGTGTTCGCTCTCGGTACTAAACCAGTTATTAAAATATGAGAGCAGCTTGTTAGGATTTTCGCTCGGAAAATCTAATAAAGGAGTAATGAAGTTTACGCACGAAGTTGAGTCCCTGAAGTATCTCTAATTAGCTTGTACCTTGTCTTAATACCTGAAATAAACAGCAGCTGTTGTAAATAAGAGATAATTTTCAAAGGAAAGTTTCTTAATAAGAAGCTTATAGAAAAAACCTTTGATCTTATAAATTTTAATTGGGAAACTTAACTGGGATCGTGATTAACTCTGACTGCTGACTTAATTTGTTGATCAAAAGGCTCTAAATCCAACACTTCCGATAATGTATCTTTCTTAATAAATAAATTTAAATCTAGCACAAAAAAATTGCTTCGATATATTTCAACCCTCAATTTGATGACTCAAAAGACTTAGTATTCAGGCCAAAACCGTTCCAAAAAAATAAGTATATTCTTTGTACATAAGGCTGTTTCTTCACAATGCACTAAAAAAAAGAAGGATTTCAGAGATATTTCACAGTTTTCATTTTATAAAACCGTTTTATTTTGATTGTAACGCTTGGGTGGCGCCCTCAGACCCGCCATGCGTGGATCCTAAGTATTGCTTAACTTCACTGGGCAGCGATAACTTGGTGAGTGGTGACCTTGCATCGAAACCAAGGCTCTCCAATTAAACCATCTCATCATTAGCGTTGTAATTCATAGACAGGATATTTTGTTTAAATACCTACATAGTTCTAATTGGATTATTTACGCTTTGTTTGTTGAAACTTGTTGAAATTACAAACAGAATCTGTTTGATGAGAGTTTAATTTAAGTTAATTTAATTAATGCCATGTTCTATATTGATGTACCTAAGTAATACGAAATTGTTGGCCTGCTCAAACTCAGGTTTTTATTAATCTAGATCGGGCAGATTTACAGTATCAACAATTAGAATTATTTTTTTCTCGATTGTAATAAAAGTTTAACGTAATTTTATTTAGTATGTCTTCATCATTTTCCTGCCCTTGTCCCGTTTTATTTAGGGTCGTTTGTTTTCTTACAATTTTAATTGCTTTGTACTTCAATCTACACTAATATAATAAAGAGGTAAAGTTTGTTTTTTTGTTTTTTTGTTTGTAGGGGGTAATCTCTGGAACTACTGGTCCGATTGGAAAAATTTAAGCAACAATAGAAAGCTGCTTTACTCCTGAGTGACATAGGCTATATTTTATGTACGCGGGCGAAGCTGCGGGCAAAAGCTAGTAAAAAATATTTTAGTAGGGAAACTTATTCTATATTTTTTATACCATATTAACCTTTTGTATGACGTAATTAGAGACACAATTAAAAAGCGATTGTCTCGCGAAGATCTGCGCATCGGCATACGAGAGGTTAAAGAAAATCTTTGGCAACTTCACGAAACAAACTGCGATAAATGCACGTCTTCAGTATATTGCATTTATGAAGAAACATGGCAGATTGGAGCAGGAGTGTCTCTGAAATAGAACGCGGCTGCGACATGCGGAAATGGATATGCAGTGAATCGGCTCCGGCGCACGCGTACCGTATAGCGCGCATGTGCAAACATGGCGCGGATACCAGCCGCGCACGCTTTTAACATTGTCCCCAATTTACTTACAAACATATGGATATGGATCAAGAATTAAGCAGAGCGATATCGCAAGAATGTATACCTCTAGCAGTGGTGGAAAAAAAAAATAATCTACACTATCTACACTAATATAATAAAGAGGTAAAGTTTGTTTTTTTGTTTTTTTTGTTTGTAGGAGGTAATCTCTGGGACTACTGGTCCGATTGGAAAAAAATTAGCAACAATAGAAAGCTGCTTTACCACTGAGTGACATAGGCTATATTTTATGTACGCGGGCGAAGCCGCTGACAACAGCTAGTAGTATTATAGAATTAATTCATCACAAGCATTTTAATAGGCAACAACACTAAGTAATTTAAAAAGAGTACAGAAGTACAATAGTTTCGCTGAGCGTGCCCGAATCGAAACGGTTCCCAACTCAGCACTTATTGGGCACCAGACACCCAGCGCTGGTTTTCAACTGGTACCATGAAATGTATGACCACGATGGCGTGTAAAGTATTGTTTTAATAAGTCAGGATAAAATTATTGTAATTGCAATTACCAACTTAAATAGGATTGGGGACAGGACATGTTTGCCGCATGCATGTGTGATGAGCTGCAGGTTCTTAAAACGCAGAATTGATGCATGATCTGCTGAAACCTACGGCAGACCATGAAGGAGATTGCGGAATGTCCTGAATCTTTAAGAATTTGAAAGAAGAGGTTAAATCGTGAACGTTTGAAGAAATAACAGGAGCAAGAAAGGAGGCGTTTGCCCAACAGTGCAGCGGCAGATTCAGTTCAGATCATGTCGGAATCTAAACATCTATATAAAATTTAAAGCTAGCAAAGAATTAACAGCAAAAATTCACCAAAACGCCACTAAAATGTATTTGTACTTTCACAAAAGCGAGGACTCTCCAATTAATAAAAAAATAAAAATTATTCCATTAAACAAAACATCATCAGATAGGCTTACACCGTATTAACGAACACGTAGCAAAGATTAACGCGCGGATTTCCACGGAAAGCCTGTGACTACGTTTAAAAATGTTTATATACTCGACATTCCACCTGAAATGTTGAATTTTAAATAAACCTATTATGAGTGTGCTTGCTGTTTCAAAAGCTTTTAATTCCGAGAGCTTTCAGTTTCATGAAACTTTGTTTTAATGAACTCTGTTCTGTCATAAGCTCATTACAAAAATGAAAAACTAACTTAAATAAATTGCCATTATTTTGAATGTTTCGACGGGAATTGGGAAGTATTTATAAGTAACTAGATTTCTGCCAGCCGCTTCGCCGCGTGAAAATAGGTTTTAGCATAAACTTTGAACACGCTTTTCATTCCTTTAGGGGATGATTTTTGGAAAATCTTTTATTAGTGTTCGCTTATATCATAATAGGAAGCCTTGTGCAAAATTTTACTCTCCTAGGCCCAGTAATTTCGGCTATATGTCCGTCAGTCAGTTTCTCCTTTTATTTTATGTATATAGATGAGATATTTACTAGCTAATATTTAAAAAAATCAAGTGTCTACGCCCATCATGTCTATGTCCTTTATAGATTTTGAAACCATCTCACCATAGGTACGACCGGTTTCATTAGATAGGTAATAATGCAAAGATGGTTTTAGTAGGCCATTAAAAGTAAAATGTAAATTTCCTTTCCTGCCACCAAATAAACGAAAAAAATAATTAAATTTTCTACGTAGTAGATATCCACTGCGTAGTAGGTAAGCCAGGTATCTACGAATTAAATATATCTATGTATCATACCTTACCAGTGATTGAAATCAAGTTAAATGGGAATAAAAATTATTGTTGTGACAAACCTAAGAAAGTGTATGATCAAAAGTATCTACTCTTTTACTAACAAGGGCAACACTTTTGAGCAGGAAAAACAGAAAAACAGTGGACTTTTTCACATATTTTGTTACATTAATTATTATAAAAACATAAAAAAAGGAACGAAAGAAATAAATTACTGGCTAGCATAACTTTAGTTTAAAAAAATATTAACTGGCAGCGTTTACATCGTGAAGCAGTTTCAAACAGTTTTCATCATCATCAGCCTAGCGTATGTCCCGGTTGCTACCTTGGCTTTCACCTCGGTGCCCGGGGTCCGCTTTCCTTCCTAGTCGTCTCCACTTCGCTCGGTCTTTTGCGTCCTCTGCCTTAAGCCCATTTGCACGCATATCGTCCCTTACGACGTCGATCCAACGCCTCTTAGGCCTACCTCGTTTACCGGGCCCCGGCGGAGGCGGCATGGCGAGGCATCTGTTACCCACGTAGTCTGCCGGTTTTCGTAAAACGTGGCCATACCAGCGTAAGCGACCCTCCTGCAGTTTATCCGCTATGTCACGGACCTGAAGGCTGCCCCGGATGCGGGAGTTCTTAATGCGGTCTTTCCGCGAAACTCCAGACATCCAGCGCAACATATTCATTTCCGTGACACGCAGGCTTTGCTTATGTCGCTCAAGTACAGGCCACGCTTCACTGCCATACAAAAGGACAGGCCTAATGATGGTCTTATAGACCTGTCCTTTGAGCCTAACCGGCATTTTGGGGTCACAGATAACCCCCGCCACCTCACGCCACTTCGCCCAGGCCGCCGAGATACGTGACTCGACGTCGCAATCGACTTCCCCGGACTCGTGGAGCACCGATCCCAAGTACTTGACCTGTTCCGAGCGCTCAACTGTGTCTTCGCCAATGCGAACAGGAGCAGCGTTAGTTGTGTTACAGGCCAAGTACTCGGTCTTCGCCGCATTAATCTTCAGACCGCCGTTCTCCAGCGATTCCTTCCACGCTGCCACACGTTGAACCAAGCGCCCACTGTCCGAGTCCGCCAGCGCGATGTCGTCTGCATACATGAGCAGCCATGGCGGCTGCTCATGTAAGTCCCTGATGGTGGAGGACAGCACGTCAAGCACCACGCTGAACAGAAACGGACTAAGGACAGAGCCCTGATGAACTCCGACGGTGATGGGGAAGGGTTTCGTATCGCCAACAGCGGTCCGAACCACAGAACCGGAGTCTCGGTACATATCTCGGACGATGTCAACATAGGTCTCGGGCACTCCTTTAGATCTCAGCGCCCACCAGATCACATCACGGGGGACACAGTCGAAGGCTTTCTGCATGTCTAGGAACAAGAGATGCAGAGGCGTATTCTTCGATCTGTATCCCTCCATGGTAACCCTTAGGGCAAAGATGGGATCCACGGCGCCATGGCCTGGTCGAAACCCATATTGACATCCCGAGACGGTGCACTCCTGTCGGATCCGAGAGTCAATCACCCGCTCGAAGAGCTTCATGGTGTGGGACATAACCTTAATCCCACGGTAGTCGCCACACTCCTGCACCGATCCCTTGCCTTTGAAGACTGGAGTGATAATACTCAGTCTCCATTGACTCGGGATCCTTCCGGTGAGGAGCATGCGGTTAAATAGGTGGGTTAAGATGCCCACACCACGAGGACCCATCGCCTTCCAGGCTTCAATGGGGACTCCATCGGCACCGACAGCTTTCCGGTTCTTCATGCGGCGAAGAGCCGCATGCACTTCTTCAGGCGTAACCGGGGGCACAAGTCCCTGATTTGGAGGGAGAACCGGAGACAGCACCTCTTTGTGCTGCTTGTTCAGCAGCTCGTGGAAGTACGAGCGCCATCTCTCCTTCACCGCGAGGTCCTCGCATAACAGATTGCCGTCAGGGTCTCTTACACAGCGGCACTTAGAGATATCCAGAGCCGCTTTGACCCTGGATCGTGCCAACTTATAAATGAGCTTTTGCCCCTCAGACGATTCCAACTTATCATAAAGTGGCTGTAAGTGGTCTCGTCTGGCTCTGGCTACGGCCCTCTTGGCGGCACGTTTTGCGGTTCTGTATGCGTCGCGGTCTTCGGGAGATTTGGAAGCTTGCCACGTTTTGAAGAGGGCTTTCTTCTCTCTGATCTCCCTCTGGACTGTGTCATCCCACCACCAAGTCTCCTTGTCACACTTGCGGCCGCCCCTGGACAAGCCGAGCACCGACTTTGCCGCCCCAGTGATGGCAACCTGAATCCTGTCCCAGTGGCTTTGCACAGGTTCGCCATCGGTTCCATCGCACTTATCGCCGATGGCCGACGCGAACGACTGGGACGTGGCTTCATTCAGTCGCCACCACCGTATTCGGCGTTGTTGGCGCTCAACAACCTTGGCCCTAGGCTTGACGCGCAAGTCCATGACAAGGAGACGGTGTTGTGCAGTGAGACTCTCACCGGGTATGACCTTGCAGTTGGCTACCTTACTGATGTGGTGCCTCCGTGTGAGTAAGAAATCGATTTGGGTAGCGTACCTCCCGCTCCTGTAGGTAATCAGGTGTTCGGATTTCTTTTTGAAATACGTGTTCACGATGGCAAGGCCGGCAGCCGCACACGTTTGAAGGATAGTCTCACCTTCAGCGTTACGGCTACCGTATCCAAAGCCACCGTGAACATGCTCAAAGTCCTTGCACCTGTCACCCACATGACCGTTCAGATCACCACCCAAAACGATTCCCTGCGACAACGGGATGCCACGAAGCACCTCACCGAGTTGATCCCAGAACGCAGCCTTTTCAGCGTCGCTGCAACCGACCTGAGGCGCGTAGGCACTTATCAAGTGGGTTATAACCCCATCGATAAGCACACCTACGACCATAAGCCGATCACTGTAGCGTTTCACCTCCAGGACTGCGTCGTGAAACTCCTCGGAGAGTACAACGGCCACCCCGTTCTCCCCACCGGCTGCACCCGTGTAGATCAGCTTGTAGCCGTTCCCGATGAGCCGGGATCTGCGGCCTTTCCACCGAGTCTCCTGCAGGAATGCCACGGCCACCCTTCGCCTAAGCAGTACATCGGCTAACTCTCTCGCGCGTCCGGTCAGCGTGCCAATGTTCAGGCTGGCGAAGCGGAGCTTCCGGGTTGGGGCTCGCGTCTTTATCCGTGTTCGCCCCAGACACGGTAGCCCTCGCCCACTTGCCACAGGAGTCGGGCGAAACTCCTGCGCGCCGTTTTGCGGCGGCGCCCTATCCGTGGCAATAAACTTTCTAATACTCTCCATGTTGATTGGCTGTTTTTGGCCTTTACGGGAGCGACTGCCGTCTGACCTCCCAACCCTAAAAGGGAAAGCCAGCGCCAGAGCCTCGTCTGCTGATCGGCAGGTGCCCCAACTTGCAGGGGAGGTTGACTTGGGCCCCGAAGATCGTGGTGGGGCCCCATATACACCCAAGTTTCAAACAGTTTTATAGTGAGATATTTCTTTAAAGAGAAGGAATGACGAACGAAGGTAAAGCCAAATAAACCTTCCAAAGTACTCACATAGAACAGAGCCTGAAGTAATAAAATGAATGTTTACGTGGCTAGCGCTGTCTGCATCAGTAACAAGATTAGGTCTCAAGAGACGGAGCCGCTCTAAACACGCCAATCATGTTCAGAATCCAGCTTCATGAGAAATTGAATATTCTATCACATTGCCAGTAAACTTCCGAGCTCAAATGCACCCTGGAGGTTTTAGTCTCGTTTAAACACTGTTAAGGCTATGTTTACAATATATATATACTAGCTTTTGCCCGCGCCTTCGCCCGCGTGGTATTGGATAAAAAGTAGCCGGAGTGTATCCTATGCCTGTGCCACATTTCATCCAGATCCGTCCATCCAAACATCGTAACTTTCGCATTTATAATATTAGTAAGATTGCCTATGTAAATACATAAATATAAAGAACAAAAAAAATAAGTAGGTAGGTACGGAGGTAATGCTTATTTCAAAAGAAATGTCTTTCCTCAAAAAAAATTGAAAAATAGACACCTTGTGTCAACAATTAAATAATATAACTCGGAAAAAAGTTATCATATTATAAACTAGTGACCCGCCCCAGCTTTGCACGGGTACTGATATTGAATATATTATATATGTATTAAACACATAAACTTCCCTCTTAAATCATTCTATCTATTAAAAAAAAACCGCATCAAAATCCGTTGCGTACTTTTAAAGATCTAAGCATACATAGGGATAGCGGTAAGCAACTTTGTTTTATACTATTTAATGATAATATGTATAAAGCAAAATAAATATTACGAAAATATATACTAAATAATATTTAAATTGTATTGTGTATTTTTATATTTATAGATGTAAAAATATGTACAAAAAGGTCATTTAGCAGCTTCAATTCTTACAATATTGACACGAAGCCAAGCAAACAACATCAGTTTTCAGAATGACCGAATGTTGTTTGTTCATACGGTTCGACGTTTCATAATAACACATTTTTACAGACGTTTGACATTGAAATTATAGATGAGACCTGCCAACACGTCGTTTGAGCTAAGTAGTTCTTTGTACAGCCTCCAAGTCGAAATAAGATGAATACATGAAGATTACACTGAATTACGTCTGTCTTATGTCAGTCATAGTCATCATAATCATTGTTTTAAATCTCTGTAGGATTTAGTAATGCCTGTTAGCTTGGAACAGAATTGGATATTACTAGCAATATTATTAACTGACCCGACCCGCCCGAGCTCCGCAGCTTACGGGTACTGTTATTGAATATATAATGCATGTATTATACACATAAACCTTCCTCTTGAATCACTATATCTATTAAAAAAACCGCATCAAAATCCGTTGCCTACTTTTAAAGATCTAAGCATACATAGGGACAGCGGTAAACAACTTTGTTTTATACTATGTAATGATTTTAACTCAAACATTTACCCATTTAATTCTCTTTGCAAGGATTTGCGTCTATAAGTGTGCTTACAAAAGCTGAACGAGTGTCTATGTTCATAATATAATGCAAAGCCACTTCCGTCGCTCGCTAACCACTTTTCCGCGCATTTAAATGTTATCAACCGATTCATTTTCTTCACCACAAAGGCCTACAACTAACGGAACATAATATTAGTTACAAGTAAATACGTAACAGCTACTTAACTGCCAGTCGTAACGGTCAGTTAACATAGTTTTAACACTAACCATATTTGGAACTCTAAGTACACAAACAATTTTTCACGCGCCATAAAAATGTTACAATTACGACGGAAGTAGAAGGTATTTCCTTCAATTTTTCCGGCAAAACTGAAGCCTTAGAGGTCGCGAACAAAGCGAAGAGCATTTTCAAATAAACAAAGAACTGGGGTAAAACTTTAACTGGAGGCAGTTTTGAAGTTACTAGGGAAAATCGTACTTTCAGTTACGAAATAAATATTCTTTCTTCCTAGTCTTGTCAGAGAAACCTGTCACAAGCTCTTGCGAAAGTTAATTTCCAATTTCGTCGTACTTTAGCATTTTTTCCTCATTTATACGCAAACTGGAAGCATTATATTGATATGTATGCTATTCTATGACGCTGTAGATAGGCATGCGTGGATACGGGAGCCGGGTCGGACCGGGCGCCGGCCCCAGCTACCGAGCCGCCCTACTTACGCCAACTGGGTCAAGTGTACATGGTCTCCACTGAAAACCCTGCGTCATACCATCGGGAAATTTGGCAACAGTATGACTTTGGCTGTAGCGGTATGTCATTCATTGGCCGGCTAGGAAGTTAATCATTACGATTTCGCTAGAGTTCAATGACTATTCTATTTTTAAATGACTAGCTTTTTAAATTATTTACATTTTAGATCTTTCGTGGATAGAAATGTTTATTATTGCACACTTCACTATCGTGGGACTTTAGTATGCGTACGAGGGACCGTATTTTACTCGGAGAGGCCAAATTATATGCTTTCTGTCAACACTGAAAATCATCTAACGTGTACAAATGCCATATTGTAGGATAGTTGTGGGCCCTACCGACAATTTACCCTGTTTTTATAATAAAAGTACTCTATTACAGGATATTTATTGGTGTTATTGTTAATAACTGCATCATGTTATCTACCAACCACAATTCTAAATGAAGCGCATTATTCGGTATTGACTCGAAGGGAAAATAAAATGAGTAATATAATGAAATAATATTTAATTACGTTTTGTTTACTGCTTCAATTAGACATTACTGTAAGGAAAACTATTGTAAGTATTTTAAATAATAGCTTTCGTTTGATTTACATAAATATAAAAGGAGAAACTGACTGACTACCTTATCATCGCACAGCCGAAACTACTAGTATTAGGAAAGTGAAATTTTGCACAAGGCTTCCTTTTATGATGTAGGCCTGTAGACTAACACTAAGGGATTTTCCAAAATTCACCCCCTAAAGGAATGAAAAGCGTGTCCAAGGCATTGTGTGAAAACCTATTTTCAAGCTGGCAAAACCGCTGGCAGAAAGCTAGTTTCTTTTAAGCATGTACTTTATTTAAACAATCTGTGTGATGTACCCGAAAGTGCTTTCCAAAACTATTGTATAGATACTCGCAAAAACAAAACTTTAAAAGTTCCAACACATATTGGAAAAGTTTGAGAGCAAACGCGCAAAGGATCAAAGTACAAACAAAAAAAAAACTTGCTGTATTTCAGTAATCACAAAAAAGGCAATATATGAGTGAAAATAAACAACTGGAGTTTTAATCTTTTGTTTCGACTGCATAAACAAGAAAAGTTAAGTTTCAATCAAAAATAGTACATTTTGATACAAGTGCAGGAAGTTTGTCATTGCGACCGAGGCGAAATTCGCACGAGCCGTAGGCAAGTGTGTTATGGAGCCGAGGGCTGCAATGACAAATCTGCACGTGTGTCAAACGACGTTTTTCAATACACTTACGACTTGTGAAATAAAGAAAAAAAGAAAAAATAATAATCGTATCTCAAACATACAGTAGAAATTTAAGAAATATATAAGTATAGTATTCAAATCTGCTCTGGTCAATTTCTAATTTCGTGGGGTCGTCCAGCGACTCAGGGGGACGCCTCGCGCCTGATTCGATAAACTAAGTAAAACAAAATAATCACCCGTGACCGTGACGATAAGGAAGGAATAAAAAAGCCCTTGTTGTGATAAACTCAAAAAAGTACTTGGGTGATATACATGCTATATAGAACCTAATAGGAGTGCGATAAGAGGCAGTTTTCGAGTAAGTGTATTGAAAAAGGATTGTCAATTTGGTAACATAGGCATAATCAGTATTATAATGTTCCCATTACTGGGACCCGGGGCCTCCTCTCTAGGAGATTGATTGGACCGTAATTCGGGCTATATAGCTTCCTTGCGGACATTATGCGGAATGATGGATGTCACATGTCTTCGAATTTTTGGTTCTACGATTTTTTTTATGGTGGGCAAAAATCATCCAATGACTAATCCCGCTTTAGGGCGAAGCGGGAAACAGTGTCAGCCTCTTACTGATTAAACAACCTACCCCGTTCCCACATTGCCATAGGTACATACTAATGCCACAGCCTTCCTTTCAGACACGAGCCCTTGGCCACAGTTGGCTTCGACCTTTGCTGACAACTCCTTGAGGCGGAAAATACAACAGGCGCCGCCCTGTTCCTTCTCTGCCCTTTCCACTGGGGCCAAGCCTTCCTTTCAGAAAGAAACCGTGGGCCCCAGTAGGCTTCGACCCTTTTGCAGAGTCCCTACGCGTTCTAGGAGGACTTGCCATTTTCCTCACGATGTTTTCCTTCACCGTTTTGTAAGCAGTAGGGATGAATTCAATTACACACCGAACCTGCGACTACGTAAATTGGCTTCGTCATCCCTGTGATCCAATGATGGTCCATTGCTCTCAAATTCTGTACGTTTATACATATATACGTACCTTATATTGTAAGTCTGTCTTTATGCCGTTTAATATTCCAGTATTTTTTGTAAACGAGTCATAAATAACAAATATATTACCGATGGCCATATCGAGATAACCCGGCTGCTGCCGAAATACAAACGACCGGTCATAAACGTTACATCAAATACATACATATTACAATTTACTTACTTTAACAACGATGTGTCATATTACTTAGTCATTTTCTTTGTTTATTGGTAACATTCGATAGTACTTCGTTGGTATTCGTATCATGTGGATACCGTAACTCCGATTTATAGCTAGTTTTTACGTTTAAAAAGATCTACTTGAGTGTAAAAATGGCAATAAAATTGGAAGGTCGATATTCCGAGTGATACCGATCTGAACGGATTTAATGCTACTAAACCTGCGCGTATATTCTCTTCTCCTCTGTTAAATCGTGAATCAAAATCGCTTTTAGCGGTATAATCAGCCTTTGTGACACCATATTAATTTCAAGCTCCTACTGTATTTATTTTATGATTGTAGATTTAAATATTAATATAAATAAAAGGAGAAACTAATTAACTGATATATCAACGCACAGTCTATGCTATTGGAACTATAAGGAGCTGGTTTTACACAAGGCTTACTTTTATGCTGTACCTATAACAGGAATAATAAAAGATTTTCTAAAATTTAACTCTTAAAGAGATCCAACGGCGTGTAAAGTTTTAATGGAAAAACCTCTATTCTTGTGGGCGAAGCCAATGACAGAAGCTAGTATCAAATAAAACATTTACAGGCAATTTTTAATTATTAAAAAGTCAGTCACAAAAAATCCTGTGCAATAAAGAGCATATCTATCTACATTAGGGGACAAAATGCCACCTAACATGACGCTGCAACGTTGCCCAGTGTCCCACATCGGCCGCATCTTGCTAACATGTTACAACGCATTACTACAGGTACTTGTTGGACAACTTTACAATGTTGCACGTAGTGTTTGGACATTTTGTCCCTTAGTGTGCCTGAGACTTTATTCTCGCTACGTCTGTAAATAGCAGATACTTTACATTGTGTGAATCAAGTTAATTAGTACTTATGTACTGGTGTGAATAACAGTAATTTAGTTTCAATATCAAATGTCTAATAAGCAAAGTGCTAACTCGCTAAGTAATGCGGACTTCCGAATAAACATATACTGTTATATTTCGTACGTTTCGTTCTTTCATTGTGTTCAGTAAACCGAATTACCTCATTCAAAGATACCTATAGCCCCTCATACCTTTATATAGAGAGGGAGAGAGAGGCCAAAGAAAAGATGGATGTAAGTCCACCTTCCCTCTTTATCCACCCACAAATATAGTCGTATCTAGATTTAGTAACATGTCTTTCATCCCGTTTCTTTGTAAGACCTTACAGAGACGAAAGATTTCCTTTCAAATTTTCAATCACTGACGCCATCTTCAAACTTCCTCTAATATACGCGTAGGTGCGTAAAACGATCGAAATAAGCGGCCTACTTTATATTATTGCTATTCAAAACATATTTATATGATTTCAGTCATTCACAAAGTACACAAGTTTACATTTGTTTGTTCATACATAAGTATGTACACACTTTGATGTCAAAGCTTTTCATCTTCGAAGCCTTACAAATGTTCTGACATTTCTTATGGAGCAGGAAAACTTGTGTTCAAAGGAACGACGTTTAAATCAAACACTCCTACTTATATTTTATTTCTAAAGAAATAATATTTAAGTACAGAAATTAATTTACTTCATTAAGCAGCTAATGTTTCTGTAATATGTACTTTTCTGTTTTAATCTTTAGAAATACTGACTCATTTCAAAAGCTTAATTTACAAATTGTAATTAGTTAAATGCACGAACCGTGTCTAGTGAAACGAAAAAATCAAAATGGTTTACGTAAATTAGTATTATCTTTCTCTATCTAATCTACTAGTCTTATTTACTAGCTTCTGCCTGCGGCTTCGTTTGCGTGAATGTTGATTATTGCGAACGCGAAGCCTATGTTCATCCCTGGAGTACAAGCAAACACGTATCTTGAGTTTCTAATTTTTAAATTAATGTGAATTATTTCTGAGACACACACAATACCTTTTCACAATAAAAAGCAAAAAAACAGTTAACTTTGTTAATGTAGAAGGATTAAACTTTTAACATACCCTTCTTTTATTACATATAAACTTGCTCCATAAGTCTCAACGAGCGAGCTTTACAGACAAAAGTTAGACGGAGCATCTTTTTACAACCCTCGTGGGACCAGACAGACATTCAACAAACATAATTCAAGTCCTAAACTTCACAAACACTTAGAAACAAACTACTTTAAGCCCTAAAGTTCTTATGTAAAAATACTCACTTGATTTTCACTGCACGAGACACTCTGGAGCACCGTTACATTAAGACATTCAACAACATACTGCGAGGGGTTTTAGGAGCGCTGGGCTTTATAAACCCATATATAAAACATCATATTTACTCGAAAGGAAACTTTTCTGGATAGAGTTCACATAAAACTTAATCAAACGTTTCCATGGCAAGTTACCATAAATTCGTCCTAGATGACGTATTGAACTAAATCGACCAACCGCCGTCCAGTCAGGTACAGTCATCGGCATCTATTCATTGAATTAAGTACATGCACACTTAAATTATTCAGCTATAAACGGTAATTGTTTACATCACGGAAAATAATTAATTCGGTCTTGGCTCATGAATGGTCAATCCATAAGAATTATAGAATTACATTCATAGTTAGGATTAGTGAATGAAATCATTGATATACGGAATGGAAAATAGGAAGGAACTTTCCAGGAATTTTCATGATAAACACAGCATAAAAAGACTATCATCATCATCGTCATTTCAGCTGAAGATCGTACACTGCTGGACATAGGAATTCCCCCAAGTGTCTTCACGATGACCGATCTTGTGTGTCTTGCATCAATGTGGAAGAAATTCCAACTCTATGTTTTCCAGTACGCAGTCGCAACTTTAGAACCTTTCGACACTATGTCCTGCGAGCAATGTGCTCTACCATCTGCCACTTAAGTAAGCCGATTCTTAGAACTATGTCAGCAAACTTGGTTCTCCTGCGAATATCTTCATCCCTAATTCGGTTCACCTTGAAAGAAAACACCGAGCATATAACATAACTCTCTTAACTGCCCTTTGGGTGACTTTAAGCTTTCTGATGAGGCACTTTATAAGCGACCACATTACGGAACCATGTGTTATCACTGGCTACACGTAGATTAATTACTGGTCTGGACTGGACTATCCTTTTGTGAAACTGTGGGTTATGTCGTTGGGACCTTATCATTTTTTTCTCAACTTGGCCTTTGTGGAAGAGACACCACAATTTTGCCAATAACACGTGATTTCTTTTTTCTTAATTGCATTATAAAAGCTAAGGCAATTCCTTTACAACTCAAATATGGAAATTGCTATTCACTTTACATAAAAATGATTGTTTAACTGTTATGTTATTGAATTGTACCCATTATGTTTAAAACTATTTCCTCATTCCGTTAGTGGTAATCGTTTGGTTTTCCTTTCAGTGATTATTATTTATAGATCTGTTATTTTACAAACTAAATTTTAAATGAGTTTTTAGTGAGTATGCGCTCTATTTTAGCCACAACCTAGTCAAGAGTGAATAGGTTACTTCTAGGCAAGCGTGCTCCATCGTCGCTCGCTAGCTGTCAGCCGTGCTCTTCTCAAGAAAACGGCCTTAAACGCAGCGCTGGCCGTAGCGACGAACTCCAAATAGGTACATTGGATTAACAACCCTATGTGTAGTAGGATTAATCGTCCAATGTATCTATTTGGATTTCGTCACTGAGAACAGCGTCGCGTTCACGGCTGTTTTCTTAGACAATAACTCTGCTGGTGAGATAGTGGCTAAGCGCGAACCTATCAGTTCAGCTTTACTTTTTTTGACTGACCGATTCTTAGACAGTTCAAAAGTGCCTGTAAATAGTCTATTTGAAATAAACGTTTCTGATTTATGATCAACAAAAAAAAATTGGGTCCCTACATATATCACCGTATGTTTAAATAACTACAATAATCTAATGTTATACAAGTATCCTCTACACAACAAGGAGACATTCTACCCTATTTTTTAAAGTATACTTGCATCTTAACATGAAGGCTTTTACTAAGTTTACGAAAGAAGGCACGATTTTATATGAAAAACTAATGGAATGGAAAACCTTTTATACACTTTCCTTTGCCCATACTTTTGAGGCATCCGCTCAATAGAAAGGGCGTAAAGTGTCAGATACAGATTGTTGACGATCCAAACAGTGTTTCCAGTCTTATACTGATGCAAAAAGACTATGTGATCTATTTGAGAACCTAAACTGAATTATTAAAGGAATGGAGCTATATACCAGTAGGCTGTACAGATACATCCCTCTTTCTCGCTAGCACAACTAACATTTTAACACGTCATGGTAAAGCCCCTGATCTCCGAACACGGATCATCATACCGGCAGCGGCTAGATATACCAAATTGCGTTGAACACAGCACAATTTTAAGTGTCAACATTCGGTAGTGATGTTTTTCGTCAATTGTCAGAGACCATCAATTTCCAGGAGTAAAAGTCCAACACTGAAAATCTGCCACTTGCGGACCCCGGCAATTAAGCTGACATCTTATTGAGTCGCACGTGGTAATCCAGCACACTCAAGAAATCGTTGACCAGAACTTGGTCCTTATCGAACAGCAGATACCCATTACTCCGAAGCTCAATGGGGCTATGGGTTCGCTTCTGAAAGGTATCCCAGCCTCCGGGAACTCAAGACAGGGAACATAGGAATAGTTTATTATTAGTAAAAGTTTGACACGCCTTCGCGCTCCGCCCCAGAGCCAGAGAAACCATTGAAAGAAAGAAAGAAATAACATTTATTAGTACAGACACTGGGCATAGCACTATAATAAACATGCAAAAATTATATTATTTTTGTTTTTAAATTGCTTAAAACTATTTGGTACAATAAATATTGTTTGCCCCACGGCTGCTCCAAACAGGCCCAGTTCAGCATAAATGTCAGGCAACTAAATGCCTGACGCTGGTTTTCAACTGGACCTGTTGAAAATAAATGAAAATAATGAAATGAAATGAAATGTTTTTTTTTTTCATTTCTTCTCATGGAAAATTTTAATAATTTAATGACCAGCAAGCCGTTTGGTTTTTTGCGTTATTTCCCAAAAGTTCAAACGCTTGATCTCTATGCGTGATTAATCAGTATTATGTACTATACCTAACCACATATTGCGTTTTAATTTGCCGAATACCAATGTCAGTTCAACGTAAGCTTAGTCATACTGCTGTTATGTTATAATCGGAGTACCGACCGCACTAATTATATTAATAGTGCAAAACATAGCAAGGCTGTATCGACTCTATGGTTCAAGCGGGTATGATATAAACCTATTTGGTTGCGGTTTCCTTATATTCTATTTCTTCTTTTTTTATTTACATACTTACTAGCTTTTGCCCGCGGCTTCGCCCGTGTGGTTGGGGTTGGGGTTTCCGGGATAAAAAGTAGCCTATGTCCTATTCCGGAGTGTATCCTATGTGTGTGCCAAATTTCATCCAGATCCGTCAAGCTATTTTGGCGTGATTGAGTAACAAACATCCAAACATCATAACTTTCGCATTTATAATATTAGTAAGATTGATTTGAATGTATAAGACTTACTGAGGACGCTTTTTTATATAGTACGAGGCAAATAAGTTGAACCCATTGCGCGCAACCCGCAACCTCGATTGACACTCGAAAATCTGTTACTGCGCATTTAAGGTAAACCGCTATGATGTGAATATGGGTAGTCATCAATTATTTTCTCCCGCCGAGTGTGAAGTGAGAGGGAGTGTTAGACAACCCACGTGCATTCGTCGTACTTTGAGTGACTCTTTGCTTTTCAGGGACACGATATTTGTTTTTCATATAGGAAAAAGTCGGGTTCATGACTGAAACCCGCGCCTCCTTCACCTGCCTACAATACATAGGCGTACTCGTATGGCCGTTTTAACTTGGCGAGCTTGAAATTAGGCTCTGCGAACTTTAGCGCGTTGATCCGAGACCAACAGAATAACTTGCTGTTCAAGGCACGGAAGATTGGTATGTTAAGATGGTCACCCATCCACAGACCTACCTTGGTAAGCGTTGCTTAACCTTGGAAGTCAATCTGTCTTCGTAGCCATGAGCTCCTTTAGCGTTCCGGCCTTTTTCCTCAGTTTTATTAGGTACTAATAAATAATCGGTTTTATTATTTTATTATTTGTATTTTTCTTCATAATAATAAATTACCCTTATTGCCATTACTAGGGCTTAGACCTTCTCTCTAAGAGAGGGAATGGGCCGTAAACCAGGTTGCAGATTGATTACACGAGCCCAATATAAACATACATTGCAGTATTTGTTATCTCAATGTATCTACTAAATAGACACGTAAGTGTTTTATAATTTTCTCACTGCTAGGACTCAGGCTTCTTGAGAGAGAACAGGCCGTAACCCACCACGAGCGGACTGATGGATGTCACAAGTTGTCATGTCGAGAGGTATCGGCATCGGATTCGTGCGGAAGAGACGCCCGGGTGTCGCCACTGTGTGAACCGGAGGACATGCTGGAGCACACGGTCAAGGTGTGCCCCGCTTGGGCAGAGTATCCCGTGTGCTCATGGGGGCGTTCGGCGTAGAGGCCATGATCCACAGCGAGGAGAAGTGGCAGGCGGTTGCCCCTCGGCTTGTGGATGGTGAGCAATGGGTGACTCGCCGTCCAATCGTCTGATTACCGACCGGACCAAGCCCAATCATCAACGGCAAAAGGGTCAAAGCCAACTGGGTCCAAGGGTTCACGTCTGAAAGGAATGCTGGAAGCCCTGGAATATACGGCAACGTAGGAATAGGGTACTTTATTTCGTCATTAAGAGTACTGCTTCCCACTCCGCCAAAGGGGGGTTTATTTTTTTCCTCATCATGACAGCCGAACGACGCCCACTGCTGGACATACGCCCCAAGGATCTCCACAACGATCGGTCCTGTACTGTCCGCATCCAGCGGCTTCCCGCGATCTTCACCAGATCGTCGGTCCACCTTGTAGGGGGCCTGCACACGGAGCTTCGTCAGGTACGCGGTCGCCATTCGAGAACCTTTCCACCCCAACGGCCATCGGTTCTCCGCGCTATCTGTCCCGCCCACTGCCACTTCAACGATGCGATCCTTCGAGCGACGTCGGTTGTTTTGGTTCTTCTACGGATCTCATCATTCCTGATTCGATCAAACAGGGAAATACCAAGCATCGCTCTCTCCATTGCTCGCTGGGTGTGAACCTTCTTATGAGACCCATAGTAAGCGACCACGTCTCACTACCTACGGGGTTTGCCTATCATAATTAAAAAAAAGCTTCATCAGTTTGCTTAATTAGCGTGTTCGTTATCGATGTCCATATCGCTCCGCTGGCTCCGTGTGCACCCCAGCACGCCTGAAGGGGTCGTACTTACTGACTCGAACGCAGTCCTCGCGTCTGATTGACCCCAAACTTTATGTTTGACTGAATTCACTTTACATTTATTCCAGTAAATCAATTCTACCTTTCAGTCGTGTAGCCTAAAGTTTGAGAGATTTTCGATTTGTTGATTGAAGAAGAAAAGGACAAAAAGGTCTCTTTTTAATATAGGTATTGAACCTTTTCAGGAAAGAAATTACAAAGGTAAAATAGTTTTCTTTACAATAATATATATATGAAAATAAGTTAATTGTATCTAGGTTAGATCTTATTTATTTATTTCAATGCACTAATGAAACGCTGTACACGGGCGGTTTGTACATTGTGTCTTATTTATTTATTTAAATACACTGATTAAACACTGTATAAACCGCCTTTGTACAGTGTCTCATTAGTGCATAAAGTTTAATGCCTGAGGCATTTTCTACCAACCGACCTGAGAATGGCACAGAGACAAATCATAGCAAGCGCAACTTACGAGAAAAGAAACAAAAAAGAAATAAGTACAATTCAGATTTTAATAAAGAAAAATGTTGTGAAAAAAAAAGAATAGGTTGGATTCTTTTTTATTTGTCAATAGTAGAACTTCTTGTTGGAACCAAGGGTTGATGTGAAAGCAAAACACCTGGGCCCTGGAACTTTGGCAGAAAGGAACGGTGGGTCGTTCAGTCAGTAGAAGTCTGACATTGTCTCCAGCTCCACCCAAGGGCGGGATTCTTCATTCGATGATTTTTCCCACAGTAAAAAAAAACCTACTTTTTGTGAATTTCATGAAATCTGTAGTTATGAGAATGATGTTATAGTTGACCTAGTATATCCCACTGCTGGGCCAAGGCCTCGCTCCCCCTTTTCCACACGCCTCTATCCTCGCGCGGCCCTTGCGGGTCAGGTCCTTGGTTAAATGCCAAGCTCATCTCTCACCTTGGTCTACCGCTGTATCATCTTTTGTCTAATGGGACCATATAAATAGCTCTTTTAGCCCACAATCCGCCTGATGTGAGATTAATATTTTTTTTAGGATTATCCTATTTTTTTTTTTTTTATAAGAATAATACTATTTCTGAAACAAATTTATACTGTCATTTACGATTTTCTTCCTAAAAAAGGGGTCGATATATTATCTTACCACATTATGGAATTCACGGACTAAAAAACACTCGTATCGGTCGGAATTTTATTAAAATGGCCGCCGTGGTATAATAAATACTCCCCAGTTAGGGAGGTGGTCACCCCTGACTTATCACTCACTTTATTGGGTTCGCAGTCCCTGCTGTCTGCCTTGAATTCCTATAGTTCGTTTTTTAATCCTAGACTACGATTTGACAACTTAAAATGTCAAACTCCAGATAATTGGGAACATGTTTCTAGAGTGTGACATTCTGAGTTGTCAAATCGTAGTCTAGAATTAAAAAACGAACTATACAAGTATATATGACTACAAATCAGACAGTGTACTCGTAGCGTCTTGTCAAGGCAGACTATGGCAAAGCAGTGGTCAGCGAATGTACTTGTAGTAGGTATGCCGAACGAGTGATTTGAGAATCTGAACGAGAGATCACTTATCCCATAAAGTTTAATCCAGGTATTACAGTGCGGAAATAAAGGTAGGGAGGGTTGAGAGTGTTGAGACAGTGCATGAGCTAAGTGTGATCGTTGAGGTAGTAGGTAAAAATTACTAAGTGACAATGAGTAAACTTTACGGGAGTGATTAAATTTAAAAATGTGACAAAAACGTCTGGTTTATATATAATACCAGTATCATGATGTTAGTAATCATAGTTAGTAATATATAAATCTGACTATTTTGTAATATTTAACTTTTTTTTTAAATTTCAACTTTAAATCACTCTATTGTAATGTTTACTTAATGGCGCTTAGTAGTTTGTCTTTCAAGTGTCGATATATAGCTGAGAGTCCGAAAGAGTGCTGAAACCCCAAGAGGTTTTATATATTTATATATTATAGGATTACTACAGGATTGTATCTAAGAATTATTTGTATATAAATAAGATCAAGCTGTTTGATAAATGGCAGAATTTTCCACGCGCATATTTCAACACACAATTTAACAAAAAAAAAATTAGCTCAAGTGTCCCCGAAGGAAATTTTCATTGCGCTCAAAATAGATCATATTGACGCTTTTCTCGCTATTGACAAACCTTAACTCAAAGGCTTTATCTACTGGAAAAATCTTCGCGGAAACCGTTTGATGAAGACAATTTTCCACGATTTTCTCGCATTTCGTATCTTCGAGACTCGCTTATGTATGACATCGAGTATTGAGCTCACAAGCGAGTGCATTCACAATCATGCACAGGTTATTACAAATTCTTGGTACGATCCAATGAATGTTGATACTTCAAGTGTGATTCAAATGATTCGTGTTTTGGAGATGTGCCAATAAGAGTAACCGACCAAAAACATGAATAACCATAAAGTTCTTATGAACTGGGTATTAATAAACTGTTTTGTCATTTTGTAATGAGTGAGAAATTTAGTTTTTTAATGGAGTTCCTAGAACTCTTTAATGTTGGGTTGCCAAATTAACGTGATTCAGGTTTTCAGTGAGTTTCACGTTATGCGTAATGTCTGTTTTATATTTCAAAAGGTAAACACACTCGAATTGACGGTTTATATTCTCTCTCATTGTTTAGATATTAATATCACAAAGAAATTAGGTAAACTTAGCGGGAATTTTCAAAATTGATTTTTTTTTCATATGTTTGCTTTTTTATTAGATCCACGGATTATAGTCATAGTCATAGTTTTTTTATTGGTAAGGGATTCTTACAAGTTATAGGTAGTAATTACACAGAAAATGTACTATGTAGCATAGTTTTAGATATTAACGCACAGACTATTATGTAGCTAATATAGAGCCAAATATCGCAATCGCGAATCATTGATACACGAACGAACACAACACAACTAAGCTTCAACAAGTGTGCACCCAGTGCAGCAGCTGAATGATAATAAGAAGCACGACACACGATAAACTATTTCATAAAACCTACGTCTATATGTATGTAATTAGGTGTTCACTTATAATACACTCCTTGACAATAACCGTCGCACGGTAACTCAGGTATTTTTATGACAAACATAAAACATATATTCGTTATCCCCGCCATTTCACGCCCACTTCCCACCACATTATCATTTACAAGACGACATTCAGGCATTTCACCATGAAACAAAAGTCAGCATATGCTAAAAACACGACAAAACAAAATTTTATTACCTGTTGTGATGTGCGCCGATCTGTCAAACAGCAGCAAACTGTTCACATTTCAGAGGTGAATCACAAGTCCCGATGGAAAACTTGTCCGCCCTGACACCTTAGTTAAACTCTTGCACTTCACCGAATACGATATGATTGTTAATAATTTGTTGAAATATGAAACAAATAGGTTTATTTGTGTTGTGGACACATGGAGCACGTCCTGTTGTGCGTGTGGTGGGTGTACTGTGGCAGGGTGCCCGGGGCGCACCGGCGCGCGCCGCCCGCCCTGCGCGACCTCGCCCGGTGCGAGTAGCGACGAGCGCTCAGCGAAGCGAGCGATGCGAGCGGTACTGTGTGCTGTGCTCGCGCTGTCGCATGCTAATATTAGCAGCGGGTTTTTGCGCGGACGAGAGAGGCGCGCTCACGCCGAACCTCCGATGATAAGTGTTCGCTGGCGACTTGGCGAGCAGTGGGCAGCCGTGAGCCGCCGCCCGGCACGGCGCATGCGCGGCGCACACTTCACAACAAACAGTAGCTGTTCAACTTACATAGTAACCAGACATTATTGACTAAATGACAGTAAGCTCGCCGTGAGCTTTATGAAGACGATGCTTTACCTGCAATCTTTTCATTTGACCTCGCGTTGCAACTGCACCAAGGTCGAAGTAAGATAACGAACACCTGCAGATTCATGTCAAATCTAATAATAATAGAAATGTATAGAAGTTCGTTAGATTTACTGTGAGTTAAGTGTAAGTTCATGAGACCTACTTTGATGAAGTACTTGCTTATATTCATATTTCTGAAGAGCTCGATAAGATCGATTTGCCGCATACTTGCATGATTGCATACTGTTGTCTAAGTATGGTTTGTAGGTACTTACTTTTTTCATATCATAATAAATAAAAAAATCAGCTTAAAATTTTATATTTGTTACTTTGAACATTTTGAAATTAATAAAAGATGCAATAACAAAAAAATGGGCAACAATTTTTTCTGTCGTGTTTTGCCCTTTTTATTATTTTTTACATACTTACACTTTTAAATTGATGCATTTTATATTTTTATTTTAATATTTACGATTTTACTAAAATAATATTGACATGAATACTTTTACATTTCTGTAAAATTTAATTTATATTTTTTATTATTATTGTAAATATTAAAATATATATTATATTTCAAGTTACCTGTGGTTTACTTTACGCGGCATTCCTAATTGTCCTTTCTTTTAAGTCATTGAGCTACACGAATGCTTACAGAACTGAACACTCAAATCTGTGTGGCTCTTTAATAACCAGGGATACTTTATTACCGCCGAATTAATTGCTGACACACGCCCATTAAGGATGGATTACTGCTTATCTAAGTATACACCGTGAAATTTAAATGGTTGTTTTCCCGCGGCAGAATGACTTGCCATAAGGAGTACTTTTGAAGCATAAAGAAAAAATAAAAAAATTAAAAATATTTTTTTTATAAATAATTATTAAAAATATTTATCAACTCAAAAAAGCGAAAACAATAGTAACATTAGACGTAATTTGTAGGTAGTACTAGAGTCGCATGAGCAGCCCGCCGTCAAAGGAAACCGATTCATTAAATATTTAAACCAAAATAAGCTCTCGCACGTTGTGATACGTCATAATTAGCTTGCACTCTACAGGTCCATTTTTTGTTTTTAATATTTTATTTCTTTATCAAACGTTTGTATTACCAAGATACAACCATTTCGCTGAGGGAAAACAACCATTTAAATTTCACGGTGTATTCTTCTTTGACACTATCACTCTTGACCGAGTGGTCGTGGTCATCACTTCAGGTGTTGGTGGCAAGCTTTACGACACGCCGCCACTCCTCTCTGATGGCCGCCCTCCTCGTGCATTCATGCAGCGATGATGAGCCACTTAATGAAGCTTTCATTTGGTCAGTTCACATCACAGGCGCTTTTTCTCGTGGCCTGGTACCCTCAACTCCTCCTTGTACCACAAATTGCTCAATAGCCACCTCCCCTTGGCGGCATACATGACCTCTAACATAAACTCTATTTTTTTTATAATAATGTAATTTTTTCCAAAAATACATAGTACAATGTTTGTCGTAATTATTAGCTGGTAGATAACAATGGTTCAGATATATATAATAACATCCGCTGTCGAACTAGGTTAGGACCTGTATTTCGGTATACGGCGCCACTCTCCAAAGAACAGAATTTAAACTAGCTTATACTGTTTCACACAAATAATAAGATAGAAATAAACGTGTAATAAATGGTGTGTGAAAAATTGTCAGGGGCGTAGCTACCGCCGTATCTGCCGTATCAATTATACTGGGCCCCCGCGGTACAGGGGCCCCGACATAGGCAAAAATTCGCAACATGTTATCCACAACCGTCTCATAGGGCAGCTAAGCATCTGTAATAAAAATACGTTTTTTTTCTTATACGGGGCCCCCGAAGGACTTTTAATACAGGGCCCCTGTGGGACTAGCTACGCCACTGAAAATTGTGTAGCTACTACATAATTAAAACGCATAATAAGTATTATAATGTTCCCCCTACTGGGATACAGGCGTCTTTTTTGTAGGCAATGGGCCGTACTTAATCCACCACGCGGGCTCGTCGACGGCGCGCTCCGTTCCCGCGCGCCTCAAGGAGTTGTCAGCACACCGTAGGGGCCCTGCAGGGTCGAAGCCTCCCGGAGCTGAGGGTTGATGCGAAAGCGTTACACCGGGGCTCTGGGAATAAGGCAAGGAAGGCACGGGGTAGGTTCTTTAGTCAGTAAGAGTCTGACACTGTTTCCCGCTCCGCCCAAGAGTGGGATTCGTCATTCGATGATTTTTACCTACCATAAAAAAAAACCACGCGGGCCCAAGGCGTACCTATTGGTGGGTGTCACAATAAGTCTTCTAATTTTTGGTTCAAGCCTTAAAGCATATATTAGACCCACACGATGTTTTCTTTCACTGTTTTGAAAGCGCTGGTGATGAAGTTAATTAGACCAAGTAATGCGCCTCGCTGGGTTTGAATTTGAACCCGCGACTTAAAACGTCAAGTCAGGGCTGTTACTACTCGACCACGACTGGTTTTAATTACTACAATCAGCAATTAATTCTGAGTCGTTTTTGGTTTAAGGATTCACCATGTTACTTAATTAATAATTATTAAATAGATGAGGGGTGCTGGAATCCGATGGATACGAGATGCACAGGACTGGTCGTTGTAGCTACGCTTAGGGAGCCCTATGTCCAACAGTGGACTTTTAAAATGCTTCCAAAGGTTGTCTTTAAAAAATCGCTTGCAACGATGAGACTCCCCATTGTAACACCTTAGTAAATTTAAGCGCTTAATGTACCAAATTTTACCTAAAATAAAGAGTAAGTATATCTATCTATTTTTCAGCTGAAATGATGATGATGAGGGTTACCAAGTCCTCAGTTTCACGTAGCTGAATGTGACAAATGATCCGCCATGATGTTGCACTATAACTCCCATTCTACAAGAAAATACGAACAGTATTTTTTCCTTAATAAAAAAACAAATTAAGTCAATTAGTAAAAGAACCAAATAGGTATATACAAAAGCGATCACCGTAACCATACAATGTAAACACGACCTTGCATTACTTTACAATAATATTTCTAAGAAAGAACTAATAGTTTACAAATAGCTTCCTTATTTTTGTAAAAGGACTCCATAACCACGGCTGCTCCATTACAAATATGAAGCAGTTACTTGCTGAATGGAAATCGTTGTAAATGAAAATCACTGTGTTTTGGGAACACGTAGAACTATTTCGTAGTTAGCGTATTAGAGTCAGTTCACATACAGATTCAGATTTCGATTGGCCTGTCAGCATAGTAGTTAGTGACCCTGACTGCTATGCCGGAGGACGTGGAATCGATTCCCACCCAGGACAAATGTTTGTGTGATGAGCACGACCATTTGTTCTGTGTCTGGGTGTAATTTATCTATAATATGTATGTATTTAGAAATATATAAGTATGTTTATCAGTTGTCAGTACTCATAACACAAGCTCTGCTTAGCTTGAGACTAGACGGCGTTGTGTGATGGTCGTCGAAAAAAAAAAGATGCGACGCGACACTGCGCGAAGACTATATCTGGGTCAGGACCAAATTTTTGACGTAATCGCACAACGGAAATCACAACAAAATGTGTCACACTGGAAAATATATGTAGCGCAACAATTCTATTGTGCTACAATAATTTTCCAGTCTGACCCATTTATTTTCCAGTGTGACACATTTCGTCGCGTCAAAAATTTGGTCCTGACCCATCTATCTACAGTACGGCCGTCGGATCTTGGCGAGTCTGAAGCTAGGCTCTGCAAATTTTAGCACTTATAAACTTGTACAAAAGTAAAGGTGTAAGGTAAGCAATAACAACTGCAAATTGCATTTATTTGATTAAAAGAGTTTTTGTTTTTTTTTATTTTTACCTGTATAAAATCGTTATTTCAATTTAACCAACCCCAATGATATATTTTTAGAAAAAAAAAGATAGTTTTTTAATAAAAAATTATTAAAAAAAAACACCAAGACTAATAAAGTCGTTATTTGTATTTCATTAATTTTTTTTTTCGCAAAAAATGTTAAAATGACTTTTTAACGCAGTTTTATTTAAAAAATCGTAAAAAATTCATTAAAAAAATTAAGAAAAAACTGACAAAAAATTCCACCACTAGGGGTTCAGAGTTATGTACTGGATCAATGGTATTCATTTGTGGTACGATGTCATTGACACCCTGTATTATTGAAATCATTTTCCAAACATACTAATTACAATACTTTACAATTTTTTTTCTCTTTTAAACAAACTCTTCAGCTTAATAATATTAGTATAGATAAAAAACTATATACAAACCCTCAATAGGTTCACTACAATGCATACTCTATGTACCTAAATACGGCGCCGGTAGTAGTACCCATACTCCAATAGGTACAGTCAGTAGCACATCTGACTATACGACTATCGACTGGCCTGTCAGTCTAGTAGTTAGCGACCCTGACTGCTAGACCGGAGGTCGTGGGTTCGATTCCCACCCAGAACAAATGTTTGTGTGATGAACACGATCATTTGTTCTGTGTCTGGGTGTAATTTATCTATAATATGTATGTATTTAGAAATATATAAGTATGTTTATCAGTTGTCTAGTGCCCATAACACAAGCTCTGCTTAGCTTGGGACTAGACGACGTTGTGTGATAGTTGTGGAATATATTATATAGCTTTTGTCAGCGGCTTCGCCCGCGTACATAAAATATAGCCTATGTCACTCAGGAGTAAAGCAGCTTTCTATTATTGCTAAAATTTCTCCAATCGGACCAGTAGTTCCAGAGATTACCTCCTACAAACAAAAAAACAACCTACCTTACCTCTTTATTACATTAGTGTAGATGTAGATTATACAATTTTTTTAGATTCCTCCAATATATTTTGAACCTTGTTTTATTTCGATTAGAGTTGAAAATCGTTTGCAGAATTTTGACAGTTTGTTGTAGTTTGATGTGCTGCTGACCGTACAAGCGCGTGCGCGGCGTGCGCGTGCGCAGTCTGACTCACGCGCAATTTAAAATTATAACAATAACAATGTAGGACGTTCACATTGTGCTCGAGGTTCAAATCTCGACGGCTATTAGTCTCTTTTATTACATATTTACATTAACGTTTTTCAATATGTCTCAATAATTTGACTGGTAACTAATTCCGGTTTGTAAAAGGTTGTTCCGGTGTTTAGAATAAGAAGTACTGACAGATTTAAATAACAAACAAAGTAAATAACACTTCCTTTTATATAAATGTTACGGGTAAGTGTGAAGTTACTACCTTGGCGGTGGGAAGGTTCGAAAGAAACACCATGACCATGGAAAGCGAAGGGCATCTGAAAGAACACAGGAAGGCACGGGGTAAGTTGTTTAGTCAGTAAGAGTCTGACACTGTTTCCCGCTCCGCCCAAGATCCGGATTCGTCATTCGATGATTTTTACCTACCATAAAAAAGATGCGTTATCATTACATAGTATAAAACAAAGTTGCTTTTCCCTATGTATGCTTAGATCTTCAAAAGTACGCAACGAATTTTGACGCAGTTTTTTAAATAGATAGAGTGATTCAAGAGGAACGTTTATGTGTATAATACATGCATAACATATTCAATATGAGTACCCGTGCGAAGCTGGGGCGAGTCGCTAGTAGTCAATAAAACTTTGACCATCTATCTCTCTGGTTTAACCTGCCCCGGTTATCAGAGCCCTTATTTCACTTAACATTAAACAATCCCAATTCCATTGTCGTTCCATTGTCGTTCGATCGTAGTCCTATCCAAAATCGGTAATCACGATATTTGAATCACAATATTTGACGTTTAGCCGTTGACGTCCTATCCGACAACGATTGAAAGACAATTGAAATCGCTGAATACGCTTCAACGACTCTCGAACGAGTTTAAAATCGGTGTCGTTCAAACTCGATTCATGGATGTGAATACAAAAATGTCAAAGTCGCTACGATATCGCTACGGTTTTGATTACGAGAATTAGGCTACTGGACCGATGCTTGCTAGGGCCATGGTAAAGCTTCTGAAAGAGGTACTCGTAAAAAAAAAACCACAACGACGCAGTACGCAAAAGGCCACTAAAGGAACAAACACGTAAGTGTGATCTTAGTAAAAGTCTGACGCAACTTCCCTTTCCACCCTTGGTAGGAGAATACGTTGCATGAATACCAGGTAGGTACCTCAAATACAAACCTATCTCACAGACGTGTAAAACAGTCGTACATAATAGGCTACCTAACACCACCTAACCTATCCTAATAGTTTTTTAACCATCAACTTTATCAATGTTCCCACTGCTGGGACACAGGCCTCCTCTCTAGGAGAGGGAATGGGCCGTAATCCACAACGCGGGCCCAGTGCAGTTTGGTGAATGTCACACGTCTGCGAAGGTTTGGTTCTAGGTCATGTCGGTTTCCTCACGATGTTTTCCTTCACCGTTTTGAGAGCAGTGGTGATGAAAATAATTACACAAAGTAATGCGCCTGGCTGGCTTTGAACCCGCGACCTACAACTCGTAAGTTGTAGGCCGTTACCACTCGGACACCACTTTCTCATGCATTCTTGATATCATCGCGCAAGAATACTCCATAGTCTCCATAGCATAGTCCTTCTAATTCCAAGCGTGTGACGTTAACGAAACGATCGTAACGGCTAGGGGGCCTAGAGTGGCGTCCACGTACCGGAAGACGTAGCTTTGGAAGGCCTCCTATAAAGTGGACCGAAGACCCGGTGAGAGTCACGGAAATCCGATGGATGCGAGACCCACAGGACCGGTCGTTGAACGAGGCCAAAAATGGACGTCTTTCCCCAGAAATAATGATGATTCAAAAACCGGATACTATGTTTAATGAAATCTGAAAAAGTATCAAAGTACTTAGTCATTAATGTACCTACTTATTAAGTAGGTATGTTTGAGTTTGTTCATACCGTTTAATCTCATACCGCCAAAGACCACTTGTTCTTATAAATTAAACAAATTAGGCAATGGCACCCAATGTAAAATAACATTTACTCATGGTTTTATCTAATCTGTGCCTACTGCGACTGTAATTATCTCTGTACACAGACACACAATATTGCTTAGTATATTCCTCCTAGTATCTAAAAATTCAATGAATTGAGTAAATTGAGGGCTGGGACACATAAACACGATACGACGTCGTATCACGATGCGGCGTCGTTTCACGATGCGACGTCGCGTCGTGGGAATCTACGACGAGCATCGTAAAAAACTACGACGTGACGTCGCGTCGTACTGAAAAGTGAAAAGTGTAAATGAATAGGAATTAATTAACAAAAAGGTGAGAAATCATCCCATGACTTTCCTGCTATAGGGTTTTTTTTATGGTAGGTAAAAATCATCCAATAACGAATCCCGCACTTGAGCGGAGCGCGAAACAGTGTCAGACTCTTACTGATTAAACAACCTATCACCGTTCCTCCTTTGCCTTATTCCCAGAGGCCCGGTAACACTTTCGCACCAACCTTCGGCTCCAGGAGGCTTCGGCCCTGAAGGGCCCCTCCAGTTTGCTGACAACTCCTTGAGGCGCGTGGGGACAGTGCGCGCCGTTGACGACTTGGACTAGGTCTGGACAGTTACCAGACGACCGGACGGCGAGCTGCCCATTGCTCACCGTCCGCGAGCCAGTGTCTACGGTGGCTCCCGCTATAGGGTAGGGAACAAAGAGTGAGTGACATTTACTGACTAAAATCCAACCTGTGCCCTTCCGTTGCCTTTTGCGTTCTAGAACCACGAGTTTCCTTTTCAGAAGTTCCTAGTAGGTCCTTAGCTTTTTTTGACCTAAAGAAAGAAAATATTCACGCGAACTGACGCAACCTTAAAGCTATCAAACAATAATTACATTTTATAGAAGCACTCTTTATGACCTTTCATTGAGGCTCGCACAAAACACTACGTGGCTTCGAGAGCTTGGGCTCGGTCCAGTCGGTTATCATGGCTGGTTTTCATGGTCGGGGTCGCGATGTATGAAGCATGCGGCCTCTCCCTCTCTAGCATAACTACACAGAAAGAGGCGGTCGCATCCCATTCTCTCTTACTCCGGCCGATTGCCCCCACAAAACAGTGCTATCCCAAGCCAAGGGCGGATCCAGCTTTGGCGCCAGGAGGGGGTCACATAGTTGTGGTCAAGTCAAGAACTTATAATTTAATTTTGATAAAAATAGACGCAAATAAAAAGTAGGTATTTTTACCGACTTCATTAAAAGGAGGAGGTACTATGTTCGGATGTTTCTATGTTTTTTTTTTTATGTTTGTTCATCGAATACTCCGCCAATTATCGACGGATTTTCAAAATTCTTTTTTTGTTCGAAGTAGATAGTTCTGAGGGGGTCCCATTGTCACCAAGTTAAGATCTGATGAGGGGAACCATGAGGAATCGAGGGAACTCCTTAAATATTATAGGCAAACATATGGTGATTTTGGTATTTTCATCTAGATCTTAAGCGTTTACAGTCAAAAAGAAACATTTGATGGAGTGGAACTGATGAAGAAGACCAGAAATGGTCAATGGAACTTCATACTTATATAGATATTACAATAAAATTACAATACAAATGAATAAATGGTTGTGAATAGTTAGGTTGATGAAAATGGTATCATCGGAAGATAAGCAATGGAACTCCTTAATTAATCAATGTATCCTAGCCGTGTTTGGGCTCATTAAAATTGTCATGAGATGCACTTTGGCTTTAAGATACTATCGAACTGATCTAATGATAGAGCCGGAAGGTGGAAGGGAGAAACAGGAATTTCATAATAAAATGACGTATCCTACCAGGGTTTGGGTTCATTGAAATTGTCATGAGGAATAGGCACTCTGGTTATAAGTGTATCGCAACCCAAAAGCCTGAATTTCTCGGTATTATTTGTTTTTTATTAAACACCGACTTTCAAAATTAAAGTTATTTTTAAATTTTTAGTGGAGTCGGTATATTTTTTTGTAAAAAGTATTTTTTATTAATATACGTAAGTCCTGTACTTAAAAATCTGTATTCTTTATTGTGGACTTGAAAAACTTAACACATAATAACTTGTACATACAGAGTGTCATTGACATGTTAACGCAAACGAATACCATAGATCCAGTACATGATTCTGGACCCCCAAAGGTAGAATTTTTCGTCAGGCCTCCCCCAAGCGCCGCCACAAAGACCGGTCCTGTGCGTCCTGCATCCATCGGCTACCAGCAATCCTGACCAGGTCATCGGTCCACCTTGTGGGAGGCCTTCCAACGCTACGTCTTCCGGTACGCGGTCGCCACTCCAAAACCTTTCGGCTCCAGCGGCCATCCGTTCTGCATGCAATGTGTCCTGCCCATTGCCACTTAAGTTGGGCGATTCTTTTCGCTATGTCGGCAACCTTGGTTCCTTTGCGGATATCCTCATTTCTGATTCGATCACGCAAGGATACTCCGAGCCCTTTGAGTGGCCTTCAGTCTTTTTATGAGGCACATTGTAAGCGACCACGTTTCAGAGCCATATGTCATCACTGGCAACACACACTGATTATAGACTTTCATCTTGAGGCACTGTGGTACATTAGACGAGAAGACACCGCGCAGCTTCCCAAACGCTCCCCAGCCGAGTCGTATTCGACGCTTAACCTCTTTCTCAAACTTAGACCTACCCAACTGGATTGTCTGTCTAAGGTAAACGTAGTCGTCCACTACATCGAGTGTAGAGTCTCCGATCTTGATGGGGGTGGGCGCTACATGGATGTTAACCATGACTTTGGTTTTGTCCATGTTCATTTTAAGACCCACTCTTTCAGAAGCTCTTTGGCCGCTTCTGGCAAAGATAATTTTCACCACCCTTTACCCCCTGTTCCACAAGGGGTCTGTTGGGACGGCGCGGTCGAGGTCTGGGTGGAGACGTCAAACTAGATATACATACCGGTGGTTCGAGAACGTCACCCCCCCTTTCCATGACGCGTCAGTCGACAACAAGCGGTGACTAAGTGGGGCTGGCTAACGTTATACCACCATGGACACACCAAGCACGTGGGGTTAGAAACCCGGTTTCGGACGACTAGGCCTGTGTCCCGAACCCAGTCCTCCAACATCGACTCCGCTGCTTCCTGAACCGGAAACCCTAAGCCAAATCGACTACGGGGAGTGAATCAAATCCCACGACGAAGGCATTCAGCTCCCTAAGGGAGACGTGGAGATTAGCGAAAGATCTGTTCGGGGACTGGTAGACGCCTAGGCTACCACTGCAATGTCTACGAACCGTGCTGCGGCGCAACACTGTTCCCTAGTGACGACCTCGAGGGACGATGTATCGGCTCCGGCCGACGAAATTACTGTCACCGAGTCGCTCAAGACCTGTACCCAGTCAGCTATCAACAGATCCTGAGCGAATGATTTGGTTGGGGTGGGCCTTCGGACTTTACCCTTGGCCTTGACGGAGGGATCGCAGAACCTACTCCCAATGTGGTGGTCAGCCTGTTTGCCTACTGTTGCGCATGCATAGCAGTTCAACGTAGCACAGCATTCTGCAACTTGTGACCGGGCTTACCACACTGATAGCAGTGGTCACTGCGATCCACTTTACGCTCGGAGGCGCAATAAGCCCCCATGTAACACCCAGCGGTAGCTCTCTTGTGTGGAGACCCAGCGCAAAGAACCCGTCGGCCCTCCCCAGCGATGGCCATTTTAAAATTTTTGAAAAAAAAGTTATTTTTTTTACTGTTTAAAATCGTTATTCTAACGAACCCCACTGATTTTTTTTTTAAAAAATAAATAAAAAATAATAGTAATAAAATTAAAAATCATCGAAGCAAGTCGTTATTCAATTCGAACCCGATAACCTTTTTAATTCGGAATATAGTTTATTCATTTTTTACCGCAAAAAATGTTAAAATTACGTTTTTATACAGTTTAATTTAAAAAACGTAAAAAATTCATTAAAAAAATGAAGAAAAAACAAACAAAAAGTTCACCACTATAGAACTAAACTAGAATCATGTACTGGATCTATGATATTCGTTAAATTAATAAAATATTGAATGTTTATAGTCACTTACATAAAATCTGTATGATGACAAAATATATACCTAAATAAAATCATTATGTTAAATTAGTGGTCCACCTAAGTCTTGCAACCAGCCCAGGGGGGGGTCATGACCCCCATGACCCCCCCCCTGGATCCGCCGTTGTCCCAAGCACACCTCAATTTTTATTTTTTCGGCGATCCCACCTGATGGTAAGCAGTGATGCAATCGTGGATGACGAGGCGCATTAGTTTATTAAAAGCCTATTCACCCTAGCCTTGAAGACTCCCAAATTATAATCGGATGGGAAGACCGCAGCAGGCAATTTGGTCCAGTCCTTTGATGTACGCGGAATGAAAGATGAAGCGAAAAGCTTAGTACGAACCGTAGAGGTTTCCACAACGTAAGGATGAATACTCGCCGTGCGTCGGGTTTTCCGATGATAGAAAAGTGTTGGAAGAATCAACTTAATTAGCCGTGACTTATGTCTACTAGCGGCTTCGCCCGCGTGGTATTGGGGTTGTGGTTTCCGGGATAAATGTAGCCTATGTCCTATTCCGGAGTGTATCCTATGCCTGTGTCAAATTTCATCGAAATCCGTCCAGCCGTTTTGGCGTGATTGAGTAACAAACATCCAAACATCGTAACTTTCGCATTTTAATATTAGTAAGATGAAAATCCTGAATACTTCAACGAAGTTCTGTTGCGAGAACTACGCTTATTTGGAGTAGGTTTATTCAAAAGGCGTTTTCGGTATTCAGTTCGGTATGTCCTAGTTTTTATCAACTGTTTGAGGATTAGCTTCCAGCCTATCCAGATATAGGTCAATAGCTGTACCAGTATTTAACATAGAGCCTAATCACTTTGAATCAAGCGAATGTTTGTGGGATGTGTGTGTATTTTTGTTAATTCTTCACGAACTTTTTCTTCTTAACTGTTGCTTTTCTTTTTTCAGGTGGGAAATCATCTAATGACTTCTCCCACTCTAGGGTGGATCCAGAGGGCTAACCAGATCGTTCCTTCGTTGCCTTGCATTCCAGGACCCAGGTTTTCCATTCAGTGGCGAACACATGGCCCCAGAAGACTTTGACCCTGCTAGGCCCCCACAAGAGCTGGGCATAAAAGCTTTTGCATGCTTACATAGGAATTAGGATAGGTACTTTTTATCCTGGAAGTATGTTTCCTAGGGATAATGTACTGTGCTATCACGCAGGCGAAGCCGCTTGTACAACTAATACCTACCTATCTATATGACTGTAACATTATAAAGCTGAACAGATTGTTTAAAAAAAAAAAGTATTAGATAGCCCATTGATCGAAGAAGGCTTATAAGAGCGGAGCAGTAATCGGAATACAGATGAAACTGCGACTGGACATAGTGCAAACATAATTTGAATGATGCACGATTTTTTATTCAGCAGTTTTACATACAAACGGTTTTGTTATGATTGAGTAATCTTACGTCAATGCATTTTTACGACCACGCTCCTCTTCGCCCAAAGTAGGTGGACTTGGTTAGTCATGAATTCATGATATATTACAGCTCCATACAACCAACTCAGTGCCGTAACTGGCCTTTTATGCGCCCGGTGGGTGCCTGTTTTCGAAACTGCGCCCCTAAGAAAAGTCAAAGTTGGGTAAGTTTAAGTCTTTGACAGCCAAAGAGGCTTTATAGCATCATCCAATGACATGAACGAGATGCCATTGACATCTGTTTTAAAATTCAGGAACATTTATAACAGTTCATCCTGTTGTGTGTGTTCATCCAATCCATCCTGATTTCGACTACTATAAATGTCTTCTACTGTACCGCAGACTAAACAATTGGGAAATTCCGTCTTCTTAATTAAAAAATGGGAGAAGTTTTATGCATTAAAACACTGTATTATAGTCTAAGCGAACACGTAATACGTATTGCCAAAAAAGCTCGCTGAATTTATTTATTTAAACTTCATGTACAGTAGTGGTACATAGGCGGACTTAATGCTACAAGGCATTCTCTACCAGTCAACCTTTGGGTTAAAAAAGACAACACTGTGGTAGGTGTGCAGAATAAATAAATAACAGATATTTTAAATACATTGTAATATAAATTAAATGACTTATATTATATAATAATAAAATACGTATATATGCTGATATTATAAACTAATAAATACTATGATAAATATCAAATAATTATAAATAACAGAAATTAAAATATGACAATTACCTATTATGACGAAGACTTAAACTAAGGTTGAGAGGACTTTAAGTAGAAGTTCCGAAATTTACGCTTGAAGGAAAATTTACTTTCAGCTTTTTTGATGTCAGTGGGAAGCACATTCCAGAGTTTTATGGTAGAAACAGCGTAAGAGTTATATGGCATGGCGTCAAGGCACGCCGATGCATTTTTAAGCTCTGGCGGTCCAAGGGTTAATCCGCCTGACGCAGGTCGTCACCGGACATAAGTGTTTCGGGTCTGGTGAGAGAAAAACTCGGGTGTCACCATTGTGCCCATCTTTCCATAGCATAAGGTGGAAGTTACCCTACTTTGGTGGAGCCCCACCGTGTCTTATGATCTACTGTGGCCCAGGGTCTCTTTCTGAAAGGAAGGCTTGGCTCCATTGTGAGAGGCAAAGAAGGAACGGGGTGGGGTGATTAATCAGTAAGAATCTGACACTGTTTCCCGCTACGCAATTTTTTTTTTATTTAATGTTTTTTTTCCACTATAAAAAACCTCCATCTGATGGAATTAATTATACAAAACTTGGCCTTAGTTTCGTAATTTCTGCGCCCCATCAGGATCTGCGCCCTGAGCCTGGGCACCCCTGGAACCGCTCTAGTTACGGTCCTGAACATACTCCTTATTATAATACTTATTTTTAGATATTACCTAGTTTTTGACCTACTAAGACCATCAGCAGGATGAAATGTGGTGATTCATTCATCGGTTTGGTCGGCAATGAGCTGCGATGACTAACATCACTCCATAATCCTATCGATCGGGTCTGCCTGTGTTTATTTTTGTACAATATTTAATACCTACTAAACAATAAATAAGACTAATAATAATAAGACCAACTAGGGGACCAAACTTAGAGAGATACAATCCACAAGGCAGTTTTGTGGCGATCTGTTGGGCATTAGTGACCCCACAGACCCGATCTCCTGCGAGAATTCTTTTTCGTCATCTCCGGCTTGCCATTATTGGCCGGTTTTTTTTTTGTGGGAAATTATCAAATCAATTCTTCGAATTGATTTCCTTGGAAGATACCCTTCGAATGGGGTCTAACCGGAGCACTTTTCCAAACGAGTGCGCAAACACATGCAATGGGTCAGAGAGCGAGATAATAATTACAACATTTTCGAACATTTTGTTATAATTTATTTTTTACAAATTTCATAAACGCAACATTATTATTATCTGATATTTAGTAACAAAATATTGTGTGAAATTAACTTCCTCGCCCAGTCCGATACAATTTTAATAAATATTGTTACGAGGGTGTTGCGAGCCTAAAAGCGATTTAGGTAGGGGCGGATATAGGTTTCTACCTATATCCGCCTCTAGCTAAATCGCTTTTACAATATACTTCTGTATAGTAGGTACACGGCAAATGAGTTAAACCATTTACTGCAATTACGGGCAGCCCCCACTTCGATTGAGACCCGAAAATCGGTTATATAATCCAAAATATAAATATAAATCTTTTCTAATATAAATCTGCCCAGATTGTATGTTCACACATGCACTCTGGGCAGATTTAGGGGTCTTTATAAGTCAAGACAAGAGTGAATCGCGCTCCATCGACGACCACATCATCGCTTACCATCAGGTAAGATTGTGGTCAAACGCGAGCCTATCTTGAATTAACAAAAAAAACTGGTCTTACTAATAAGGATACCTATCGATGTCTGCTGCCGCACAATTTATAAACGTATTAGAGACAATATCTACCTTTCACATAATAATATAATGCGTTTATAAAATTTGCGGCAGTATGGTATGGAGGAATAATAAAAGTACATACAGCAGACATCCCAAGACACGCTGAGGGTCGCGGGTTCGATTCAGGAGTCATTCGTAGTGTTTTTTAAAGAAAAAAACTCTTCATGAAATAGGTATGATTATAATATCACTAGCTTTTGCCCGCAGCTTCGCCCGCGTACATAAAATATAGCCTATGTCACTCAGGAGTAAAGCAGCTTTCTATTGTTGCTTAAATTCTTCCAATCGGACCAGTAGTTCCAGAGATTACCCCCTACAAACAAAAAAACAAACTTTACCTCTTTATTATATTAGTGTAGATAATGGGTGGAGAGGATAAAAAAATCAGCATGACCATGTGTGATAACAAAAACGTACAAATGTGTAGTACAAAATTGTGAGAAAACTTTTTAACATCTCAATTTTAAACTATTTTTCAATACACGTACTCGGAAACCTGCTCTTATCCCACCGTTTATAGGCACGCAATGGACTATTTTCCGTACTAGTGCGATTAAGAGCGTGTGCTGTCCCCCACCACCATATTATTGCAATAAAATAGTTTCGTATTAGGCTGGCCGCGACCCGTCCCCCACGAGGCGCAGGCTGACCCTCACGAAGCGCAGGTCGACCAGATTTTAATGCTATTTTTGCTTTATCCATTTTTTTTTCTATTGTATGTAGGTGTGAGGTACGAAAATAGTATATTTTGATACAAGTGCAGGAAGTTTGTCATTGCGACCGAGGCGAAATTCACACGAGCCGTAGTCGAGTGTGTTATGGAGCCGAGGGCTGCAATGACAAATCTGCACGTGTGTCAAACGACGTTTTTCAATACACTTACGACTTGTGAAATAAAGAAAGAAAGAAAAAAAATTTAATCGTATTTCAAACATACAGTAGAAATATAAGAAATATATAAGTATAGCATTCAAATCTGCTCTGGTCAGTTCCTAATTTCGTGGGGTCGTCCAGCGACTCTGGGGGACGCCTCGCGCCTGATTCGATAAACTAAGTAAAACAAAATAATCACCCGTGACCGTGACGATAAGGAAGGAATAAAAAAGCCCTTGTTATGATAAACTCAAAAAAGCACTTGGGTGATATACATGCTATATTGACCCTAACAGGAGTGCGATAAGAGGCAGTTTTCGAGTAAGTGTATTGAAAAACGTTTTTTCTTTCTTTTTTTCACGATTCGTAAGTGTATCGGAAAGCTTCGTTTGAGACACGTGCAAATTTGTCTATAACACACTCATCTACAGCTCGTGGTCAATTCCGCCTCGGTCGCAATGACAAACTTTCTGCACTTCTATCAAAATGTAGATACTATTTATCATTCTTCTCTCAGTAATCGCAATTTCCATAACCAAGTAAAATCTTTGTATCAAAACATTGTATTTGATTACAATACCAACTGGGTGTATCAGAAATAAGAAGATAATTAACTTTCATAGATACCTACATAAAAAATGCTATGGTTACTCGTAGCCCCGTACATTTTTTTTATTTGTATAAACTAGTGCTTGACTGCAATCGCGATTCCCACCTGACAGAAAGCAGTGTTAGAATCGTTGATGATGAGGCGCACTAGTTTATTAAGATCCTATTCACTCTAGTCTTGAAAACACCTAAAATATTTATAATGAGACGGGAAGACCGCAGCTGAATTGTTCCAGTCCTTCGATGTACGCGGTATAAATGAACTTCGATTGAGACTCGAAAATCTTTAACTGCGCATTCAAGGTCGATCACCATTTTTATTCAACTTATATGCCGAGTTTTGTACTTTTATATTATATCAAGAATCTCTTCTTTGTGTTATTAGCAAAACAAAAATCTAAACACAAGGTCTGGCTAGAAAACGTAGCAATTTGCAATGCTGTTTTGTAATCTGTGAAAATTTTACGTCAGTTGTCAAAATATTGTTAATGTCAAGTGTCAAAATTAATGTCAAGTCAATGTGTCTTATTTCCAAACAAAGTATTGAATTATTTCTATTGCTCATATTTAACTTTATTACAAAGGTACAACAATATTTATGCTAGCGTATTTCCCCATAAATTACACACAAACAGCTGACTTAGTTATTGCAATTTACAATCATATAATAAAGTAACAAATGAAAACGAAATTGGAGTTGTTTTTTCTTAGTTTTTAAGTGATCCCGGACAATATTGATTGATAATATTTTATTACAGTATTTCAAATAACGCCAAGATGTCATCTTTCCAAGACAGGCAAAAGAGCCTGTTCAACCAGCTCAAAGAAGCTGAAGATCAAATTGGTTTTTCTAAAACAAACAAAGCTGCTCCTGAAGATTATGGCACAATAGACAAATTCACATACAAGAAACTAAAACGCGAAATGAAACAATTTAGAGGAAGAGAGAGTATATATAAGAGGCCTGAAGCTAACATTCGTGAATGTCTCAGGGCAAAAACGATTCCAGACCACATTGTTAACCCACAAAAATACAAATATTATTCTCTAGCCGATGTCACTCCAGAACAAATGTCTGATGCCACAAACACTGCTACTGCATTGGCACACATTCGAGAAATGGAAGAAAGGGAAGCAGCTCAATCAATTATGGAAACAGAACCAGACCCAGATGAAGGTGTCTTCAAAAAGCCAACTTTCCACATTTCATCTGCATTCAAAAGATTACCTAAGCCAGATGAAAAACCTGTATTTAAAAGCAATAAAATTGTTATGCCAGAATATGTTGTAGGAGTAACAAAGAAAAAGGAAAAGAAAGTTGCTTTACCTTTAGTAAAGAAAGATAAGTCACAGAAATCTGAAGATTCTGGTACAAAGGTGGAATTGAAACTAGATCACCTTTTTGAAGATGATGAATAATATATTTTGTACTTACTTTTACTGTATTTAGTTGTATAATTATGAATAAATTATAATGAAATGGCCTACATCCTCTTTTTTGTAGTTTTTGAGTTAATGCAACACAGGGACTTCATTAACAACTTTTTGATTTAACAAGTTCAACCTCTGCTCATCCACAAGTTTACTAGTAAATACCAATTTGATTTGTCGCATGAAATTCAAACACTAGATTTTTATTAATAAAAAGCTAATTCTACAATCAGTTGGAACCAGGAAAGACCATAATTTAATATTGTAGTGTGTGTATAGTCATCATCTTGCTCCCCCATGTCCCATTTTATTTGGGATTAGGGCAGTACATTTTTTACTATTCTGTCCTTTGACCCATCATGCTATCCACCAACTTATTAATTTATATCATGATTACATCACTGCTTACCATCAAGTGCAAAAGTTGTATAAAAAAAAAATTATTTTTAGTAGTTACATAGTGAAATAAACGACATTATTTCACTATGTACCTATACATTTTATGCATACCTATTCAGTGTTGCATCTAATTTCTGCCACTAGCTGTACAGTGCCCCACCTCATTGCCATTTTGTTACTATACACAGCCTCATCAGCCGCAGCAGCAGCAGTTCTGGTGTGGCTGACCCCAGCTTGCCCACCATCACGCATTTTAATTTGGATAACACGAAAATTTTGTCGATAATTGGTCGAAATTTGTCGCCAAATATCAGAATTTGTCGGTCAGTGGTTTAGAAGTTATAAGGGGTCATTGTGGGCCAAGCCAGAGTCAGCTGTCCCCAGCTTGCCCACATGTGTATCTCAAAAACTAGAGCACCTAGCGAAGATCTGTTTTCTCCCAGATTTAGTCGCCAATAAGTCGAAATCAGTTGCCAAATCTCAAAATTTGTCGGTCAGTGGTTTAGAAGTTAAAAGGGGTCATTTTGGGCCAAGCCAGAGTCAGCTGTCCCCAGCTTGCCCACATGTGTTTCTCAAAAACTAGGGCATCTAGCGAAGATCTGTTTTCGTCCATATTTAGTCGGTAATGTGTCGTAATTTGTCGCTAAGTCACAGAATTTGTCGGGTTACATTTTAAAAGATATAACAAGTTTATTTTTTTAAGGTATAGACCAAGAGCTAGTTGGAAGATTTTACAAGAAATTGTCAAGAAAAAATATTTTAATTATAATGTGAAAATATATTTCCAATTTTTACGGTCTAATGTCCTTAGACAAGGCAGAGAGAGACAAATTTTTAATTAAATACATGTTTTTATGTTTAAAACATAAAAACAATTGTTAACTTAGATTTCTTTGAAAACATTAAGCCTTGCTCTTGGTCTATTTACTGTCAAGACGTACAATCGCGTACAACTATTTTACCGAATTATAACGTTACTTTGTAATTTACGTCAGAATAATAAAACATGTTGGTTTTTTAATAAAGTTATTTATAAATTTAATACAAGACAAAAGCAAATAAATAAACTAGTCATTGATTGCGATTGCGAATAATTTGCTTCACTTAAAAGTCTGCAACTCTCATTTGTGCCAAATACGATTACGGATTCTTTATTATGAGTGTAGTGACCGATAAGGAAGTTGACATCATTGTTAATTTTGGTTAATTCATCGGGAATCACAACAGCATGTATATCTTTGGGAATACTTGGAAAATTCTTATTCCTTACCCGATGAACCATCATTCTCATGGCATCCCTAGTCGGCATGTAAGGAGCACTAATACTTGGTACATCTTGAATACACCGTTGAACAATTTGTGAGGGTGCATCCATTGAATGGTGGGCTTTTTGTTGGATGTTAGCTTTTACAGCTAATTCAATCTGCTTATCGGGATCCGGCAAATGAACATGTTTAAAATTTTTCGAAATGCAGGAGCAGATGAACAATTGTGTCGGCGAATCGCTCGCCGGTGAAAAGTTCTGTCGGAGAAAAAATGAAAAGTGAATCGTTCTGTCGGCAAATCGTTCGTTATTGAAAAGTTCTGTCGGAGAAAAAATGAATAGTGAATCGTTCTGTCGGCGAATCGTTCGTCATTGAAAAGTTCTGTCGGAGAAAAAATGAAACGTGAATCGTTCTGTCGGTGAACCGATCAACGGCGAAACAAATGTCGGAGAAATGTTTCAGAATCGTTTTTTATGGTAGGTAAGTCATCCAATAAAAAAAATCATTCAATTAGCTGCTTCCCTCTCCTACTCTATTCGTGCATCTATCTCTTTCTTACTTACCCTAATTTAAACGGAGCGCAAATATCTATCTGCAAGTGACATTTTGGTCGATAAATAATTATATATAGATTTGCTTCGGTAGGTTCAAATTATAGAAAATTTTATATTGCTTTTTATATAATTATATAGGTATATGTATATAAAAACAAACGAGCAAAGAGCATTATTCATGATCATTAAATATCAAACTGTTTAGGAAGTTAAGGATTTTGTACTTGCTTGTACCAATGTATGGAGAAATTAAATTCTCTAATATCTTTTTCATTGCATGCCGACAAATTCTGTGACTTAGCGACAAATTACGACACATTACCGACTAAATTTGGACGAAAACAGATCTTCGCTAGATGCCCTAGTTTTTGAGATACACATGTGGGCAAGCTGGGGACAGCTGACTCTGGCTTGGCCCACAATGACCCCTTTTAACTTCTAAACCACTGACCGACAAATTTTGAGATTTGGCAACTGATTTCGACTTATTGGCGACTAAATCTGGGAGAAAACAGATCTTCGCTAGGTGCTCTAGTTTTTGAGATACACATGTGGGCAAGCTGGGGACAGCTGACTCTGGCTTGGCCCACAATGACCCCTTATAACTTCTAAACCACTGATCGACAAATTCTGATATTTGGCGACAAATTTCGACCAATTATCGACTAAATTTTCGTGTTATCCAAATTAAAATGCGTGATGGTGGGCAAGCTGGGGTCAGCCACACGCAGTTCTGTAGTACTTGTAGCACAAGCTTTGCATAAGTTGAAAGTTGTGAAGTATTATATTGTGTTAACACTACATATTATAAAACAAATTCGCTTTTTGCTATAATTTGTCCAATATGTATGCTTAGATTCAAGTGGAAGCAGGTTTACATAACATGCATAATGTTAAATATTTTTACTTTTGACTGGCCTGTTGGTCTAGTAGTTAGTGGCCCTAACTGCTATGCCGTTGGTTGTGGGTTCGATTCCAACCAGTTCAAATATTTGTGTGATGAGCACAATCATTTATTGTGTGTCTGGGTGTAATCATTACATAGTATAAAACAAAGTTGCTAACCGTTGTCCCTATGTATGCTTAGATCTTTAAAAGTACGCAACTGACGTCGATGCGATTTTTTTTAATAGATAGAGTGATTCAAGAAGGTTTATGTGTATAATTATATTCAATATCAGTACCCGTGCGAAGCTGGGGCGGGTCGCTAGTCTATCTATAATATGTAATTTTTTAGAAATATATAAGTACGTATGTTTATCAGTTGTCTAGTACTCATGGCACAAGCTTTGCTTAGTTGGAAGTTGTGAAGTATATAAATAATATTTCACAATTATATAAGATACCTACAGAAAATAATAAAAGTCCTCTTAAAATAATTGTTAAATGCTTTATTTACATATATATCAGTTAGCACTGTGATATAATTGCAGATTCAGATACTATTTCCAAGTTTTCTATAGGCGGGAGTTCTGTCTTGCTCTCTGCAGCAAACGCGCTCAGATCACGCATCATGGAGTAAGCATCTTCACCATCAGCATAATACTTGGGTTCAATCTCGAGTATTTTGAAACCAAGACTGTTGGTGTATAAGTTGAGCGCTGCTCTGTTGCTTTTTCTCACATGTAGGGACACATATTTTGCCTGGAATCATGAGGTACAGTTTAATAGTTATAATCATGTAAAATGGACACAATAATTAACTAAAAGACCCTACTAATTAAAAGACTATAATTTTCTAAAATTTCAAAAGGTGTCTTTGTTTTTAATGAGCCTACCCAAAGTGTGATGTGACTCACACTATCGAGTTGAAAGATAATGAAGTTACTAAATATTCAGAAGTGTACAAATTTACTGAAAACCAAACTGTTGGGTTTAGTTTTCAGCAAATTTGCATGAGTGCTTTTCACTAAAAAATAAAGCAAATAGATTTTTTCATTCTACTTTAGCCTTTTAGTTTCTCTGCGCACAAAGACAGAAAATGACATTGAAAGTTACCTGAAAACACTCCACCATAGCAAGTGAAGCCTGGTTCATAAGCTTTTGTGCGAGTCCTAAGCGACGGTGAGACCTCTTCACAGCTAGTGAAGTAATGTGTCCATGACGGTTGTCCTCTCCATCTTCTTCCATTTTAGCTAATACATAGCCTGAAATTTAATAAAATAAAATTGAATTGGCAAAACGTCTAATTTATCTTTCAAGAATCTGGATTTTCCCATTATTATCATGGCCCTGACTGCTATACCGGTAGTTGTGGGTTTGATTCCCACCCGGTACAAACGTTTGTGTGATGAGCTCAATCATTTGTTCTGGGTGTAATCTATCTATAATATGTAATTAGAAATATATAAATATGTTTATCAGTTGTCTAGTACCCATAACACAAGCTCTGCTTAGCAATATACATATTATATTATTAAAATTTTAAATGTGTCCTATAGTATGTGTCAAATTAGCTACCAGTTACTTAGTTACCATTTTGATTGAGGCCCACAAATAGGTTATTACAGATTCTAGATCCACCATCATGGTTGTACAACTCATGTGACAAGGATTATGTGTTTATTAGCAAATAGACCTTTATGGTATGCATACTAAAAATCTGTATAACATCCGGACTCAACTAGCATAAAAAAAAATGACGTGTAAAAGTGTTTTTAAAAAACTTACTTACAAAATAAAGATCATTTATCATCAATTAAACTTTTGAGCCCCAAGTAAATGCCAACATTGGCAAACCTATTGTGTTTCTATTATGTCTCTACAGTATTCATAAGTTATAATATTGCTCCTGTTACTCATTTTATCAATCTAAGTTGTTTATTTAACAATAGTTTGCTCTGTACTTGAATAAACAAATTAGTAGTAACTTCATAAAATAAGTGTAACTCCATTACACTTCTTTCAAGTGCTAGTAGCACTTGATTTGGTTGATGTTCTAGATCTTAAACCCCTGAACTCCTATCTTATATATTATTATAAATATATTGTATATTATATGTATAAGATAGGAGTATATAATGTACAAAGAACAATGTATATTGCACCTACTTCTAATGAACCCTTGGTGATCAGCTGCCATTTCTCTTTTTTTTTTTTTCTACGGCGACCTCCGGCCATGTTTGCCCCGCGAACATGATGAGATCGTCACTCCACCTTCGCCGCGGTCGACCTGGACGGCGTCGACCTCCCTCAGGTGTCCAGTGAGTGACAATCTTCGCCCATCTGTCCGGGTGCATTCGTGCGACGTGGCCAGCCCACTCCCACTTCAACCTGGCTGTTTTTTCTCCAACATCTGCTATTTGAGTTATGGAGCGCAGCGTGGTGTTCCTAACCCGATCTATTCGCTTAACACCTATTATGCTGCGTTCCATTGCCCTTTGACAAATCTTAAGTTTGGACTTTTGTTGTCCAGTAAGTGACCAGCTTTGGCACCGTAGGTTAGGACGGGCAGGATACACATGTCAATGAGTTTACGTTTCAATGTCATCGGAAGGCTACCCTTCATATACTCTTTAAAGGCCCAGAAGGTCTTCCAAGCATTTGGATTCGTCTTTCGTCTTCATTTGTCTTAGTATAGTATATCAGGCTGGTGTCTACAACTCCATGTCTAAAGCCCGCATTTTGCGTACTTGCCATTACTCTTATGAAACTATGCAATCATGTAATTTTTTTTCAAGCCAACTCACCTACAATATGTCCCTTCTCATCTTCAGCTACATAACTGAGCTGCGGCCATGAAAGTCCATGATAGAAATAGTACTTCATCTGGTAATTCTCCGGCAAGCAAAGCAGGTTGCAATGCTGCATGTTCATCAGGTCACTAGGCCTAGCGCACCGGATGTTCATGTTTAATGTTCTGAAAAAATTCAGACATTAGCACTAAATATTTTGTACCATTAAACTTTTGTGGAAATAACAGTTTTAATATAATAAATAATAACAAAACAGATAAGAATACTGTTCAGAACTATTGTTTGTTTCTATGGCAAGAACAAAACAAAACAAAGAAATACAACATGTTGAAGTAACAACTAACTTTTTTTAATTATTCCCTTCGAATCTTCCTAGTTTTACTTGGCTGCCTGATCTCAGATGCTGGGGGGCTATCTGACATACCACCCAGCAGTTCACGGACGAATCGGAACTTCGACAAACAACACTTCCACACTATGTACCAACCTGGAACAAAGAACAATAACAATGTTATACATGACAGCACTGAGTAACTCTCGCATGGTATTTATGCGATAGTTAGCTAGTAACACATTAAAATGACAAGCATGTTGGGCTACTTACAAAATAACACAAAGACAAAAACTAATATTACGCTACATACGAAGGTTATAACAGCTAATATCACTTCCTTCATATCTCACTAAGCATAGGTTAATAATTATGAACACGAGGTTAATGCATCCACTTTACCAGAACAATCACTATCTCTTTACTTAAAATTATCAGTCGTAACAAGCGTGTCAGATTTTTAACGCGCAATGAGCTATGTTATTGCTCGAGATTTTTACAGCGCCATTTTGGTTGCTATAGAGTAATACATTAATTTTTTGTAGAAAGTCCTACTTGGGAAAGAAATTAGTACATTGAAAACACGTAAAACTGGCTCAATAATATTTATAAAATTCAATTTTACATACTTTTAAATCTTATTTTTCTGCAAAATATAGGTTTTCGGCTAATATAACCTCGAAATTATGACACTAATGAATTCGTCGGGAAATCAATATTTTTGTTTTACTAATATACATAGTTTTCAAAGGATACCCTCTGAAAACCTCTTATCAAGAACATGTATACAATAAGATTTGCTTGCGAATAGCGAGACAGCGGCAGCGTAGTTTTGCCTGTTGATTTTGTGGCCCCATTTAAGCGGTGTGCATCTACCGACTTTATTATGTTATGGTAAATCTACTTAACGTGCGCCTGTTTTTTTAATCTTCCTGAAGTCCAATAACTATCACCCTAAGTCTTAGAAGGTGCATCTATCGGACCACCAGACGTAACATCTGTCTGGTCGGATGATCTACTCGCCGCTCACGCCGCCGCCGAGTCCGATTCCGACTACCGGCAACCGACAGCGTAGGCTTGCGGACGGCGAGCAGTGGGTAGGTCACTGTCCACTCATCCGGTAACCGTCCGGACTGAGCCTAAGTCGTCAAGGAGTTGTCAGCAACGGTAGAGGCTCGAAGCAGGGTCGAAGCCTTCTGGGGCCAAGTGTTGATGCGAAAGCGGAACACCGGGGCCCTGGAACTAAGGCAAGAAGGAACGGTGGTGGGCCGTTTAATCAGTAGAAGTCTGACACTGTCTCCCTTGGCGCCCAAGGGCGGGATTCGCCATTCGATGATTTTTTTACCACAAAAAAAGGGTTAAAGATTAGGATTAAAAGGATTTAGTATACGTATATCCTTGATCTAGTATCCGTTAGTCATGAAAGACGATAGCGTTTTTTTATCATGCAAGAAGTCGTACAAGGCAATATGGTTGAAAGACTAAAGCCTACTATAATAAAAAAATGTCAATCTGTCATAAAAAAAACCACGAAATAAAAGGCAAAGCAAAACAAAACAAAGATTTTAGTTTTTTTCTGACTGAGAATAATAAATTAGCTATTTGTAAAATAGATAATATTCATCATTATAAAAATCACAAAAATGGAAGACGACATTCAGCAAGAACCTACCGGCCCTTCTTTCTTGTAAGTAAAGTAAAAAAAATTGTGGGTAAAGTTGTCTCTAAAATATGGTTTTTATTGGGTTATTTTGTTAGTCACTAAACGGTTGGAAATATGCTCTGTAATATAGTGTATAATATGTAAGTTTACCTAATGTTTTTACGCTAATAGTTCCTTATCTAATTTCCAGTCGGCACAGGAGTCCTACGTTTAGTGCTGAAGAAGTAAAGGCGTTGTTGAATATAATTGAAAAATACAAAACTATAGTGTTCAACAAATCCACCACTTCTGCTGCCAGTCATGCCAAAGAGGTTGCATGGGTGAAAATAGCTAAATTATTTAATAGACAAGGTTTCATGCATAAGAGGAGTGCAGAGTGTTTAAAAATAAAATGGGATAATATGAAGAAGAAGGCGAGAGCAATTTCTAAGAACTTGTTAGAGCCGAGGTACAATGATTGTGAGATGACCAATCAGTTGGTGGCCATGATGTTAGAAGCAGAGAATGGCACCTGTGATGTGGAGGAGCTTGTGGAATCTAATGAGGAACATGAAGGTAATTAATGTCAAGGGATATTTTACATTTTTCTAAATCCAATGCTTATTTTTTTTTTAATCTAAGAATGTTATAATACTTTTTGGTTGGAGTGTAGCCTTAGGGGCGCTATGGCGCGGGACTTAGAAAATATTTCGAATTTTTTTTTTTCAAATTGGTACCATACGCTGATAGGCACCATGAGCCGTGCAGAAAACAAAAAAAATTTTTTTTGCTTAAAAAATTTTTGGGACTTTGGAAAATTTCTCCTTCCTTTTTTTTTTGAATGAATGATATAATGCTGAAAATTTAATATTTTTAGCTAGGGTTTAACATTTTGACTACTGTAATTATAGACTCTTTCGAAAGATTCCAGGTGTGCGGATACCAGTGGCCTCTTGGGGCTTAACCTTTTGACTTTGGTAATTACAGACATAAAGAACAATAGGTGTGCGAACGCCGAACGCCGGTGTTCGCTTGGGGCTTAATGAAATAATGTACTAAACTCAATACAAAACTAAAAGTCAATAGGTGGGAACTCCGGTGCCCTCTTTTTCCTTTCTCCCTACCTGGACTTTCATGGTTTTATATGTAACCATTACACAGGTGTATACCACACATATAGTATCAAATATGTGGGTTTTAGAAGTTATATGTCGGTTAGTTTATGGCATAGCTAACTGAACTGTAACTCATATTATTTCAGAAGCAGATAATCACAAGGAATCTACTGAAGGAGACTGGGATGCCAATGAAGACAAGGATTCTAATGACTCTTCTATGGGTTTGTAATAATTTATATAATACTAGCTTTTGTCAGCGGCTTCGCCCGCGTACATAAAATATAGCCTATGTCACTCAGGAGTAATGCAGCTTTCTATTGTTGCTAATTTTTTTCAAATCGGACCAGTAGTTCCAGAGATTACCTCCTACAAACAAAAAAACATAAAAACAAAAAAAAAACTTTACCTCTTTATTATATTAGTGTAGACTTATAAAATCCCTATAAATTTTTGTTGAAAGATCTTACTCATTATATTACATTATAATATATAAGGTGCTTTTAAAATATCTGCCAGGGTTTTAATCTGGGATACTATTGTGTATATAGATTACAATAGTGAAGAGATTTCGTACCCCGGAACCGTTAATCCAATTTGAAAAAATAAAGTAGTTAAATAAATATTGACTCTATTCTGCACAACGTGGTTCACAAAGTGTAGCTTCTTCAATGAAACAACTGCTATCTCTTTCTATCTGTTCTATGAATGAAAATAAAATCAGCTGACTAGCTTGTCACTATCTAATACACTAGGTACGCAATAATACGCAGGCAAACAAGTGTTTTAAAAGTGTAATTACTTACCAGTTACTGTATTCTTCTAAAAAACCGACGCAAATAAGATGATAAACTTCCCATCACACGTTAAAACAGGCTTTGGACTGTCAAGTTAGTGTAAGAATCGTAATCAATTGGTACTTACTTAGATTAATATCAAATAACGATAAATTACAGTAACTTGGCGTGTTTAAAAGTTAATCATCTTATTTACAATAATTTCACCGTATTTTCACATTCCCTACCTAGGTACTTATCTACAAAACTGTTGTACAAGTTCCCCTTTGCGTTGCACACACATGTAAGCACGCTTACGTTCATGTCATGGAGTTATACTCGCGGTAGCACAAAACCATTTCAAGATATTGTTGATTGGAATACCTACGACGTCTACGAGGCATTTTTAATAAGATCGCGCGCGAAATTCCCGTCACTATCCGCTGATACTAACTTCCGAGCGGGCGGGGGCCGACTGGCGAGCGGGTGGTCGGCTCGGCTGGCGCGTGCGGCGAACGGGGTAGTGCGCGCGGGGGAGGGGGGGCGGCCGGGGCTGCGCAGTGACTACCGAATGGCCGGTGCGCAGACGGCATGCGTTTGAAAAGAATGGCAACAGTTTATGAATGGCGCGGTGTTTTACGGCGCGGTACGGCAACAGCTTATCAAGTGTACGGTATGGTTTTATGCAATAAGTGAGCCAAAATTTATACGTGTAACATTTTTTGTATGAAAAAATAAAAAACAAATTATCAATATTTTATCTTCACTATTGTAATCTATATACACAATAGTATCCCAGATTAAAACCCTGGCAGATATTTTAAAAGCACCTTATATATAATTATTAATATTAAAATTCAAATTAAAGAAAAAATCTATATTTTTGCAGATGGTGTTAAGGAAAATGATAGGTAAATATATTTTGTTATCAAGACATGCAACAGATATTTTTTAAGTTTATATATTATTGGGCAATTTTCATAATTAAATTGATTGTATTTTAGATATAATAACCGGTCCATGAATTTTTCAATGGATGAATGCAATTTACTCCTTCAGTGTGTGAGGCAAGAGAAAAATATTATATTTTCAAAAACAAACACAGCTGGCATACATAAAATGAAAAATCGTGCTTGGGAAAGGGTAAGCCAAATGGTTTTTATTATATTCTACCAGTAGGTTTAACTTATACCATTTGATACCTATTACAGAGACTAAAAAAGTGTCAAATTTGTTTCATGACTTCATTAATTAAGTATAGAAATTGCACTTAAAAACTAACTTGAAGAATCTTTTTAACTTTTTATTTACCTAATAAATGGGTGGAATCCAAAGAAATATTAAATAGATATCCATAGAAATATTAGATAGATTGATAAAGATACATTCTGTATTGCACACCAATAATAAAATTACAATAGGAACAAGGGGATTAATATCTGATCTCCATTTCAAGTGCCTGAGATTGATTCATGGAATCAATCCATTATTGATTATGTTATTGATTATCTTGACCTATAAAATCGATATTTTGATTAATCCATCTCAAACCACATTCCTGTATGACAGTATGTGCTCCAAGGAGGATTATTGACTTTCATGTACACATGAAGTATGTTTAATTCAAAATTACAGATAATTAATGTACTTTTTTTTTCAGATATCAAGTTCATACAACAAACTAAGTCCACAAAAACGTTCTACAAAAGTATTGCGCACGAAGTTTGGAAATATGAGAAAATTGGTAAAGAGTAATAATGTTAAAAAATATTTTAAGGAATTTAACAATAAACATCAAAAGCTAGAGGATTCCAGCAGTGTAAGTATTCCTACTTATCTTGTTTATCGTAGTATTATTTGAAACAGTTTATGTACAACTATGTAAAGGCATATTTAGTATTCACATTTTGATTTTGGCCATCTCAAAGCATTCGACGTTAACAAAACGATCGTAACTTGGCTAGGGAGGCAGGTGTGTTATCGTGACGCACACGTCAAGCAATGGGACGTGAGTTCTCTGATCATCTAGACATATAGTCTTTATTACACCTCTTTTGCTAAAGGAGGCTACGACCTTACAATTTTTTTTTCATGGTTCGAGACTGTTTGATGGTGGTTGGCTGTTTTTCAGTTTCAAATATTCATATCTTGTTTTTTGATTTCACATCGTAGGAGTATATCCAAGAGTCGTCCTGGTACTATAGAATTAGCTATTAGCGGTAATAGTTTGATACATAAGCTGTGGATAGTTACGATAACGACATCTCAAAAAAACAAATCAGCGACCAACAAATGCAGCATTTAAATTAAACAATATAATTTACTAATTTTTTAATTTATCGTTTTCCAGAAAATTAAATCGGAGCCATTGTTTGAATGCCAGAGCAGTATGGATGCAGACAACGACAGTGATGAGGATTACATTGAGCCAGATAACAAATCGAACAGTGATGACGTTAATGCCTCCATGGATCCTTTAAGCACCGTCCTCAACAGTGATTTAGGAAGTAAGTTATTGCAAGATTTTCAACCTATTCAGTAATAAAAATAATAATAATATATTCCACAACTCTCACACAACGTCGTCTAGTCCCAAGCTAAGCAGAACGTGTGCTATGGACAACTAGACCACTAATAAACATACTTATGTATTTCTAAATACATATATATGTTACGGGTAAAGCTAGAAGATGGAGTAAACCTAGGTTTACCCGGGTAAACTTAGTATTACCCAAGCTTCTTGGGTAAAGTCCGAATAAAAAGTAAAACCAATTTTAATTCGGGGTTTACCCATGCTCACCTAGGTCTACCCAACTCTGGCTGGGATTTTCGCATCCGTAGCTTAATTTTGGGGGGCCCGCGTTATCTGCCCACGCGGCCACGCACGTCGCTTACTTAGTGACATAATGGCGACCGAGCAAAGTGCAAATATATCACCAGAAGAAAGCTTACGAGAGCTTGCAAATGAACAGTCGATTTCAGGAGGCTAGGTTTTTTTTTATGGTAGGTAAAAATCATCCAGTGACGAATCCCGCCCTTGGGTGGAGTGGGAAACAGTGTCACTCTTACTGACTAAAGAACCTACCCCATTCCTACCTAAGTTGCCATATATACCAAGGCCAGAGCCTTCCTTTCAGATGCGATCCCTTAGACCCAGTTGGCTTCGACCCTTCTGCAGGGTCCCTACGGTTTGCTGACAACTCCTTGAGGGGTGCGGGAACAGTGCGCGCCGTCGACGACTGGGCTTGGTCCGGACGGTTCCCAGACGATTGGACGGCGAGCTACCCATTGCTCCCCATCCACAAGCCCGTGCCTTCGGTGGCCGGAAATCGGGATCGGAATCTCAGCAGCGTCTCGGGCGTGAGCGCCCAGTCGGCTTCCTTCTTTACTAGCATTACTGCTTTGCAGAAGGAGCCGTCCGCCTGCCACTCCCGCTCGCTCCGGACCATGGCCTCGACCAAGGCCCGGCGTGAGAGATGGCCGCCGCCGATCACCCCCACGAGGACACGGCGGCAAAATTTTGCAATTCAAAATGTCACATCAGTTTATCTTGCTGTAATAATGGCGGGGTAGTATTTTAAAATAATTTGTCTAATTAATTAGTGAAATGAAAATCTGGGTGCAATTTAAACATTTATTATTTAAAAAACATACAAAGGCGAACGTAATATTGCAAGCTACTCAGTCATAAACAGATAACGCGGCCCCCCCAGAATTACGCCACGGGTGCGAAAATAACGCAACACCTAACATTACCCAGCCAGAGTTGGGTAGACCTAGGTGAGCATGGGTAAACCCCGAATTAAAATGTATTTTACTTATTATTCGGACTTTACCCAAGAAGCTTGGGTAATACTAAGTTTACCCGGGTAAACCTAGGTTTACTCCATCTTCTAGCTTTACCCGTAACATATACATATTATAGATAAATTACACCCAGACACAGAACAAATTATTGAGCTCATCACACAAACATTTATCTTGGGTGGAAATCGAACCAACGACCTCCGACATAGCAGTCAGGGTCAATAATCACTAGACCAGGTCAGTCAGTGATTCGTTTTTACGTTAACACGATCAAAACGTTTAACGCGTCTGGCTCTCTGATTGGTTAAGAGCTTGGAGCGGGCCAATCGCAGCACTGAACGTCATAAACGTATCGATCGCGCTAACATAAAACTCACACTGCACAGAGCATAATTATACGATCTTAGACTAAGAACACATAATGCGGTTTTCAAACGTAGCCGTCGCGGCTGCGGGCTCGTAGCTTCTACAGAAGCTAGAATACTTGAATGCAGATATACCTAATCTTCTTATATATAAAAATGAATCGCAAAATGTGTTGGTAAGCGCATAACTCAACAACGACTGGAATTTTACCAATTCTTTTTTTGTTGTGATCTGTGTCAGGAGAAGGTTTTTATGAAAAAAAAATAAGGTAGAGTAGGGTAGAGTAAAACAATCTGTTGCCGGGAGCGAAACCGCGGGCAAAAGCTAGATATGTAAAAAATAAAGCAAGTTTCACACCGTGTTTTGCAGCCGCAGTGTGCGCGGTTGTTGCGGGTCTTGCTGCACCGGCAGACAACTAGTAGAATCGCGTAGGCCGCGGTCACGGTCAGCGGGTTGCGTCCGCACGTGACGCAGTCTGTTGACGGGCGTTTATTCATCCGCCTGCAAATCATTTACATATAATATGTATGTATTTATCTATAATATGTATGTACTAGCGACCGCCCCAGCTTAGCACGGGTGCAATGATGATATCAAATATATTATCTATTACAGGTATACATAATATATTTGAACCTTCCTCTTGAATCACTCTATCTATTAAAAAAAAAACCGCATCAAAATCCATTGCGTATTTTTAAAGATTTATCATACATAGGGACTACGGGAACTGTTTTAAACTATGTAATGATTTAGAAATAAAGTATGTTTATCAGTTGTCTAGGGCCCATAACATAAGCTCTGCTTAGTTTGGGACTAGAGAACGTTATGTGATAGTTACGGAATATATTATACATATATTATTATATACGACCTAACAATGACCACCAAAAAAAAAATGCGAAAAACTAGAGAATATTTTTAATTTCGTGTTCTGGTTGAGAAAAATGGGACGAATTTTGACAAATGTTTTTATTTCAGGTTCAATTAGTCAAGTAGAAGATAAAGAAGTTGTAAGATTAAAAATAGAATTATTGAAGTACAAATTGGAAACAGCAAAGGTAATTTACTTTTATCATTCATATTGTGATCTTCTTTGAAAACATTTAAGTATTATTGCTAGAGGCTTCGACAGTACAGAACTAATCCCACAGCTAGTTAATTTTTTTCCATATTTTTCTGCTCAGCACAAATTATTTCCAACTGCTAAAGAAAACGTCTGAATAAATCAGCAGTAAATCAGTATCTAAGTCAGTTCAGATCTTCATTATTTACTGACACGCCCTCCCGCACTGCCATGGAGCGAAAGAAGTCATTGAATGATTTCCCACTTAAAAAAAATAAACGCTTATTGGGGCTCAAGAGTTTAACCTTATTTTAATGAATTACAGTTAAAAAGAAAAAGGATAGAAGATCTAATGCAAGCCGACGCCGCGGAACGCGAGAGTAAGGCGAGAGAGAGTTCGCTAAAGCTTCGGGCAGCGCGACTCGAAGCGATATCAGCCGAGATGAAGCTGCCCCCCGCGCACCCCGCGCTCGCCTACCCCGCCGACGAGACGAGGGCGCAGCACTACATACACCAGTACCATACTACATGAACATTATTGTTTTTATTGCAGCGTATTGATGACAGAGAGTTTTACTTTCGTTCTTATTGCAACTGTCAAAGAAACGGCAACGTCGTTTCGTCGCGTCGTTGCCGCTGTGTCAACAGTTTTAGGGAAAATACTCACGAAGCGTATTTCACCCGCGCGGACGCCACGTTTATGGGCCAAAACATATGTAGCGCCACACAAGAATTACAAGAATCCTGCGTCGCGCAATGAAAGTTCTCCGCGGGGTTTGAACATATACGACGGCCCGAAATCAACTATCGGGCAGTAGCCCACCAGACTATAACACCTGTCTAATTGGGGGATCCTCCCTTTTCAATGAAGATATGTGGGACTTTACTCTCTGTTCCTCTACCTCCAAACCTAACTTATAGTTAAAAGTACACTTTTGAGGCAGAGACTGTGATCGGTTGCTGAGCTTCGTGTTATGATTTATTCCTTTAAGGAAGCAACATTTGTATGGTTTGTAGATAATTTCATCTAGGTTTGTCTGTTTTTGTACATCAGTTTATATGCTTGTAAATACATCCAAGTTACAAAACAAATTCTTAGTGTTGCTCCACACTTAACTCCTAGTGTTGCTATACATCTAATAAAATAACGAAACCATTATAATTCGTTTTTTAATTCTAGATTACGATTTGACAACTCAGAATGTCACACTATACTTCAACTTCAACTCTTAATGAAGGGCCTTTGTTGACGAGACACTACAATTTTGCCAATAACACCTGCAGACTAGACTATCAAACGCTGGAGAATATTTAAGCGTGAAAAAAGTGAAATAAATATATCTTTCTTTTTAGATCAAAATTATAAAATAATAAAAATATTTCTTCGTAGATGTAGACTGACAGTGATAATCCTCTGACCACAGATTGTGACTGATTGTGATGAATGAAATAAAAAGTACTAATAACAAAAAAAAAAAGAAAAGAAATGCTACAACTTGTCACACTCTATAAAAATGTTCCCAATTTTGTGCAGTTTGACAATTTAAGTTGTCATATCGTAGTCTAGAATTAAAAAACGAACTATAGTATCACTACTGTAACACACAGAACATTCAAACATACTTTCAATTTTATAATTTTCCGCCACCAAGATACAGGCTGTGCCTAGTTAGTGGCTCGCTGCTATTCTCATAAAGTGCAAGAATTCATTTCAACATATATTTTTTTATCAATTATTATGCTCATTTAGGCTCTAGACAGACGGACTGCATTTCAACTGCAAATTTGCAGTTCGGATGCAGTTTGAATGCAGTTGACACGACTGCAATAGAACTGCAAACCAACCGTCGGTGTACGGTTCACACGACTGCACGCCGACTGCAATTGAACTGCAATCGGACTGCTCGGTTGGTTTGCAGTTCTATTGCAGTCGTGTCAACTGCATTCAAACTGCATCCGAACTGCAATTTTGCAGTTGAAATGTAGTCCGTCTGTCTAGAGCCTTAACTATTTTTATTATTGACAAAATTGGGTGTAGTTATATCAAACTTTAAGCCTGAAATATTTTATAAGTACCCTACAAATCAGTATTATAATTTGAATTAAGTATATTGTAATAAGAAAAGTAATAGATATTAATATAGAAGTCAATGTGAAAGTAATTGGTTTTGTTCTATTTGTTTCCCTAAACGTTTGGTCCTTGACTGCAACATAAATTCACATTATAGTTACTTTACTCTTTGATAAATTAACATCACACACGCACACTGTGCTCTTAAAGAGGATTTTTTTATGGTAGGTAAAAATCATCCAACGACAAATCCCGCCCTTGGGCGGAACGGGAAACAGTGACAGACTCTTACTGACTAAACAACCTACCCTTCTTACGTCGCCATATATACCAGGGCTAGAGCCCTCCTTTCAGATGCGAACCATTGAGCCCCAGTTGGTTTCGACCCTTCTACAGTCCCTACGGTTTGCTGAAAACTCCTAGACGCGTGGGAATAGTGCGCGCCGTCGACAACTGGGCTTGGTCATACTTATGTAAATGTTTACAAGGTTCAATATTCAATAAAAAATCTATGACGTAACTACTTTGACGTTACTATCATATTTACTGACTTCTTTGTATAAACCGTTCTAAAAAGTAATCCAAATATTTTAGAAAATTAATTACCCAGCCGGTATGTGTGGGTCAGGTTTACCCCAGAATAGTTTTGAAACCAGAGTTATTTTTCCAATTTGAAACACATAAATCAGGTATCTCAGGGGCAGGTATCTACCTATACCTGTTATTTAGTTCATTGAAAAGCTGCTGTGTTCGGTCCCTGGATCAGTGACCTTTCAATAAACTGGGAACTGTCAATGGGTCCTATCTTCAAACCCAGTTCGGAAAGCTAAATGGTGTCGTGTAAGGACACTAGGCCGATTAACAAATTACTCTCTCTCTCTGATCTCTGTCCTTGTCTCCGTCTTGTCCTTGATCAATGGCTACAGATGATATAGAAGTGTGAGTTTCGAGTCGTAAGTTTTCTGATTGTGAAGTTAGCGCGTAACGTATTTTCCCTTATAACAGCTTACACAAGTAAGGGTCGGGACACATAAACACGATACGACGTCGTGTCGTACCACGATGCGGCGTCATTTCATGCTGCGACGTCGCGTCGTGGGAATCTACGACGAGCATCGCAAAAAACTACGTCGCGACATCGTAACGTGCCACGATACACGGCACGACGCTGTCGATACAATGCAGGGTGAATTGTCGCAGTTAATTTCGAGAAATGGACCGCACTAGACGTGTCCTGCTCTTGCTGTTGTTAAGACGGATAAAGAAAAGACAGAAACTCAAAAGATCTGGATCCACCCATTTCTTTTAATCATGAATAACGGGAGCCGTGTATCGTGGCACGTTACGATGTCGCGACGTAGTTTTTTACGATGCTCGTCGTAGATTCCCACGACGTAACGTCGCGTCGTGAAACGACGCCGCCCGCATCGTGGTACCTACGACACGGCGTCGTATCGTGTTTATGTGTCCCGGCCCTAAGTATACCTGGTCTGGGTGTCTTGTGAATGTTTGTTTATAATTATGTATGTTTGTGAACGCACCCACGATACAAGAGCAATTTCTAGTGTGGAGCGATGGTTTAAAAAAAAAGGGAAATTAATCAATCTTACAAGGAAATTAGGACAGTTTAGGGAAATACAATGAGACAAAATAATAGATACGAAAATTTTGTATATTTTACTTGATTGCGTTTTACAAGATGATTAAATTATAATTCAATATTAAAATTATTAATATGCATTTGTACAATTTCATCTATACCTAACTAAACTACCACGTCTAAAATATATTACACATCGCTAATATACAACATGCTTTTTACATTGATATCATATCCTACGTCTATCTACTAGTGTCGTATGTATAAAGTACAAAACGAAGGTAGGTACGTACATACAGTAACGCTATTGCGGTAAGTAGTTAAGTAATGACAAGCCACAAGTTCTATATAAAGGTGAGCTTTAACATAATTTAGTATAATTGAGCTGTTGTCAGTCGCGGCGGCAAATGAAAACATTCCCTTGAGACTTGATCTCTACACGAATGTTACAACGCGCTTGGTATAACACTCATTGCCAACTTGAGCCATTTACAAGGAACATTCAAACAATTCATTAGTCGTTAATAGTAAAAGAATATTGTCACTGTTAAATTCATTTATGCGACGTATTAGATCTCCTTTCTTACGGCTATCAATAAACTCCCACAAGATAGGCAAAATGTAGCCATAATTCTACACTTATGGTCCAATTTATTTATTTCAATAATAGTGCTATTAGGCATGATCATAAAATGTAGCACATTCATTATTATTTTAATTTATCTATCGAGATTAGCTGTCTAAACCTTCGAACACGATTTTAGGCGCACAAATGTGCTCGCAGATGCTTGATGAAATAGCAAGAAAGCGATGTCACATCGCAACAGCGTTTCTTTAGCACAGGCTTACACGTATGAGCACATACGTTTAGTCGTCACTTGCATTTATGTGCATCCACTCCTTTTCACGATCACGAACTGTTTAAAGTAGGTAGTTACACCACATAAGATTCGTTAAAATTAAAATTTCTGAATACATCTCGACAGAATCAATGCCACACATTACAATTCACTAACTCGTTCTACGAATACGGTACTGATGCAAAATTGTATAAAACTGGACGGACAACTCAACTCACTACGGCAAAATGAGCATCCAGCAACTTTAAACTCGCCCTGCTAGGTCGCGGCGAAACGCTTCACAAACAAAAAGTTCTAGTAGCAGCCTTCGATTTATCGTAAACGTATAAAATACTAACATTTAAATAGAAACTCTGCGTTTTATCTTCATCATACCGGCAGTCTAAGTCGATAGGCATCGTTCCGCCTATCTCGGCTTCTTTGGTAATGCTACACTCATAGGGGGTGCCACAGGGGCGTCCACTCGGCCCGAACTCGTCACGGCGAAGCGGACGCCGGGCCTAGCGCATCTAAACTGCGCCCGCAAACGAGGTGAGAACAGAACCACGACCGATGCACGGCGGTGTTCTCGACACCTCGCCGGGGGCGTGAGGAGCGGGACTGAGCAGCAGAACAGCTTCAAGTCCGAGCTCGTCCTCTGCCGCCCGCGAATACAGGCAGGCATTTGGTCGGCATAGAGCCACACGGACGATGTTCGCGTCCGTCCATACAGTTTATATCTGTAGCGTGGCGCGCGACGAGGCGGGTGCGGCGAGTGGCGTGAGCGGCGTGAGGGGCGTGTGCGGCGCCGTGGCGGGCGGCACGGGCGTGGTGGGCGTGGCGTGGTCGGGCGGCGCGGGCGGGTCGGCGGCGCGCACCAGCACGCGGCGCAGCTCGGCGGCGCGCGCGGCGAGTGCTCGCGCCGCATCGGCCATGGCGGCCACGGCGCCGGCGCACGGGAACTGCTGCGCCGCCGCCTTCGTCTTGGCCACGGTGGCCGCCAGCGCGTCCGACAGTGCGTCCGAACATCTCAGCGCTTGCGTCTTCAGTCCAGCATGGCGGGCACTCCTATAGGCAAAAGGTAAACGTTACATTAATCTGTCATATAATTTTACAAAACGACGATGCCCAAAAAATTATGTTTTTTAAAAATGATAACAACTGGGTCATTTGTAATCACCTGTGTACTGTGTCGCCGACGTGCACGATGCGATGCGCGCTGAGCACGACGAACTTGCCGTGCGCGAGGAACACGTCGGGCGGCTGCCCCATGTCGATGGTGCGCAGGAAGGCCTCCACGGCCGTGGCCAGGTGCGCGCCGTACGTGGCGGCCTGCGCGGCGTAGAACGCGGCCAGCTGGCGGTCGTCGGCGGGCAGCCGGGTGGCCGCTGCTACTGCGCTCACCTTTGGAATGACGAGTTTAATTAAAAACATGTTCAGAAGAAAACTTCCACACCTACATAGATTCTCAGCTCGGAGAGACAGTGAACTAATTTAGACGTGGGCGAAGCGCATCAGCATGGAGATTTTCTTTCATAAAATTCAAATACGAGACGGCCACTGACGCAACTCAGCGTTCAACCACATCGTCTATTAGTGAAAGCAGGCATAAGATTTAGTTCCAGAGTCCATCTAAACTGAACAGTATCAAGCCGAAGCATCTGAAGAAGTTCACGGGATATTTCAAAAACTGAGGGTCTTGAATATTTATCATTTTTTATTTACTTCAGAATGATCCTGCTTATGACCACAATCTCACATGATGAAAAGCGATGTACACTGGTGTACCATTGTCATTAAAAAATTTAAACAATTCTATTTGATGTCTTACCTCGCCCGCGTGATCGGCGTCTCTAACGAGAGCGTCGAAGGAAGCCCTGAGTTTGTCCGGCAGCGCAGCCCTAATCTCTGCGTTGCGTCGTCCCACCGCCGTGCGGGACTCCAGTCTTACGTAGTCGTACTCCTCTGTCCACTCGTGTTCTGGCACTGGCACTGCAGGTGACCGCCTGGAAATTGAAGAAGATACACGTTAGTTTCAGTAAACACAAGGCGAAGAAAAAAAACAAAAGAACAAGAGCAAATATTCCATCGGTTTTGCATTTAATAAGGAACGCGCGCTTAGTCACGTTTAGACTCTTTGTGGTTGGGACTAAATCAATTATTCTTTTCGTTTTTCGAGGTGGTTCCAACATCTAATTAAACGCCATTTCAGACTAGCATGACGGGAACTGGCCCGGACTCGAGAACATTTCCTATAGAATCTCAAAAAATCAGAACCAACACAACACACAACAAACAAACCCAAAAAAGCCTCTAAATAGAATAGGTATCTTACCTAAACAATAGCGATGCATTTCCGTTGATGAAGGAGGCAGCTCTCCGCACATCTTCGGTAAGGGAGCGCGCACACGACACTAGTTGGTCGAGTGCGTCCTCGGTACCGTCCGTGGGTTCCCGGTCCCTCTCCAGCCGCTCGGGCGCCCAGTCCCCTGCATCCAGGGCACTCGTCGCCTCGTGCGTGATGCGCTCCGCATCCTTCAACGCCTTCACTAGAGGACGTAGCTTTACTGCGATACCTGGAAATTACACGGAATACTTTACAAGTTGATTCAATAAAAAACCTGCTCATGATTCAGAAGTCTTGAGACAAAAATGCGTTGTCATGCACTTAGTGGTTCGAAAATATGCTATTTATCACCTTGATTTTGAGTAAGTATGAGTCACAGAGTTTACAAATTACCTGCCAAGACAAGATCAACTCTACGAACGGAATGAAGGTCTCGGGTATAACACGTGCACAGAATCCATCGTGTATGGCGATACGAGAGTATACTCTAAAGTGTATCCTAGTAGTGGACATCATTCAACTGGAAGGTGATGATGACAGAAAAATTGACCAAGTTTAACTTCTCACCTTTGTCTTGTGCATCATGTGCGTTGGCGAGCGTGGCATCAGCGAAGACGGCCAGGTCGTGCAGCGCGGCCCGCAGGCGCGCGCCCGCCACGCGCACGTCCAGCACGCGCGCACGCAGCGCGCCGCGCCGCCGCCAGCCCGGCGACACGTACGACAGGAGCCGGGACACTGCGGCCGACGCCTCCTCCTGAAAAGAGGACATAGGTAAGTTTGCGTTAAATTGATGACTATTAAATTAGACGATGTTTTAAGTGAAGATGGTCAAGGAATAAAAAGACAGTTTGGATATCGTTACACCACCATAAATTCTTCAGCCAAAGGATACTATAGAATTCTAATAAGTATATCTGCTAAAGATACTGCTGTTGTTGGTTGGCAAGTCTATGTCCAACAGTTCCTTGATCTTCGATGTTTACATGTAGTAAAAGGGTCAAAATGTGGGTGGAATTTGTTATCTACTGACCTGTAATCTATCAAGCGCTTCAAGAGCAGCATCACAGGGCAAGGGCAGCGCACGCGACCGTGGCACATCATACGTGCTGGAGGCGGAAGCAGCCGAATGCACCGAACTGCCGGAGTTTGCTGAAGCGCTGGACGTCGCCGAGGCCAGGGAGCCAGTGCCGCTACACGCGGAGTCGGCACTGGCCGGCCGTGGAGCGCGCGGTGCGTCATACCAGTCGACTAGCGGTCGAGGGCAGTCGTACATGCCGATGCGTTGTACGGGCATTGGAGCGCGAGGCACGTCGTAGTGTGAGCACTCTTCGATCTGATGGGCAAAACACTTGAACTTGAGTAATAGTTGACGAGATGATAATATTAAAGTAGTCATGGATGCTAATACAAATTTTGGTTGAAAGGTACATCTAGAAGTACTAAATCTCGAGAGCTTACTTTTGTAAAAGCAGGTGACTGTTGCATAGGCATGGGCTGGTGGGCCACGGGGGCCGGCGCTCGCGCTCTCCGCCGCTGCATGGCACCGCTGGCGTCGAACACGCCCGCTACTATCCTCAATCTGTTGCCGGGACATATTCCCTGGAAAAAGAAAAAAAAAACAAATGAATAAAGTCACTCGCCGGCTTGTGAGTAGCTCGCACCTTGCACTATACTGAGCTCGCACCTTGCACTATACTGTACTGTATAAATTACCCGTTAGATATAAACAAGCCTATAACTTTTCAATCTAACACAGCACCACCCATTTGTAAGCTGATTGTCTTTGTTCCTCAATAGTTGATGTTGCTCAGTAATTGATTCGCAACTTCTTATCGAGTAAATAATAGTGCCAGTTTTGTTTTAGGTACAAATTGGAAAACAAGAAATTTCTGGTTGCAAACAATGACGCCAATATGAAAACATTATAGCTATCTCTCCCATGTCTACGTGATGTTTACGGCCACCATGGGATTTCATGACTACCTACATAAACATCACGTACACAAACATTCAGGTTTAGGAGTACCTACTCATTGTCCATTTTTCCCTGAAAATGACGCTATTTCGCCTTGAAAATAGGAACAATATTGTTTTAATCAACTTTGACCGTGACGCTCTCGCAGACGAATGTGGACGCGAGATGTGTCACCACTAAGATAAAGCACGTTCAGGAAATAATAAGCATAATTCTCGTAATATATCGTAGTAATTTATGAATGGGCAAGGGACCAGTAATTGATGTTGATTGTTTTTAATATTACTATAAAGCTGGTCGACTCTTTGCCAGCATGCCCTGATGGCTAGCCTTTTCAACAGTTAACGAATCAGCATTGCTATCTAACGTGGCAATGCTGCCAGCGTTCTGGGCACTTCTCATTGATATCGATGTACCTAGTTGAATTTTTAGATGCTCAGTACCTAAGTCCTTTTCCTCTACCCTAAATAACACCTATCTTTTTTTTTCTATCACCTATCTATCTTTTTCTACCCATTTCTAGATGTAGATTTTTATTAGCAGGTAAGTAGGTATTAATATAACTGTAAAAGAATACTGTATAACAGGGATATTAAACACATTGTTTATGAGGATTTGTGTATAACAACTCAAATAAACATTAGGTATTTGGTCTTTCTCAGAAAAAACAGAACAGATGCATTGTTAACTTGAACTTGTCACGCTTGTTCTAAGTGACCCCACGTTCCATATTCGGACGGACACCGGCTTGACCCTCTAAAAACGTGACTAGTTCATTGTCACTTCCCTAGTTATGTCAGAAGAACAGAACTTTTGTACTTTTATTATAAATAAGTATATCGATTTTTCAAGTCAAGGTTTTGCTTGCTATTCACAGTATTCATAGATGGTTTTCTGTGGCGTACAGGTAAATTAAGAGACACTGGCTCAGGATTCGACCGAACTATGACCACGACCATTCTTTCAGGCTGATAAATTAATATTTGCATACGGGGATCCCGTGTTTGCGGGATTGTATTCCCTACTTGTGTAGGTATGTGAGGTTTCATGTTTGTGATCACACCTACGATACAGGAGTAATTCCTAGCGGTTGGGCAACGTAAAACGGTAGAATAGTTAGTTCTGTAGATACTAGCCGGTCGATCAGGGCGCGGACACCGGTGTCTTCGTGGGGTTTAACCTTTCCGAGGTTTGCTTATTTCTGATATTTACATTTTATCTATGAAAAAATTCTTATTTACATTCTGGGATAAATATCCTAAGTATAAAAAAAAACGCTCAATATTTCATAATCTATGCGAGCGTTTGATGTTTAACAGAATGTCGAGAAATCACGAGAGGACATCGGTGTCCTCTTGGGGATCTAGGAGCTAGAAGGAACTTTAGGAAACAGTTATTTGCAGAGGAGGTACCTAAAGTATATAATATAATATTCGACAACTATCACACAACGCAGTCTAGCCTCAAGCTAAGCAGAGCTTGTGTTATGAGTACTAGACAACTGATAAACATACTTACTTTGATATTTCTAAATACATACATATTACAAATAAATTATACCTAGACACAGAACAAATGATCGTGTTCATCACACAAACATTTGTCCTGAGTGGGAATTGAACCCACGACCACCCGCATAGCAATCAGGGTCACTAATTACTAGACTGACTGGCCAGTCAGTAGTCAAGTATCTAGAGTTGAGCTGGTGATAGTTACCTGTCTTCCTCTAAGCGAGCACAGCCACCAGCCCTCGCTGCCGCCGGTGTTCTGCTCCAGCACCGTGAGCAGGTCGCCGCGACGGAACGCCAGCTCGTCCGGGGACTCGGCGATGTTGTCGTACAACGCACGCGCCATGCACTGCAACAACGAAATTATACTTTTAAAAACATGGATCTAATCACACTTGCTAGCATCGAGATTTGATTTCAATATGAGGTCCATATGACTGATATAGTAGTCAATGAGTCACCGCCTAATCATCATGGTAGCTAACCAGATGCAGTCTCACAGCTACTCTCAGAGGGGCCCCGGATCAAAAGTCCCACTAGGCGAATGAATTGCCTTTCTAAAAATACCTGGTGGAAATTTGATGTGAATTTTTACCTACGTCGGAGCCCCTATAACGCGGGTGCTCCGTATAATTGATACGGTTGATACGACGGTAGCTACGCCTTTGTCCAAATAGTAAAAAATATCGAAGAAAATATCTATAAACACAGTCATCTGTACGGTACACATCTTTGTTACACGCATGATTTAGGTTTAACCTTTCAACTTTGGTAACTACAGACACAATTAGAGTACTAGAACTAAAATAGGTATGCGAACGCCGGCAATCGCTTGGGTTTCAAAAGTTTAAAGGTTAAACACTTTCGCTTTTATTCCGCCAGGGTCGCACATTCATGATTATAGACTCCATCTCATCTGATCTGACACCTGTAGGGATTGAAGAGCTTAACAAGATGGAGTATCCAGTTGCAAATTCTGACCCTGGCGAATAGTACATGAAAAAACATTCGTCGGACCAAATTGACGCAAAAGATGAAAGATTAAATAAGCGGTCGGTTGTTGTTCGTACAGTAACAGAAGACACTAGTATTTTTTATATATTATTTTATTATTATTATATTTACTTTAGTGTACACCAAGAATTTTTTACAAATAATAAGAAGAAAGAAAAACGTTTATATGTGCCACACACAATCATAATAATCATTACATTGTATAAAACAAAGTCGCTTCCTGTCCCTATGTATTCTTAAATCTTTAAAACTACGCAACGGATTTTGATGCGATTTTTTTAAAATAAATAGAGGGATTCAAGAGGAAGGTTTATATGTATAATACATGCATAATATATTTTATATCAGCATTGCACCCGTGCGAAGCTGGAGCGGGTCGCCAGTACTTAATAATAGAGATACACAAAGGACGGCCTTATCGCACTCCGCGATATCTTCCAGGCAACCTGGGATGGAAAGAGATTGCCTGAACATAACGTGGGGTTGCACTTGGTGCATAACAAAACAAAAGAAGTGGTAAAAATCAAGTACCTACATACAGTTTAACACTAAATTGATACATAAATACATACATATTAAAATATAGGCAAGAAAACAAGTGACGACTACAATTCTGGCGCGCTTATGATAGTGGCAGTAAGTCACATTTTGATCGATATTGAGTTAAGTATATATTTGGAATGTGGAGATCGAGTTCTACATTCCTGTCTACTTAACTCAATATCGACCAAAATGTGACTTACTGCCATTATCATAAGCGCGGCAGAATTAATACAGATAGAAAACAAACATAATTACAAAGACAAGTAATTTAAAAAGCTGAAGTGATTGCGCGAGTATTAATAATTCGCAAAAGACAGTCTGAAAGCAGACTAGTATAAGTAAGATGAAGGAAAATTGCAAAAGGAAAATCAAAAGGGATCCTCTAGTCACCATAATGTCTTCTTGACTCGCTAACTGGCTTCCTCACGACTTTGCCTAACAAATATTACAAGGTTCAAGAGTTAATAATAAGCTTTATATCCTCAACATTATTCCACTTTTCCGACGAAGCTTACAAATTATAACTTTCAAGTACGTTTTTATAAAGTACCTACCCAAAGAATAAACATTTTCCTTAATCTTGTTGCCTAGTTAAGATTAAAAGGATTTACTGTACTCTGCCAACTTTTCGGTTTATCTTGCTTATATTTATATTATCTTCCTTATCTGCGACATGAAAATCCTTATTTTTAAGTAAATTCAAGTTCAAATAAATAACAAGCCTTGGGTAGGATTTAGGAATGGTATGTTTTTAACTGAAGAATAAAAACAAAATGAAAAAGTTGTAATAATTTATTAGTTTTATAGGTTGATAATGTATTGTAAATAGTGCTACTACCAAAATTTTGTTATGATTTAGTTTCAATATCTGCATATCTTTTAACTGGTAGCTTTTCACGAGACGGGGTCGCGTCAAACTATAATGGAGGCAAGGCGGGACAAATTTGGGACCAATTTCGCTAGAACTGAAAGGTGTAAGCGTGGGCATGCGAAAGATGGACAGAGTGGCGAGAAACTTTTGCCCAGCAGTGGGACAGAACAGGCTAACGAGAAGAACTTTGTCATATGCATTTAACCAGTGTCAAGGTTTGAAAGTATGTATCTAGTTTTTGCAACATACAGTCGTATTGTTTTTCTTTACAAAGCGGTTTTGACATGTTCACACGAAGACAGCTTGCTAGGCAAGTACTTAAATATATAATAAAATAATTCTCAGTTGACATCACATTATCAACTAGGAATAAATTTGCGAATTATCTAAAACATAGCCATTGAACTTCAGTCGAAGAAATCCCGCCAAAAACCGACTTTCTGCATTTTTGTATCCTTCTAGAGTATGCAATATTCACAAGAGGACTATTTTCAGCAGTGCAGTAATTTGTTATTACCAATTAGTAAGCAATACCTTCTTTCGCGCCAGAAAAAGTTCATGACTAATGTATTTCTTACTTGAACATTCACTGAATCATCTTTAGCGAATGGACTTTAACTTTATAGGACAATAACAACCTTTATCTATATTTTTATCTACCTACGCATAAATAAGTTTCTATGAACCATAAACTAGTTACTGTCATATTGCAAACTATAATCAATCAATCATGCATTAGAAGCATAGACAAAACCGAAACGGCAGCGGCAGTCCCAATCATTTACTTATTAAGCTTCGGCACCCGCCCACGTATGTATTTGGCTGCATTTGGCGCATATGTTGCGCTTGCGCAGCTGCAGCGGAACGGGCGCGTCCTAAATCAGCCGATAATGACGGATCGCATTGTGCAACGAGAGATTGTGGGCGACGCGTGTTGGGGCAGGCCATGTCCGTTTCCGATCAGCGCAATCATTTATGCAACCGATAAGGGGGAGCCTGACTATTAGTTGGCAAAGTTTTTGTCATTTTAATTAAGTAGAGTAATTCCAATTTCATGCTAACATTTTTTTTAAATAAGCGGAGATCAATTTGCAAAACTTCAAATTCAATTTAAAAAAAAATGATCTGAGTAACAAAATTCTTAATTTAAATATTTACCGGATTAGTCCAAATGGCTGTAATCTTCCTAACTTCAATGTATCTCCTGCATTTACACATGTTGAATATTTTATTCAAAACACTTCACTTAAACAAACAATTCAATTCAGTTGAGTAAGTACTACAAAAGCTTGAGTTTATTCAGAGAACGTAATCGTAACTGTACCAATTGCACATGAACTCGCTTCGATGAGTCGAGACGTAATGAGCGGAATAATAGCAATTGAAAACAAGTTAAATATATTTCAGTCATAAATTTATTTCTATTGAATTTATTAGAACTGGTCGCACAATCGGACTTGCGTCTGAGTCAATAAACTACGTCATACCTGCGTACGAGTCGATGCACTAACCACTAACCTCAAAATTGTACCAAATGACATCTTCAAGTTTTCGTCTTCCATAATAATTGTTACCGTAAATAAGATGCGTCATTATGATAATTACGGAACGGAAATATTATAGACAAAAACAAACATTTGTTTTTGTACAACTTTTGAACCTGAGGAAATATTCAGAATTAATATTAACTGTTTTGATGATTTGTTAAATGAGTCGATAATTTATCTGTCGGATTGACGGAGGTTCTAGTTACTTAATTTTCCATAGAGCAAAATAAAGAACAAAAATAGATGCGCACGTGCAGTGGTCCACGTAAGAGCTACATGAAAATCCCATAATTATCTTTACTGGAATACTCAAAACAACAAAAACAATCCATGCTTTCTTACATTATAAATGCTATGTTTTCACTTATAAACCGATAACCAATAGGATTTTTTTTTAAAGCTGGGAAAATCATTCAATAACATGGCGGGAGCGCCATAGTTTAAAACATACGGTCGTATTCGTAATGAAAAGCACAGTGTTTACCTCGGGTTCAAGAGTTATTTAGTCCCGTGATTTTTTTTGGCGGCCGAGCAACGCTAGGTCGCTAATAGTTCGAGGGCCCCCTTGTAACCCCTCGTATAACAATGTATTATTCAATGTTGGTAACATATCAAGCCGGTAAAGTTGTGAACAGAAGCTTCCATGTACTGTCCCATTCATATAACTAATTTATAATCATATATTCTTAACTTTAGTTTATTTCTGTAACAATGTTTTATAGTGATAAAACATGCGTAAGTTACAAAGTTACAGTAAGCATTGATAAAGTTGGCTAGACGCACCAGCAATAAATTCACATACGAGTAATGTGAATGTATGTAGACGTTATTTATCACACTACAAATATAAATAAGAAAGTTCGTATGTATGTATTTATCTCCTCTACCATTTCATGAAATGGGACGAGCAGTCAACTAAGCTAAAGAGTTAGAAGATATATATATACATATATTTTACTATCCATTACTGTCCCACTGCTGGGCAAAGGCCTCTTGTACGATGATGAAAGATGAATTGTACGCGTCCCAATCATCTCGCCACCTCTTTCTAGGCCGGCCTCGACGGCGCTTACTTTCTTCAGAAGGTAAAATCTTAAGAATTATTAAACACACATAATTATAATATACTAGCTTTTGCCCGCGGCTTCGCTCTCAGTAAAAATGTGATAAATGTAGAACCACTCGACCGATTTTGTGCAAAATTCACATAAACTATCTACTAAATAGTCCGAACAAACTCTGAAAATTTGGTTTGAAGAGGTGAGCCCGTTCTTGAGTTATAAAATGACAACGAAATGTGCCACTTATTTTTATATATATATAGAAGATAGATTAGGTACAGGGTGCTGTGGCTTATATAATATTAGTGTGAACTAGTGTAAAGTATAATTAGGCACAAAATAGCACTAACAAGGTTTACTTTACATTGAGTTCGCAACATCCCATCTGTATGTCGCATGTTTCAATAGGACTGTCTCTATTGAACACGTAATTATAAGGAAAAAATACAATAAATTACGTCTTCAATCCAATCTACGCAAATAAAACTCGAAGCAAGTCATATTAATTTATGACGTAATATTGACCTAATACTTATTTCTAATAGAAAGAGATAATTACTTGAGGATTATTAATAAACTAGCTTTAGCCCGCGGCTTCGCTCCCGGCACCACAAGTAGAATTATGTACTCATACTATAATTATATACTCCACTCTACCCTACCTTGACCCTACTATACCCTTTTTTTTCCATAAGAACCTTCCCCTGACAATAACAAACACAACAAAAACAGAATTAGCGAAATCGGTTAAGCTGTTCTCGAGTTTTGCGCTTACCAACACATTTTGCGATTCATTTTTATATTATAGATTGAGTGACTTTTATCCAATATGTCTACGATTGTACTTTTCTGCGGTTTCACTTGCAATTTAGCTGAAATTTAGCAATTAGGTAGACTGTGTCCTAAATATGGACAGGACAGATGCTATGAGGCTGTGTAATTATTGAATAGTCATTATCTTGCGATTAAAGCTTACCATCAGGTGAGATTGCAATCAATCACTGGTTTACATGGTTGCTGGTGTATTTAACAATGGTCTTACCTAACTTTAAGGTCTAACTTTTCATTCAAATCAAATCAAATATATGTATTTATTACATATTTATTAGGTATATTGCCCGGTAAGGCAACCTTACTGGGCAAGTGGACATAAAAATATAGCTTACCAAAATATGGTTTTAGACTATGTTCGTTCAGTTTGAGTTATTACTAGTTAAACGTGATTACATGATTAATTAAATCTATAGTTATAAAATGTAACGCACCACAAAAAACAAAAACACGTCGCTTTTAATATTTTTTAGCAACTGAAACAATGCTAGTACTATATACACCGGAGCATATTCTAGGTCACACTTATATCCTGCCTAATTATTAACGTTTCATTCACAAAACTACAGTTATTTATTCTATGCCAAAAACTACGAATAAAAAACCCTGCGAAAGCTTCTAGCTTCTTAAGTGCTATCAAAATAATGTCAACTTAATAACACTTGAGTAGAAAAAACTAGAAATTAATCAATACTTTCTCTGTGCCTTTTCCTTCATTAACTGATTCCATTGATCAATGAGATGAGAAAGATGATGCAGAGCCGGATGCTGATGAATCAAGTTGTTCAATGACGCGTCGATTCGCAGAAACTGTACGTTATTGTGTGCAAGAGCCTATTGTAGGCAGGTAATGTAGGCAAGGATGGCAGGTATCCGGATAAAACTGGATATTAGTGAACCATAGATCTAAGTCATCTTAACCATAGATTTAAGTCATCTTAACCATCTTATTTAAGTCATCTTGATAGTTGCCAGTTGTAACTTATTATTATTTATTTTAGTTTTGGCAAGACCATTGACTGAAAGAAGTTTGCTTTAAGAAGGATGTTCAGATTTTTGAAGGTGGAAAATTATATATGTCCCTTCGCTCTCGGTGTAGTTAATGAGAGCTGTACAGACTTATATTGATCGAATCCCGCCCTTGGGCGGAGCGGGAAACGGTGAATCTTACTAATTAAAAAACCGACCCCATTCCTTCCTTGCCTTATTCCCAGGCCCTGGTGTTACGCTTTCACATCAACCCTTGGCCCAGGAGGCTTCGACCCTGTAGGGCCCCCCCTACAGTACATGGTGGCCCTGCTGTAGTGACTATATGTTATAAAGCAAAGTCCCCAGAGGACGCAGTTCCAGCCCATACGATGAAGACTAACATCAGAACATGTAAATCCTTAGTATGTAAAAGAATAAAAAAAAACAGATTACAATTTTACATTCTAAACCTAAAAACCTTAAAAAAGCGAACCTTTATTAAATTAACATATCCGGTATTTTTACCCAAAAGCCTGACTAAACCGGCGGGTCTCAGCTTTCCAGTTTTAGGGCTTAGCAACCCTAAATGTACGTACCTATATAAGTTACGTACAACGAGAGTGCCGCGAGGCCGGTGAGGTCATTGGCTTGACCTTTTAATACATGGATCCTATGCCAATCAATGTGAATTCTCGTGAATATTGTTTTTTCCTTATTTTTTGCCGTCTAGACAGGTAAAAAGGATGAACTAAAAGCTTTTTATTGTTTTCCGTACTTACTTAAATAGTAAATACGGACTCCTCCTAATGCTAAGACTTCACTGTCCGTTTGTCTGTCTGTCTGTTATCAAGACATACAGCTAGACAGTTGATTGAAATTTTTACAGATGTATTCTGTTGCTACTATAACAACAAATACTAAAAAAAGAATAAAACAAATATTTAAGGAGGTTTCTTTTTAACGTATTTTTTTTTGTCCTTTTTTGCTATGGGCGTTACAGAATAATTCATGCACGAGTTGGACTCGCACTATGCCTTTTTTTTTTTAGATTTCAATCAAGATAATTAGTGATGTGGTGACCCGATTAACGGCTCTATTTTAATGCCAATGATCTAAGTCCACTATCTGCTCGATTCACTTTATAAATCAATAAAATCTAATCTAATAAAACTTCAAAGCTCCGCCCGTAGATTTGTTTAACGCCTCATTAAAATTTAAAATTAGCTCAGCTTCTCGTGATTATTGGGTACCGCGACTATTATAGGGACATTACCGACTCGCGACTGTCTATATTATTATTATTTTTAAATTAATGGTAAAATAAAACCCTGACGTAATTAGGGAATTATATCAGTAAATGTGACATAATTATGTAAATTATGTTTTGAAACAAATTCTTAGTAAGTAGATTTCGAAACCAAAAAAAATTGCACAAAAGTAAATTAAATACAAAAACATGTTTATTATTATTGTGTAATACCAAATTCCGAAATTAAAACGACCTACGACCCGGTCCTAATCAATCGACAAATAAGTGTCTATAAATACGAAATTAAAATAACAATTTTATTGAATAGCGCTATACGAAACCACGCGCCAACCACAAATGACTTCATACATTTATTTTAAAAAAAACATGTAGGTATTGTTTACGAGTATTCAATCAATGAATTGGAATAAACAAGTTCTGTTTAATGAAATGCCATTAGCCCTTAACCAATTTAACTGAATGAATCACAAATCTTCTATGAATATTTTCTTTAAAAAGGTCACTTCGTCAGAACTATAAAAAATAAATTACCTCGTTTATTTCTAATTAACCTGTGAGGATGTGAGTACGTACCTATGTATAGGTTATCCGACATTCGTAGCGAATCAGGGACCTGTCGGTCATTGCCCTCCTGCCCGAATATTGGTCCTGGACGTAGTGCAGCCGACACGTGTCACTAATATGACCAAATCAACCGAATGGATGGTCCTCGCGCTCTAGTAGACCTCGCCATATGATAGTGGGTCGAAAATCAATGAGGACCGGCAGGGGACTGAATGGCGGGGCTCGGGGCGGCGACCTACGAAGGTCGCACTCCCGTAGTACGCGAAGGGTTAGCACGCATGCGCCAATTTTGCGGGACGAATTGTATTTTTTTTACAATAGTAACCGAGTTTAAAAATTTCAAGTTTATTTATTTAATACGCCTTCACTTCATCTTTACTTTCTGTAAAATTTAAAAAGATATAACTAATCTCATGAGTCGGTACTTCTATTCCAAAGATTTCCGCGAAAATTTAAAAATATAAACCACTAGCTGCTGCCGGCGGGTTCGCCCGCGGTATAGGGAACATACTTTCGGGATAAAATTGCTATATGGTATACCAGAATATGCTCTATCGGTATGCCCATCAAAATCCGTTACTGATCTGTTCGGTGGTGAAGAAGGAACTAAAAGACACTTGCAAACTTTCGCCTATATAATATCGTCGCCCTCCCCGCTAAGTGTCGTAACTAGCAAATGATGTTTTTCCAGGGCAAGCGTTTTTCGGTCGGGCGTTACAGTCAAATTACTGTAGTTGCGTTAGTTGTGTCTTTATCAATGAATAAAAAAGTTTTTTAATTAGCTCTTGGCTCATTCTTTAAGTTAGTAATCGCCCTAAAGCCCCCAGGTACCTATTTATTTATTTATATTAATTTGAAGCAGATACGTCTCTCTGTGAGAACTTTGTTTCACAACTTGTGTCAGTTACGACGCGGTTATTTGGTATAAAATATAAATAAAAGTCTATTAATATGATATTTATTTATTAAAAGTAATAATATATTTTGTTTGTAAGTTTAGAAAGTTACATTTTACGTTTAAGGAGTTACAAAAAATTATGTTTTAACATTTTTGGTAATTTAGCTGAGTACTAAATATGTTTAAAACTGTATAAATTGAAAGTTATTTCAAATAAATTGTATTTATTTTATATTTCAAGCCTATATTTGTGCTTATAACTATTAATGCACTTAATGCTTAGTATACATTTTGTTTCTAAGAACTATAGGTCTTAGAATTTGTAATTACTTTTAATATCACAATCAGTGTTTGCAAAAATATTAATCTTTAATTGGACTTACTTTACCTAGGATTCAAGCATTAGTTAAAAGTTTTATTTATTGAACACGGGAACTAGAAATCAAGTCAATCATTATTTTATAGGAAAACAACGTCTTAATAGTAACATCATCGTCATCCTAACTTTTTCCCATATTACTTGGGGTTTGTGCAGTATGTTTTTATCTTCCACTCTGTCCTGTCACCAGTCACACTGTCACTAACTCTCCTTTCTTTTATATCACTCCTCACACAATCTATCCATCTCTTCTTCGGCCTCCCTCTTCCTTTCCATCCATCTACGTGTAAATTCAGAACGCTTTTTGTGACATGCGTTTCATCTCTCCTCTTTACATGACCAGACTCTTTACATCACCAAGACAAACGATTTCCTTTCAACTTATCAGTCACTGGCGCCACTTTCAGACTTCCTCTAATATACTCTCTCTCTCTAATATTTCTCACTTTACCCATTCTCGTCACACCACACATTCTGATCCATACAGTATGACAGGTCTTATCACGGACTTGTAAATTTTACCCTTCAACTTGAGGGGCATCCGTGGGTCACAAGTTGTTCCCGTGACCTGTCGCCATTTCATCCATCTTGCTTTGATCCGATGCGTTACGACTCGGTCTACCTCACCATCTCCTTGGACGAGCGACCCGAGATACCAAAAGTCGGAACAGGTTGGTATGGGTGTACCGGCGAGAGCTAAGGCAACAGGACCGGAGAGACCGCCGAAGTCACAGAACAAGTACTCCGTTTTGGTTCTACTTAATTTCAGGCCAATGCTCTCCAGTTTGTGCCACCACACCTCCAATCTAGTAATCTAGGCCACTCTCGGCAACCAGCACAATGTCATCGACGAACAACATAACAGGGAGCCTCTTCCTGAATGTCCGACGTAAGATTTGTTCGACGTCAGATTATCATCAGGAAGAGAGGGCTGAGAGACGACCATTGATGTAAGCCGACAGCCACATTGAAGCTGCTATTGGTGCCCGCTGTAGACCGGACTTGGGTACTGCATCGACTGTACATCGCTCGGATCAACTGCACATACTTCCCAGGCACACCTTTTTCATTAAGGGCCCACCACAGAACCTCACGAGGTATCCGGTCGTATGCCTTTTCGAGGTCAACGAATACCATCATCATCAGCCTAGCGTATGTCCCGGTTGCTACCTTGGCTTTCACCTCGGTGCCCGGGGTCCGCTTTCCTTCCTAGTCGTCTCCACTTCGCTCGGTCTTTTGCGTCCTCTGCCTTAAGCCCATTTGCACGCATATCGTCCCTTACGACGTCGATCCAACGCCTCTTAGGCCTACCTCGTTTACCGGGTCCCGGCGGAGGCGGCATGGCGAGGCATCTGTTACCCACGTAGTCTGCCGGTTTTCGTAAAACGTGGCCATACCAGCGTAAGCGACCCTCCTGCAGTTTATCCGCTATGTCACGGACCTGAAGGCTGCCCCGGATGCGGGAGTTCTTAATGCGGTCTTTCCGCGAAACTCCAGACATCCAGCGCAGCATATTCATTTCCGTGACACGCAGGCTTTGCTTATGTCGCTCAAGTACAGGCCACGCTTCACTGCCATACAAAAGGACAGGCCTAATGATGGTCTTATAGACCTGTCCTTTGAGCCTAACCGGCATTTTGGGGTCACAGATAACCCCCGCCACCTCACGCCACTTCGCCCAGGCCGCCGAGATACGTGACTCGACGTCGCAATCGACTTCCCCGGACTCGTGGAGCACCGATCCCAAGTACTTGACCTGTTCCGAGCGCTCAACTGTGTCTTCGCCAATGCGAACAGGAGCAGCGTTAGTTGTGTTACAGGCCAAGTACTCGGTCTTCGCCGCATTAATCTTCAGACCGCCGTTCTCCAGCGATTCCTTCCACGCTGCCACACGTTGAACCAAGCGCCCACTGTCCGAGTCCGCCAGCGCGATGTCGTCTGCATACATGAGCAGCCATGGCGGCTGCTCATGTAAGTCCCTGATGGTGGAGGACAGCACGTCAAGCACCACGCCGAACAGAAACGGACTAAGGACAGAGCCCTGATGAACTCCGACGGTGATGGGGAAGGGTTTCGTATCGCCAACAGCGGTCCGAACCACAGAACCGGAGTCTCGTTACATATCTCGGATATACATAGGTCAACGAATACCATGTGCAAGTTTTTATGTGCACCTCTGTATTTCTCATACAGCTGGAATATAGCGAAAATGGCATCCGTTGTACCGCGACCTGTCATAAAACCGAAATGGTTCTGTGAAATTTCACTCTCTTCTCTCAACCTTCTCTCAATAACTTTCTCCCAGGCTTTCATAGTATGTGCCATTAGCTTTATTCCTCTATAATAGTTGCACTCAAGCAAATCACCTTTGTTTTTAAAAATGGGCACCAAAGAGTTGTTGCACCACTCATCAAGTATGGCTTCTTCCCGCAAAAACTTATTGAAGAACAAAGCTAACAACATCCATCCATCTACTTTCAATAACTTCCACACTTCAACTGGTATTCCATCTGGACCAATGGCTTTACTTTTCTTCATACCATTTACTGCTATTCTGACTTCATCCATAGTAACCATTCTTACAAACCCAACATTTATTACTCTCTAAACTCTCACTCCAATTATTTTCCTCATTCATCAGTCTTTCAAAATAGTCCTTCCACCTGTCCTTGAAACGATGAAGAAATTCGTTTGATAGGACCATTCCAGCTTCATTCCTTAAACATTTTACCAGACAAACATCCTTCGCCTTTCTCTCTCTTATTCTAGTAAGGCTATACAGCTATTTTTGGCCTGCAGGACTGTCCAGTTGGTGGTACAATTTGTCCTGAGCCTTTGATTTTGCTAAAGCTACGGCATTTTTGGCTTTCTTCTTCAACAAATCATACTCCCTCTTTTTTTTCAGCTTTCAAACTACCGTCTTCCGCTCCTGCACGCTCCCATTCCTTGAACTTTCTTTTGTTTTCTTTCAACACATTCTGAATTTCTATCAACCACCACCATGTATCCCTATCTATTGTGCTTTACCTTTCGACTCTCCCATAATATCTTTCGCTGCATTCCTAATACATTCTGCCATCTCATTCCAGCTTTCATCGAAAAACAACAGTAAATAGTGGCATAGTGATGTTTAAAATGCCACATACTTCACATAATTTTGAATCGGGATGAAAAATAAAAGTCTTTCTAAATGTAGTATGTACATACGACAGTTAGAGAGAATATTTTTTCCCTCTTTTTGCACTTACGCAAAACCAATTATGTGATTATCTCCTAAACGGTAAAAGATACAGATACGAGGATTAAAGATAACTATTCGAAATATAGCTCTGAACACGTAGGTAATGTCAGTGCAAATTCGTCTATTTGTGAGATACGACACTTAGCGGGGAAGGCGACGATATTAGTCTGAAAGCTCGTCCAAAAAAACATTATTTATTTATTATATACTTTATTGTCCATTTCTTTTTTTACTTTGTTGTATACTTTGTCCTTCAGCAGAAGATGGTTGTCAAAACAAATAAAAGAATCAGGAAGCAGACAGCGTCTTGAAACACCACAGAGTTGTGTTAATCGGAGGCCATTATAGCGGTAGCCAGGCGCCTTGCGGCCCGTCTAGACGGAGATTACTATATTTTAATTAAGAAAATGATCGCCTGTAACACCCACTCGTAATAGTCTGTACCTACAGATGAAAAAAAAAAACTACTTATCAGTGAGAAACTACCCATAGGAAAATTCTACTTTTACAGTGTGAGATCCGCTGAATTATGGTTGAAATACGTTTTTATACCTAGAGAACACAAACGTAGTTTCAGCGAAAATTTCAAACAACCAAATTCTTTTAGAGTTGGATAGCTCATTTGTTGAGGAAAAGCTACATACATTTATATCACGCTACGACCCACGGGAGCGTAGCAGTAACCAAATATACGGGTGAAACCGCGGAGCATAGACTGTTAATGTTGTCTATATAAAATTATGTAGAAAATAAAGGGGTAAAATTAATTAACATGAAAGATATAACAAATGTCAATAGTTGAAATTTCAAAAACCCTTTTTTAGAGATCGATTACATCACAAAAAGTTTTGTGCAAAATTACACATTTCAAGCCAAGTGGCACTGAAACTGACTGACACATTTTTGAACGCACAGCCGAAAACGTTCAGTGCGTTGATATGTCAGTAATTTTCTCCTTAATACAGATTAATGAAAAAACGACTCAAAAAAAAAATTCACATAATTATAGCACTTGTTCAGTAGACTAGACTAACACTTGTACCTAAAACTAATAACTAGTTAGGTGGTATACCTAAGAAACAATTAGTATTCTATAAGTAGGTAGTTAAAAAAAAATATGATGATTTCTAACCACAAGTAATGACTTAATAAGAAATTACTTAGCAACAAATAATACTTGTAACTACGGTTGTTAGTACCAACCTTCTGGGTGTTAGACTGTAGCTAACTGTAACGTGTATCTATAAATCTCAGGTACAATTTCTTCCCTGAAACTTCAACTGTAGCAAACGGTAAAGTTGAACATCCAACAGGAAAATTGCGCGTCGTCTGCTACAAATATGGGAACACGTTCCTAACGAAAACTTTGTCCTTATTCATGGCTGCCAAGATTTTAGGAGACGGTAAAAAAAATTGAGACGGCTTTTTAGGGATGAAATAAAAGCGTTACCATATTTCTTCTTTACGTTTAAGTAATCATTTTTTGTGTGCGGAAAAGGTGCTCAAGCACTTGAGTAGGCAGCATTATATCTGCATATGTGTTAGCAGTGCCGGATTAGGTAAGCCAGGGCAGGGTCTCTAGGAAATTCCATCAAGGGGCCCCTTATCTCTATAAATGACAACAAATTACTACTACTTTTCAAATAGACCAAAGAGCACTTAGGTAGTTGGGGTTGCCTACATTGAGTTATAATTTATAATAATTTATTTGGCACAAGTACCTACAATACGAACCAAAGTGGCGATTGACCTTCAATGCCCAATAACAGATTTTTTAATCTGAATCGAATCGGGAGTTGCGTATAATTATAGCAAAAGCGGCCATTTTAGTTCCACTTATTAGAGGTAGGTACAGTATCTTGACTTGTCTTTTTACGTCCAAGCAGGGCCCACCACAAAGCGTGGGGCCCGGCGGAGCCTTTGCTACTCTACTTGGTTAATCCGGCCCTGTACGTTGAAGTGTTGGTAGGTTCGCAAGAAAGAGAGTAGATCGCAATCAGCCGCATAGATTGAGATACGCGAGAAGCGTTTTATTACCGGCACGTAAGTGGTCGCCGCGACATCCATTTGGAATCCGCAGAGATTATCTTAAAAGATAATAGCTAGTCTATGCAGAATACTGACTAGTTTTTCAGCAGTTCTAAGTTTTTTAGAACTAAAGCTAGATGGTGTGATATAGGAACCTATCTAGAGTTGCACTAGTAAAACATTGAAGTAAGGACCTAGCTCTAAGAAAATAGTATAAGGCGTGATCTGTAGGAGACGATTTGTGCGTAGGGAGCCACAGGCGGATTCCCAGCTACCATAGTAGCAGGCTTGTGGATGGTGAGCATCGGGTAACTCGTCCGTTGGCAACCGGAAAGGACGAAGCTCGAGTCGGTCGCCGCGGCAGCGCATAGTGTTCACGCACATCTGAGTCTGACATAGATTGAAATGGGTCACCCACTAGAGCCGATGCCTACTAGGACTGCAGGATTGTTTGTAAGAGTTTACGGAGTCATGGAACACAAACTATAACTTAACTGAAAGGACACAGGTTGGTTTTAATCCGTATAAGTCTAATACTACTAGCGCTGAAGCGGGACAGGAGTTCTCAGTTATTTGATGATTTCCCACCTCAAAAATGCGTTATTGAATTATACTTAGTATCCTTTTATTTTATAAAAATAACCATAAATGTACCTAATAAGTATTATCTATAAAGACACCTATTTAGTTTGCCTTTCAATGCAGCGATGTTTATCATAATACGACGTTCAACTGCCACACTCCGACGCTCAGTCAATGACCTATCCCAACAGATAAAACATCCCACGCATCACTATCCAAAACTATGATCATAACTATCATAGCTCTTTAATATCACATTTACCGTGCATGGCGATCATTACGCCTAGTAGTCGAGTCTTGAGTAATGTTGACTGACTCAGTTGGTTTATTGAATTCGTTGAAATACTAATTTGAGTAGTAATTAAGAAACATGTTTGTTATGCGTGTGAACTTGTCGTAGGTGTGTGCGATGTTACGGGACAACAGGCCAGTGTTGATATTCCCAGGACTGCGTCATTTGACATGATATGTGACGCCCATGCCAGACACAGCTACACTGTTCGGATACATCGCACGGGCGGTTACCGGTGTTGCCACAGATAACGTAATACAATAAATAAAGGTCCTTGTTCGATTCAAACAAAGAGGTGTTACTGTTTTGTATGTTTTTGGGTTCTCAGCGGGAAAACCTATCTTGCCTACCTAGAATGATAAGTAATTTCACTTACTGTGGGCTTGTTGTGGACTTGTCAATGGACAATGTAGAAGACACTTAGCCTCTGTAGGTACAGTGATTAGATACATTCCAAGAATATCAACTTGTTGTAGACAGTTCTTAGTGGACACTCGAAGAATACAATGAGTTTAATAACAAACGGCTTCAGATAATAGATTATGATGGATTGACGACTAATAACTATGGTCTTAATTACCGTCAACAGACTCATTTCAAGTTTATTAAAACCAAAACAAAACATTATTTGAAGCGAGCAATCTAAACTTTCACGTCATCATACGATTAAAGATTGTCTATTTAATTCTCAATACGTGGTCTTCATATTCATTACGATAATTATATTTTTATGACGTTCACAACACTGTCCAACTTGGTTAAATTTATTTTTATTACGCTTTTATAAGCTCTTACAGCTATTTGAGATAATAAAGTTAACTTACGAGTAGATTTACGATTATAAAAAAGAGAAATATTAAAAATGTAAATTAGAAAATGTTATTCATCTGCTGAATTGAATAACATCACCGCATCAACAAGGCGAGCAACGCAACCAAGTCCAAGGGGGCGAATTGAAAAGATCTCCCTCCGAAGTCCCGACGAGAGGGCGAGGGCGACGGAGGGACGAGTGATGCAATTTTGCAGTGCATTTTATAGATATGCAGACACCAAAGAATAGAAACGATTTTTTTCCTCTCTTTAACCACGGTAACAATTCTTTAGGGGATCGTCGACTTTTTGTACAAGGAGCGGCACGTTCACAATGGCGATCTGAACGCTAAGAAGAAAGCTCCAGAGCTTTTGAAACATGGTTGCTGTTTTATTCACTGGAAAATGATTTTAAACTTTTAATCGCGTCCCCATTTCTGTCCCAATTATGCATCTGTCGGGAAGAAACGTCGGCTGGCAGCAGTGAACATCTGACACTTGTAGCTTGTGTCACGACGCAGATTTGGCAACCACCCAAACGACACGTTGGTAGCAAGTCGCACGGACAATACGCGACGCGGGCCCATTGCCCAACTATATGCGACGACGTGCTCCGAATACTAACCCGTGTTTTGGTGAAAATATTACAAGCATATCGACAAGGCTCCAAAATGGCGCCTACAATGAACGCCAACTTTGAGCAACTTGACATTTAAACTAATGGAAAAGTTTTACTAATTTTATACTTTAACACAGAAACCCTTTTATTTTCATGTATTAATATCAGAGAATCAGATGGGAATAATGAAGCAGCACATTTTACACGCTACTTAAATTTAAATGAATTTATCAGATTGGTTATTAAAGCTTCTGTACCGGAGATTGTAAAACATGGATTGACTTGGACGGAAATTTTCTGTCACATGTAATAGCATTTTCTCGGCTGCTTCGTATTCATGTTCATCCCATAACCATCAAGTAAATTCCCATTTCCGAAAGACATAACATTTGACATTCATTGATATTTCTAGTTTTTACAGCACGCAAGTAATTATCGTTTAATTGGAAAAAGGGTACGTCTCAGCGTAGCTTTATAAGTTTTAATATGTGTTGATCATATGATAAAATAAGTTAACGGTAAGGAATTATCATGTATTTATATTGAGACTGGTCTTAAGGTGATCTTCCTCAGCTTATCGGAAACACTCCAATACGGTGTTTAGAATAGAATAGAATATAAATATTTTTATTTGGTTACAAACACAGGGTAAAAGGTCCGAGTTGCCTCTCCATCAAACGCTTAAAAAGTTAGTTGGAATTCGATAATTCCGTGATTTACTTACTCGAATATTTTACAATTTTTTTCCAGGAAATACGAGTTTCTTTAAACCCTTAAAAGTTTTTGAGAAAAATTTTCATCATTTACTATCTTTTTATATACATTTCATATACCTACTAGAACATTATGAAGCGCAAAAATTCACGTAAATTAGCCTATTTACAGAGGACTTTACTTACTGGGTTATTTTAGCAGAAATATATTTTATGTCTAGATAATAATCACAAGCAAGATACCTATCTGTGTATCCAAAATATCTAAAGAAAGATGTGTAATAACTTTATACTCACGTACTTGTATGCGCTTGTATGCAAATGTACCTCGGGTTGACCGCTCTTAAATGCCTGTATGTGTGTAGGTACGTGGTAAATAAGTTGAACTACGACTAAAATGGCCGGCGTTACTACGGTTACGCGAAGCTCCCACTTCAATTGCGAGCCGAAAATCTGTTACTGCGCATTGAAGTTCAATCGCCATTTTGGTTCTACTTACATAGGTATATGTCAAGTATTGTACCTACGAATATTTAGTCAGTTTGTCGGAGCACGTTTGTGAATCGTGCTGGTCGGGACTTTGTTTCCTAATGAATTAGTGTAACGAGTCAACGTCGCCTGGATCGAACGGTGGCGACGCAAGTACCGCTCTTGAGCCGACTTCAAACAATTTCGTCTGCTGCACAGTTGTGCCCTCGTCTCGAGAGCACTGCCTCTGATTAAACTCAGCCCGCACGCCCCGCACAGTCGCGTGCGGGTTTTGCTTTATTTGCTAACTGTTTCATTAAAATCCTCGAAGTTACTTCAAACATCTGCTGGAATATTTTCGCGACAATCTGGTTCGTGTTTCAGGCGAGTAGTACTTTATTTTTCATAACTGTACTGGCAAATGTTGCGATGAGCGGAGCAGTTTATTTCCATCATTTGCTACCAGTATGATTTTTTTCAAATGTGGATCGGCTTAATTTACGGCGAATAAATTGAACCATGCGCTAAGGTTACGCACATCGATTAAAAAGCGAAAATCGATTATAACCCTCGTCACACAAATTGAACCAGCATGACAGTCGACCTTGAATACACAATCGAAGTAATCGTCATAGCAAATGGTTCAACTTACATGCGGTGTCCGATAGGTCGTTTGAGCACTTTAATTTTACGAGACGAAGATGTAAATGCTCGTTACCCTCTTTCATAATCATAACTTCAGCGTAGAAGTGCTGTTCCTTAACTACGCTTAATCTAGATTAATGTGACGTACAGCATAAATTTAGCGTTACCGCGGCAGCCACCACTACGGAATTATGCATTAGATGGTTGGCACCAAATAAAGGCCAGAGTTTCTCAAACATAGAATAACAGTGATGATTTATTGAATGGTTTTATAGGCGCCTTCGCCATTTCAGTCAGCGAACTGGCAAGTAAATGAAGGTACGCCGATCTGGGGTAAAATGAATGGGAAAGTAGAGTAGCCTACTTCCGATGAAATATATGATAAAAAACATGTTCTTGGTTTAGTCGTCTGCGCCCTGTGCCCGGACACCACTGGCACCGCCCTAGTTATGGTACTGGATCTCCATGGCCTCCCCTCATGGAGATCCAGTACCATAACTAGGGCGGTGGATAGGCCTCCCCAGCAGTGGACGTCTTTCGGCTGAAATGATGATGATGATGATCCCCATGACGTCGTTCTACAAGCAAATCAAACGTCCAACGTACGTATAGTCCACGTGTGCCACGCTCTAATGTATTTCCAACTAGATTTTAACATTAACGTCCAACGAACTACTTAAATAAACTTTCTAACCTGGGTTATATTACTAGAAATGCGATTTGCGATCAAGTTTAGAAAATAAGCAATAATTTATGACTTTATAACAAAATAGCTCGTTAACAAGTTCAATAATGTTTCTGCCAAGTCGTAAAAATGTCTCGTTTCTTATTTATTTTACACGGATCAGGTAATCAGGAATCAAAAGATACGTAAAATAAAACAATGGCTCAGTATCTGAGTAGCTTAGAGTGAGTTAGTTGGACGTTAACGCGATCGTTGCGTTTATGACGCTCAGCGTTCCGATTGGTGCGTTCCAAACTCCTTAACCAATCAGAGAGCCAAACACGGTAACCGTCTCGATTATGTTAACGTAAAAATAACTCGCACTCACTGCACTCAGCGCACTGAATATACTTGTACCTTTTTTACTTAACGGTAAACTCCACAGAGCTATAGAAATGTTCCCTCAACTAATGAGTCACTCTGTCCTGGAAAAGCCAAACAAATAATTACAAGTACAAGCGCGCCCATGCAAATACCGCAAGATAAATTACTGGAAACCAATGAACAGGTTCCGAGCTGGTACCAATCAGTAGGAGAAGTAGTGATTGCAAAACTAATATCGGAACAGAGCCGTACTTTGGAGTTCCACAGAGCCGTTCTAGATTAGCGTAGTAAAGTTTGGGAACCGGTGGCCTCTGGTATATCCCGGGAGCGCGTCACGACTCTCCAGAGAAAACTCTAGACGCGTCTGTATTATACATTACAGAGGTCCTGCACTGAAATAGTGTTATTAACTTGTAGTATTTCCATCAATATGTAATGTGATCTACGTAGTGCATTCGGGCAAGGTCTGTCTGTGTCTAGGAATTGTTGTAGTGATTGTATTTTTCACTTTATGGTAGATGGTTTCTTTTATGCGTTTAGGGTGCAGTTTGTTTTTTTGAATTTCGAACGTATGCCCAGTCATGTTTTAGGTTATTGGTCTATTCATGTGGGTCATAGCGATGATTCTTGAATAGTCTGCGAAGTATAAAAATACGAGAGGAATAATTACAAGAACGTTTGAAAGGGTATACTCTCAACAAAGACTCCAATGAGGTACCTAGAAAAAAATAGCCTTAGTCTTCCTTGATAAATGATTGTGGCTATCCAACAGAAAAAAAATTTTTCAATGCGAACCATTATTTGCCGAGATAAACGCGCTCAAACAAAAAAAACTCTTTGATTTTGTAATATGTATTAATATTATTATACCAAACCTACTACTAGCGGCTCCCAGGGACTTCGTCCACATATTACTAGAAAAATATATGAAGGAAACATGCTCTCGGACAAAAGGATTCTTCGAGTACAGTACGGCCCGCGGATCTTGGTGAGTCTGAAGTTAGGCTCTGCGAATTTTAGCGCTTGAAAACTCGTACAAAAAAAAAGGTTTTAATAAAATAAATGGCAATAACAGTTTTTAACAGCAATAACAACTACATATTGCATTTATTTGTTCACACCATTTTTTTTTAAAGACTTCAGACTCGCCGAGATCCTGCGGCAGCACCTACTGTATGTGTCATTCCAGGACATCGTCGAGTCGACCCGTGTACCAAGTACATACACACCCTCATAATTTCGCCTTTATATCTAACTAGCTTTTGTCAGCGGCTTCGCCCGCGTACATAAAATATAGCCTATGTCACTCAGGAGTAAACCAGCTTTCTATTATTGCTAAAATTTCTCCAATCGGACCAGTAGTTCCAGAGATTACCTCCTACAAACAAAAAAATAAAAAAACAAACTTTACCTCTTTATTATATTAGTGTAGATTTTATAAGTCTGATAGTATCAAAATTAATTTGTATTTTCAACCACCCGTTACGATCATCTACTGAAGCGAAGAAGACATTTATAACTCTCTGAATTGCGAATTTAAAGTAAACAATACCAGAACATCCCTCATAAAATCGTATTTTTATTCTCCGTAGTTAAAAGTAGGTCACCTAATGAATTATTTATTATTAAATATTTTATTCAAATGAGGTTATTCTTTTACGATAGAAGTATTATAATGTCAAAAGCTTGAACAGTTGGACAGCTGTTGGGAACTTATCCGAAGGTTCGCCGCCCCCGCGTCCCCCGGTGGGATGAAAGTCTTTGGCATTGGCACCCTCCGCGTTTTTTCTCTCCGAACGACCGACGTGGAGTACTCTCATTATTGTACCATTTCGCTCCCCTAGGGCTACAAACAATATAATACTATACCTAAGCATAGGATACGTTCATTCGACACAAAATTGCTTTGTGACATATACGAGTATGTCATTGTCGTCAGTTTTTTACATTGATATTTATATTGATTTGTAAATGAGAGAACGGTATCATACCAACATCCTCGTATCTCGTCAGACATTATCACAATGCTACTTAAATACATCCGTATAATCCATCACTTGTAGAAAGTAGGGATGTAGTAAGATGAGTTTCTTTTATTTTAACTCGCAAGTAATTGAGCTCGCTGTGATCCATACCACAAATGTGTAGTCCAATTACATTTTGTTGCCCTCTCACGGGGTCTAATGAAGGCTCCTCCACTAGAAAAAGTTTCAAGTAAGTAGGTTAGCCAATTTACCAAGTTACTTTAACTTTTTTTTATGTTTCTGAAGTTGTTAAAATTAGGATTTCTTATGGACAACAAATTTCATCTGTAATATTTCGTTAGTGATTCTGATAAAAAAATATGGAGATATATATTAAGTGGATCTGGCGTAGTCATTCTTCAGGAATCAAAATCGCTACGTAACCGCGTAACTGCTACGTCAAATGAACTTAGCTGCGTAGCCGCTACGTCATCGCAACAGTGTACTGTAGCCGCGTAGCAGCTACGCGCTTCCGTTCTTGCGATTCAGCTGCGTAGCCGCTACGCCAGAGTATACTGTAGCTGCGTCGCGTAGTAGCTACGCACTTACGCCCATGCAATGCAATTGCGTAGCCGCTTCGCCAACGCGACGTAACTGCGTAGCCCCCGTTTTAACCGCGTTGTTTAAAAATAAAACTTGATACGCGACGTAACTTTAAACGTTGTTTTGAAACATACAATTCAAAGTCCACTGGACAGCTAACGTAGTACAAAGATAATATTACGAATGTTGAAACATAATTATTTACTTTAATTTACGCTAATCTTATCCTCAGTTATAAACCTTAACTCGAGTTTACGGCAACAGTCATAAAGCCATGTAACTGAATGAATGGTCGTATTGCAGGCGTCCAACCGTGTAGACATAGTCGCTTAATTAAAGCTTATGCGCCCGTATCATAATAGTAAACATCCTCGATCGTAACTTCAGTTGATAACGTAGATAATCTGGTATGTGGGAACACAGCTACTTAGTGAGATCAATCGGACCGATAACCCGTAGCCAACCGGCATACATCGGAGATGTTCGGGTGTTCAGGCAACACGACCACTCGAGTCAGTGACGTTTTGATGAATAACCTGTCGCGTCGCTGCTTCTGTACGTCCATCAACAGTATTAGTGATGTACCTGTGTATACATACACTAGTGTTGCACTGTTGTTTGTTCTTGCCGACACTGTTTGCTCACAGTCTATAGACATGCGTCTATCATTTAGTTATGATTTATTAATTAAATGCTTTCTGCATAGTAAAGTATAAAGGCAAACTTAATGCTTTAGGCATTTTCTGTCAATCAACCTTTGGGTGATGCAGAGAAAAAAGAAAAAATAGTGATAGGTGCAATAAAAGAAAGAGAGAAAAAGTCGAATACAAGAATAGATAATACTAACAGAGACCATTTGTTCGAATAATGACTTTATAGAAACAAAATTAAACAATCGTATGATTCATTTATTATTAATTGAGGCAATCAGTTTGTTTTACAAAGTAATGATCGTTGCGTGCTCAACCGAATTGTTTAAACCTAACAAGAATATTAGCCGCGATCGATGTTGTTCAAAGTAATAATATATTCCACAACTAAGTATCACACAACGTCATCTAGTCCCAAGCTAAGCAGAGCTTGTGTTATGGGTACTAGACAACTGATAAATATACTTATATATTTCTAAATACATACATAACATTATTAGATGAATGTATGCTTAGATCTTTAAAAATACGCAACGGATATTGATGCGGATTTTTAATAGAAATAGTGATTCAAAAGGAAGTTTTATATATTATGTATAATAAAATATATTTAATATCACCATTGCACCGTGCGAAGCTGGGACGGGTCGCTAGTTATAAATAAATTACACACTGACACAGAACTAATGATTGAGCTCAACATATAAACATTTGTCCTGGGTGGGAATAGAACCCACGACCTGCGGCATAGCAGTCAGGGCCACAAACCACTAGACCAGTCACCAGTCGCGTTTAAACATCGTGTTTCAAGTTCCAATATTCGAATAAGTTCAGAGGATATTGCGAGTGATATTGCACTCATCAATACGTCCTCGGTTTCCTATTGAGGTCGGAATTGGATAGACTTCCTCCGATGTAGCGATTTAATATAAGTTGTGCTCTTGTTAGACCAATTTATCTGACGTTATTGCACCGAAATAGAAACGCCGGCCAATTTGGTCCAGTTCTGTCTTCTAAATTGTTTTGATATAGGTAACGTTTTATGATTAAAATTAATATGAATATGGCTGGCATTTCGTTAGGATTAAATTCAGTCTTAGATTATTTTAAATTTCTTAATTCTTTATTGTGCACAAAAACAAACTTACAGTAAAACAATTTTTGTCAATTGATGTAGGTACAAAGGCGAGCTTAACATTGAGTTTTCTGCCAGCAAACCTTTGAGTGACAGAGATACATCAAATTCAAGGACAGGATACAGTAAATAATATTTTAGTTTTCAATTAAAATATTTTTTTCATAGCTAGATTTTATAGCGCGGTATATAGGTACCGAGGTAATAAAAACTCGTCAAGATGAATCACATGAACCCGTACTCTATGTGGTTGTGTCGTTTAATGACCGAGATCCTATAGCCACCTTACGGTTCCATCATCAGATTTCCTGGAGTCTAGAGGGTGGTGGAAAACTGTTACCTCGACTCCAGGAATAAGGCAAGGAAGGTACGGGGTAGGTTTTTTAGTCAGTAAGAGTCTGACACTGGTCTCCCGCTCCGCCCAAGAGTGGGTTTCGTCATTGGATGATTTTCACCTACCATAAAAAAAAAAAAAAAAAAAATCATCAGATTAACTCAACGACAATAATTTTGCATTGTCATCTGTTTGACACAACACAGCAAAATTTCAATAAAAAAAAAACTCAATCGGTAACCGGGAAGACCAAATTTCATTTACAAGATTTGATCACAAACATCGTGACAGTTGAAACTAAATAAAAACTTGTAAATAGATTTAGAACTTTTTGTTTTCTACAACTGTCTTACTTACTTTGGCCCTTCACAACTTGTAAATACTTGACTCTATCAACTCGATAACTAAGTAGGAACATTAAAAAGACCGTTACAACAGTACTAATTACATGTAAATGACTGGAAAGTACCTACTTTAAGTTATTAGATACCTGGTGCGAAGCTTTCTCAACTAGTTTTATTACTAGTTACAGTATTCTAACGTACCTCGGTACATAGTCTTTAAATGTCTGCAAATCATCATAAATAGCATATAACATAACTCACTGTCTTCTTCAAATACAGATAATATTCAATCACCCCTAAACTGTCGTTAAACCAGTATCCATAAGCGTAAATATAAAATGTTCACGTCCAGGGTTGTCAAAAGATCTTACTAGCTAAAAAACTGGGAATTTTGAGACAAAATTTAATCCGCCCTACCTAGCCTTGGCTCATTGGTTGTATATATAACTTGTAGTTTTATGAAGGGTTTGGCGCTGTCTAAAAGTAGCTGCAGAACTATTTTTCGGTTTCGCCATAGATGCAAGAATATGCCGCTAAAAGTACCACGTTTTTAGGTCTGTGTATTACAATCTACCTTTGTTTAATTAACATTTGTGTGATTAAGTATCGAACAGATGTACGAGTGCCGAGTGCGAGTTTCTTTTACGCGTTCGAAAGGTATATCGCGTTTCACTCTCTGATTGGTTAAAGATCTGAATGAGCCAATCGGAGCGCCGAACGTTATAAACGTGTTGATCGTGTTAACGTAAAACAAACTCGCACTGGACTCTGTGAACACTCGTATTACATTTGTCCGTAATTTTAGAATGTTTACATATTTATGAGATTATGGTAACTGCACAGGATGCTATTCATTATGCGTATTACGGTTTGACATACAGTTCGTAATTTTGAAGCAGACAGGTTTTAGGTAGCATTTATAGATACTTAAGTGGAGGTAATATCTATACGTATACTTATAATATTTTAGGAATGCCCCTACATTTGCCCTCTACTTGACTTGTCCTTAGTTGGCTAGTTCTGTAGCTGTCTGTAATGAAGTTTTTCGTTCTTATCGGTACGCTTGGGATCTCACAGTTTGCCTAAGGGTGTTTGAGCGTATTATAGAGCTACACTACGATGCAGTCGTGAACGATACGGGCCTAAAATTCACTGTCATGACAACTAACATAACAACTAAATTCATATTCAAATCTGTAGACCTGCAGAGGATTTAGCTATCCGGAAGATTAACCGGAGAAAGCCACAAACCGCGAAAATTTGAAGATAACCAGAAAAAAACTTTTGGCTAAAATTGGTGCAATTTTGGTTGCAGAAAAAATAAACCTCAGAAATGGGATGATAGACAGCCCTGTACACCAGACAGATAGGAGGATAGCAGAAGGGCCGGGGGCTGACAGCGCCATCGCACTGACGTGACAGCGGCGGGCACTCCAATCTGCGATACGCACTCGAGAGCCGCCATCACGGCGTTCCGACGCACTCACACGCTTGCACGTCGGCGTCGCGACGTTCACGCCACTTAATACGTGCAAAATATTCGCCTTCGCTTCTATATTTTTTGCGTGTTAGCGAAAATGGAGCACTTTCGCAATTCTAAAAAAAGTGTATATCCGCTGAATATTTATTTTGTATTTTTTTTTATGCTTGTATGCTTGGTATGCATACTCAAGGCACCTATTTCAAACCAAAAGCGACTAAAGTCGAAAGGTTTATCGAAGAAAATCTATAGTACCTGTCACAACATTTTGACAATTATGTCATTATCTATGTGTCAATTCTGCCACATTCTCACTTGGTTAATTAACATAAAAATAATAATAAGTTTTCGAAAACAATAGAATTATAAATAAAAAGATGACGAATACGATGAATAGAAGTCAGAAAAAAGATGACGACGGTTTTTGCGAGTAAGTGAATACCTAAGTGTAGGCATTACACATAATGTGCTGAGCTAACTGAATGAACTAGTGAATAATGTTAACCTTTAAAGCAATGTCACCTTCTCAGACAAAAAAGATACCTACTTAGATGTACACAATACCTGATACTTACCTAGGTTTCTAACTTTTCAGTTTCAATGTCAAATTCACAAAAAACTATTGGAAGGTAATCTTGGTCAAACGTGCCTAGTTTGTAAGAGATTTTAAAATCAAACATATACTTCGTTTTTTGTTTCTAGACTACGATTTGACAACTCAGAATGTCACACTCTAGAAATATGTTCCCAACTTTCTGGAGTTTGACATTTTAAGTTGTCAAATCGTAGTCTAGGATTAAAAAACGAACTATAGGTGCCTAGTGCCTATTGTAACACGTAATATATTTTGAGATATTTTAATTTATTACTTATAACACATATTAACAGATTAACAAGTTGGTATCGATTAGTATATCGATCCCAACACTCGTTCTAAATGTCAAATTAAAAAGTTAAAAAAAATAAGAGCGGGAGTTGCGAACGATCGTCGAGAGTGCAACAGTGTAAGTGATTTTTCTGTTATTTCTTTGTAAATATACTGATTGTTATCTATTCTATATTTGATTTTTGCCCTTTTCCCTTCTGAGTTTTACACTATGTATCTAATTAGGAGTGAATACTAAGCTGGGCATTAGCTTATCTAAATGATAAAAGTTATGTCAGATAAAAAAAACTTAAATTAACACAATAGGTACCTGACGCGTAAGTTATTGAGTTTAAAGTTACAAAATAAATTAATATTCTTTCATGACTATATCATGGCTAAAAAAAAGCTATGACCGATCTTAAGTTATTAACTTCACAGTTTGAACGCCGAATTCACGAAAAATTTAGAATGTCTTATAAAATGCTTTATGCTGAATAATTGACAATCTAAACCGTTGATCGTAAAGATTTGAAACTTTGAAGTTATCTATGTTCTTTGTATGACGTAGGCTTAAGCAAGGATTTTTCGAAATTCCAACCCCTAAGAGGGTGAAAAAGAGTGCCCTCTTTTTCACCCTCTTAGGGGTTGGAATTTTGAAGTTTGTATGGGACAAGGAAAATTTCTTGGTCCAATCTACATCAAATTTTGCATGAACATTCCTTGACAGTATTCATGGAAGATGAGTTAAGTATTATTTAAATAAATAAATAATAATCATTGTATTTGCAAACAAAGGTGTTTTTACATAGATGTCGTCATTACCCAAGTAGCAAAATTCTCTTATAGCATTTGACTTATAAGATTACATGTCTTATAGAAATCTAGTAGACGCATTAACTTAGGCCACTGATCCTGCCAAAGCATCTTCTAAGATGATTTGCACTACAAGTAATTTCAACCCTATCATTTAGTTTTATAAATGTTAATAGGATTATTTTACACGACTCTTACTAGAGCGGTCAGTCAAGTTCAGTCTTATAAGTGCAAGTTATAAAAGTTATTAGCAAAGTGTGACTTTTGATCCGATAATCGCATTTAGTAAGATCGTTTTATCTTGTTAACGTCTTGTTTCATTCTTCTATAAGACATGCACTTCCTATAAATGCCACAAATATAGCTGCTAGAGGTAAAGATATTATAGAACAAATTTATCTTAGTCGTGACCCTTAACGGATTTTTAGCACCAAGCTAGCATAGACTCTGATTTTTATAAGTAAAACTCTACTTAAATGTGGTCTACATTTGCTATTATTAGAGTAATCGGCCATCTTGTGATTTAATAGTGAAAGCTGGATTTATATAAATATGGATTTAAATAAGTGGAAACGATTTAAGCGTAGTGGCGGTTATCGAAGAAGAGTTTCGAAAAAGTACTTTGAAATGAAGTCGATATCGGACTTCGGGTCAAGCGGATCAAAAGAAAAGTTCTTAAATAAAAAAGAGCCTGGTGAAGTTTGTGATGGTTCCGTACACGGTAAAATGGAAATAGACTTAGACAACTGTGAGGATAATTTTAGAGAGAGTTGTAATGATCAAGAAGATACGGAAAATGATAGCAAAGGCATTAATAGTGAATTTAATGATGGTGATCATACTGAGTTTGATAAAAATTATGAATTACAGGTGGATATAAAACAGTGGGCTATTAGGAATAATATATCACATTCAGCTTTAAATGAACTTTCAGCGATTTTAAATAAAATATGCTTTACCTAAGGATGCCCGCACTATCTTTAAAACTAACAATAAAACAATAGACGTTACTACTGCGGGCACAGGACATTATTGGCATAACTGTTTAATAGATCAGTTAAGAAAGATTTTAGCAATTGTAGATCAAATTCCAAATGTTATTTCACTTAATATAAATATCGACAGTCTACCGATATACAACAGTTCGAGACAACTATTCTAGCCAATATTATGTAGTATTTTCGAAATACCAAAGTTATCACCTCTGATAATAATTGGTAAGTAGACTTGTAAAAACAGAAACACACAACTTACTTTTCTAACTTTATTACCTGTATGCTGTATGTTTAAGGTATTTATGCGGGGACCAGTAAACCATCAAATTTAAGTGCTTACCATGATCCCATGGTAACCGAACTAAAATAAATTGAAAACGGGCTGGTAGTCAAATGTTAGCTAGTCTGTATTGAGTTTCATCATCATCATAATCATTTCAGCCGAAAGACGTCCACTGCTGGACATTGAGTATTGAGTTTAACTCTGAATTATTTTTCATACCTTTACTACATACTTTGTGATGCAGAATATAATATGTAATATCTTAAAAAGCAGCAAAGAAAATAAACAATATTCGAAAATTTACTTCTTTTTATTTCTCATCATTCTTCCATAAAAAAATATTGATATTAATTAAATGTATTTAAACAATTTTTCATTTATTAAAATAATCAACATAATATTTAAACTCGTAAATGACAAAACAATGAATAGGAACATGTTTAGGCTTTCTAGAAAATTAACATACATTTCCATTAATCTTATTTATTTTAACAATTCTCTTTTAGTAATCAATACTTAAACAATTACAAAATAAAAGTCTCGGCATAACTTTAAGGAATTACCAACGAATAATAATTTAGAATCTTCATAATATTTTAAGGACAGCTGTAATACTGTATACTATGTCACAGTCAAAACTTATTGTCAGTCAGAACTACTTTTGATTGCAAAAATCAGTCAATATACAACTTACAAGATTTGCACATTACTGTATGGTTTAATCCACATTACCCACAGAACCCTAAAACTTAAATATGGTGGCGTAGGTATGTCATGTAAGCGTCTTAACTTTGACTAAAAAGTCATTTAAAGGTTCTGATAAATGCAATGTAATGGCGCGTCTTTCGACCCTATGTCGGATATGTATTTATTAATTTATTACTGAATTAACAAATAATGAAAATGTTACATTTTGAAGGCGTATGAAGATATGTTTATTATCGTCTAACACTTCATCAATAAAATTATTTTCGCAAGTTAAATAGGCACTCTTTACAAAACAGGTACACGGCAAATGTTATTATGACAAACATTATTATAATTTGACTTTACTTTTACTTTTGGAAAATAAAAGAGGATGCAGTGTCACGCAGCAGCACAGTACAATGAATTAACGAAAAAAGAACGAATGATCGACTGAATGAATCTACTAATGGTATTACGCTGATCACTGTAGGATCAATTACTCTAGTAGCGGCACGCGCCAGATCATAAGAGGATCAATTGCTCTTTTTAGATGCATTTACCGGATTTTTATAGGACAAATATATTTTGTTAAAGCACTTAATAAGGTAATTATAAAATCAAATAGCACTTTACCGGATCATAATAAAGCGACTACAAGGCGAAATAGTCCTATAAACTGCGCCCAAATGCGGCTCTATAAGCGTTTACAGGATTTCTATAGGATTAAAAAATACGTGCTCCTAGGATAATTACAGGGCCACATTTTGCTACTTGGGTAGGTGAAAACAAAGTTCTCAATATTCTGCCGACGTCACTGCGTTGCCCATGCAAATCAACAAAATTCAAAATGAAATATATAATTTTACCTTTATTTTTCAATATTTTCATGAAATGTCTAATGAAATTTAAGACATCGCTAAATGACAAATGACAATATTATTAAATGTCAAAATTATACATACATTTTATGGAAATTCATCATCTAAAGTGATTAAATAAATGTTAAAAATTATTTTGGGGGTGATTTGCTTCAAAGTTGATATCTATACTCCATAATAAAATTTCGATTCAAATTACATTTTATTTTGACACATTTTTGAAAACTTAACTAAAAAAAAAACAATTGTAAATCCTATTATAACCATTGTCAACTTTTACGCGGACAAAGTTGCAGGCAAAAGCTAGTGTTAGAATAACGTGTCTAGTTAGTAATAGTAAATAAATATCTATCGATCTATATAAAAGTGGATACTAAGCTAGACTTATCTCAGGTCGTAAAGTGGTCATAGATATAAATAGATAAAGTAAGTAATTATGTTAATATCACCTAACTGACCTTGACAAAGTGATAATGTCCATAATCCGATTAATACTGACACCACCACCACCAGGCCTGTTGGTGTAGTGGCCCTGACTGCTATACCGGAGGTCGTGGTTTTGATTCCCACCCAGGACAAACGTATGTGTGATAAGCTTAATCATTCGTCCTGTATATGGGTGTAATTTTTCCATAATATGTATGTATTTAGAAATATACAAGTTTATCAGTGGTCTAGTACACATAACACAAGCCCTGCTTAGCTTGGGACTAGACAACGTTGTGTAACAGTTGTGGATAATGGAAAATATTATTATACGCTAAAAAATAAAGTTTAAAAACTAACACCCGACTACTTAAAAACACGCTCTAAAAAGTACGAAACAAGAAAACAAGAAAGCCGTGGTCGTATACCACTTTTTTTAATTTATTATTCTTATGGCATACGACCACGGCTTTCTTGTTTTCTTGTTTCGTACTTTTTAGAGCGTGTTTTTAAGTAGTCGGGTGTTAGTTTTTAAAGTTTATTTTTTAGCGTATAATAATATTTTCCATTATCCACAACTGTTACACAACGTTGTCTAGTCCCAAGCTAAGCAGGGCTTGCAAAATATGTTAAATAAAAATAAAGTTCAAAAACTAACACCCGACTACTTAAAAACACGCTCTAAAAAGTACGAAACAAGAAAACAAGAAAGCCGTGGTCGTATACCACTTTTTTTAATTTATTATTCTTATGGCATACGACCACGGCTTTCTTGTTTTCTTGTTTCGTACTTTTTAGAGCGTGTTTTTAAGTAGTCGGGTGTTAGTTTTTAAACTTTATTTTTATTTAACATATTTTGGAGTTCTAAATAGGTTAATCTTGGGTTCATTGATTTCTCAGCCCATGAATACAGGTAAAGTCACAAGCAAATGCTAGTAATATATATATATTCAAAATGTACAAGTAAAGCGCTTTCAAATGATACCAAACACGGCATATTTATCTTAACTTTATTTTTTTACTTCGTATGTTTTGTCCGCTAGAGGGCGCCACATTAGATTTTGTGAAATCCCATATAGCCTATAACCAGCGGACAATTAAGACGCTTCTAATGATATGTCATTTGTCGAATTCTGATAAGTAGTTTAGAAGTTACGAGGGAACAGATGAACATCCATACCCACATACATACATACATACATACATACATACATACAGGTCAAAATCATAACCCTCCTTAGTCGGGTAAAAAAAAGAAATAAATTGTCTAATTCAGTCAAGCCTATCAACCGATCACGCAAAGCCAAAAAAAATCGACTAATCGACTCTTTCGCGTGTAAATAAAGATTAAAAATCACTTCGGTTGCTCCGCAACGATCCCCTTCAAAAGCTTCGAGATGAAAAGGGGAGCTGTACACAAGATGAAATCTTGTACGGTAAGCGGCACATCGGATTCAACAAACTGTCAAAATTCTGCAAACGATTTTCAACTCTTAACCATAATATAACAAGGATCAAAATGTATTGGAGAAATCTGACAGATTTCTACAGTCTGATGTGCTGCTGACTGTACAACCATTTTGGGCGCGGTCGATACTGTACTACCAAAGCGATAATTTTAATAGGAAATTGATGCGTTTAACTTTTGTTAACCAGTTTATATAACTTATATTACCTTAACTTTTAACTAACTTGAGCTAAGTTTCTTGTTTTGGTGGGAAATCGTCTAATCTTTCTAGATCAGGGTGAAGCGTGAGGCAGTGTCAATTTTTTAATGAATGAAACCCAACTGTGTAGGTCCCCGTAGGGACCCTCCAGAAGGGTCGACGCCAATTAGGGCCAAGGTTAGTTTGCGTCTGAAAGGAAGGTTCTGGTCCTGGTATGTATGGCGATGTAGGAACGGGTTAGGTTGTTTAGTCAGTAAGACTCTGACATTTGTTTTCCGCTCCGCCCAAGATCGAGACTCGGCATTGTATGATTTTGACCTACAATAAAAAAAAAAACCTGTGTAGGTCCCTTCAATCAGTGCCACAGTACGGCCGTTGGATCTTAGCGAGTCTGAAGCTCAGCGAATTTTAGCGCTTGAAAACTCGTACAAAAATAAAGGTTTTAAAAAAAATATGCCAATAACAGATTTTAACAGCAATAACAACTGCAAATTGCATTTATTTGCTTTCAGACAAGCCAAGATCTGAAGAGAAGGAATGGGGAAAGGAGAGATAGGGTTGATGCGAAAGCGGAACACCGGGGCCTTGGAACTAAGGCAAGAAGGAACGGTGGGTCCTTTAGTCAGTAGAAGTCTGATACTGTCTCCTGCTCCGTACAAGGGCGGGCGTCGTCATTCGATGAGTTTTCCCACCACAAAAAAAAACCTGCTTCTGGGTCAGGACCAAATTTTTGACGTAATCGCACAACAGAAATCACAAAAAAATGTGTCACACTGGAAAATAAATGAAGCTCAATAATTCTATTGTGCTACAATAATTTTCCAGTATGACACATTTCTTTTCCAGTGTGACACATTTCGTCACGTCAAAAATTTGGTCCTGACCCTTCTATGAACTTCTTTTATCTGTTGCAGTCTAGAGATGAATAAGGAGTATGGATAGTTTTGTTAAAGTTATAAAAAAAAAACAATGGAAAAAGGTATATTAATTACTTAAAGCCTGCTGAAAGAAAGAAATATATTTTGGTGCGCAGAAGTGTGAGACGATCACAATCATGAATCAACGCTGCACAATTTTGGGATACCACAATTGCGTTCAACATGTCGGCTTTTGAAGCAGCGATAATTAACGCATTTAATTAGGTTCTATTATCCTGCGTCCGTCAAGTCCGTATCTCTTGTTATCGGCATACAGCTGCGGGCGGCACCGAATGATGAGCGAGTCAACTGTTCTAAGGGAACTAATTATAGACTATTATAAACTAGCTTTCCGTGGCTTTCTGGGCTAACATTGGTTAGGACCTCACACTGTTTATGTCGAGCGGTGCAATTCTTAAAGAAAACATCACTTGCATCACTGCTTACCATCAGGTGGGATCGTAGACAAGCACTAGTTTATTGTTAAAAAAAAAGACAGCCGTGAACACAGCGCGGACCCAGCGACGAAATCCAAATACATACATCTCGTAGAGACTCTGCAAAAGGGTTGAGGCCTACTAGGGCCCAGGCTCTCTTTCTGAAAGGAAGGCTTGGCCCCAGTGCGAAAGGCAAAGTAGGAACAGGGTGAAGTGTTTAGTCAGTAAAAGTCTGACACTGTTTCCCGCTCCGCCCAAGAGTGGGATTCGTCAGTGGATGATTTTTGCCCAACATAACAAAAAAATACGTACCTACATTCAAATCTCATACAAATCCAATGTACGACGCGTCCCAAATGAGAATTTTGTTTTTTTGCGTACTGTAAACGAAAAAGTTTAATCAGAATCCAGTTCTTCGATTTTACTCATCATGACTTCTTCAATTTTGCCAAAATTACTAAGATTTGACAGAACGACGTCACGTCCCAATATGGTTATCGATCCTATTCTGATTTGGAACACATAGTACCTACCTACTAATTTGGATCTCGTAGTCGTCGCTAGGCCAGCGCTGCGCTCAGGGCTGTTTTCTTAAAGAATAAGAGCGGTGGTCCTCATAACTGAATGTAAATCGTCGATCCAGCTCGGTCGTCCACTCCATGCAGGAAGTGTGGCATTGTCATGCGAATGTTATGCAACCCACCACGTGCACTATTCATATTAATACTTTACTCGCCATTGTTTCGTTCTGACGTCGATATAGCGAATAGTTAATAAACTCGCTTAACTCGCTACATCTGACCGTTGACCTCATCCGCAAACATGTGGATTGTTCAAACTAAGTATGCGGCAAATAACTTGAACCCTTTGTTAAGATTACGTTCAGTCTTCCGCTTGGATTGAGATCCGAAAATCTTTTATAGTACGCGAAAAATAAGTAGAAACAAAAACGGCGAAGAATAAATGTTACCTATAGGTATTTAAAGTTCCTCACTCGCCTATCGTCAACGTCGTGCATAGTTTAAAAGCTTGCTTCATTTAACGCAATCCAGAGTGATGTTTGATGCAAAAGTAATGCGAAAAAAGAGAGATAACACCTGAAAACTGTGTTGGCATTCGGGAATTCTACGATTTACTTGAATGTTTCACAAAACTTGTTCCAGTAAATACGTATTTTTATTAAACCTTTAAGGATTTTGGAAAAAAAAAAACATAATTTAGAATCTCTATTAAATGCGCAAGGTTTCTATAGAAGTACTTTTTTTGTATTGGAGTACATTATGGAGAGTCAAAGTTCACGTAAAATAGTAGGTTTTCAGAGGTCTTTACTGGATTACTCTTACACAAATTTATGTTTTGATTTCTATAGAAGATAATATCCACAAGATATCCGAGTATCTTAAATATCTGAAGAAAGATGTGTATAACATCATAATCACGTAAGAGCGATTATATGAAAATGTACCTCGGGTTGGCCGCTCTTAAGTTTACCATTTTTGTTCAACAAGTATGCCGCATATCTTTTATTCCGATAACTCATTATAAAACTTAAAAGACTCTGATGATACCGTTCCAGAGTGTCACAAACACAGTAGGGTATACGCAATCATGCGTCAGCAAACTGTCTTAACCAATCATTCGAATGGATTACTTAATGCGGTGTCAGGCTTTATCCATAAAAACACTGGCCTAATGGAAGGAAATAGCGTAATAAACGGGAATGTAATCACAATTTCCCTCGTCACGGATAAACAGAGGGTCGCATATGTTCACTCGTTCCCTTCATTCTGTTCATTCATCGTCAGCGTAATCTGGGCGAGCTTACCCCGGGCACGAATCCCTCCGATTGATGGCGGATTTACCCGATTCATTGTATAAAAAATACCAGTGTCATGTAAGGGTGGGCCCCGTGATGAAATAATTGTGGTTATCAGTTAATTGCTACTTATTAATCATGATACATCTTACTAATATCTATTATAAATGCGAAAGTTACGATGTTTGGATGTATGGATGTTTGTTACTCAATCACGCCAAAACGGCTGGACGGATCTGGATGAAATTTGGCACAGGCATAGGATACACTCTGGAATAGGACATGGCTACTTTTTATCCTGGAAACCCCAACCCCAATACCACGTGGGCGAAGCCGCGGGCAAAAGCTAGTATAACATATGGCTTAATCGACGTATCTGCTAGGTATTGTAGAACAGATATCCGAATAGCATCAACCTTATAGTGTTCCCACTGCTTGGACTCAAGCCTCCTCTCTAGGAAAGACAAAGGACCGTAATCCACCACGCGGGCCCAAATTGTGTTGGTGGATGTCACATGTCTTCGAGTTTTTGGTTCTAGGACATGCCAGTTTCCTCACAATGTTTTGCAAATAGTGAACCATTTTGAAAGCAGCGGTGGTGAAATTTACACAAACTAATGCGCGTTACCACTTGGCCACCACTGCCCTAATTAAAAAAATAAAATAAAAATATAATTAATAGGCTCGCGTTTGACCAAAATCTCATAGCCTAATAGTAAGAAAATAAAAGAAAAATTTATCATACAACTTGCAAGTAACTCGTAAAGCAAAAACTGTCCACTACAGAGTTCAGTTGTGGAAAATTCAAAAGTCGCATCACATCGCAGTAGCACCAGTCCAAGTTATCAGAATTACTCCAACTGACTAAGTATAATTGAAAAACTAGGGATTCATTCTATGCAGGAATGTCTCTAGCCTATCCAGTCTCGAATTCCATGCACATTTAAGTTGAACCTAACCCCATTTGTAAGTAATTAGATCTCGTTCAACCACTACCGCCATAACTAGGTATTAACGTTATAATTAGTTAATTGAACAACATGTCACTCTGAAGCATATACGGTAAGTAAGACAACAGTAAAGGCTGTATTATTGAACAATTACCAAGGTAAAGAAAAGGAGGTTAACGAGAAACCACGGAAACTATTTGTAAATGAACGTCATACTTCCCAAAATGAGTTTACAACTTAATTACAAGCTATAAGGCATCGATATACAGTGATATACAAGGTGTCATTGAAATGTTAACGCAAACGAATACCATAGACCCAGTACATGATTCTGGACACCCTAGTGGTGGCTTATTTTTAGAAAAAAAAGTTAAAACAATTTTTTTACTAAAAAGAAAGTAATAAAAAAATCATCAAGGCAAATAAAGTCGTTATTCTAATCAAAACCGATGACATTATTAGCTTAGAATGTAATTCACTCATTTTTTGCGAAAAAAATTAGTGTTAAAATGACGTTTTCATACAGTTTAATTTGAAAAACGTAAAAAATTCATTAAAAAAAAAAAGAAAAACCGACAAAAAATTCCACCACTAGGGGGTCTAGAATCATGTATTAGACCTATGGTATTCGTTTGCGTTAACATGTCAATGACATCCTGTATACGAGTATGTACTACGCACTAGATAAGGTGTGCCGTACAGTGACGTTACTCCACTTAAGTCATCTGCATGCCATACACTTTTACATTGATGACATTATTGCAGTTTTGACGAATCAGCGCTGTAAGTTAAAAGTTTTGTTAGACGACAATGCCAATGGTGCGCTGCAGCGGACTTTTGTGTTAACTTTCAGTATTTTGATAAATAGTTTCTATGAACGTGCTTGTCTATTGCCAGGATATAAATCGATGCTATAAGGTAAATCGACTAAGAACTCTTACAAAAGGATAAAGAAACAAACATATTAATAATAAACAAGACTTGTTTATTATTTAGTAGGTACGTTCTCAGGAAAACCGCGGATAGTATGTAATTCGCTATACTTAGGTATTACTACAAATACCTATTTGTCTGTTTCATAGAGATCTGGATGGCATATGTTTGTACTTAGCAAGCCAACCATGTTACAAAACAAACGTTGAAAACGACTACATCAATATTTATTTTCCTATATCTATAAATTTAACATTTAAGGTATTATTCGTGGGAAATATTGAGGGTCAAAATTTCAGGAATCAGCAGTTCAAGCACCTTTAATTTTTAGTAGGTGCAAGAAAGTTGTTTGCACTCTTCGTGCTTGCGCTTTGGCTTTCAAAACGACAAAAAAAAGTCTTGCAAACGGCTTTGCCTGAAGTCAATGATAATATATACGATAGCATCATGGATTAATATTTTTTTTTAATTATAAACCTTAACATAAAAGAATCACATTTCTATTTTTATGGCAAGTATACCTACATCTCCCTGATACACAAACGATAAAAAAACTCCTGTAACTATAGGAACAGAAACACGTAAAACAAGTATAGATAAAACGGATAGATATTATACAATGGCAAATTGTGTAAGGATAAAGTACGGAGCGCAATTACGTGGCAGCACATTAATCTGCATGTGGCACAAAACAGAACGGAATGCGAATATCTAACGCCCCAGTAATAAGATACTGTGAACACTTGCCTCTTATCTCTCCATCGATTGGTCGCTCAATGCCAGACATTTGAAGTTTAAACAACAATGTGACAAGCCTAGAACCTCTCATCTGTAAGTACAAAATGTAATATTGTAGCTGAAGTAAATACCGTTGAAGTATCGGTGAAGTAGGTACCTAAAGTATGAACGCATCAAGAAAATAAATCTGAAATCATTCAGTCACCTCTGTGGAGCCGTCCTGTCTTACCGCAAAACCACAAATGTTTTAGCTAAGGTATTTTTAAAAATAATAATCTCGAAGCACGTTGCAGAAAACGTGTATTTTCTACAGTAGTCAACTCACAAAAAAGTTTATATTTAAAACCAAACATCAACGAAAGTAGAAACAAACGAAGTTTCCGACCATGAAACAACTGTCGATGCGACCCCAAGCTATCCTTATCCGCATGACAAATAAGGTAGAGTAGGTGCGGCAACTCTGAGTCAACGTCCTCACGCCAATATACAGAAATGTTTTTGAGTTATTTTACCGAAGCCGATAAATCACCATGTGCGCCTTGAAAATCCTCCACTTCAAAATAGAATATGCAGAAATTTCCCTAAGAATAGCTGAGACCAGCTAGTTCAATAGCATGATCAAAATAGACCAAACGGCAGTCTGACGCAGAAGCTAACACCGTCATTGATGCATGCGAATCCTGTTCCTAAAATAGGACGAATGGCGAAAGCAAGCGGTCCGTCGACGACGCGCTAAGTAAGGACTGCTAAGTGAGATAATAGAAATGGGGAAGCACGCAGACCTCATATGTATAGACAAAGGCTTGTTATTCGAGTGCCAGGACATGGCAGGCGCCGTCAGAGATAGACGAGCACCCGGCGACCTTGCGCGTGCGTCGGCGGCGCGTCGTCGCGGTGCGTAAGAGGAATAGTCGAACGACATGCGATACAAGGAATACTAAGATACGCGGCATGCAGGCGCGCCCGTCGGCGCCGGGCCCGCGCCAGCCTCCATACTAACATGTTAAACATGTCATTGTGTGCCAAAAGAATACAAACTGCCGCTTTTAAAAAGTAAACAAATATCTAATTAAGTGTTCATGCATTACGCATGCAGGATCTTCCGCACACGGTCGAGATAAGCCAGCTTTTAGCTTAGGAACTTTCAAAGTCCAGAGACTCTTTAAAAGATTTTGCATCACAGTTGATAAAACAACGATATACTTAAGACGCGAACCATAAGCTAAGATTACAATTCTGATACAAATCCGCTCCGTAAACAATAAACCCTAATCGATTTCGTATCAAAAGCTAACAAGGGGTAAGAAGCCAAATGGGTCTGGTAATAAGGTGTAGACTGGGGTAGCACGGTGGAGGCTGCAATCTCAGATAGAGGCGAGACACCTGCAAGTGCTTAAATCCTGAGACGCAGGATTATTTTTAACCCCAAGCTTCTTCAGAAGGGTCCTTAGTAAATACTGCTGACAAGATACACCGACTAGATTATAAACACAATCTAGGTATGGATCTAACGTAGCCAGCCGCCTGCGGACACAGTTTTATTTTAGAAAGTTATCGCGAATTTATTGTCTCCTATACCGTAATGTTCTTGGTAAAGAATAAAGCGTTCGACGAAGCGCACAATAGATAATCAAACTGCACATAAAGAATAACAGGTGTCGAGGTGCGAACAATTACCAATTTATTTTTGCAAACCGATAAGTAACTAGTTATACTGGGATTTTACAAATGCTAACATAATTATACATAGACAATATTGTGTAAGATTCTGATTGGCGTGACGAATCTGTGAATAATATATTTTGCAAGAATATCGAAATATATGTACCTATTTTCAATCCTGACGATGTTGAAGAGATATGTATTCATGAAGTGTAGTGGGAAATTGCTGCTCTAACAATAATAAAATTCACAATAAACATTCATTAACATCGCTCTTCGAAAAGCCAAGGAACCAACAAACCACAAAGAGGGCCTTTCAATCATAATGAATACCAACAAGACAGCAATCATAATATTATATTTAGAACACGAAAATGATGACAAACACTCCAAACATTTTAAAGGTTTTGTTTAAACACTTGGTTATGAAACAAAACATAGTAAAGGGTGCGACGACAAAGGAATAAAAACCTTATTGTGCAAAGTTTCTCAACTGCTTATCATTACAAAAATAATATTATTATCAAACAAAATTACTGCTCTCACGAACAAAAGAAAATGGTACAGTAATTAAAAGCAAGAAATTATTTTCGTTCAGTGGATAGTTTTCTTGCAAGCAGCTGGGCATTGGCTGAGTCAACACGATTCTACAGCCAGCGGAGAAATGCTTGAAGATTTATCCTCGGTTCGTGAGAGTGCGACTTGCAGACTCTCTCTTGTCTGCCGCGTGAAAACTTAATGTTGATAAGTACTAAAACTTGCTCGTGTCTTGAAACTGAGCACGTTAAGAAGGAGTGTTACGAACTAACATGCTCTTCACTGAGTACTACTCCTTTAATAAATCATCTTTATTAACGTTAGCAAATAAACGTCAAACGCCTATTCACCAGTTTCTATCTTTTCTAACCTAATGCCTAAATATAGATAGGTTATCTGGGCCAATTATAACAAGGGAGTAAATTTCAACAAGGGTGGTTAAAAATAGGGAGTCCATTCAGGCATGTGCACCGCGAAATTAGCTCGTAGGAAAACAATGAGTTTGGGTACTCAGCCTCAGGCAAATGCAAATCAGTATCCCGGAAATGAAAACTGGGGTTTTGTTCGTCGAAAGCTAACTGGGAGAACAGACGCGACGGATTACGTAACCACGTCGGTATTCACGCTAATGAGCTCGGAAGTCTCTATCAACTAACCACTGGACAATTAGTGATGCCATGTGGACATACCACGCTAACCGTGCCGCTGTAGGAGTTGTATTCGGCACACTAATCACTGCATGCACACTAAATCATAACACAGAGTTAAGTGTCAAGAGGGTATGGAAAATATTAAGTGTTTCTAATGCCTAGTCATAACTCATTGCTTTCTCCTCTGAGAGTATGCATTAAAATATTAACCCTTTCTAAACCTGAACAAGGGGACTACAGTGTCGATAATTAAGTTAAATTTATAACGTGGTGAGAAGGGGCTGTGGGTGACGCCGGGCCTGCGAGCCACTGGGGCGGCGGTAACGAGATGAGCGGTCACGCGCGACTGTCCGCCGCAGATAGCGACCTCCTCCCTTCATGATAGAGCACAACACTTCATAATGTCAACTAAAATGTGACTCGGGTACAAAAACGCTGTTTACGGCCTGGGATGTTGTTATGTCCTTGATCGCGGACCTTTCTGTATTCCTGAAATGAGTATATATGGGTAGAGTATTGAACAAACTATAAATACACGTGTATATTTCAAAATTTTCTGAAGGATAGTTAGGACGTGTGGTACTATGCTTTATGTTTTCAGTTTTCTGAACTAGAATAGCATTCAAACCTTCCTATTAAAACCCTAAGTCGCAATACCAGTGGTCTACATACAAAAACAATATGTAACTCTATGTATATACTCATGAACACAACCGTAAGACTGTGTTCATAAAATAAAATTCACTTATATCGAATAAAGACAACAAAGAACCGAAGACAAAGACGATATAATAATAAAATCAAACTTATTTGAAGTAAATATTATTTGAACCTTTAATAAAATAAAAGATAAAGAACATTTTATAACACGAAGTCTAATATCATTTGGAAGCAGAGTATCTTGTACGCTTGAACGAATCAATATCGGATATTTGAAAGAGCATTAAAACAAAGTCAAAAGTGCTGCGAAAGCGTTCTCTGCCAAACATAGAACTTTGTTTGATCTGTTTTAAGTACGAAATCATGTAGTAAACAGAAAAAGAGTTTCGTCAGAAGGGTTCACCAGCATAATTTTACGTGTGGGTTCAGAAAATAAATAAAAGGACCGTTCGTTGCAATCAGTGATATTGACACGGGGCTGTAACGTAACAGCCTTTAACTATACTTACACTGTTTTATTTTCTTTCCTATGCAACTATCACACAATAGATGTACCACAATACAGAATGGACGCTGCAATGATTTGCAAAGACGCACATTCTCGACCATGCGATAAATGATTCCATGTTAATGATGTCCTATTCAATGCTCTTGACAATGATTAAGCGCTGGATAAAACAAAGTTAAAATACGGTGAGATATGAAATATACTTGATCGATTACAAATTGATTAGATTGTCAGATTCACATAAACATTTTAGTCATGCACAAGGATTCAAAGAAATGTTTGTTATAACTAGAGACCGGATAATATGCATTTGCATATTTGCATATGCATTTGCATATTTAAGCGATTTTCAAGGCTAATAGCATATTTTTACTAATATCTAGTGATGATGCATATTATTGCTATAATTTACAGTAGGTAGGTATTTTTCGAGCGTAGCGCACTCGGCAGCCGCGCGTATTTTGTTTTGGTAGGTACTCAAAAAATGAAAGAGACAAATTCAATAATCCAGGCTTTGAACATCTGTGTCAAATTGATAACTTTATTAATGGACCGACGGAAGTTTTGCCAGAAAATATAAGCGCTAACATAGCACCCAAAATTCTGCCCAGTTACCTCAGTAGATGTGGATCGATCATTTTCGACCTATAAAAATATTTTGAATGATCGAAAACATAATCTTACCACTGAACATTTGGAACAATACTTGATTGTTAATGTTTACAAAAATATTAAATAATGTCTACTGTATCGATTAACATCCATCAATGGATAGTTTTCTATAAATGTATGCTGATTTTTTAATAAAAAATATAAAACTTAATAGTTTTTTTATTTTATCAAATAACAATAAATTAAAAATACATAATAAAGTAAAACATAAATAAGACAAGTATTTACTAACAAAATACTTAAATCTAAAGGAATAATATTTGCAAAACAAAAAAAAACTCATTTAATGTTGCATATTCTGTCAGTTTTCGTGCATATTTTAGGCATTTTTCATGCATATTTGCATGCATATTTCAAGCTTTTTATGTTGCATATTATCCGGTCTCTAGTTATAACAATTCGTTTACGTATATTGAGACCAAATGTATAATTTATTGGGGCAAGATAATTTTTATTAGACTAGAACCAATTGAACGCTTCAAAACTCCAAGACAAATCCAGCCAAGATCTTTTCCAATGCTAGATTTTATTTTATAGTCCAATCAAAAACAAACTGGCATGAAATAAACATGATACTGCTGCATCTACTAAAGTAACTGAGCGCAAACAAAGATCTTTGTATATCTTTCAGTAGTCAGCCACATTCGATTGAGAAAGTCCAGTTCTAACAAATCTTCCTGCTATATCTCTGTATGTTTGTTTATTCTAAACGCGGATAGCCAGGAATGGTTCTTGACCAAAATGTAATTCCTAACATAGCTTCACATCGAGTGACGTTGAACAGAGTTTCGCTAAGTTAAATAAATGATAGTTGATCGCACGATAGTTCCGTAGTAAAAGACCAATAAAATAACTTGTAAGCAGTACACCGAGCCAGCGTAAAATACGGCTATTCATTTGAAGAGAAGGCTTGCTAAGAATTTCATTTTCATAGAACAACTTTATCGCTGAAACTGAATGCACTTGCGAACAAAGTAATTCAGGCGTACCATTTAAGTTCTGAAGCAAACGTTGCGAATATTTTATTAACAACTTTTACTGTTTAACTCCGAGTTTGTATTTATATTACGGCTTCATTGAATAAACTTTATTTTGTACGCAAAACAAAATTGTTTTATGGCAAGTGTTAAGAATAACATTATGAACGTAAATATTGCCGATGTGGGGCGTGGTATCCGCAATAAACACGTGTAGATGCACAAAGACGTCATGAAGCCAGCTTTGTGTTTTTATTGGCTTCGGTTTGAATCCATGGAGTTGTCATGGCATAAACATAGGCGGCGCGCCGCGGGAAATATCCTTCCGCTCGCGCAAATACAATGTTTGTCGTTGAATAATAAATAAAGCATGGGGACGAGAACAAACGTATCGATTTAGAAAGTAACGAGTCCGCAGAAGTGGAATAAAATGCAAATGAAATAGCTACGTAAGTAAAAACAGCGCGTAATGTCAAAGCCATCAACGTTTTATATTCTCTTAAGTAAAGATATAAGATTCCGTTAGTATTCATATATTGACTCCAGTTAGTTTTAAAAACTTTTACACCGTGTGAAATTCCCGCAAATATTTAGCTTAAAATTAATTTATTTGCAGACAGCATTCCAAATGTCTTGCGGTTTCGGAAGGCGATGCTAAAACTCCCACGACGAAGTTTCATCAGTGAATCATTGTACATAGCTAAAGACTAAAGATGGATATCAGAAGGACACAGTTCATTATGTTTTTAGATCTATCTGATTCATAAGAGATTAGTTACCTACTAGTCAATAACCTTGCTTTTTTTTAAACTTACCAGAACTATAGCCCTACATTCTTATCGATAAAAAAGTACCTACCAATAGACTCTCAGAACAAATTATGTCAAGAAAGAAAGCTAAAGAAGGAAACACAATCAACGTAGTGCGTAGTTTGACCTACTAATTTGTGCTAACAGTTTCCTTAGCAGGTTTTACCAAGTTTGTTATCAATCCGAACATGATTACCGGAGATTATGAGTTTGAGTCAGAGCCGGCCGTGGCCGGAACGAATTCGCACGCGGCGCATGACTGATCGAGCCTTGATTTATAAATACAAGAGACTCGTGCTTGCCTGACTGATGACTGATACGTACTTAGATGGTTTTCATATTTCTTTTGAATCTCTCTTCTCTTAGAGATCGCAGATTCACAACTTCTTTAAATTTAGCTACGCTATGCTATAATCTGCCTTTGAGTAGTTGAGTCTTCGAATCTAAACTCATTTAATTCAGACGAATTTAAATTGTAAATTATTTATTACACATAGGCCAACATGAGCACTTAGGTAACAGGTAAGAAGCTAGCTCACGGTTCCAAATAGTCGTTACCTATGTAGAAGAACCGGTAAGAAACCCCATGATTACTCCTTAAAAAATCAAATTGCGAAGTACCGTATGCTCCATCAATAAAGAAATACAAAAGCTACTTCTCTGTTCCTAAATAAAATACTGAGGAACATAATAATTACAGGCTTTACGAACAAAATGACTGTCCCTCGCTTCCTCATCTCATCTTTCATCAAAATCTAAACCAATTTACACGTTGTAATCTCCGGTAGTCTTCCTATTTCCAGTCTCCACTAATTGCTGACATCGTTAACATAATTATGCTATCAACATGAAAATGAGAGTTTTCATTTAAAGGCTCGGTGACCTTTCATAAACGAGGTTCAATGTGGCGACATTTTGGTCAGGCCTTGCCGCAGGGCGCGACTGTAGGGCTGGCCACGTTTTAAAAGCTTTGAAAATGATCAGCAGAAGTCATCGCAACTCAAGTGGATTCTGGACTTACTCGAGCTGCGAAAACGTTAAACCTTTCTCCAATGTCTTCAAGTCAGCAGGTGGCACAGAAAGGAAGATAAAAAGTAATGTGAATGTAGGTACTGAGCTCCTTATCACTTCATACAAAGACCTAACTCAGAGAAATGGGTTACTACGGTACCACGCGCGATAAGCCAGGCCAGATATTAAATGCAATGCGCACACGATTAAACCTAATACGGCGTTGTATTGTTGCTTGCGACTTCTAAAACTTCCCCTAGCTTATGAAATTTCTAGTGGGACAAATCACGAACTATGTTCATTAATTTATTATATTTTACCCGGAAACTCCTGGTTTTCGGGCTCAGAAGGAGGGTCAGCCCTAGATAGGGTGGTTAAGTTCGCGTACGTTCGACCAGCTGAGTCACGCCCGGTCACCTCGTAATCTGACGTAATGTTAATATATTGATCTCTCCGCCGACCGCCTCCACTGCAAGAGAATACCCATTCATGTGGATTATACTGGAAGACCATTGTTCACTCAGCTATGTTGGTAAAAGGCACCAAATATGTACATAAAAAAAGCACTAGGTAATCCGGATATAAATATCTATGAGCCATACACGACACACATAGCTAGCTTATACTAACCAGGCAGTTACGCAACGAACATTATTTAATACCTAATATTTATTACGCTTCAAATACATAATTAGGAACATGACTATTAGGAAAGAGAAAGGCGTTTTGCTGTGTACTAAGTTGGTAATAAGAAATCGATATAAACGATAACTTCAAGATCGTTCGACCAACGAGCATACGACACCAAAAATTTACGATGACATCAAAATATATATAAGGTACCTCCTACAACTTTACTGTGACCACCAACTAAGGAATTCTACAACCTAAATGTATCATATTTCAACGAAACCGCACGCCGCTACGTTTGTTTTATCTCAGGGTTCGGAGGTCATCACAAGATGCGGCAAAAAAACTTTGAATGGGCAAGTGCTAATGCGATGGGTTTAATGAATGGGCTTCGGTCACACTCGAAAGCAGAGCTGCATAGTGCTAATGAAACTCATTCTACCAAAAAACATAAAAAGGGACACACATGTGGTGTCCAAATATTTTTTCTTGCAAATTCTCCGTAAAACTTTTGCGCAAAAACCAAAAGCGGCCGTCTCGTTCAAACGAATCCATTAAAATGCTCGTACCCGCGAAGCTCTCCCGACTCCTCGAGTGCCTCTTCACTTCTGGGAATGCAACTACCTGCTTTTTATAGCGAGATAAGGGCTTCACAAATATGCCCAACCCGACCCTATTTGATTATCGATCAGTGATCCGTTAGCAGCAATAGGATTGAACGACCTTTTGAAATCGATAGGATTATACTGTATGGAAGTGACCCAGAATCCCATTGGAATGATGCACAGATATAAATGTATATTCATAGCCATGTGGTGCTATGCAAGCGACTTTAGATGGTATTTATATAGGCCAAATCATAATCATGGAGTGCATGATTGCATACATTTATCCAATACTTTAGATATGACACAACTTGTAGTTGTAGCGAGTCTTTGTGATTTCCTTCTTTAGCTTAAGAGCAATTGAATGACATGACAAAATAATTATGCAAGTATGTGGTTATGAAGACAACCGTTAAGCTGTCAGTGCACAAAACCGTGCTGTTACAAAAGACATTGTGGATAGCGTCACAAATGTGTGACATGAACATGGTAACAGTGAGGCTGAAAGCACAAAGGACAAAGGTACAGTCGCCGGAGAAATTGTCGCGACTGATTTGATTGTCCGCGTCGACGCGCACTTTGTCGGCGCCGAGCCTCGTAATGTACACGATACAAGTCAACGCGAGCCGCGAGCTTCACAAAACAACAAACGGACAACGTCTTTATAATCTTCACCACCGTAACTGATACGACACAGAACAACTCACCTCTTAAATTATGGAATGAGATCGCCTTACAATAATACCATGGCAACATTATGTCAATTAGAATCTTTAACAAATATGCGAGTTATCTATTTACTTCATCAATGTCATCAGTATCAGCTTCAACCTTGAATACTCACAGATTATCAGCCAAAATCCAATCCATTTTATCTAGAAACGTACCTGCAACAAAGAACACAACAACTTTCAATATCACACTAGCATTCAATAAAATAACAACATTTATATTGTGAGCAACACAAAAGGGTGCGCTGACTGCCGGCACAATAAAAGGCCTCAATAAACAGCCTTTACTGGTATGACAGTAAGCCTTAAGTTATAACACATAAGCGTCACGGGGTGGCGAGTGGCGACTAGATCAGATGACAGATGAGAGGTATTTCAATGCTTTATTGCGTCGGAGTTTTTGTGGAGAAACGTGACTTCCGAGGGGCATTGACCCCGCTACTGACTCCTGTAGGATGTCGAGATAACTTGCAACCGTGATATAGCTCCTGATGCATATCTAATAATTGTAACCGCCTTTTAGAGACTTTTTGTTAATCAGTTACCCTACATGGTTACTAATGACAGAATTGAAGCGGTTCCAAAAATGGACATTCATTTCTGAGAATATAACTGGTTTTCGAGCACGCAGGGCCCTATTTCTCAGATGTGAATGAAAGTAATAAAATAATAAATTCCTTAAAAAACAAACGTAAACATATGCTTCGGTAACATGCAGTTGTTACGCCTGTAAATAATCATCGTGTCGTTAAATTTGCATACAGCAATAAGTCTGGGAGGATACGAGTGAATCCGAGTCGCCTCGTAAAACGAGACCACAACCGCTTTCCGCAAAACTCATAAGGCATAATGACTGTACAGTACTCATAAATAAAATTGAAACATATCCCGGTATGTTTTCGGCGACATGTGTTGCCCGAAATGGTGTCCACACTGTGTAGTAGTGACCAGTTACCTTGTTGTTCGCGCAAACAAGAATATTGAAGTTTCCGGCACGTCTGGGTGGCAGAAGTCGTTCTAAGAACCAACTAAGTATTCGTATAAAAAAGTTTATCATGAGCCGAGACGGTCCTTCGGTTTTCTAGTGACCTTATACAAACTGTACAGACCAAAGACTTGAGTTAATCTTCCTGATACGTTCCTCGTACTTTCTTTGCCATACAATTAAGTAGGTAGCTCTCAGTAGAGCCATAACAGTAAGAAAGTTTTAGAACATTTAACAATTGATGTCGGGGAAGGCAATCGAAGCTGAACACATAAACAAGAGCTAAAACTACCGGCTCGCTGACGGACCTCATTAACGAACTGCTGATGGACTTATTATCTGCTCTAATAATAAACCCACTTTAGAGTGTATACCGCTATCCAAAGCAAATGTCTTCTCTTTCATCAATGATAACATGGGGTATATAGGAATACGGAATACTGCTTCTGACACTGATCTTTTACTTACGAAGTTTATGTCCCGAAGTTATTACTTTATTAGCAATAGCAAAGAAGTCATCATCATTTCTGCTGAAAGACATCCACTGTTGGACACACTGTTAACAAAGAAGTACGTACGAATATTATAAGCAAATATGATACGGACTACCCGGTAAACAAGGATATTAGTGGCAAAGTTAAAAGATACTAAATTATTCAAGTGCAAAGAGGATCCATTATGGACGCTCGTGAAAAGGCATACCGCCAAACATTTGAAGTAGCTAAGTGCAGACATAAAACAAGTGCAAGAAGCACAAAGCTATATGCCTGAAGCAAGTCTCATTGATAGTATTTTCACACGCTGCAGACACAACATAGTGGCAATCCTCCCAGCAGTCGACCTGGGCGGGCTGCCGGCGGTGGCTATTTTAAATATAATTGCTGCCTCCATGCACTGCCCGCAACGTTTGTTGTCCGACCACTATGAATACAGTTCTGCAATAAACTTCCTTTTTTATAGTAACCGCACGGAGATAAACGCACGGGAGCTTACTTCGTCATTGCTATAAAAGTGTGGCACATATGTGTGTACATAGTAACTCTACTACAACTGTGTGAAACTAGGTTTTAGTTTACTGAAGGACTCGACGGCTTGACTTATTTCTTGATTCCAAGGAGTGTTTTTCCTACCCTCATCCAACTTTCTTTTCGCAAAGGTTTCTGAGATAGTAGAATATTCTCAGGTCGATTTGTTTGTTTTAGATTTATAGTCTCGATTGTTTTTTTCTGGATTTCACTCGAAGAGCAGATGCTCTTTTAAATATAAAAATAATAATATAAATTTTAACGAGATAAAATAACAATTAAATTAACATGTTTCTAAGCTTCTTGTTTGAAACTGTTAGAGGACTGTATCAAAAGTAATGACTAGATTAAACTAACGACGCTTAATCGTAAAAACATGTGTAAAGCATGTGATGTTGATGTGCTAGTATATTAGTAGGTACTCCCACAGACGGATTACACGGTGACTTCACTACAGCCGGTATCGATTGACACTGCAATTTATTCTCACCGAACACCAAAAGCAGAGCGCAAATAAACTGATTTGCGTGTAAATATTGGAGCCTGAATAGTTTGCGGTCAACTTTACAAAACTTTTTATGGTATTTCGACGTGTATTTTTATCAAATCATGCTGGATTCAATATTTATGAAAACGCAATTTATATTGAGTGTTTTACCTACCTAATATTCTGTAAAGATATTCTAACAGATACATCTTTTACATTTAACGATACTTCGAATCAAAATGTTTACATTCCTAGACTATTATAATCTTAGTTAATTTGTTCAGACCGAATGCGTGCATGTGAATGAAGCAGCACAGCTATCAAAACGCGCTTGCATTCATATAATTACTTACGATATATAACATTACTGATACACAGGACATGTGTCCCACTATTAAGACGATAAGTTAACCCGCCGGCGCCATATGCAGTAATTTATTCCCAGCTATTATTGTATAACTAAACTGTCCGTCTACTCCATGATACGAAAATAAAATCGGTACAAGAATCGTCTCTGAAATGCCTGCAATTTAAAGATGACGGGACTGGTTCTCAGAAAAAGAAATATAGCTGGAAAGAACTTTGTTTTATTGCGGAGATATATCTTGCAAGAGATATACAATGTAAGCACGAAAAATGTAGGCAAAGTGGTTGCCCTTTTCAAGAAGACAAATTTCCTGTCGATATTACGCTTACGTAAGAAACACATATACATAATGCTATATGTGTACCAATCACTTGAACGAGTAAAAAGAAAAGATTTTCGCGACTAAAATCTCTAGGGGAAAACTGCTTTCCTCTACATTAAGTTCCATCCCTGATTAAGCAAAAACAAAAACAGGAGAAAGTCTCTGGAGTGAAGAGCTCAAGCGACACAGTTTGCTACATTTCCATTTCAAGCAGTCATGTTGTTCAGCAATTACTCACAAGTTTTATTACGTAGTGTACTCCATTGCTAATTAACCTGGATAACAGTTTGCTGTTGGCTCTCGCTAGTGCATTAAATACATGAGTTTTACAGTTTCTGTTTTAGCAGTTATATTTTTGAGTTGCATTAAAGCGTATACACTGACTACGCTGACTTTGCATGACATTAAAAATTTGTCGACAGTCCGACATCTCTAGCTAGTGTTGAATAATTCATTAGTTGTAGCGTCGATTGAATTAAAGGTTGTATCTCAGTCTCGACATGGTATCGGTGCTCTATTTGCATATCAGACTTGTTCCGATGTGCACCAGATGTCGCTACATAGTCCTTGATAAGTTATCGACTAGCTAACATGTTTGAGGTTCGAATAGGAGTCTATTAATAGGTCATTCAATTACTGATTTAGATGATTGTGGTGATTTAGAAAATTTTTCACTTTGTAAATTTCCATTTAATTAAAGTAACAATTAAATAGAAAGTAAGAAAAGAGTTTATTTCCGCCAAACATGGCGCACACCCTACAAAATATATCAAAAACAATTCTACAAAATAGTGCAAATTATGTGGCAGAAAAAAGAGGTTTTATACAGGGTAACAAAAGCTAGATTAGTAATGCTCGACATCACGTTAAAGGAGTTTATAAATTAATAAAACAATAGCTGTCGAACAGAAGTTGTATTTCCTGACAGAGTCACGACATAACAGATGTACTTATTCAGTCTATCTGATTACATTTACACACGAATTCTTCATTATATACAGCCTGTACTCTAGCTCTTCGGTATTTTCACTATTAGATTATTGCTACAAAACCAATTAACAATGTTCAAAATGGACTGTCCCTTATGCAAATATGTACCTTTATTACGTAATCGGCCTTCCAAGCAATCTTTGCTAATCCATTTCGATAGATTGGACCATTTAATCAGACTCGGACAAATCACAACTATATAATCTAATCACATCTTCCTTCTCAATAAAATAGCCGTAAAACACAATGATTAAAGCCGAGCAAAAGACGACAAGACGAATGGTATCGATATTGGCGCCCAACACGGAATTCTAAGAAGGAATCCCATTCGATTCAGTTCGCTACAACGCGACGGCTCCAACATTATGCATTCAATGTGCACAGAGTCTTTATCATTTTAAGGCGAGCGCGAATGTTAATCGAGTCGGAGTGTATTTTTATACACGTCATTTCTTAAAATCGTGCGTTGATATCAATTTGTTAGGACGTGACTTGAATTTGATGAGGGAACCGTGAGCGCTCGTGCCACTGTAATCCGAAAAAATAGAGCCACACATGAAGGGAGGATGGCTGATGTTGACACTTTTCGCGAATGATTTACGATGTTGTGAAACGCTTTCTATTTCACTCGTAAATCCGGCAGCATGGATCGTATATCGTCAAAACACCCAAACGACTTTTTTGGAGGCAAGAAATAAATCCTACCAAATAACTACCCACAAAATTCGGATCCAGTGATTAGGGCAGCCAATAAAGTTAGTATCCTGTTGAAAAGAAAATTAATTTGAATATAAAATCGTATTACTATAAAAACGAAGATAAAAAATTATAAGTACTACCTTCAAAAAGAAATATGCTTGTCAGGCAATAAAGCCTTTTTGCTTATTTTAACAGGGATGAAAATAAAAACCTCCTTTTATCAGAGAGGAAATTCAATTATCTGTAACATAGTTACTGGTCGAAACAGCGGAGTAACGTCCGGTCGAAACGGGGAAGTTTGGAGGTAGGTACTCAACCAAGGCTGGGTGGGGTAGTTAGCATTTGTTTGCATACAACCCAAAGCCCCTTTTTGTCCCGGCCTGAATAATGGTATTGTTAATAGCCAGCTACATATAATATACATTAGTATATGTACGGACCCGCAAGTATGTACGCAAGTGATTTACCGCAGCCCGTTGACATAGAAAGTTTCCATGTTGCGGTTTGTACGCGCCGCTGTACATTTAAAATTAAATTGTTTCATCTATTTCATCAGCTTTTATTGTGCTTCATTCTGTTTGATGTTTTATTTTATTACATACGATATCTTCTTATTGAGGCAGTTAGCAAGTACTTTTTAAATTTTTTGTAACGTTTACAGTTATGATTAAAAAATTTAATTTAAATTTTTACCTTTTTTTTAATTGCAATAAACTAGTGCTTGACTGCGATCCCGCCTGATGGTAAGCAGTGATGCAATCGTTGATGGTGAGGCGCACTAATTTATTAAGAGCCTATTCACTCTAGCCTTGAAGACACTTCAATTATAATCAGACGGAAAGACTGCCGGCAAACTGTTCCAAGCCCTCGATGTACGCGGTATAAACGACGAGGCAAAACACTTAGTCCTGGCCGTATATATCTCAACAACGTAAGGGTGGATATTTGCCGTACGCCGGGATGTCCGATGGTAAAATTGAGAGCTGTAGTTTAATTGTAGATTCTGCTCTGCAAGCTTTTTCTTTTCCATTTCTCTACAAACGCCTTTTTTCTACGCTTTTGTAACATCACCCCTTGTCGATTCTACATCGATGTTCTCGCAGACTGTCAAACTGCCATCTTTATCAGTTTCAAATATCTAGCTAGCTCGCTTTACAATTCATGTCAGTGAACGTACCGAACGTGATAGGTTTTCGCAGTTCGACAAATTCATTCTATGAATGTAATATGAGCACTTTGGCACGTGCTTTGTGCCTAAGATGAAGTCCTTTATATTTTGTAAAAAGGTCTGAAAATTTAAGGGTAGCGGCGAAATATTTGCTTAATCTTATTCGATATAGTCAAACAATTACTACTCAGCTTACTTAGTATGTAGATGTCTTAGTCCGTAATTTAAATAACACAGTCAACTATACAACTATTCACAACTAGATTTTTATCTCATCTAGTTTTTCTAACTTTTACAAACCCTGTAAAATTTACAGGGTTTGTAAAAGTTAGATGAGATAAAACACACATATATTTTTAACAGCAATGTCAATTGCAAATTGTATTTATTTGTTTAAATTGCAAATTGTATTTATTTGTAGTTTGCAATTGACATTGCTGTTAAAAACAGTTATTGGCATTTATTTTTTTAAAAGATTTATTTTTGTACGAGTTTTCAAAAATGCATCGGATCTTGGCGCGTCTGAAGTAATGCTCTGCAAATTTTAGCTTAATTCGCAGACCCTAACTTCTAAGATCCGACGGCCGTACTGTACTAAAAATGATAATAGACAAACACAAAGTGCTTGTCCTACCAGTATTTTTATAACCTGTCTGTCTCAAACAGTCGTCACGTTTACATGAACGTATGGTGCGCTACTAAAAGTAATTGTAACAGGATCTGCGCAGGCGACGCGGCGACGACGCCACCGCGGCGTGTCTATCCAGCTCTCCTCTAACCACCGATACATAAACACTTGGCCACCAGACCAACCACTTTCGCGAAACGTGGACCGGCTTTTAGCAAAAATTTGATCAGTGAAAGTCAAGAGTAATACGTAGTGCGCCCGCGCCTCTCTCAGGGGTTCGTTTGATTAATTTAATCGATAGTTCGCTAGAATAAATGCAACATACATCATCGAAATTTAAATAAAGAGACTTTGCATAACGTTTATGAGCGTTATAACAAGCAATGTAATAATAATGAAGCTCATAGACTGAGGTTGTTTCGATGGGTAATATATCCGGCTTTCTGCGTGACGGCTCGCCTTTCCTTTTTCTTTTTAATGCTGTCAGCGAGTCAAATTTAATTAACAAAAGTTAAATTTATGTGTTGTCCCCGGTCGTTTCAAAAGACCAGACAATATTTCACCGCAGATAACTACAGACATAACAACAGTCATTTATATTAACTTATCTGAAAAATTTCGAACGGTCAGGATCTTCGTTGAACCTTATGTTATGTTATCAGATGGCCACGATATTCATAAGATCCCATTTGCTTTTAACTTTCTCCTTAATAGACTTTACTGGATTCGATATATCTAGACGTAACGCTTTTATAGTAATAGATCAATTTTCATGTCCATTAGCATTAGAATCAAGTTGTTATCGTTCCATTAAAATCCCCTTATCGATTTCTATGGATATTACTAAATCGTAAACACGATATTCAAGCTCCTAATCGTAAAGATTGTCGAAGTTTTTTTTATTATGATTATGTAAAACAGGCTTAAACCGTTTCACTTATACGTACTATAGATTCATATATACTTTAAGAATCTAATGAGTGTTGTAGACTATGTTATGTAACTGATAAAGCAATCCTCCTCCTCGATTCGTATTCCTCATTACTGAGGGTAGTGAAGTTCCCACTGGATTATCTTCTTATTGATGATGTCTCACCATCTGTGACGGTTTAGTAAGTAGCAATAGTTTATCATAAATATAAATATTAAATTGAATTGAATAGGTAGCCATGCCAGTGCTATCTAGAGAGCCAATATACAGCAAACAGTTGCTCTGTGGCACGGCTGATCGGGTCGCCATCGTCAGATATGGAGTCAATTTGCAGTAATCCGGTGGGCAGGTTCACGTTACTTTTTATAACACAGTCGAGGTCGTTGACTGCAGACTAAACAACGCATGTGCTTGGTGCAAGGTGTCAATGTACACGGAAAACATCCGACCTTCCTTACAATTAGGCATTGTTGGGTTGCGAGAGCCACATCTTCTGCGGATCGATTGCTTTGTTCTAAAAATTATAAGTAGGCGCTCATTTGTTTTTAGTTACTCGTATGTTTCAGTACCGAAGTGTGTCGGCGTGCCTTGTATGATGTAAATTGTCAATATTCAATCTCATGTTACAATATCTATACGTGCGTCATGCAGTACCCATCTATCTGCTTCTTCTATGTTCTATTTCTTCAATATTATACTCAGGTACTTAGTACTAGACACTACCTACTAAAAAGGGTTTTGTTCTACGTCATACGTCCATTTTAAATGCTTTAGTTAGACATTCAATTATCACCAGAAATTATAGCGTTTACTGCAGTATTGCACCTTTTACTGTTTCGATGCCAATAACTTTGTTTTTTTGTTTCAATGACAAGTGTGTGTAACTTAAGAAAAAAATTACGCTCTTAACCAGCTTAATTATTGCCAAATATGCAAGCAAGATAAAAAGAAACACCGCCATGTATTACTTGTCTTTCCATCTTAATGTGTTCTTAGAAATGCTTCCAAAGGCTGCATGTGGCTTTAGAAAGATCAAATGATAAACGACATCGCAAAATGGACCGGTTCAAGAAATCATCGGAATATAGCGAGTGTCATCCTTGTCGCCGCACGGCCGCTGCGATTTATCATCCTCTTGTATAGCCACTCTAATTGCGACAACTTGTCGCCATGTCCAATCGTAAAGACGATATCTCCCCTTATTCCGCGCCGCATCTCGCGACAGTCTGTAACAGCCCTTACTTCATTTAAACTTTGTTCCGCTCCAACGTTCACAATCACAGTGCAATTTTGTAAAAGTGCTGTTTATTCCCCATTTAAAGTTCAATGAACCGAAATTAGCAGTTAAGAAATTATTCTACGACTACCTAAGAGGGGTCGTTGGATGAATTTTAATTAGGAACTTTGTGTAATTTAAATCCCAGCATAACATGAATGATAATGATAAAAGATTTATGAAGGCGGACAATGAGAACAATAGATACTCGTAGACATATTTGTTAAAAGCACTTGGAGCGAATTGATACGTTTAATGTCCCACACGACCGAATTACCTACATTCATTAGTCTGCGAAGTGGTCACAGTACACAGTTGGTGCACTGTCTATTTGCATTTTGCACATAGTTAGCCCGTTAATGTTATTTGTCACGGTTACCTACTAAGCAATAAACGTCGTCTCAGATAGATTGACGATTATGATTATTGATTTATTGCTCCACAATCTAGGTCGACAGGACCGGGCGAAGCGTAGCGCTGCAAAATCGCGAGAACTCGACTGATCTATTGACCCGTCGTATAAAACCGCTTAAACGTTTATTAGCAAAGTCAAGATCGTCATATACGAGTATGTTGGCTGAGCAGAGAGTATCTGGGTTACTGATACGAGATACGATAACATCTGAAGGTGATCGGCGATCATCCGCCGCTACAATTTCAGCATATTCCAAAGTTTCGCTGCTATAACTTTGCATTTTTCTCAACCAGTTGACGACATGGTAAAACTGGTTATTTATACGTATTTACTTGTAGTCAATATTAAACAAAGTTGCAAAACTGTAACGAATCAATTTAATCTTGTTTTGTTGGTTTAATCGTTTGTTTGGTCAGAAATAATGATTGTGCGAGTTCTGTGGGGCGTGGGCGAGCCTGTGGGTTAATATTTTACGAATCCTTCACGGTCAGCGGAGGACCTTTATTTTGTTTTCATTTAAAACGGGAATTGGATCATAAGCCGAACTCAATTAAACTACCCGCAACACAATTTTCGGGAGACTTGCGAATAGGTTCTTGCGTTATAATTAATCGAGGCTCAGCGTTTAGTGTGGCAGCCTTCATGAATAGTTTTACATATAGAGTGAACACGAAATAAGGCTTGACAAGTTAAACAGTGCCGATACGAGGTCCCTGATGAAAGTTGGGTAGGCACTATAATTTTTCTAAATTATTTAGTATCACCTTTTCTTTATCCAACATCTAAAATTCTAAATTAAAAAGAATTTTTCAAATTTGTTTAAAAGTAAGTTATTTAGAAATCGTTCAATTGACACAAACTAAAAATGTGACGTCACTAGTCTCTATCAATAGGCTACGAGCATACAATACAGACGGCCACTCCAAATTTTCCTGATATCAGTATTTGATTCAGTAAATAACCATATTGATGCTGTATTCTAAAAAAATATTTAAGTATTTTTAGTTTCAATCGTAGTTTTGTATAAAATAGTGAACGCCGATTACTTTTAAGGATATATTATTATTATATTCACAACTATCACACAACGCCATCCTGTCCCAAGCTAAGCAGAGCTTGTGTTATGGGTACTAGACAACTGATAAACATACTTATATATTTCTGAATACATACATATTATAGATAAACTACACCTACACATAATTATGTACTTTCTATAAACAGCTCTGGTTAAAACTAAAACAAATAAGATCTGTAAACTTGCCGGGACTATTAAGAAGAAACACTTGATATAAGAACGAATGATATTGAAATAATTATGATATCCACTGTACACCATAACCATTTTTTCATATTTACGGCAATGTGTTGCTAAGTCCACCGCATAACACGGCAAATGCTCTTATGGAATGGACCACAATCCGCACTCAATTGCCACTTGCCTGTATTAGCTTTCATTGATATAGGGGCCTAAGTGCAAGAAGCTATTAAGTCGACATTAGATTGCCGGAGGCTGCGGCGGCGAGACGAGCGGGTAGCCAGGCTCCGTGTTTGATTAGCTTGTTACTAGCATTTGCTCCGGTTTTCGCGGCGTGTCTTATCTCTGCAAAACCGTCGCCCCATATCATCTCGCAAGACCAATACATGTGTGATACAAATCTGTGCTGATGTCTGATAGCTTTTGTTTACATAACCCCCTTAAGAATCTGGTTGCTTTTGCAAAAAGTAATAATAAATTCATTAATTTATATTTGTCTCTCGTGCCCTACAATTAACATTGAGATATATATCTCGGCGATAATATAATTGCTGTGTAAATTATAGACTCGTGGAAAGTATTTCGGATGAAGTTGAAAGGTTAACTGGGTTATTGTGATGGTTTGTATCGATTGTATGTAGTGGCTCGTGACGGAGATGTCCTCAAGTCCTTGCTAGGCAAAGCGCGAGGCTTGCAGGGCCGCGCAGCGCCCGGCCTCGATGTGCGCCGCCTTATAAGGCGCTGGCGGCCGACGGGCTTCGCCACTTGCGACAGCCCAGGTATTTTAGGCTCAGGCCCTAAATTATTTACATGCAACTCGCATGCGTTTAATTTCATTTAAAATGTCATGGCGCTACTTAACAAGTGTTACATTTGCGCTTATTATTGCAACTAGCCGCCGACTGCCGAGATCTTAATTAATCACTTCTGATTATAGTTAAACGTTTTCAAACGACATTTCAATCATGACAGACATTTTTCTAGAGGACAGAAATAAGATTCCTAAGTAAGAAAAATACGAAGGACAAATTCTTAAAAGAAATCGTCAACTACGGTAGAAAAACAGCTTTAATGACATTGCCAAAAATGTGTCCCATCTCCAAACTAGGTCGAACAATCGAAGCGTCGGGAGAGGCAGGAAAGATGGGTTATTATGTAGCCCAATAAGGGGGTGGCGAGCATTCCTGGCGTGGTCCAAAGGACGGCGCGCGCGCACAAGAACCCGTCGAATACTGGCCGCGGTTGTACAACCCGCCGAATAATGCTCGCGGTTATTTAAGGAACAGGCAGTTCTGCGAAACCACGCACGCGATGCGCGTAGTTGTCGTAATTTGGACGATTTTTGATTTTTTTATTCCTTTTTCTCAATACTGGCTCTGACCCTGTGGATTCCGAGGAAAAACATGTCCCGAGTCGATCTGTTTTATGCACGAATTCTGAATCAACTGAGTAAAACACATCCATTTTTAAAAACTCAATCGGGTTGATTGGATATTGGAAAAAGTCACCCGCAGCTGTACGTTACTCCACACGTCGTTAGTGAAATCGCAGTTACTGTCACAAATCGTTTAAATGTTTCAGTGTTATGAAACTTCGTTGAACGAAAATAATGCAACGAAACTGTGACACGTTCTGTTTACGTTACCTACATTCAGAGGTAGATTACTTTCTTCGAACGAACATAAATATCTTCAGTGGGTAAGGAACGCCACATAAAGTATTAAATGTTCGATAAACAAAACAGAGCGCACTTATCGGTTTATCGATACATTATCAGCATCGATAAAGGAACCGTACAAAGTGCGGATATCTACGAATCGAACGAGATAAGCCCGCAATGTACAGATAAAACATATGGACTACGAGAGTACGCTCCACAACGCAATGCATAAGGATAAGGGCGCGAGCAAAACAATCTTACTCACTTGTATTATTAGCGATGATCTAAATGACAAACAGTTAAACACTCAGACAAGATATTTTCATTTAATGACCACGAACACTCTAACAGAGCTTGAGAATTCGCTATGAATTGTGGAAACGTCGGTGACAGACAGAGTTGCATCCTATGAATATTCCGCAGCTAATGACCCAGTCAGTCTCGTACAGCTACTAGGTACGTAAGACACGAGACATATTACCGCAACAATTACCAATATTACCATATCCAGTAATAACAAGCCAAACGAACAAGCGCATTTAACGTTCAAGACACTTGGACCAATATCATGCTTAATATCTACACGAAGCCGATGCGCGTTCCATTATCGTTATAGAGTCAGCTAAGATGCAGACAATGTACTTACGATAAGCATACTGCCTCAGGATAACCTAGTTAGCAGAAAGGCTTCTTATGTTCGTGTGCACAGTCTAAAGTGCCCTTAACATTGTCTAGACGCAATAAAAATAAACTAAATATTAAATTCTTTACTTTAATGTACTCTTGAATAAAAAATAAGATAACTTGTCTCTTATTTTAGTAGAAGAACTTGACTACAGGTCTTAAATACAAAGGAGGTAAAACTAGTATCTAATAGTGAATTAGTGTCCGGCCGAAACACAATTTGCACCGAAAGTTCGACTTCTCTTCCAGTTTTGGCCGTAACTGAAACCGAACTGAAAACTGTAAATGACTAAAATAATTTGGTATAAGTTATGCTTAATTACATAGTTATATCATACACATACTTACATAAAAGGAAAAATTGACTGACTGATACCCACAGCCGAAAATACTGGAACTAGGATCAGGCGAGTTTCAAGGGGTAGGAGAGAAGGGAAAAATACATTTGTCTGAAACATTTATATTCCTTGGGCCTATATTACCATTTCAAATTGAGTTTAAAAATCAAATAAAAATGGTACACTATCGATAAGCTTTACAAAACTGTCCGCAAAATACGGTTTATGAAAAAACCGCAAAAAAAATTATGAAAACATTCTCACGAATGTCGAAAAAAAAGTCGCTCATGAAGTACTAGTACTTAACTTTATAAAAAAAAACTAAATAGTCTAATTAATCTACGATTACATGAAAATTGTAACACACGTAATATTCGAATGAGTCAACCAAGTTTTAGGTGATATTACAACCGTCACGCGTCAGCTCAAAGACGTTAATTTCGGTGAAACAGATTATTCCGTCACTTTTGGACCGATTTTTTTTTGGCAAGACTGACGGAAACTGAAACGTACCTACAGTCAGTGTGAGTTGGTCTCGGTCGGAGCTTGTATTTTACATCTTAACGAATAGTACCGAGAACTTTAAATGTAATCACTTCCTGACTGATCTATAAAAGTAGACGTTAACACTGAAAACAATAAGCCGGGCGGCTCATTTACAGCATTAAGTGTAAACCAGCTTATCTGAAATAAGTACGATTAACATCCGCATAGTTTTTTGTTCTAGGAAGTTTCGTAGAAGTTTATGTAACGTAGGTGTAGTATAATATTTGCTTACTCAATCTGGATGTGTGGGAATCGGTCAAATTCTGATGATTAACATTATAATTGTAGATAATTATAGAACTGTACCTGTCATCAAAAAGCAATCATTGCCAAGAGTCAGTGTGATTTTACTTTATTTAACCTCATTCGAAAGGTAAACCAAGTTTTGGCGATGTCATGCCCATTGTAAGAGATAGAGGTTAAGCTTACAATAAAAATAAAGAAATCACTAGTCATCATATAAAAAATCGCGGTATTGGTAGACGGTTTAGATTTTAGCAAAAACTATATGTTTGTATTCCGATTTCCTTCCAATAGTAAGGACTCATCGTGAAAATATACCTTCCCTTATAAGCTCATGGAAGAGCATTCTTCTACAGTCGCAGTCGGTGCAAAGTCACGCATTTCGAAGTTGACTTTTTGTTCAAGCGATCTTTTACGCGACCCTAGCTGCCTTATAAGCGGACAGAAAAAACAAGCTGACTGCCACACGGACAAAATAAACTGAGAATTATTCTACATAAAGATTTTATTAGCATCGTAAAGTCTTTTACTAAAGCTTGACTTTCAATAAATGCAACTAGTTCTTTTGTTGTTTATGAAACATCGTTATAAACCTGAAAATATGTATTTCTCGTAATTAAATTTATATCTTTTCAAGACAAAGCTACTGTTTTAAAGCTTTCGCTTGTTTAATATTTATATGGACTTAGTATTAATGAGGTTGTCCATCTGTCTTAGCTCTTACTGTACATCAAGGTAAGTCGCCCTACAGATAAACGTCGCAGTCGCTTCTTAGAACTTATGAGTCACGTTAGAACCATGCAAGTTGCTGTTAGACGTACCTACACGGACATCGAACCGACTGTTTGAGGTGTGACCTTATTTACTTACACCATTGTGGCAAAACTTTCATATCTACACAATTTACTGTTTTAAGAAGTCGCTCAGGAGTTTCTTCACCAGTGGGTATATTAGCGACCGTCTCTTAGCCAAGTAAATTAACTAAACTTGCTTTTGAGAAAAGTAGGACTGTCTCCTCGTGCATCCACTTCCCGTTTTTCTAATTATACATCGTATTTAGTTCGAGAAAACTAGCTTAATGGTCGCAAGACCTGTTTCACTACAAAATGCACGCGATAATTCTGCCTAAGTTAATGTTACGGCGTCTACAACCGCGGCAAACTAAAGAAATGTGAAAATAGTGGCCCAAAATAGCCGTCTCCAACCTTGCACCCGCCGGTGGATCAATAGAGCCTTGAACTTAGCGTCGCACGCCGAACTTAACGCCGCCAAATGGAGCTCCAGATTATTTTACTTGTGATAAGTGGAGCTAAACAGCGGCAAATTTTTTAAGGTCTACACTTCTACAGTTAGTTTTAGCTATCTAATTTGGCATTACTTATCTATCAGCAATCTCTTCGATTGATCTATCTTAATCCGCTATGCGTAGGTGTTTCTTTCTTAGAAATTAACAGTCACGAAATCATTGTGTGTGGTGATTTATAGCTTCAATTTACCTCTCTCTTTTATATTATCAATATCTTTTCTTAGTCTATGATCAGATGATTTTATAAGATTTACTATTCTTGTGCTTGGGGCTGCTTTCGCGAGGATATAACCAAGCGTATACGCAAAGGTCAATCTAAAATAGAATCAGGACGCTACATATTAAATCTAATAAACAAATAATCATCATAGATCTTCTTAGAAATATTTGAGCGAGTTGTATCTCAGATCTTAATTATTACTAGTCTTGATGGTTTCGACTCCCTCCATGTGTTCAAACAATTAATTGGCACGGTCACGCTCACAGCTTGTCAATATCAATATGTTAAATTATTCGCCCACATCCTGTCCGGCGTGTAAGTGGTTTTAGATGTAGACATAGAGACTAATTAACTTTTATAAAAATATTATCGTTTCTTCTTCCTTTCCTGGTTCCGTTATTTAGAACGGGTCGGGATTCCTCGTTTTCTTTTGCCTAATCCGATCCTGGGTCGTCTGTATAAGTAATTGGGCTAGCTTGAGGCATATGTTAGAACACGAGGTCAATGCCTGGCAATCTCTACCTCGCTTTTGTTCTGATGGGATCAAAGTGTTGTACAATATGGCTACCATATCCTTAAAAAAATACTGGTCTTTTTGAATTAGTTTACATCGAACAGCTAAGAAATTGAAGCGGTATTTTTCTGTATAGCTTCGGTTTGCTCAGATACGGTCTCGGCTTCGTCTCATTATTTAAAAGCGATGAAATATTCAGTTTCGTTTGGCTGGTTCCGTAGATACTAAGGGAGGCACTAAACATCTTCAGTGAGGAAGTGGTTCTAGGCAACTTGCTATCAATTTCTCGACTACGAGAATTCTGAAGAGTACCTAATGGGCATCATTACCACCGAACATTTCACATTCCCTAGTTTCTTTTGCCAGTTTCGGATCTTTTAGTTCGGTTCTGCGGTCCACCAATTACACGTAAATGGATAGAGAGGAAGAGGGAAGTCGAAGATGCATGGATTGTGTGAGAAGTGATGAAAGAAAAGGGAGTTAGTGATAGTGTGACGGGTGGAAGGACAGAGTGGAAGAAAAAAACATTTTGCGCCGACCTCAAGTAAAATGGGATAAGGGTGGGATGATTATGATACGATCGACAAACCTTATTGTGTTAAAGTTATTATTATTCTAAGATAATGTCATTCTTATTTGTACCGCAACCGCCTGCAACGATCCACCTTTGGCTCAATTAGGGTTGCCATCTCTAAAATTTAGGAAACAGGACAAGCCGCGTGAAAACCCCGGATTTTAGAGCTCGAAAGCCGGACATATCAACAAGATCTTTTAAACATATTCAATGTAATAAAAAATAGTTGGAAAATATCATAAATCACCTTTTTTATTTTAACAAAACTATTTTTTTATTAATTTATTTTTTTAGAACTCGGTCTACAAATGAAACCTTCCCCGGACGCTCCCCGGATGCCCTCTAAACTAGGACAAATCCGGGGAAACCCGGACAGATGGCAACCCTAGGCTCAATTGATCACCGACAAATTTACGATAAAACAAAGTCAGTTCACAGTGACGGTCCTGATACATAGCACATAAGTACCCGCCCGTTAGACGTACTCACACATAGTTGTTCAATCAAGTTTTAAGAATTGCACGTATAAATATAGGTAGATATATTTTTAGATTCTACGAAGTAGCTTTACAAGTCTACAACCTGTCTAAGAATTAGATATGGTCGTGGGACTGTTGGATCAAAGTACACATTACTGAATACATTGAGACGTAAAGTATTAGGATGATTCTCTGCTGGGCCGGAGCCCAACTCTTTGGGACAATCATCCGTGATTGTCGTTAGCGTTGTTAGCGGACCCCGGGCACCGAGGTGAAAGCCAAGGTAGCAACCGGGACTTACGCTAGGCTGATGATGATGATCCGTGATTGTCCCAAAGAGTTGGGCTCCGGCCCAGCAGAGAATCATCCAGATTTAATGATTGAATGATGAATTAGAGCAGCCCAGGGATGCAAAGGTTAAAATTGGGAGAAACACAGCTGGGTTTTACCCATTAAAAGACCAACTATTTCTACATTCAGTGCGTGGGAGAAAATATTTGATGATAACCAACCAAAAAAGGTTGATTCTCTGTTGACGAATAGGTACTCGTTTGACAAAATATTATATTATAAAAAGGAAAGGTTTGTGCGTTTGTTTTTAATAAATAATCTCAAAACTACTGGACCAATTTTATTATTATATATTATTATTTAAAAAATTCTTTGATCGATATTCTTTGAATATTACTTTATATAAGTCTAAGTGGCGAAGTCGCTGGGATAAGCTAATGAAAATATATTAAAAATAATGCATTTAAAAATGTATTTTTTTATCTTTAATTTTCCAAGTACCGATGCTAAACATGTTCAAATGAAATCTTTTATTGTATTTAAGAGTATTTTGTACCACTGTCGCAAAATAAGATAGAATATAATAATTGCCGAATTTTATTATTAAGATTATTTATTACAGGCGATGTATAGGTACCTATGATTACCGATAGTTACCTAGGCTATCGTAGATAATAACGCTCTGACGTCATTAGGACATGAGACGCGACGTCTGCGTAATAAAACTGTCATCGTATCCTTGCATAATAGTGTATTTTTAGACTTGCCTGAGACGGGACTAAATCAATGTTTGTGCGTAAGCATCTGTGATTTGTGCGAAACATTTCTGATAAGAAAAACGGAACGGTTTGCGCTTGGTTTGTGCAGATACGTTCTATCGCCTGTCACAATCAGTCACGCTGTTTACGTTCTAGTGCTACGCAACGAAAATCTTCGACTTACTTATCTTTCGATATCAGGTGAATACCCACAAAGCCGACGTGTAAAAATACACGTAATTTATCAAAATAAATTAAATATCAAGTAACGCTGTTACGCCTTTTGGCATAATTAATGCTTGCTCAAGTAGGAGACCCTGAAAATGTGCAACAATCGATTTTGTTGTTGATATGGACGCGATAATGTTCATAATGTAATGTACTCATGTAAAATTGCTATCAATATAATAAATAAGTAGGTATTATACCTACCTGTATTGTACATAAGTAATATTTTTTTAATATTTGCTAGATAAACCATTTTTATCAAAGATGTCAAGTGGTTGACAGTGCAATACTGTGCCTAATGTATTTAATTTTTATACTTACTTTCTTCTTTTATACTTTCAGTTTCAGTTAATTTAAGCTCAGTCAAGGTTTACCATTAAAAAAAAAATAAAGACGCGCTATAAAATATTTTACGAATCCTAATAAACCTCTAATTCACAAAAATATTTTGCACTTTTTGCCTCGCCAAATTAGGCAAATGCAAAATAGTATGCATTAATGAATAACCAAATTGTCTATTGCACCTGTAGATAATATCTAAGTAGTTCATTAAATCAATGATTGATAAGGCATGACACACAGCACGGCTCCAGCACGTCCCCGGCACGGCGCGCGGCGCCCGGTGACGTCGCAGGGCTAGAGGAGCTGGACTCACCTGCGTGGGCAGCACCGTCTCCCGGCCCAGGGGTATCGACATTTTGCTAGCGGCGCCGCCGGCCGCACCCCGGCGCCCGCCCGCGCCGCACCATCCACCGACCCGCCACCACGGGCCGCGCGCCCGCTCCCCTCACGCTCACCACAAACAAGAAAAACACTTTCCCGATAACGCGATTTTTCACGACTTTACAGGATTCCAGCACCTCAGCTGCCTTGACGTACCTCGGAGACAATTCCACACATCACGAGCAAATCCTCATTTATACAAAGTATCACTTATAAATATAACTAATTCGATGCATATGTATAATCAGAATACGGCAGTGTTGAAGCGCGATAAAATTCACGCACCGGACTAGCAGCCACCCCGTGAGGCGGTCGAGTGCGACTGGCGCGCCGCCACCGAGCGCGGCCGCCGCGCGCAACGCTCACCCCGCGCCGCGTGAGACCCTCGCGCCGCGCGCCTTCCAGCGAGCCGCGTATGGGGTCGCGGCACAGCCTCCTTCATCTCAGGCGGTACGCTCAGAATCCTTACGGCTGATCACATGGACACGTGCCGCGGACACGGGCGTAGTGCGGTTATCGAGCGCGCGTACACATGCGCAATGAGCACCACTATCACCGCCGTGGCTCATTCATTTGTACAGGTCGCTCCTCGAATAGCGCGCACCTGAGCAAATATTATGGAACTGGACGACAATAGATCCGTTGTTTCGAAATGTACAATTACCGGAGCAAAGCAGCCAGTCTGGAGCTTAATGTGTTTGCTCATTAAACGTTAGATTGGCGTAAAATTGTTACAACCAAGAATTAGACTTTGTAAACTAAGAGTGTTTACAAACTTTGATTTTCTTGGTAAGGAATCCAATCTAAGCTTTCTGCAAACTCAACCTAAATGTACTTACATTGTTTTAATATAAAGGTCACAGGTCCCATCACTACCTTTTAACCCAATTATCAGATCCTGGATATCATAGAGACCCGGAGTTCTTCTCAGGACGAATCAAACGAACTCAAACTCAAAGTGAGGTTGTCCATCTTCAAGTTTAATGTCACAATATTTCCTTGCCAATGCAAAATTGAAACCGGGTAGTGGATAATGGGTGAAACCATAACGTTTGTAATAACTGACAAAAATAACGGTGTACCGGAAAAAGAGCGTTGGAAGGATTTTTTTAAGGTCCACAAGATGGACCTGATATGGATCATAGAAATCCGATGAATGTGAAAGTGGTATTAGCGGCGGAACTTGGGGGAGGTCTTTATCTACCAGTGGACATCTTACGACTGAAATGAGGTCCATGACTTTTTGTCATTATGCAAAATAAAAAAAATTGGTACTTATATAAAAAACAGCCACACCGTCGCGCTAGTTTTCCAAGCAATATTTTCGCCACATTACATGTTTTGGAAGGGTGTAGACTGCAAGGAGTGGACCTGCGTGGGCGCCGCTCGAGGCTGTATACCTACTCAATCCGTTCGCCCACTTTTCCTTTCTACTACGTTCACTGTTCCAGATTACGTCATTATCTATACTAGGTATCTGTTTAGTTGACTCCTCGTTACCTTCGCTGCCGTGGGAGGAAGCAGGCGAATGCAGATGTACTTACATACCTGTGCCTAGTTAGGTAGGCTTCATACAAACTGTTTAGAGAGGAACTTCAATTAAGGTTGGAGCTAACTTATTTGATTATTTCTGTTGTTTTATCTGTACTGTATCTTATCTACGAAAAGTTACGATTAGGTAATTAGGGATGGTTAAATTATAATAGGAACTTAACTGAAAGTTTAATGACTACTTAATTTACGAAGTACAAACGGACTACCGCATCACGGGATTTTTATGTCAATCTACTTAGACCATTTTTTTATGGGTGGCGCATTAGTTAAGTGATTTACTGCTGCGCTACGAATCGAAGCCAGTCGCGGATTCGATTCCCCTTTACGGAACAAATATTTCAAATATTTGTATGGTCAGTTACTTTGATTATCAATGATGGATGATCGAAACGTCTGTAGATATGTGTTCCGTTCCGATGCAGGTTGCCTTGCCTTGTGAATGTTTGTGAACACACCTACTACACAGGAGTTATTCCTAGTGTGAGACACGTGCGTAAAAAAAGTCCCACATCTAACTTCGGCTATTGCGAACCAGCGAGAGCTTTTAACCATGGTTTAAAAACTCTTAATAACTGTTTCAATGAGCTTTTGTACCTAAAGTCAGTGTTGCCAAATTCTGTATTTTCTAAACATTCAAGGATGATAATCTTACAGGTTAATTTCTGGAAGGCGACGATGGCCCAGTTTGACTGACATATAAACTCAATCAACACGACGTCCGGCCGGGAAATCGAACCCAGAGCGCTTACCGTTCGACCAACATATTTATAATATCTTTTCTATGCCTTTAGAGAAGTATGTATGTACCATAATAAATTGCTGATTTTTTTTTTTTATACAACGTTGCTCCGCACTAGGAATTACTCCTGTGTCGTGGGTGCGTTCATAAACATATAAAGTCACATACACAAGATACCCAGACCCGGAACACTTATCTGTAGGCCAAACAAATATTTATTCCGTGCGGGAATCGAACCCGCGACCCTCAGGACAGCAGTCAAAGGCTCAACCACTGCGCCAGCCGAGCCGTCTTGAAAATTGAATTAAATTATTTAAGCATGTCATTTCAATATCAGTAAGGATAGCTGCAGTGCAGTGCTACATGTGGTAGAGTCAAGAGCGAAATAATGATTCGTCTTGATGTGCTGGCGACCTAATTTCGTAACTATTAGGCTGCTTCACTATGATTTTATTGAATGACGTAGCCAGCTCCTTTTTAAATCACGCTTTTACCAGTGGCGTAACTGGGTATAGGTATATCATCTGAGGCACTTGACTTAGGAGGCTTTTGACGGGGCCCCTGAAAAATCGTTATGGCTTAAAGATTAGGTACCTAAGTAATTTCTTCTAAGCTCGCGGCCTCTTTTACCGGGGTCCCTTGCCACCCTATACTTCCTTAAATGTTATGATCCCTACAAGAGTAAAACCTTTCAATCCCAAACCTTATCCCTTGTTCCCGCAGGGGCCCGGCAGTACTGATGCCTGCTAGGGCCACGGAGAATTTTTGCAAGGAAAACTTTGATCCTAAAGCGCAAAGGGTAACTGAATGATAGCTATGGTTTTTAATCAGTGAAGTCTAACACCCGACTCCACCCGAGAGACGTCATTGGATGATTTCTCAGCTCAAACAAAAACATGAAGAAATGACATACCTTCTTATTAAACTAAAGTTTTCAAAATTTACAAATCATTATTATTATTTAGAAACACATTTCAGATAAGAAACTAAAAACTCACCTTTGAATGAAATGTCGATATTATTATCGTCGACTTACACCTGTCAGGTGTCTTTTGCAGTGAGTAAAAATCACCCAATGACATCTCCCGCCCTTGGTTGGAGCAGAAGACAAATAGTGTAAAACTCATCATCATCATCATTTCAGCCGAAAGACGTCCACTGCTGGACATAGGCCTCCCCCAAGCGCCGCCACAAAGACCGGTCCTGTGCGTCTCGCATCTATCGGCAGAAAACTTATCACCATCGGCAGTGTCAAACTCTTACTTCCTAATTAAAAAACCCACCCCGTTCCTACTACCTTTCATATCAGGACCGAGCCTTCCTTTCAGAAGCGAATCCTTGGCCCTTCTAGAGGGTTCTTACACTTCTTACTGTTTGCTGTCAACTTGAAGCATGGGAACAATGCGCGCCGTCGATGACTTGGGTTGGTCCGGACTGTTACCGGACGGTGAGCTACCCATTGCTCGCCATCCGCAAGCCCGTGTCTACAGTACCCACAAATCGGGATTGGAATCCCGGAGGCGGTCGGTCTCCTCCTTTACTAGTATTACTGCTTCGCAGAAGAAGACGACCACCTGCCACTCCTGCTCGCTCCGGACCATGGCCTATACCTCCCCGGCGCGAGAGATCGGCGTCGCCTATTACCCCCACGAGGACACGACAGGTTCGTGTTGTGAGATTGTTCGAAAGAATTACCACGGCCCTAGTATGCAAAGGGCAGCTGCCCCGAAAACAGGTGATTTTCAGTAAACAAGAGTCTGACACTCCCCTCTCGATCCACCCAAAGCGGGAAAAGGTAGTAAAAAAATAATTAAAACCAGATTTTAAATGTTATTATTTTTATTTAAGTTTATGTCAATAATTAACCGTTTTATTTATTGTTTGCAAATACAAGGCGCAAAACATGAAGCAAACAATCCTTCATGGCGCAAAATGTTCACAAATATACGTTCGCCCCTTTATGCGACAACTTTAGAGGACGACGAAAAACTACGCTCTATAAAATTACTAATTTATTTTGCAATTTGGTTAAGTTTCAAATGGTTTCAAGTGATTATCGTAAAAACTTCGATTGCTAGTTGGAAACTTTTGGTAAAGCCACTTACGATTTTTTTACGATCGTCATTATAATAATATCATTGACGGTGTTACAAGTTACTAAACTTTTTGCCAAGTTAGGACCTGTTTCGTGGCTTTTTCTCTTCTAAAAATAAAATAAAAAAACAACATCCAATTTCTGCGCTTTTCATTCAAGACGATTTTGAAAAATGAATACCTACTGTAGAATCAAACCATAAGATCAGTTTGATTCTACATATATAAAACAAAAGAAAATAAATATAGGTAGGTACCTATCGTTGTTCACATAAACTCCGGGACAAATATTGAGTGCACTTGATTTTCGACTTGATTCCAATTAATGTTCCTAGTCGCTACCTAAATATAATTTCTACAAATAATCAAGAAACTCACCTGGACACCTGGCATCCCACCATCATACATCGTCCACCTACCATAAGTAGTCATTGTATCACAGAGCACACTTCACATGAATTCCAACCAAAACCTTGCACAAATTAGTGTAACCTGCACTTTATTCAAAAAAGCCGTTCGTCATGAATGCGCTACGGACGCAAACTCGATACTGAAGTGCTGTGCTATGTGACATTGCGGCCTCGACAAATAAACTATTTAGTGCTTGATTAGCACAACGTGTGCAAATCGTTCGGCGTCGCCTGAGCTCTACAAATTGAAATTGATTGTCCGTACTCGACTACCACTCATTGACGTGATTGAGTAGAATGGATGAAATGGTCCTTGCGAGGCAGTTTGTTACCATTAAGGAGCCACAACGATGCACCTCGATACATAGTACAATTACTGTGAGATGTGCCGTGTCAAACACGCATATTTTCACGTAGTTTGGTACCTGTGTTTTGATTTGTATGCCAGTATTTTGTTACTACTAATAGTAACAGGAATTTGTTGCATAAATAAAGCGGGATCGAAGTCTCAAACCCCAAGCGAACACCGACGCGGCGTTCGCACACCCATTGTCTTTCTGTTGTGTCTCTAATGACGGTATTCAACGAATATTTGTTATAAGCGATATCCCAACTCGTGTAAGCTTTCGTACACTTTTTTTTTTACAGAGATGTGTTCCTTGAAAAGCTAATCTACCATTTACATACAACCTCCAGATTTGAATGGAATTTGTTGCCATAAAACGGAGAAAATGGATACTTTACTGAATGATAAGTACTGGCAGCAAAATGAACGATAAATCAATCACCATGACGTCTATATCAACATGAATATAATAATTACTTATGTTTACAGTCGACAGTCGTATAACTAAACGAAAAACCCCTCCCTCTCTTCCCTCTCCTAGAGGAGGCCTGTGTCCCAGCAGTGGGAACATTTATAAGGCTGATGATGATAATGAACTAAACGAAATAATTATGGGGAAAAAATCAAATTTTTTTTTTTAATAATTATATCAGCGTTAATATCGAATTTCTCTTGTTTATAATGTATGTAATTGATTTTTATGTTTTTTTTTTGTTTATATTTGGTAGGTCTGAGAAGAGGTCGTAGCCTACGGTTATGCACCTAAGTGACAAGGGTGGCTCGAAAAAAATGTAATGGCTAAACAATGTTTATCAGTAAGTCTGTGTAATCAATAATATTGTTACGAACGTGAGTAATCAAATGCCGGTTTACTAATAGAGAGTTTTATTGTCCACAAACAAAACACAAACTTAGTCCAATCGTCAATAAACCACTTCGTAATGCACTCTAGAGATCCGTAAAAATATCGCTTAGGTCGTCGTATGGATGAAAACGTTCTTCACTTGACTTGGATATTCGCACTTGATCGCAGTCGAAATCAAACTGACTCCCGTCCGGCCAGCGAACACGTATTTATACTCAGAGCCAAGAAAATTCTAGATACCGAAGGTTCGAGGCCACACCAGAACAAAAGAAACCGTTTCCGCGAAGCAATAAATTATTCTTATTACCAACCGGTAGGTAACTACTCGACCCCACGACTCATACGAATTTCGACTCTATAGTAAAAGACTGAAGGTACAAATTCCTTTACCAGGTTACTTAAGTACCTACAAAAGTTCTCAGAATTATTGAGTACCTACTTATACGTGTCGGATTTTTCTAGAATTTGCTAGGCCCTGGTACGTACTTCTATTCTGGAGGTTTCGACTAGCAATGCGTTTTAATTATTCGGTGATACTTTCAGCTTTGTCGAAGAAACGACGTGTTCTATTTTTACGGCGTAACAGTGCCCCCCTCTTAGTCATGCTCGTCCCGAGCATTATTAGATCCACGGTACGGCGCCAGTCTATCCAAATGGACTACCTTAGGCTTCCCTCTTAGTCCTTTCTTGATGCGATAGGTCACGTCGTTAATCCTTTTCATCACGGTGTAAGGTCCCTCCCATCGAGCTTGAAGTTTCGGCGACTTCCCTTTTCGTCGGAGCGGGTTGTGGAGCCAGACTAGTGCACCTTCTTCAAATCCCTTGGTGTTGGCATTACGGTCGTACCTAGTTTTCATTTTGGAGCTGGTGTTCATGCTATTCTCACGTACTCGTTTATGCACTTCGTCCAATTGATCTTGAAGGTCACTGACATAGTCCGTAACTGGCTTGGTCTTGTCAGGTGGCACGCCAGTTATAGCATCGACTGGAAGTCTCATCTCTCTGCCGAAATTCACTCTTGCTGGAGTATATCCCGTGCTATCGTGCACTGCCGATCGATAAGACATCAGAAATAGTGGAATATACCGGTCCCAGTCCTTCTGATGGTCATCGACAACCTTAGCCAGGTGATTCTCCAGGGTCTGGTTAAATCTTTCCACCATTCCGTCCGACTGTGGATGCGCAGGTGTTGTGCGTGTTTTGTAAATACCCAGAAGGGTACACATCTCCTGGAACAGCGCAGATTCAAAGTTACGGCCTTGATCGGAATGGATCTCCAAAGGTGCGCCATATCGGCACACTACTTCTTCGACCACCTTCTTCGCCACTGTCGTCGCTTCCTGATTGGGAATGGCAAAGACTTCTGGCCATTTTGTGAAATAGTCCTGGATCACCACTATGTATTTGTTTCCATCATTTGTAATTGGAAATGGTCCAGCAACGTCGATGGCAATGCGTTCCCATGGGGCTCCCACATTGTACAACTGAAGCTTGCCCCTGCTTCTGGTCTGTGGTCCTTTCACAGATGCACACGCTGTACATTTCCGACACCATTGCTCTATGTCCTCTCTACAATTGAGCCAGTAATACCGCTGTCTCACTTTCAGTAGAGTCTTCTTGATCCCCAGATGTCCACCAGAAGCACCATCGTGTATTTCCTGTAGCAGGGGGACCACTTCACTTCGTGGTACTATCACTTGTGTGGTCACCTCCTTGCCATCGTTCGATTCCCATTTCCTACAGAGCACATCATTCTCCAGGACTAAACTGTCCCACTGCGCCCAGTAGCTCTTTGTGACGGGACTAAGTGACGATACTTCACTCCATAGGGGCCTAGCTCCACTACGCAACCAGTCCAGTACCGGTCGAATATCGTCATCTTCTTCCTGGGATTTCTTGAAGTTGCCTTCAGTTCTAATCAAGTTCACGTGTTCTCTGGCTTCGTTTTGCTGGCAATGTCTGCAGTCTTCATCACACGGACGTCGCGACAGGGCATCAGCATTGTTATGCCCTTTTCCACTCCGATGTTCCGTCACGAAATTGAACTCCTGCAGCTGCTCGAGCCATCTTGCAACTTGACCCTCCGGGTTTTTAAACTGTAGCAGCCATTTCAATGCAGCGTGGTCCGTCCTCAACGTGAACTGCCTTCCTATGAGGTACTTATGGAAGTGCTGCAAGGTTTTTACCACAGCCAGCAGTTCTCGTCGAGTAACGCAGTAGTTCCTCTCGGGCTTTGAAAGTGCCTTACTGAAGTAAGCGATCACGATCTGTCTGTCACCTTGCACTTGTGACAATACGCCACCAATTCCCGTATTGCTGGCATCAGTGTCAACGACAAATCTTCCATCTCTGCTCGGATACCCCAGTATAGGTGCTTCACATAGCCGCTGCTTCAGCTCGTTGAATGCTGACTCACAATTCTTGTCCCAGATAAAGTCTCGTTTTTCCTCAGTCAGTTGATGCAAAGGTTTTGCAATGTCCGAAAAACTCATAACAAACCTTCTGTAGTATGTGCATAGCCCTAGAAATGCACGTACTTCTGTTTTATTCTTCGGAACTGGCCACTGTTGCACAGCCTTTATCTTCTCGGGGTCGGTTCTCACTCCATCGGCGGAAATCACATGTCCTAGGTAGCTGACCTCCTTCTTGAACAGGGCACACTTCTTTGGGCTTAGTTTTAGGTTAGCCCCTCGTATTCTGGTGAACACTTTTTCCATGTTCCTTAGGTTTTCCTTGAAAGTGCGGCCCATTATAATGACGTCATCCAAATATACTAGACAGACGTCACCAAGAAGACCAACCATGACTCGTTCCATGAGGCGTTCAAAGGTTGCTGGAGCATTGCACAACCCGAAAGGCATGACGTTAAATTGCCACAGGCCATTGCCAATGCCCGTACTGAACGCTGTCTTTTCTTTATCCTTCTCGCTGATTTCCACTTGCCAGTAGCCACTTTTCAAATCAATGGTTGAAAACCACCTCATACCACTGAGCATATCCAGCGTATCGTCGATCCTCGGCAAGGGATAACTGTCCTTCTTCGTGACGTTATTCAGCATTCTGTAGTCTACACAGAATCTTGTACTGCCATCCTTCTTCTTCACCAGAACTACAGGAGAAGACCATGGGCTCGTAGAAGGCTCAATTATTCCGCTATCAGCCATATCCTTCACCATTTCTGCCACTTCAGTTTCTTTAGCCCAGGGTATGCGGCGCGGTCTCTGTTTGATCGGTCTAGCATCACCTGTGTCTATCTCATGCTTGACGAGGCCTGTTCTTCCGCAGTCCTTTCCCGTTGCAAAAATATCCCGAAACCGTAGCAGAAATTCCCTGGCTTGCTGTAGTTCTGAGGTCGACAAATTGTTCTTAGAATTTTCCAGAAGTTGCTGGATGTGATCAGGTTCCCCTTTTGTCGAGTCCTGCTTCACTGGAGATGTGTTGATTTGGCGGAGATACTTCACTTCTTCACATCTCCCAACAACACTGTTTTTCTTCAAGTGGACCTCCTTTTTCCCAAGATTTACAATTCGCACTTTAGATTTCCCTTTCGTCATTACCAATGTCCTCGCAGTGATGAGTTCCGGATGCCGGCCAGTATCCTCAACTATTACGCATCTTTGTTGCCTGATTTTCTTAGGAAATTTTACTTCAACTAAAGTTTCTGTTCTCGGAGCCAATGTAGTATCTTTCACACAATAGAGGTTACATGTGTTGACTCCTCGCAGGAACACTTCTTGGTCTGGGAACTTCAATACTCCCCTATCAATATCTAAAACACATCGGTACTTCTGCAAGAAGTCCAGACCCAGAATGCAATCATCGGTAATATTCGCAATCAAAACAGAATGGGTGTACACTTGATCACCGATTTTTAACTCTATATCTGTATCACCGAGGACGGAGACTGGCTGGCCGGTTGCTGTCTGAAGTCGGCAGGATGGAGACTTTCTTTGCCACAAGATCGTGCGTTTCAGCAACTCAGGTCTTATAATAGTCCGTGACGCCCCGGTGTCAACGGTGAAATTGCAAGTACGTTCATTCAGTGTTCCTTCGATGGTCAAACTATTTCCGGTGTGGACTTGATTGATAGTGATGACTGGGGCCTTTACTGGACCAACCGGCACGCACCCCGCGGCCCTAGCGACATTAAGTTTTATCGTCTTCTCGTTAACTTGGGTTGCGGAGTCCACACTTGCCCTCTTCCTCTTGGGACAATCAGTACGAATGTGCCCTTTTTCTCTGCACTCGTAACACGTCGGAATATAGCGGGACGTTGCCGAAGAAGAAACCACCCTTTCTCGGTTACGCGGCTGCACTGAAGGCGAAACCACTACTTCTCGAACTCTGTGCGTGCGTGAATCCTGGCGTACGGCTTCTACTTCCAAAGCGTGAGCCATTGCACTTTTCAGAGTTTGGTGGTGTCCGAGTCGCACCGTAGCTCTCACATCTGTGTCCCGTAGTCCGTCGATGAAAGCCTGCACCAGATTAACTTCCACAATCTCCGGTGTCATCGACCTATATGCACGCCGCACCAACCGTTCAATCTCGACTCCCCACTGCTGGAGGCTCTCGTTAGGCCTCTGCATTCTGTCGCGAAGTTGCGCGCGGAACACGTGCTCGAGGTGCTTGTCGCCATAGCGAGTGTCTAATCTTTCCATTAGACGCTCCAAGGTCCTACCGTCCGAAGGAAGGTTTTCTAGGACCAGTAGGGCGTCCCCACGTAGAGCTAAGGTTAACGCCGCGAAAGACTGCTCATCATCCCAGCGGTTTGTCTTCACCAACGTTTCGAATTGGTATTTGAAGGCAGTCCATGACGACGTGCCGTCAAAACGTGGCACATCAAACTTTGCGGCCGACGTACAGTGGGTGTGCGCTGATGAGCCAATGGCAATGGGTTCGCGTGCTTCCAGCTTGACAATTTTTCTATTGATGTCCAGCAGGCGATCTTCATGGCCATCTATTCGGGTTTCCAAAGTATCAGTTCGGGCGGAAACCTCCTTGACCTCTAAGGTGAGATTCTTTACTTTCTCGCCCAGCGTGACGAGGCCGTGATCGATTTTCTCGAGGATAAGGTTCTGCTTAGCCTCTTGATCGCGGCGAGCGGCTTCCTGTTCGCGGCGAGCGGCTTCCTGTTCGCGGCGAGCGGCTTCCTGTTCGCGGCGAGCTTCTTCCTGGTTAGCCGCGATTAGGTCCTGGAGCTGGCGCTGGTTAGCTTCCTGTTCGCGGCGAGCGGCTTCCTGTTCGCGGCGAGCTTCTTCCTGGTTAGCCGCGATTAGGTCCTGGAGCTGGCGTTGGTTAGCTTCCTGTTCGCGGCGAACGGCTTCCATACTAGCTTGCATGGCAGCCAACACCGCAGCGAGGCTCATTTCTGAAGTTGGTCCTGTTGGCATCTCAGCAGCTGCCGTTGCTCCGACACCAGCCGGATCTTCTTCCTCCAGTCGGTGACGCGCAGCATCCATCTCCGTTTGTCTCCTTGTTCGTGGTCGCTGTTCGTCGTCCCTCTGTAGTAATGGCATCTCACTTCTGACACCAGTTGTTACGAACGTGAGTAATCAAATGCCGGTTTACTAATAGAGAGTTTTATTGTCCACAAACAAAACACAAACTTAGTCCAATCGTCAATAAACCACTTCGTAATGCACTCTAGAGATCCGTAAAAATATCGCTTAGGTCGTCGTATGGATGAAAACGTTCTTCACTTGACTTGGATATTCGCACTTGATCGCAGTCGAAATCAAACTGACTCCCGTCCGGCCAGCGAACACGTATTTATACTCAGAGCCAAGAAAATTCTAGATACCGAAGGTTCGAGGCCACACCAGAACAAAAGAAACCGTTTCCGCGAAGCAATAAATTATTCTTATTACCAACCGGTAGGTAACTACTCGACCCCACGACTCATACGAATTTCGACTCTATAGTAAAAGACTGAAGGTACAAATTCCTTTACCAGGTTACTTAAGTACCTACAAAAGTTCTCAGAATTATTGAGTACCTACTTATACGTGTCGGATTTTTCTAGAATTTGCTAGGCCCTGGTACGTACTTCTATTCTGGAGGTTTCGACTAGCAATGCGTTTTAATTATTCGGTGATACTTTCAGCTTTGTCGAAGAAACGACGTGTTCTATTTTTACGGCGTAACAATATAATAGTAATATATTCCACAACTGTCACACAACGTCGTCCAGTCCTAAGCTAAGCAGAGCTTGTGTTAAGAGTACTAGACAACTGATAAACATACTTATATATTTCTAAATACAGACATATTATAGATAACTTACACCCAGATACAGAACAATTGATTGAGCTCATCACACAAACATTTGTCCTGGGCATTTGTTCTGTCCATTTGTTCTGAATCGAACCCACGACCTCCGTCATAGCAGTCCGGCCCACCAACCACTTTGACTAGACCAACATGCCAATTAAAAACTCAGTATTTATTTAATCTTCATGCAACCAAAGGTACAAAATCGAACTTAATGCCATTAGGCATTCTTTACCAGTCAACCTAGGGTGGTTTTTTTTTTTTTATGGTAGGTGAAAATCATCCAATGACGAAACCCGGGAGACCAGTGTCAGACTCTTACTGACTAAAAAACCTACCCCGTACCTACCTTGCCTTATTCCTGGAGTCGAGGTAACAGTTTTCCACCACCCTCTAGGCTCCAGGAGGCTTCGACCCTGAAGGGCCCCTGCAGTTTGCTGACAACTCCTTGAGGCGCGCGGGAACGGTGCGCGCCGTTGACGACTTGGACTCGGTCTTACCAGACGACCGGACGGCGAGCTACCCATTGCTCACCGTCCGCGAGCCAGTGTCTACGGTGGCCGGATATCGGCGGCGACGGCTACGGCGAGTACGCCGTTGCCTTTGCCTTATGCGGTCAGCCTCCTCCTTTACGAGCATTACTGCTTCGCAGAAGGAGGCGACCGCCTGCCATTCCTCTTCGCTGCGGACCATGGCCTGAACCAGGGCCCGGCGCGAGAGGTCGCCGCCGCCGATCACCCCCACGAGGACACGGCGATGCTCTTCCCAAGCAGGGCACACCTCCACCGTGTGCTCCACCGTGAACGGGTGGTGGAGAGACAATATGGTAGGTGTATAAAAAGAAAAATATAATTACTTAACATAAAAAGTCCAAAGCCATTTTAAAGTTTAATATATAGTAGTGTCGAAATTACAGCTAAAAACTAATTGTTCTATGATTTCATCGATTGCTGCGCCGGTTCAGACGCATGTCCCTCTCGATCTCGTATTGGCGAACATCTGCGCGTTCCAAGAAATCGCGTTTGTCCAAGTATCTGAAACAAAAGTAGATACAATCGCATTGTATATTTAAGGGGGGCCTTCCTCACTCGCCTATCGTCAACGTCGTGCATGGTTTAAAAGCTTCATTTAACCCAATCCAAAGTGATTTTTGATGCAAAAGTAATGCGATAAAAAAAAGAAATACGTGTTTTTATTAAACCCTTAATCATTTTTGAAAAACAATGTCATTATTTAGATTCTCGATTAAATGCGCAAGCTTAGGCCTTATTTCTATAAGGCTTCTGCCTTGCTTGCGCGTTTACTATATTAATAATTAAATATTTCCCTATGGTTTTTTTTTTATATTGGATTATCAAAGTTCACGTAAAACAGCAGATTTTCAAAGGTCTTTATAGGGTTTCTTTTACACAAATGTATGTTTTGATTTCCATAGAAGCCTAGATAATATTCAAAAGATATCTGTATATCCAAAATATCTGAAGGAAGATGTGTAATAACATCATAATAACGTTAGAGCGTTTGTATGAAAATGTACGTCCGGTTGGTCGCTCTTAATCTTGTTCGTAGGTGACGTCATCGACATTCTAGATTCTCTAGGTAGGTAGTGGTTTGTTATGAATCTTGGGTAGTTCATTTGGAAGTCCTTGAAATATTGCGGGGCTAAAGTGAGTTTTTTTATGGTAGGTAAAAATCATCCAATGATGAATCCCGCCCTTGGACGGAGCGGAAAATAGTGTCAGACTCTCACTGACTAAACAACCTACCCCGTTCCTACGTCGCCATCTATACCAGGGCTAGGGCCTTCCTTTCAGACACGAACCCTTGGCCCCAGTTGGCTTCGACGCTTCTGCAAGGTCCCTACGGTTTACTGACAACTCATAGAGGCGCGCGGGAACAGCGCGAGCCATTGACGACTAGGTTTGGTCTGGATGATTACTAGACGATCTCAAGTGAGGTGATATTTGGTCTGTGTCAGAACTCGCAAAGTACCAGAACGAAATGGCTTTATAATAAAAACGAAAAACTCATTCTAAATATAAGTACAACTTAGCGAAGTTTCTCACGTATCCAGAGTTCACTTATAAACTGGTTTCACGGTATTTATTTTTTGCAGTTTTTCTTTTTATGGTAGATAAAAATCGACGGTGGGATCGCAGTCAAGCTTTAATTTATATCAAAAATAAAAAATATATATTCCATAAAAAATCCTGTTCATAATTTTGCCGATTTTTTTTTTAAATAAGTAAAAATAAGGCCGTTTTTAGATGGTAAACCTGAAGTTAGGCACTGCGGAATTTAGCGCTTGTGTACTCGTAAAAAAAATGCTATAGCAATTGTTATTGCTGTTAACAACTGTTAGCCTAAGTTCAGGCTCGCTAAGTTAATTTGGCTGTATAATACAGTTTGTCGGATCTTGGAGAGTCTGAAGTTAAGCTCTGCGAATTTTAGCGCTTGAAAATTCGTACAAAAATAAATGGTTAAAACAAATAAATGCAATTTGCAGTCGTTATTGCTGTTAAAAACAGTTATTGGGATTTTCTATTACCTTTACTTTTGCACGAATTTTCAAGCGCTAAAATTCGCAGAGCCTGGCTTCAAATACGCCAAGATCCGTCGGCCGTACTGTAACTATAAATATTAGAATAAACAACTCTAACAGAACATACCCATTTCTTCCTTTATTATGGCTCTGTATTTCCTCTTCAAGGCCTTCCTCTTGCTTGTAGGTAGACCAGTCGAGCTTAGACTTCTCCAGCGTGGACAACTTGTCCTTCTTGTTGAGCGCGCCGAGGACACCAGATAGGCCACCTCGGCCTAAACCTGGACGTCCTCGAGATGGTCCTTCTAGCTTGCTTGCTGAAAGACGTTAAATTTTCGTAAAATTTATAAAGCAACTAACATTTTCTTGATTAGATTATAATATTTAGACGGAAAATAAGGGAGGATTCTGCTATCTTATTTTTATGGGTCCACCTAGACTAATACTTCAAGTCAAAATTTAATGGTCACTCCATATTAGTGCCGTGAAACTCCGTAAATAGGTGTGAATGTGGAAGGCTTTCATGGGATGTTCGTGGGGTAGTTTGATCATGGCGTGAATATGCGCGTGAATCACAGCAGTAATGTGGAGCTGGCATTAATAGGAGTCTATGAAATGTATTCAAAATAGTAGTTTATTCAAGTTAGGTACTGTAGATTTTAACTTAAGCTATAGCGCTTAGTTACAAACTTTATATTAAAACCCTTTCAAAACCTAATTTAACTTTTTCTCAGTCCTTTATTAATATAATCGCCAGTTCGTATAAACAAGATGGTGAAAACAAAATTCAATCTTCGCTCCAATCAGTTTGAAATACATTTTATGCAACTTAACGCAAAACTTGCTCAACTAAAATCTAAATCACTTTGAAATACAAAATTCGATGCAAAGCTTAGTGCTTTTAAAGTTTTAATGGAAATCGGTTGCCTGCAACTTGGCATTGTGCATAATATACAAGTTTTTCTTGGCAGAGTTAGCTTTACGTCGATGCCAGTTGCAACTACTTGCAACCAAGTTTGATGAAGGATAAAGTGTAAGATGCAGGAGTGACGACTTGAATAAATTATAAGCGCAAGCGTCAGGTAGAATGAATGCGTATGCAAATAGTTATAGTTTCTTAGGGAGGAGGTTTTGCGGGTTTTTTAAAATTATGTAAACGTATAAAGATGATCGTGCGTTGCTACATGGATCATTGTGTACGTGCATCAGGATTGCCAGATTGTTTTTTAATGTCGCGGTCGGGATTTTGAAACTTAAAGCGGGATTAATTAGTCGAAAGTGGGACATAAAAAGACGTATACAATCAAAAGGTTTTAAATATTAATCTTTTTATCAGAGTTTTAAATTCTGTGTACCTACGTAGCAAAAAAAAAACGGCAAAAATAGTCATAGAAAACGAACGACACGTCATTTTAACGGGAACTAATTTTTTGAGCAGTTATTTAAATATTTGAGATGTTATTATGATCAGTTCAAAAACATATTGAGCAGTTATTTAATTTAATGGCAGTTCATTAATTATTGCGACAGTAAAACATGGACAGTAAAAAAAAAAATGGTTGCCTGTAAAGTCGGTTTTACGGGCGAAGATTTTACGTGACAACGTCAACGGCAGACCGATCATAGTTGAGTGGGAGAGAGACGCAAGGCATTCGGCGGGCCTCTCTCTCGTTCGGTGACTCATCGTAACGTTACCGAGCGTTACACTTTTTCATAAGTGACTCCCAGCCGCAACCTAATTTAAGACGTTGTCACGTCAAAAAAAACAACTTGTCGGTTATTTTATCATACAATGTCAATATCTAAAAATGATTGAGCTGTCCAATAACTAAATGGGCAGTAAAAATGATGGAATGGGCAGATCGATAAATAGATCGGCAGATCATAGCGAGCGGTGACACCCGAATTCAATTTCATTGAAAAGAGAGGTCAAATGTTCGTTAGTTGGACGGAGCTAATTAATTTAGGGTTGGTAATTGTTCGCGTGAGCTCATGTTTTGAATTCTTGCATTCGTTTTCGTATTATAAAAAAATGGGACCAATCTGGAAGCATATGATACAAGGTGAAAAAAATAATTTCAAATCGGTCCATAAACGAAGGAGTTCTGAGGTAAGAAATATAAAAAAATAAAAAATAAAAATACAACCGAATTGAGAACCATCTCCTTTTTTTGAAGTCGGTTAAAAAAAGGAACCCTTATGGTGCGACTTCGTCTATCTGTCCCTGCCCGTTCGTCACACCGCAATATTATTATCTCAACACTAATTTACAACCTCATTATTTACAGAATTGCTTAGAATGAGATTTCTTTCCGACAAATTCTGATTTATTACTGCCCTCACGTAACTGCCCATTCATTCATTTTTACTGCCCATTTAATTATTTTTCTGCTCAATTTTGTATTCACCGATCAGTTTTATTATTTTTTATTACTCATTTTTGTTTATTTCACTGCTTAGCTTTAACTGCTGAACTAGTTATTAAACCTCCCATTTATATTTTTTAACTTACCAAAACCGCTATTTACAACTGCTCCTTTAAATCAGTGCCCATTTTAACGCACAATCACGTCGCGGTCGTCAGAACAAAGGAATTGAGGGCGTGGCCAACTATAAGCGTTCACACTAAACAAAACGATTTGTAACTTGACTAGAGGAGGGAATTTTTTAAAACCTTTATTTTTTACGTTTTAAAACGTTAAAATTCGCAGAGTTAACTTCAATCTGGCCGTACTGTACAGAAACTTAAGGCAAAAAAATACATTGTTAACGAAAATAAATAGACAATATAATACATACCTGTCGCAGGACTATCGGCGGTCTTTATCTTCTCTTTGATCGTATTATTCTCTACAACAATAGTTTCACCAGCAAATTCAAATATTCTTTTTTCTCTGGCTTGATCATCAGTTTTGGGGACTTGCTTTTTGGGAATGTCGGTGTCACTTACGGTAGGTTTAGAAGCGTTAATGCTAGAACTAGTTACAGTTGAGGTAGGTTTAGGTTTACTATCGGTTCCTTCTAAAAACATTGCCCATAGATCATCTTCTTTTTTCTTTTGTTCTTCAGGATCTAGAACTTCCTCAGTTTCTTCTTCTTTCACCGGAGACTCTTCTTTCTCTGTTCTACCATTTCTTGTCTTACGCTTCTTTGTACCTTTTGTCTCTTTAACTTTTTTCCGTTTTTTCGCTTTCTGGTCTAATTCTTTTTCGAATTGTAAGTCTGTTTCTTCATTCGCTGATTCTTCTTCAGATACTTTTTCTGGTTCACCGGGTACGTAATCTTCATCGCTCTCACTACCTGATGACGACATCTGAAACAAGATACGGGGAAATGCATCTTTTATTCATGAATATGTAGTTATTGGATATTTACGTTGGATATAGGTTTATTATATTACCTTCTTAAATGTTCAGGATCTCTTCATATAATAACAGATTTTATTTTTTATTGAGGCGGAGCTGCGAAGCCTATTATTATGTATTAGTTTAATAATAATAATATTCCACAACTATCACACAACGTCGTATCAAGCTAAGCAGAGCTTGTGTTATGTGTAATAGATAACTAATAAATATATTTATATACAGCCCCGGATCTAGGGGGGGGCAAGCCGGGGCCTATGCCCCGGGCGGCATATTCAGGGGGCGGCAAAATCAGGGGGCGTCCAAATTCACACTTCACAGACCAATGGACAACTTATCATTTATTTAACTTTGACCACGGAATAAATAATAGCACAAGTACAACAATTTCATGGCCATGTCAACTTGACCGATACCCTGAGCGCGGAGTGAGATATGCTGCACGACTGCACGAACGTTTATTATTCGCGAGGCGCGTAGGCATAGTTCAAAATACGCGCCCGGCTCCCGCTCGCCTGCAGGAATCGCAGATCGGGGCAGCAGGCGTCTGGTTACCGTGAGTGGGAAAGAGATAAAGCTATATTCGAAAACTTCCTCGTCGATCTCTCTTCACGACAGTGTTTTGTTTCAAGGCCAGACTCCGTCGCTCCCCCCCACCACCGCCACCGCCGCTTCTAATGCCGCTGCCGCTGTCGCCGCCGCCACTGCGGCAGTGCCCTCACAGAGGGCTCGCGAGGAGACAATGGACTGCCAATAACGGCGCCATTTCGTCTCCTCCAGGCGAATGTCAACCACTGCGCCCCCTGCTCAGGATCTGTTACTCCAGAGCATGGCGCGGTGGTCGATAAACGTCACCGTGGTCTCCGAGCCGTACTTTGTCCTGCCAGAGCCAGAACCTGAGCGGCTCGGTGACCCTTATCTCGTCGGCCGCCACCGATTCCCCAACCCTCGATGGTCATAGCCATCCGGATGGTGTGGGGAAACCGCACGGTGTCCCGCGAGGCGGCGAGCCTCCTTGCTGGCCTACCACCATAGGATTTGGAGGCAACAGTTCTTGCGCGCATGCACGATCTGCGCGTGGATGCAACGCCGAGGCGAAACTCCGCTGCCTGAACATGTCGAGGCGTGGCGGAAAGAGCTCCGATGGGATCTCATGGTGAAGAGGAAACAGCGACTGTCGCAACCCAGCGCTGGGCATGTCGAGGCGTGGCTGGGTAGACCTCACGGCGTCCTCACTTTCGGCATGACGCAGGTTCTCACCGGACATGGGAAGTTCTGGAGATTCCTGCACCGAATTCGTGCGGAAGAGACGTCCGGATGTCGCCACTGTGTGGGAAGCCCGGAGGACACGGTGGAGGTGTGCCCTGCTTGGGAAGAGCATCGCCGTGACCTCTCGTGCCGGGCCTTGGTTCAGGCCATGGTTTGCAGAATGGCAGGCGGTCGCCTCCTCCTGCGAAGCAGTAATGCTTGTAAAGGAGGAGGCCGACCGCAAAAGGCAAAGGCAACAGCGCCCTCGCCGTAGCCGTCGCCGCCGCGATCCCGCCGATATTCGGCCACCGTTAACACTTTCAAGCCGACGGTGAGCAATGGGTAGTTCGCCGTCCGGCCGTCTGGTAACTATCCAGACCGAGTCCCAAGTCGTCAACGGCGCGCACTGTTCCCGCGCGCCTCAAGGAGATGTCAGCAAACTGTAGGAGCCCTTCAGGGTCAAAGCCTTCTGGAGCCGAGGGTTGGTGCGAAAGTGTTACCGCGCCTCTGGGAATAAGGCAAGGAAGGAATGGGGTAGGTTTTTTAGTCAGTAAGAGTCTGACACTGTCTCCCGCTCCGCCCAAGAGCGGGATTCGTCATTGGTTGATTTTCACCTACCATAAAAAAATATATTGATAGCTGAAATTATATGGATGAATTAGGTGGGGCGGCATTTTTCAGTTTTTGCCCCGCCTAAAAAAAATTGAAGATCCGGGGCTGTTTATATATTTCTAAACACTTTAGATTAATGTACCTAGACACAACAAATGATCGTGCTCATCACATAAACATTTGTCTTGGGTGGGAATCGAACCCACCTCACGCATAGCAATCAGGGTCACTAACTACTAGACTTTCAAATTTCGTAATACCTATTATTATTTTCAACTTGTAATAATAAAGCCACCAACAATGAAGGTAAGTATTTGAACATAGATGCCGTGGAAATGGCACCTTTAGGAAGCATTGGATCAATGTCGTGCCAGCGACACGAGAAAGATTGTGTAGTAGTTAAAAACTAAACAGAATTAAATACTAGCTAGCCAAGCTATGTAAGTGATTAGCTAATTCTACTTCCATTGAAATTGAAATTTTATGCAATTAGGAAAAATTTAAAGAAAGTTAGTACCTATCTGGGGGCCTATTACAACCTCTTAATTCCAGTCAATTTACGCCTTAAAATGAACTGCCTTGCTTATACGTATTATGACATCTTATTGCCAGCCAGTCAGCAGTCACGTGACACTTGACCGACATCTGCACGGATATTGGCTGGGAAACACGTATTATGACCGTCAAACTGACAGTTCTTAGCTTGCATAAGTGTCAAAAATTGCCTCTAACAAGCCAGTCAGTTTACGCCGGGTTCGAGTAACTTTTTGTGAATTGTTTTGTCTTTTTATTACATTTTAATCTATTTGGACAGTAATTAAAGCATTTAGTATTTATTATGAGTTAATAATCTTCGAATTTCTTGAACGTAATGCGTTATAAGAGAACAACGAAACAAAAATTCAAAGGTCTTCGAGATATTTATACGTAAATATATAATTTAATAAAATGGTATATTTAGAATTTCAAATAAAGAGCAACAATTAATTTGGTAATTATTATGAATAATTTAGGTAATACTTACGCCATCATTACCTAATTAGTAGATAATATTTATAAACAAGACTTTAACAGGATTCTTATTGAAAAATCAGATTGCTTATTCAAGTAAAACGATTTCCTATTAAGTAATATAGTATTTTATTAAAATAAAAGAATACAACTGACGACACGAATCACACAACTTTTTCGAAATCAATCTATTCCTAACCTGTTACGAACTATGTCGAATTACACGGCTATCTTAAGAAAGAGTTCCAAGCGAAAGAACGCCGGCGTTTGCACACCTATTGTATTTATATTGTGTCTTTAATGAAGGTATTCAATTAAACACTGCACTAATAATGTTTTATATTTTTGTGATCACTGGTTACGTTCCATTCCCTTCGAGCACAGAGGTTATCGGATGTTTACGTCTGAACTTAGGGTTTCGCGGCCCAAGCACTTGAACACCGTCGCCAACGACCATCCTGTCGATTGCGTGACGTCACGCAGCACTCCACGGCGTCGCTTACTGTGATACCAATCGACAATCACGTACACATCACATAAATATATTCTTGTTAAAATGCTTTGTTTACACACACTTGACACTCTTAATTTTGTTTTTGCCGGGTCAGCAGTTATCGCAGTACCTAGGTACGTTCAGAAATGAAGTGTGTGTCAGAAATGTGTGTTGTGAGATGTGCTGTATTTTCAAATTTAGGACATTGTACTTATGGATATAATACATAATTCGTTTTTAAACTCGTTGTTAATCTCAGATTCTGTTACAAAATTACATTAAGTTCCTCAATAAACAATATTACATTCAATATTTAAAAACCGTAAATATCGGTAACCTTTGTTTGATGTTTTCGAACGCCATCTTTCGAAGCAGTGCAAAACAGCCACAGACAATCGTCCAGGATGATTCCAGTCAGAGTAACGTACGTCATAATACGAAAAATAACCAGGCAGTTTACGGCCGTAAACTGACTTGCCTGGAAACAGACTGGATTTTAAAAAGGTCGTAATACGTCCCCAGGCCATTTCAGCGACCTTTTTGTAGTGTTTCCAGCATTCAGTAGTGACATCATCGTGATGTTATCGTTCTGCATTGGTAATATCGCAATACAGCGTGAATATAGACGCGTTGTAAAGTAATAACATGGATACAGTTCTGTGCTGCAGTCACTACCCGCGCACCTCTGTTGACTTGTTTGTCTAAAGGCGCAGGCGTGCACTAGTAGCGATGCAGTATCAGTACAGTCGCACCTTTGCATCGTGCTTTTGCCCAAAAGTAACAACGCAACGACGCGTTTCTAAAACGCACTACCGGTTCAATAGGTAGTAATTGTAGGTAGCCTCCATAAGGTTTGTAGCAAGGTTTGTAGAACCCTTTAAGCTTCTTTAGGTCTATAGAAAAGAAGCATTTGCTTATATCTGATTAGCAGTTAATCTTCCTATGCAATATTATTGATAAATATAATTACCAAATGTATTGAAGACAGTTAAATTTGGGAAGGAAATAAAAGTAATGGAAGTAAAAATTATTTCAAGAAATTTATTAATTTCATACAACTGGTTTCTTGGCCCTATTTCTATTTTTGACATTAGAAACTTCATAAAAGTTGCTTCCAGTCTTGGTGCGTTTCTGTGCTCTGTCCAGGGCCCTTCTGGCCTTTGCTGTCATTTTCTTGACTCCAATGTCAGCACCAGCCTTACGTTTCTTTCCATTCGGTCTAATTTCTTCAACTGTGAATTCTCCACTTGCTGCCTCAAGCTTCTTACGTTTCAGTTCTTTTACAGTTTCTGCATCATTTGTCAAGTAATCTTCAACATCACTACAATTATCTTCAGCTTCACTGTAAAAGTCACTAATGTCTGATGAATCAGGATCTTCCTCATTTTCTTCATTGACACTTTTAGATTCATCATTCTCAGCATTTTCATCATCAATTCCTTTAAGTTCATCGGGAATATCAACTTTCTCAAGTGGTTTAACATCATCATCATTGTCAAACTTCAGACCAACTCTTATCTTAGCAAAATCTTGGGCAACAATTAGTTTATTGATGTAAACAGGTTTTTCCGGGTTCTCTTCCTTTTCATTCTCTGTATCTTGTTTAGCTTCTTCAACAGCATCATCATTCTTTTCTTCTGTATTAGTTTTATTCTCAACTGTTTCTTCATTCTGTTGCTTAGAAAGTGGAACTTCAAAGCCTTCTGGAGCCACATAAAATGGCAGTTTTCCTCTTTGCCAATCATTTAGAACCATCCTAGCAACCTGACTGACATCAGGCTCACCCTTCTTCAATAACTTCCCTGTGCGAGCAGCCAGTTTTTCCAAGAATTCTGTTGCAGTGTCCCATGCATCTACTTTGTAGGTTTTGACCAAGTATTCTTTCCTGACTCTTTTAATTACTTCTTCAATGTAATCTTCTGGGTTTTGAACTAATTCAACCCTTACAACTCCTTTCAAAACTTTCTCTGTGTCTGTTTCAGCTGAAGGATACACCACTCCTGGGCAGTCAATCAAAAATATTCTTCTCATTAAAGTGATGTACTGCCAAACTTTAGTCTCTCCAGCAATTGGGGCAACTTTGCATACTTTCTTGGATCGTAAAGTATTGATGACAGACGATTTGCCTACATTTGGATATCCAATCAATCCAACACTAATTTGTTTTTTATCAATGTGTAATTTAGCAAATTGACGCAACAGATTGATAAGAGATCCTTTTCCAAAGGGATGTGTCATTGAAGCATGGAAGGCTATGGTAGGGTATTCAGCACTCAGTATAGCCACCCAACGTTGTGTCACCCAGTTGGGCACTAAATCTACTTTGTTGAGAATAAATATAAGGTGTTTGTGCCTCTTTTCTTCTCTGAGGAACTTCTCCACATAGGGACATCTGGTGCCCATAGGGTCTCTGGCATCCAACACTTGTAGCAAAACATCAGAAGAGTCTATAACTTTGTATAACTCATTCCAAATCCTCCTGCTCATACCAGCTCCAAACACCCAGTCTCTCTGACCCTCCTTCACTCCAGTGTCTTCACGGACCCGGTCTATGTCTTTAGTTTCATCATAATTTTCTGTGTTTTCTTCTACAGCCTTTGACAGAGTATTTAGATCACTGAACTTTAAATTAACTCTCTTTCTTTGTTTCTTTGGACCAAACGTTTTGTCAAATCCTTCAGTGTCTAGCAAATGTACTCTAGCATTTTTAGCCTTTTCATTTAGTAATGTAATTGGTAAATTTGTAGGTTTCATAATAACTTGATAAGGGTTTCTGACAGCAGCCCCAAATTCATCTTGGAACTTCTGTAGAGCATTCTGTGAGATAACACGCGAGTTACCGAACCACTTTTGGCTAGGTTCGACCCGAGCTTGAGTCCCTGATGGCAACCAACCTTGAAAGGGCGCAGGTGTTAAAATTTTACCAGTTTTATCCCTCTTAGCCTTAAAGTTCCTGTACATCTGCAGTCTTTTGATAGTTGCTTTAGTTCTGGGCTTCGCAACTCCTTTTAATCCCTCTGTTGGTCTATCAGGGTTCATGGAATGTGCACCTTTATTGAACCCTTGTTTCCGGGGTGCACCCGGTGCTGAGCGTACTTTTCCCATTGCGACGACGTTTAAACACTTTCTAAAACTTAAAAACAGTACTAAAATTCACCATACACGCGGTTTATGCAGGAAAATAAAGGTTATCAATGTTCGCGGAATGCTCTCGCTTATGTCAAACAATAATGAACGAACTTCACAGCAGTGAAAAGGAAAGACTTCAAAATTACTTACGATTTTAGAGATTTAAACTCGCCCGCAGTCGGTGTTTAAGCAATGTGCGAAGGTTATTTCAAATCTTGTTAATTTATCATACGTACTCAACAATATAATGACAAAACTTTAACTTGAAAACAAATCCTCCGGCGTTTAACAAAGACCTTTCTTTTTTATTTACTTGTTGCTCACTTCACTCCATTTATTTCTCTATTGATTGGTTTCCAAATTATTACAAATGGCAACACATAAACTAAAGACAATTGTTTTTTTTTTGACATCATATATTTGAAATCTTAGTTATTGAGATACCGCAACTTAACAAGAGAAGTTTTACTACAAATCTCTATTTTGCTAGGATTTGTAATTTACATTATTTTCAGGTTTCCAAACCGCCTCTGGGGGCTACCCTCTTTTCCGAAAAACGAAGTTTCGATCGAAATTTCCATTGTTTTCTACCACGTGACAGTTTAATTAGATTCAGCGCAAAGGTGGCAACCAACCACTAATGGCTATTGGTAGTGACTTAACACACTTTTTCATAAGTATTTTGTATACGAGGCCGACGCGCCACACGTGTCGCCATTGTCCGCCACGCGCTACAGCAGCGTCCGTGACTTGCCACTTTCGGTCGCTACGGGCCACACAAAACGCCAACACCCGCCACTGTCACGCTGCCACACCCAATGTACTATTATCGACTAGACGTTCTACGTATCACTCGCGTCACCATGCCAAACCATTTGCGCTAGCAAACTTTTCGTGACAGAGTCTATTATAAGACTGCGCAGCAGAGATTGGGTTTTATGTAGTAAAGGCTTCCAAACGCCGGTGGCTGTTGCTCGTTCCTTAAACCTATACCTACTGTTACAAATGAGGCAGTAGCGCGCGATAGCCGTCGGTTGCTGTAGTTGGTGGTCCGTTTGCGCCGAGCCTTAATTTTCGAAATTTCATGACATCGAAATTTCGGAGAAAGAGAGTAGACGTCCTGTTCTTTCGTGGTTCTTTTTAACTATTGATGAGATGTCATTATGTCTTTATTCTGTGTAATCTGCACTTTATTTGATCGATATCGATATAAAAACCGAAAATAAGCACACCTCTTGTGAGAATGACATTAAACGTCAAAATTGTCATACAAAACAAAATGTCAGCTCAGAAGTAGTCGATCAGCCGTATTTTTATCAAATAAACATTCATAACTTCTCCTAGAATTGATAAGACCTATTATTGACAATGTTTGGTAACCCTAATTGTCGTAGTTAATAAATAGTTAAGATGGGTGTGGAGTGATTCCTTTAACAAACTATTCCAAGGAGCAATTTGGTGTCGTCAGAAAATTTTCGATAATTAAAACTGCCCCGATGCCTGTAAGCTTTAAAAACCGAAAGACAACATGTATGACATGTTGTCCGAGTTTCGAGTATCAGAATTTGATTCATTCGTGGATATATTGAAATTGACTCCTGGTGATCCTCTAGATACATTTGGTGAGATGTGGTACCCCGTGTTCTTGTGGTCTTTGTTCTCTTCAGTGTTTGTGCATACGTGTGCGGCGCTAGTCGCGTTCGGAACCCTACGGAAGCACAAGTACGGGAAGTTCTTCCCCGTGTTGTTGATTGTGATGGGTGTCGTGAGTCCAGTGACTTCAGGTGTAGCCACCAGTGCCGCCGTCGCGTTCATATACCGAGCCGCTAACTTAACAATGCCCCCTATTCATGCAATGATTTGGGGTATAGGACAGACTTTGCTTGGAGCTGGGATGGGTTTCACAAGGATTTTGGCTACTTTGTAATAAAAACTAGATCTATTTAGTTAATTAAATCACATATTAAAACAATATAATTATAAATCAAATAAATTCTGAGTCAATTAAACATAGAGTTATAGTGATGGGAATGTAGTTGAAAGGAAAGGTGCTGAATGTAGATGCATTATTTTCCTGTAATAGTATAGCAACTTGACTAGTTGTTACGGTACTCCCAATAGTGAATACTCATTAGCTATCTGCTGTAAATACAAATTCCTTATTATATGTAGCGGCATATATTACACAATGTGCTTAATTTTTGTATATGAACTAACTTTCATGTCTCGCATATATGTATAGAATATCAGTAATATTAATAGAAAATTCATTCAAGGTAACTATGCAATAAAATGATGAATTGTTTTAGAATGTAAATATGTGCCTACCTATAAATATAATGACTGATGTTTCACAAAAAAAAAAACATATTTCTAGAATTAGTTTTTCTACTTAAAATATGCTATCATGTAGTCGCAGACATATATGTTCAATAAGTATCAAATCTTATGTCTTCAATTCAATATCTATGGAGTTTATTGTGATAAGTTGTATACCTGATCTGTACATTTTCATTTGTTATCCTTATCATAAATGTAATGCATTCCATGTAAAAATTGTACCAAAAAACTAATATTAGCAGTGACATGTCATTAAATTCTATTACAGAATTTGTATTTGTGACACTGATCTATTTGCTCATTACTTGTAAATGAGACTTATTAGGCCCACCGAAGCTATACTTTCAGTACTACAAAAACATGTTAATATAAGCAAGCAATGTAGATGACATTCATATCTTGGTGATTCGCACAAAAGACGATTTACAATCATATTACATGATTACCAGGTATTGGAAATGTAAGTGTTTAACATGTTGAATGCCATCATATAAATCATAATTAGCCCATGGGGTGGCACGGACAGTGTTACTTCCATTATGTCAAGTCCAGGGGGCCACAGCTGTCACGGTGTGTCCGCATGGTCTTGATCACTACAAAAGATTCTAGACGGTGGCCCTGGAGGCATATGTACTGTCGGACACACAAGTGTCGATTATGGCGTTTAATGTGTTAAATAATACTGGCACCTTCTAGAAGCCTCATGGTATCAATATTATCTGGTTTTGTACTTATGTGCCTGTACATAAAGTCTATTGTGCTGTCAATGATTCCATAGTAATTATTGGAATAATTACTATGGAAACTTTACATACTTTTGTTTATACAAAGTGGACTTTGTATAAACAAAAGTATGTAAAGTTGAAAAAATCAAGATTATCATTCGCAAGGTCTGCTTGCACTCTAATTTATTGGCCAATGTAGCAGATAGTATTTATTTTCCCCCTATTTATAAAAAAAGCAAACCTTAATTTATTTATTGGATTAATTAATTTTTAATCAATTAAGAAAAAGAAATGTATATTTTATTTTTCTGTGTAAATTAATAGGTAAAGTTGTTTATGATACCAAGTCCTGTCATATTTTTGTTAAGTTAATCAGATTATGGTGATATGTACTTGTAATGTTATTTTTTCTGTGGTTTTGGTGTTATTATCAAGTGGCTATATATATGGGAGATGTGATAAAATACATAATATATAGATGTGGCAATAAAGCATGACGCTGTTAGTGGCACATTTATTTTATGTATGCAGTAAGTAAGCAAATATACCTGCATACATACATTGCCTTGTCTTATAAGAATACTAAGTATGAATAGCACTAAGGTTTCTGCCGTTACTGTCAAAGCCACAGTGTTAACATATGGATAAAGTGGTTTATTTATAACTGTATTGTTTCATAAGTTTGTACTTATATTGTACAATAAAAATATCACTTCAGTAGAAGCAAAATTATATAAAAACGCAAAGCTAGTGTGATCATGTTGTAAATAGGTGTATTGTAGAGGAAAATTGAAAAGGGAAAAATCATTTTCCATACTTCAATATGAATATTATCCAAAGAAAATAAATGGTTTGGATATTAACTCCAGTGCTTTTTTTATAAAACCTTTTAATCGTCTGAAGTAAGTTTTATGTTTGCATTGCTCTTATTTGATGCTCGGGTAGCATAGTTTCAGTCATCATGATTAATTAACTCCAAAAAGGAATCTTAAACTAGCTTAGGAACTCCTTTTCTACACTTCTCATCAAAAAAATCGAAACACCTTGCAAGTTTACGTTTTGTCAGGATTATCAGAAAAATGTGTACATTTAGGAATAAATGTTAAATGTCGTTTAATAGTGAGTAATATGAGCTTATCAAATCTTAATGTTAATGTTCTAAATTTAAATGAATTTTTCATAGGTTTCGTATTTTGTTAAATGAGTCATTTTTATTCCGTATGGAGTATAAAGGAAATGGATAAAACAACACACGTAAATGAAAAAAAAAGCTAAAAAACGTTTATTTAATAACTTGTATTCCCTCCCCGAGCTCTAATTACTGCTTCCATACGGTTCTTCATCGATCGGATGAGAGTCACGATCACATGCTGTGGTATATTGTCCCATTCCTCTTGGATTGCATCTTGCAGCTGGCTAAGTGTTTCTGGGGCAGGATCTCTTGCTCGAATTCGTCTCTTTAATTCATCCCATAGATGTTCAATGGGATTCATGTCCGGGCTTCTTGCTGGCCATTTCATAATAGAGATATCGACTTCGTTAAGATAATCTCGTACGACGCCCGCGGTGTGAGCCCTAGCATTGTCGTGCATGAATATGAAGCCGTTGCCAATAAAATGTGCATAGGGCATCACATGAGGCTCGAGACACTCTTCGACGTACCGATGACAGTTTAGTGCAGGCAGACGTGGCCCAGACACGAAAGCAAGCTCTGTCTTACCGTCGGCGCTGATTCCTCCCCAAACCGTCCACGAACCGCCACCATAGCTGACCTTTTCTTCAATGCAGCATTGTGCATAGCGTTCTCCGTCTCTTCTGTAGACCTTGTTCCTTCCGTCGTTACCATACAGCATAATTTTACACTCATCAGAAAAGAGAACTTTGCTCCACTGTAGGTATGACCAATTTAGGTGCTCACGTGCAAAGTTAAGGCGCGCTCTTCGATGGTCTGCAGTTAATTTCGGCCCATTTGCTGGCTTATGCGGTACCAGTCCACGATCCTTCAACCTTCTTCTAATTGTAGAGTCACTTACAGCCACCCTTCGTACAACACGAAGCCGCTGCTGCAGTTGAAAAGCGTTAAGGCGTCGATTTCTTAAAGAAGTTGTTACAATAAATCGATCATCTCGCTCAGAAGTGACCCGATTCCTGCCAGATCCTGAACGGCGCGTGAACAAACCAGTCTCCCGATAACGTTTATAGACTCTATGAACAGATGACAGGCTTAGATGCAGTCTTGCAGCCACAACACGCTGACTAAGGCCAGAATCCAGCAATGCCACAACTTGGGCGGCTTCTGTGGGCGAAGTATCCATACGTTTTAGAAAAAAAACCTTTTTTCAGACGTCCCAAAGTCACAGTATTGAAATAAAAAACGAAAAGTTCAAGGATAGGCGCCAATTTTTAGTTTTTAAACGCTAAATGTACTCCAACCCTAAACACACATTTGTCTCAAAACAGTGATTCATTTCGTTTATAAGATAAACAAATGAAATTCTAATTTTGAATTTAGAATTTTCGCTTATTACTGTAATGGCCAAACTGCCAGCTATAATATATGTATTTTTTTTTCATCGTATGAATTCTTTTTTGTGTTAAATTCGGACAGAAACAATGAAAACGGAAGTGTTTCGATTTTTTTGATGAGAAGTGTATAAAAAAATGGTTGCCTGTAAAGTCGGTTTTACGGGCGAAGATTTTACGTGACAACGTCTTTTTCTCGGTAGAATATTTATTGATATGAATATAATTAAATTGCACAATAGGAACAAGGAATTGAATGAAAATAAGAATTGCACAAATTTTAACTATAGAAATATATTTTGTTTACTAAAACATTGCATGCAGTCGGGCCTTTCTCTCGTTCGGTGACTCATCGTAACGTTACCGAGCGTTACACTTTTTCATAAGTGACTCCCAGCCGCAACCTAATTTAAGACGTTGTCACGTCAAAAAAAAAGAAACTATACATAATTATGTCATATAGGTATATTAGGTCTTTTATTTAAAATGCAACTTTATAATATAATAAAGAACAGAATTACTATACTTAAAAAACAATTTCATTTTTGTTAAAGATAATATTCTTGAATAGCATGATACCTCCTAAGTATTCATCACATTATATTATTAACCATTAACATATATAATTTTGTATATTTAACATAACATCACACCTGTATTTCTTAATGCAGATACCTACATTTATCAACATTTCACTAGGAATGTGTAAGTCTTACGACTTGTAATTCATAAATACTCATTTGAGTTAAGTACACAAGTATACCTTTTACCCTGTATTCAATATATAAATAACTATAAAACATATTATAGAGTGCTGCTACTGTGAGAATATTTTAAGAAATTTTTATTGATTCTGTGATAACGTGAAGTTTCCTCATCGTCTTCATGGCTACCTTCATGAATCTCCTCCAGGGCAATAGGTAGCTCATATTCACGCTCCGTCACCAATGTAGTCTGAAATGAATAGGTATATTTTTTACAAGGGACAATTGACAAACAATTTTTGACTATAATAATTAATAATTGATCATATACTGATTACACTATCACTTACTATAATAAAAAAGGAAAATAGAGTTTAATATTCTGGCAACTCAAGACATAAGGAACATGCCAGTGGGTTTTTAGACTACCCACCTAAAAAATAAAAAAATGATAGGGGTTCTGTAAAAAATGCAATTTAAATATAGTATACCTCATGATGTTCTTCATCTCTCCTACTCAATCTGTTGACACTCTCTTGCAAAGATTTAGTTTCTGAGGTAGCATCTTGCAACACTAATTTCAGTTCTACAATCTCTTTTCTTGCATTTGATAATAACTTTTCTGTAGTTGCCAAGTTTTTCTTCAATTCTTCATTCTCCACTTCTAATTTAGTCTTTCTGTTTGAAAGACTTTTAATTCTAGTTTCATAGAGCTTCAATTCTGAATCAGCTTCAGTAATTCCTCTGACTGTGTTAGAAGTCTCTGTCTGCAAATTATTGCACATTTGTTTCAAATATGAAATGTTCTGTTCTAAAATAGTTTTTTCTTCAAAAATAAGTTTTACTTCGTTTTCTAATGAATTTATTTTACATTGCATAGCAGCAATACGTGTGGCTTGAGAGTCAATGATATTATCTTTGTCTAATAATTTCTCTTCAAGGGCTTGAATCTTGCTTGTATAAGTTTGCAACTGTATTGATTTAGATGCAGATTCACTCTCCAAGGAGTGATTAGTATTTTCCAGAATGTTAGCTTCAACAGACAGACTGGCAAAATGTTCTAACATATCAGCTCTTTCCGCTTCCTTTTGTGATAACATCTCTTCAATTCGTCTAATTTCAGCAACATAGTGCTGCAACTGCTGTTTTAAGCTTTCTACTTCTTTCCGAGACTTGTCATATTCTATCTTTATCAATTTTAATGCACCATTAGCATCAGCTAAACTATTTTGCAGGTGCTTATTTTCCATAACAGCTGTATCATATTGTTTAGTAAGCCTTAATATTTCGCCGTTGAGGAAAGTTATTTGTGTCTCATGATCTGCTAACTTATGTTCTGACACTTTATTTGAATTTAATTTTCTTTTCAAGTCTGAGATTTCATTTTCTAATTTGGTTATCTCATATGTATGAGACTTCATTTTTTGTTCAAGCATGCACATGCTTTCAGTTTTATGATCCAGCTCTATTACCAATTTATCACGTTCTTGGTCAACCTTTCTAATATTATCCATGAGATTAGATTTGTCATTCCTTAATGAAATAATTTCAGATTGTAGATCTTTGCATTTTCTTTCCAATGAGTCTATGGTGTCATGGGATAAACTAAGTTTTTTCTGAACATTCAACAACTCATTTTGTAACTCATTTCCACTCCTTTCAGTTTCTATTTGTATATTTTTAATTTGACTTGAAAGTGTTTTCTCTTTTATAACATCTGATTGCAATTTTTTAAGCTGCTCTCTTAAAATATTACATTCATCTTTAAGATGTTCCGTAGAAGCTTTTCCATTTCTACTGGTCATTTTATATGAACAATTTTCTGCTTCCAAATGTTCAATCTCTTTTTGTTTAAATACTAAGTCCATTTTTAATTTCTCAGATAACTCCAATGCTTCTTTATACCTTGTATTGTATTCCTGTTTATCTTTCTTCAGTAATTGAATTTCATTCACTAGCTCACTTATTTGGTCTTTTAATTTCTGAGTATCATTCCTGTAGTAATCACCTCTGTCACTAGGTCTTACAGTATTTAAATTCTTGTACTGACTCAGCTGCTTACTTAAGCTAATATTTTCTTTAGATAGTTCAGAATTTTCCAAATTCAATTGACCTATAACATCTTTATAATTTTGCTTACTGTTTTCTTCTACATAACATGTTTTCCTTTTCAATTCGTCATTCTCTTTCCTTAACATCAAGATCTTTTGCTCACATTCACATAGCTTGGTGTGCAATTCTCTTATAAATGTATTTTCTTTTGAGTTATTGAATTTTGGACTATCCTTGTCTTTACATTTTGACAGGTGCTTGTTGAATGTGTTCATTATTTCAGTCATCTTTTCTTGAAGATTGGTCACATGAACTTCATATCTATTTCTTTCTTCTCTTAAAAGTGTTTGCAATTCAGTTTTAGTAGGACAGTGTGCTTTATCTTTACTATGCCCATATTTGTCATTTGATTCAAATGACCGGCTGCTTTGGGGCATTGTTGGAATTTTGTCTTGTAAACTTTTATTAATATCTACAAGATGTTTAATTTCATTGTGTAATGATTCATTTTCTTTTAAAGCTATTCTCAGTTCTTCTTGTAATTTAGGTGTGTTATCTTTATTTGACTGTCCTAGAATTTGCTTTTCTAGTTCAGAATTTCTCCATTCCAAACCTTCTATAGTCTTTTGCAAACCTTTCATTTCATTCATCATTGTAGATAATCTCTTGTTGCAATCTTCTTCAACCTTCAATGCTAATGTGTCAACTTTCTGAATCTCTTCTTGTAATGACTTATTTTTTTCTGCAAGACTGAGTGCACGAAGCATTGCTTCATGTTGTTTTTCCAAACTGTTGTCAAATTCTTTTCTCAAAATCTCATTTGCTGACTCTAATTCTCGTAATTCTTTCATTAGTTTTTGGACTCTCTCACTAGAGCTTATGTTACAACAGTCTCTACTTATAGCTGTTAGAGGTCTACCACCTTCCAGTAACATATTCAGGCGTATTATTTCATTGTCTCTGTGTTCAACTTGATTTTTTAGTACCATTATTTCATCACAATAAGCTTCATTCTTTTCTTCAAGTGCATGTATCTTATGTGTTAGTTCTGTAAGATCTTTATCAATGCCAGAACTCTTTCTTTCAGTACAAACACATATTTTGGGTAAACTAGAGCCTTCTCCATCTCTTCTCTTACTTTTATTACGAGTGCTTAAAGTTTCTGCACACAAACCTCTCAGACTCAAGTCTCTCAAGTCATGTTGTAATTTGCTAATAGTTGAATCTTTCCGTATAAGTTCTTCGGACAAACTTTTCACTTTTCTCTTGGCCTCTTTAGAAATCTTAAGATTTTCTTCTGTCAACTTCATAATCTCTTTATGAAGTCTATTGTTTTCTTGTATTAACTTAGCGTTATCGCATTTATAGGGTTCGGCCTCCATCATCAAGGAATCACGTTGCATTAGAGCTTCTTTGGACAAATCCATGTAATGTTGTAAACTGCGAGTAGTTTGTAATAGATCTGCTAGTACACATTCTACCAAAGGAACGGCATCAATCGGTAATGGGATGTTATAACCGAGATCCTCCAGTTTTCGTTTCAAAGTAAAATATGCTTCACCCATTTTGCACGTATATTCTCACGACTTCATAAGCTCTAAATCTCATAAAACTCTTATAGCTGCATGGTTTACTATTCTCATTGCAAGGCACATACACATAGTAATATTCTACTATTCTGTTTTATTAAAAATGTTTCCAAAACTCAATACACAACGTTTCTAAGCACAGAATTCAAAGTTTTGTTTGGATTTGCGTGACATTTGTTTTTTTTTTAACGCTCTGCGGCGGGCTACAGTCTTTTCACTATGTTACCTAGCCTATTTTATTTTTAAAATTAGAATACGAATGTTATTCGATCTAATGCTTTTTTAGTAGGTATAAATATGGGAATAAATTAATCGAGTCAATCTTTTTAGCTTCAAATGTCTGATTTTAAATAAGATTATACGAAAACCAAAAGGCTACCAAAAAGGGATAGATTTACGCTGAAGTGCTTTAGGTATTATTCTGAGCACTGAAGCTACCATACTGGTGCTACGCGGCGTCCGAGTCCATACACTCCGTACTAATATACAATCGTGTGACACAGTTTGCCATTTTGTAGTAGTAGGCAAGTAATACGATAAAAACATAATGTCGATTTAGTTTTGCCAGATACCTAAAGACCTTTGTTGCACTGAAATAAATTAAAAAAAAAAACTAGTCAGAAAATCACGAATGAGCAATCTGTCAATCTTTCTGTCATAATCTGTGTTGTTATTTCTCAAGTTCAGTTTTTTGTGGAATACATTTCCTAGAAAAAACGTTGAATGAATCGTGAAAAAAGTTGACGTGTAATTAAAACAACAATTATTGTATTAAATTACATGTGTCATGTAAACAGTCGTCTGTTGCAATATGAATCCGTATAAGGATATAGAAGAAAGTTCCTTCGCAGCATCAACTCACTTAGCTTACGAGGACATAGCTACGAAACTGCTGAAAGACAATTACTTCCTTACAGCCTTGGAGCTTCATACAGAGCTTGTAGAGAGCGGCAAGGAACTGCCGCAACTTAGAGAATTTTTCTCCAATCCAGGCAACTTTGAGCAACATGTTTCTAGGGCATCGGAATTTTCTTCGATGCGTAAGTTATTTTGAATTGCGTGTTACTCGCTAATAATTGTATTTACATAAGAATGAGATGCTTCCTTGAGCCTACAAATTTATGTATAGCTGTTAGTAGGTGAATTAATAGTTAGGTATTGAAATAGGAGACTATTTGAATATCTAGTCATTAATTTATATAGGTACTTAAAGTTTAAGACACTATCATAATGACGCATAAAAAAAGAAAGAGAGAAGTAATACCTTTACCCTGTAATGGAAAGATACAGTCTAAATTAATAAATATCCATATATTATTTTAAAAGTCAAAGTTTGTGCCCTATCTGGATATATTTACCCTTTCACACAAAATATACTGAATGATTTTCAATGGAACTTTGTGTAGGGTTAGACCATGTCCTGGAGCAGCACATGCAATACTTTGTATCCTGGGTATATGTCCTCTTGGAATAATTTTCTGCCTTGATAAGGGGAAAGGGGAAGCTACTAAGTGAACTAGTACTACCTATAAATTACTTAGTTTAAAATCTTAAGCTGAAAAAACGTTTTCATTTCCTGCTGTGTTTGAAAGAGGTATTGGAAAGAAAAATTACATTCTCAGATCGAACCCCAAGCCAGGCCACACTGGACTCTCTGGACACTGCCCGGTACTCTGAAGATGGAGGTGGAGACCGAGGCGGCAGTGGTGGTGATGTTGCTGTACTCGAGTTTGAATTAAGGAAGGCCAGAGAAACAATTAACTCACTGAGAGCAAACCTTACTCAATTTGCTGGTAATCATTACATTCCATTTAGCTTAATGGTTTATTTATGAAACTGGATTTTCATAATTAATTTTCTTTGATAAGATATTGACAGTGTCTTTATTTGTATATTTACCAGTTTCCTTATTCAAATAATTACTTAAGTCCTTAACATGTTAAGTGCCATAACGGACACCATGTGTCCAACAGTACATTTTCCTCTGGGGCCACAATCAGCCATCTGGAAGCTTTTGACATGATCGAAACTATGCTATGGACCTGACATATTTGCGGTCACATAGTGTCCATTGCGGCCCCATGAGCTAAATATGGTTTTTAGTGTGGCATCCAAGTAATTTTGAACCTATATTACTTGGACGCCATATAACCTATCTAGACTTCAAAACAGTAGATGCAATAAGACAAAATAAGGAAAAAATACATATGCATAAGGAAATATGTTACAATCCAAACAGAGCAAACAAATGACTTTATCTTGGTGTCACAAAATGTAACATTTGAATAAACAAAACTGACACATTTTATTTAAGTGTTTATTCTTTTATTAAAATTTATGTTTCAGATGGAGAGTCAACATTAGACAAAAGTGTTAAAGACTTATCCAACCAACGTTCCCTAAAACCTCATGAAAAGAGAGCTCTAAACTTCCTTATCAATGAATATCTTCTCCTTCAAGATTATAAACTTACTTCAATAACATTTTCTGATGAAAATCCTGATCAGGTATGTATATATAAATGCACTAATATTCTTGCACTCCTCAAGGAGTTGTCACCAATCATAAGTAGAAGGGTCAAAACCTACTGGGGGTAAAGGTTTGTGTCTGAAAGGAAGACTCTGGCCCTGGTATAAAGGCAAAGTAGGAAGGGGGTTGATTGTTTAGTGAGTAACAATATATCTCTCACTCTGTCCAAATCCCACCCAAATTTTCATTGGATGATTTTTACTCACCATAAAAAAAAGTGAAAGAGTGTGTATATTTGTAACTTCTTCACTCTGTACCTACTTAATAGATTTCCATGATCTTTGGTACAAGGGTAGACCATATCCTGGAATAGTACATAAGATACTTTATATGCTGGGAATTATTTTCTTGATACAATTATCAAAAATCGTATAGATAAGCCAGTTACATAATCAGAAAAAACATTCTGTTTCAACAAACATGTTATGCATATATCTCAGACATATTGCATCTGTAATGACTTGTGTTTTTTTTATTTACATTGAATTTTATCATGGTCATTCTTTCCAAAGCAATTACGATCTGTGTTTTATTGATGTATATAATGTTGAACAGATTGTAAGCATTACCATTAAATCTAAGCATATGTTACAGGCCAAACCCGATATTAACGTAAAGTACGTTAATATCGGGTTGTTTTTTCGTACTTTCTAGGACCCTAAAGAGGGGCATGCCAACTGGGGCCAAGGGTTCGCGTCTGAAAGGAAGGCTCTGGCCCTGGTATATATGGCAATGTAGAAATGGGTTAGGTTGATTAGTCAGTAATAGTCTGACACTGTTTCCCGCTTCGTCCAAAAGCGGGATTCATCATTCGATGATTTTTACCTACCCTATAAAAATAAAAGTAGTTTTTAGGAAAAAAACAGTAACATATTGTTTGTTATTGTTGTATTATTGTAAGTGTTTGTATGTGGTTTTATGCTAATTAAATCAAGTAGTAGAGCTATAGCATTATTACTTGCATGACTGCATCTTCTAATTAATATAAACAAGTCATGTATGTGCTTTTTCATTGCTATTGTGCAGTGTAGCTTAGTCTGTTCAAGGATAAAATGGGAAATACCTGAATATTGTATTTAGATAGTAATAAAAAAGCAATCACAACATGATCAACATTATTATTCTTACTGCTGTGTAATAAGTGTATTCTTTATTATAAAACTTCTGTATCCGTTTGCCCCCCTAACTCCTCCTAAATAGCTGGATAGATTTGGCTGAGGAATATGGTATATCTTGTGTGTTATGGATGGATTGAAAATACAGTTGGATTTGGAAGATGGTGCTGAAATCAACTTCTCAAATCTTTTATTCAGACTAAAAGCCAGATTTCGGACAGGACAATAATTTTATTATTATAGAGTATATTTCCTCCTTCTTGTGTCGTATCCATCAATGCTGAGGGTCCTGTTACATCACTTTCGTTCTTATGATGTTTCGCTATCTATATGTATGTATATTTAAAAAACAAAAACATGAAACCATAAAATATATGAATTATGTATCCTCCTCCTTAGTCGTACACTCTTGACAGAGTGATCGTGGTTGATCATGTTGCATTTTTTTTGGTTAGTAAGGCTCCCACAATGCGTCCTCACTTTACACGGTTTAAGGCGTCTCGGGTACTCTGGACCATGGAGGTTTGTGTTGCAGCTCTAATGAGATCTGTCCAACGCTTAGCTGAGCGCCTACAAGACCGCTTCCCCTCTATTGGTCCCTGGACTACGAGTCGTTCCATGGAGAGTTCCGTTGCGAACAATGTGACCAAAATATTTGAGGATTCGTACTTGCACTAATGACGATGTAGAATAAATACAGCTAAGCAAAAGATAATGCAATATTTTACGATAAATACTTTATTAATATGATATTTCAGGAGTTTGAAGATTGGGACGATGTTGGGCTCAATATGCCCCGACCAGCTGGACTGGTCTCATTATTTCGAGGCAACACTTCGAGCATTAATCCACCCAAAGCTGACGTGTCTACAGAAATGGACTGGTCATACATGGAGGTGGAATGTCAGACTGACTTGGATGAAGGGAATGTTTGTGTAAGCTGTCAAACTTCGTTGGATCATGAGACTGATTGGAGCCATGAGGTGAAGCACGTTTTACCTTCTTCATCCTGCCTTGATCCCATATACCCCCATTTTTTTCTTCCACTCTGTTCTGTCACACGTCACTCTATCATTACCTCCCATTTCTTTCATATCTCCCCTCACACAACCCACCTCTTCTTGAAGCATGTTTTATCATAATTATAATTATTATAGTCATTTATTGGTAAACGATTTTTCCAAGACATAAATAGATTACATTACAGTCAATAAATTACTGAACAATGTCAAATGGTAAAATATGTAACAATAATAGATAATAAAACAAACAAGAAGTGAAATAACACACAAATCAAAATTTTGATCTTGCTTGATAAGTTGTATTTGGAAAAATGGCATTGAAGCTGCCTATCATTGGGGCATCAGAAATACTGCTGGTATAGAACTTACGTGGCAAATAAGTTGACCCATTTGTTATAGTTAAGCGCTTTTTTCCACTTTCAATTATTTTTGAAACCCGCAAATCGGTTATAAATAATCCTCGTCACAAATTGAACCATCAAGGTGATCGACCTTGAATGCGTAGTAACTGATTTTCCGGTCTCAATCGAAGTATGAGGCTGCGCGTTACCATACATTGTTTTTTAATTATTGTAATAGGCGAAGGTGGTATGACGATCTAATCACGTTCGCGGGGCAAACTTGGCCGGAGATCGCCCAAGACAGAGAAGTTTGGAAGGAAAAAGGGGAGGCCTTTGCCCAGCAGTGGGGTACAAAGTAGGCATAAAAAAAAATGTATAACAATTTATGAAAAGTATTTTCTATATGTATACTCTTGTTGGTTATTTAATAAACTGTTGGGCCCATAATATGAGTCATAGCTATTTATTTCTTTACATTAATAAGATACAGATATTTGTGTAGTCATTAAAGACATTCCTGCCTCACGAATCATCCTCTCGCACCCTAATTATGTAACAGATTTTCACAAGTATTATTTTTAAGGAAAATTATATAATTATTTGAAAATATATTCTACTTCAGAATGTTAATAACTAAATGTATGTTAATCACGACATTGGCGTTACTAAATATCTTCTGAGGCCCGTGGCTAATTTATTTGATGGGGTCTCAGTAAAATCGTCAAGTTGTGATTTAATTTTAGTAAATGTAGAGTAAATTGGTTTGTTTCTTCTGTGAACCGGATTGCCGGGGCATTTTGACTGGCCTGTTGACCTAGTAGTTAGTGGCCCTGACTTCTATACCGGAGGTTGTGGGTTCGATTCCCATCCAGGACAAATGTTTGTAATGAGCACGATCATTTGTTCTGTGTCTGGGTGTATGTATGTATTTAGAAATATATATGTATGTTTATCAGTTGTCTAGTACTCATAACACAAGCTCTGCTGAGCTTGAGACTAGACGACGTTGTGTGATAGTTGTGGAATATATTATATTATATTTTGCCAACTTTCCCACCCTTGAGTTCCACCACTCAATCACGATTTCCTTTCTAATTTACAGCTCCTCATCCAAGCTGAAGAAATAGAATTACTGAAACAAAAAATAATAGCACTTGAGACTGAAAAACTAAACTTCCAAAAATTATATGATGCTGCCATTGTCAGTTTAAACTCGCTTACGAGTCCTACTTCCGAGGGTAAGGGGATTGACCTCCAGATACCTGAAGATAAACTGCTATCAGTTCAGAGGGTGGAACAGAGCTTAGATGCCAAGCCTCTAACTTGTACAGCTACAGAAAATCATTACGGAAGTGGGAACTCGACTCATAGCGCGACTCCGGAACAGTTTGAGATGATTGATAGTGAGAAGAATAGTGCAATGTAAGTATAGTTAAATATATAAGTTATTACTAACAATGGTTCAGTTTTGACTGGCCTGTCTAGTGGTTAGAGGCACTGACTGCTATGCCAGAGGTCGTGGGTTCGATTCCCATCCAGGACAAATGTTTGTGTGATGAGCACGATCATTTGTTTTGTGTCCGGGTGTAATTTATCTATAACTAGACTTTGTCAGCGGCTTCGCCCGCGTACATAAAATATAGCCTATGTCACTCAGGAGTAAAGCAGCTTTCTATTATTGCTAAAATTTCTCCAATCGGACCAGTAGTTCCAGAGATTACCTCCTACAAACAAAAAAATAAAAAAACAAAAAAACAAACTTTACCTCTTTATTATATTAGTGTAGATTTACAGTATGTATTTAGAAATATATAAAGTATGTTTATCAGTTGTCTAGTACTCATAACACAAGCTCTGCTTAGCTTGGGACTGGACGACGTTGTATGATAGTTGTGCAATATATTATTATTATTTCATAAGTAACTAAATAGAAATATGATCTTTTAATCGGATCACTATTATGGATTGTGGATTGTCATTTAGGAACCTAGTCTAGTGGAAGAAGAAAATGTTACGTAACAGATAAAGGTTGCTTAACTGACGTGTGACACCACCGCACCGCCATTAGGTTAGCTTCTGAAAGGTAGGTCCGGCCCCAGTATAAAGGGCTAAAAAGGAATGGGGTGGTTTTTTTAATGAGTAAAATTCTAACACTATCACCCGCTTCGCCCAAGGGCGGGAGATGTCATTAGATGATTTTCACCCACCACAAAAAAATATCGCCATTAGGTTAAGAGTATACAAAAGAGATAACGACATGTGCGCACCATACCACACACCTTCCTCATATGATCATATCGGTTATATACTAATTCTTGCTTCATTTGACATCTAATTTTGATGCTGTATTCAGAAAAGTTTTCCTTGAAGTGTTATTTAATTAAACACAGAATAATACCTTAATTAATTATGTGGTACACAATTAAGACGGGTAGTATTTTTGGCACTGCATTGACATTTATATTGCAGACAATCTAAAGTATCCATGAGTCAGAACTCATGCATACTTTAAAATGCTCACAATAAACAACTTCTATACTTTATTAATAACTAGCGACCCGCCCCAGCTTCGCACGGGTACAATGCTGATATTAAATATATTATACATATAAACCTTCATCTTGAATCACTATATCTGTTAAAAAAAGCCGCATCAAAATCCGTTGCGTAGTTTCAAAGATTTAAGCATACAAAGGGACATAGGGACTGAGAAAGCGACTTTGTTTTATACTATGTAGTGATGATTAGCGATCCGCTCCAGCTTCGCACGGGTGCAAAGGTGATATTTTTTGCTATGTAGGTAGTGATAGTACAAACGTGAAAGTAATTCTGTCTAATCTGTTCCGCTTTCATAGTTAAACTACTGAACCAATTTTGATGAATTTGTTACTATCTTATAATCCGAAATGAGGATATAGGCTACTTTTTATCTGGCTCCGAGTCCGCGTCCGCAATAACAAACATTCAACGCAGACGAAGCCGCTGGCAGGAGCTAGTAGATATGTATGTATAAAATTTAAGCTTGCTAATACATTTTCTATTATCTCTACTATTTAATTACATGTAATACCAGATTCATATCGAATTACTGCACGCATTGTATGCTAATGTATTTACAATAATAATTTAGGTCGTCATGTGTTTTATTGCATGCTATAAAACAAGCTGAAAACACCTGAGTCATTTAATTGTGACCTAGATAATATGGTTAGATGACTGTTCAAAATTGTTAAAAATATCAATTTTGAAATTGTGGAAGCTTTTTAAACATAAGCCACTTTTAGCTCATATTGTGTTAAATCCGTAACCGTACAATGACAGCTTCGAAAGATTCGAGGCTTGTTCCACAAGACTATTTGTAGAAACAACAATTAGTACCTACATGAAGCTCCGATCCCGGAATGAAAGCTAAGAAGAAATGGGGTGGGTCGTTTAGTCAGCAAGAGTCTCGTTATATGAGTAGATCGTATCGTTAGATAAGTTTTTCCCACCATAAAAAAATATAATCATCATTAGGTACATAGTATAAAACAAAGTTGCTTAGTCCCTATGTATGCTTAAATCTTTAAAAGTACGCAACGGATTTTGAAGCGGTTTTTTTTAATAGATAGAGTGATTCAAGAGGAAGGTTTATAAGTAATACATTGCACCCGTGCGAAGCTGGGGCGGGTCGCTAGTTAAAAATAAACCACATACCACAACCTCGTGTACCTCGAGATATATGATTTTGTTACCCTTTTATTTTTAAAGATTATTCTGTCTCAGTTTTTTTTTTTTGAGAGTCTATTAGTATTCAAATGTCCTCTTATTCCACAGAACAAGAAAAGGATCAAACATAAGTTCGTTCGAGGCGACTGGCGAGGGAGCCGCAGGCGACAACAGTACGCGCGACTCGCCCCTACGACGCGGCAGTGTGACCACGCTGGACGAGACGCTCAGCATCAACGACGCCGGCGAGTGGACGCGCGTGCACTACGAGTACAACAGCATCGAGACCAACAGCAAGGAGATGTGGATTGATAGGTAACAGACCCGTAACTCCCTTATCAATGACTAACTTATACTACTTTGTATTATGTCTTGGTGTACAATAAAGTATATAAATAAATAAATAATAAATAAATAAATAACTTTTGTCAGCGGCTTCGCCCGCATATATAAAATATAGCCGATGTCACTCAGGAGTAAAGCGGCTTTCTATTGTTGCTAAAATTTTTCCAATCAGACCAATAGTTCCAGAGATTACCTCCTACAAACAAAAAAACAAACTTTACCTCTTTATTATATTAGTGTAGATAAGAGGCCCCGCTCTGCAGGCCCCCCGACATAGGCATCAGTCAGGTCTTTTGAGAGGTAAAGGAGCCCCTTCTACGTGCTGATGGTGATTACCGGGGTTGTATTAGTGACGTAAAAATCCCACACTCCCCGGACTTATCCCCAAGGGTAGCGCCTTTTGAAGGTTTCCCTCCGTCAACAAAAAAAAAAAGGTAAAAAGTCATCCAATGACGAATCCCGCCCTTGGGCTGAGCGGGAAACTGTCAGACTCTTACTGACTAAACAACCTACCCCATTCCTTCCTTGCCTTGATCCTTGAGTTCCTTGAGTCCTAGGAGGCTTCAACCCTGCTGGGCCCCTACAGTTTGCTAACAACTCCCTGAGGCGCAACATACCCTATGATCACTGCGATGCCGGCGAGTGGAAACGCTTGCGCTACCAGTAAACAGTATCGTGTCGGTGACATACATTGTCCACTATAGAATGTCCTGGTAGTAAGCTTTCACATCAACCCTTGGTCCTAGGAGTTTTCGACCCTGCTGGGCCTCTACAGTTTGCTGACAACTCCTTGAGGCGTTGTCTGTAAGAGATTGCTTTGTGCGATAAGACCGCCCATTGATACTTTTTTTTTATAATTTTAGTCCTATACATTTGTAATGCGGTGTACAATAAAGTATAAATAAATAATCATCACCCTATAATCACTGCGATACCGGCAAGTGGACACGCTTGCGCTACCAGTAAACAGTAGTGTCCGACACAGACAGTGTCGGTGACATACATTGTCCACTATAGAATGTAATTTGCCTCCATTCAGAGGCGAGAGTTTGCTGTTTTTTTTTGCGCTTCTTTTTTGGTTCGTCTATACCTATTGTACTCGTAAATACTGTTCGCGTGCCTTGTGTTGTGCCAAATAAATCAATTTTCTTTCTGTGAAAGTGCTACGAAATGATTAATCGAGCACGGTCAAGGTCTATGTTTTTCAAAGAAGTCATTACCGATGTTTTTATTTATTTATTATACACTTTCTTGTACACTAAGACTAAAATATATTGAAACGAAAACTTATATTAAAAAAAACTTACAATCGGCGGCCTTATCGCACTCGGGTTTTTGTATATAGAACTCCATTTCTGGTAATGAAATTTTTTTTTTCGGTCGGTTAGATGTGTACAGTACGGCTGTCGGATCTTGGCGAGTCTGAAGTCTCTGCGAATTTTAACGCTTGAAAACTCGTACAAAAATAAAGGTTTTATTAAAATAAATGTCAATAACAGTTTTTAACAGCAATAACAACTGCAAATTGCATTTATTTGTTTCTATCTGTCTCGCCTAGATCCGACGGCCGTACTGTATAATCTATGAATTTTTACTATTTTTATATTTTCTTTGTTTCCAGCGGCATACCTAACGGGCTCAAAGTGTCGATATTGAACTGGTGCTGCGAAACATTGAATCTGAACGAGCCACTGGCCAACGACCTACTAGCCGAGCTAGTAAGCAGCGACAAGCCAATCACTCTGACAGGACTACTAACACTCGTTGCTGACACCTTACCTCGGGTTTGTACGCATTTGTTAATAGTAACAGTAGGTAATATTTATTTGCGAAAAACATGGTATACAACATGGTAATATGAACTGGTAGGTTCTACATGCTTTGCTTACAACTACTACTACTAACTACTACTACTACTTACTACTACTACTGCTACTAACTACTACTACTACTTACTACTACTACTGCTACTAACTACTACTACTACTTACTACTACTACTAACTACTACTACTACTTACTACTACTACTACTAACTACTACTACTTACTACTACTACTGCTACTAACTACTACTACTACTACTTACTACTACTACTGCTACTAACTACTACTACTACTTACTACTACTACTTACTACTACTACTACTAACTACTACTACTACTACTACTAACTATTACTACTAACTACTACTACTACTTACTACTACTACTACTACTAACTACTACTTACTACTACTACTACTACTACTAACTACTACTACTACTGCTACTAACTACTACTACTACTTACTACTACTACTACTACTTACTACTACTTACTTTTAATTTGTAGTATATACACCCGACTAAATTTTGATAGTTTTAATCCCATGGTGGGACGATCCAGTACATGAAACACTACACACGTACGAAATTAATTTGTTTAAGTGAATATCAGCTGAGCGAGTCAATGACCTGTAGGCGACGACCAAAAGTGCCGTTACTACTGATTTTATGCATAATGCGGGTATCAATCACTACATCACTTGTTTTTAGAGCTGGGGTGATGTGTCCGCTTTTGATGAAAAAATCAAAATTTAACAATATATGAAAACTGTTTTTTTACTGGTAAGGGAAAAAGACGCTGTCGATTTAGCAAGAATATTCAATTTTCTATGATGCATGTTTGCATGATTCAATTTTGTTATTTTAATAAATAAAAAGCGAGCTATACTATGAATATGTAAATGTTACCGCAATTAGATTTAAGTGACTTGCATTTTCAATCGTGTTTGATCTTCGTGGAGTGAAATCACGAGTCTAGTGTAATTTCATGTTGATATATCATTTGTGAGCTGTTTATAATTAAGACTATTTTATATAGATTTTTTAGTTGAGAATTTATAAAATGACTTTTCCCGCTCTATAGCTCGTGCGAGAGGAGATGTCAGTCTCTTACTGACCTCTTGTGTGCTTCAGTTGCTTTTTGCGCTCCAGGGCCACGGTAACTATCAAACGTCCCGGTTTTATGTGGTACCAGCATACCGGGTAGCTACTAGCCCTACGGTTACTTATCCCTTTAATCAGTTTGAATTTAAACATTCGTCGCAACATTGGTGTTTTACTCTGTCCTTAAGCAAGAGACGGCATTGGATGATTTCCCATTTTTTTTATGGTGGGCAAAAATCATCCAATGACGAATCCCGCTCCTGGGCGGAGTGGGAAATAGTATTAGACTCTTACAATCTAAACACCCCATCCTGTTCGTTGCTCTTCGCACTGGGGCCAAGCCTTCCTTTCAGAAAGAGACTCTGGGTTCCAAAAGGCTTCGACCCTTTTGCAGAGTCCGATGATTTCCGACTGTAAAAAAGTGCATTGGTGTACTATTGCAGTTCAACAGACTACTTCAACTTGATCTACAGCCATGTTGTCATATATAGCAAGTAACCTACTTAATATTTTCTTTCTTTCTAGATCCTGCCACACACGCTGGTGGCGCGGCGCAGCGAGGCGGCGGCGCTGGTGGCGGCGGCGGCGGCGCTGCTGCCGGCGGGCGACGCGCGCCGCGCCCGCGCGCTGCACGCGCTGCTCACGCTCGTCAAGAAACCCGACCGCCCCGATACACGGGCCATTTGCGAAGGTAGCATCACCATTATCATGTACGCAGACTTACTCTGTAGTCCACTCTGAAATGAGAGATGGCGATACAATATTAGGTATAAAGATTTATTTTCAAGTGTCAGAATTTGAATTACAAGGAGTTTATTCAAATTACCGCTGAGACATGTACAATTTTGTTTAGTAAATAATCAAAACAATAAAAAAAAAAATAGTTTTTTTGAAATATATCAATTGTAGGCTTTTGAATTGTCAAAATGTTAGTGAGTCAAAAAAAAAGGAAAGTGAAGCTATATTGCATGTTCTATATTATACAACTTTCTTATAAAGTGCACATAGGTTTTATACTAATTTAATTACTTACATTGACTTACATTAATACTATTTTAAAGTAATGTTAAACAAGATAAATAAGCATAATAATAAAAATTTCTTGGGAATAAATGCCCATGAAGTCTTCTCTTTCTCTTCTCGTTTTAAACTCAATAGAAACCTAGATAATATCCACAAGATAAGTATCTATGTTTTCAAAACGTCTAGAGAAAGCAATAATCTCATCATTATTGAAGAGCGGTTGAATGGATATGTATCTCGGGTTGTACGCTTTCAAATATTAAAATTATATCGAAATTACGAGGTCGTCACTCTCTGACTAAGTTATCAGAATCCACAGAGAAAAGTATCAAGAATTCTTGATATTATAATGCTTGATTTAAAAAGGCCCACGTTTAGCAGTGATTGTCACCTGGTTGAAATGATAATGTGATAGAATTTTTACTATTTTGATCACTATAAACTTAAGCGAGCATAATTTTTCTTGCAGCAACCTGCTTAGTAGTAAAATGGGGCGGCAGCGGCGAAGTCCTCTCCTCAATAGCCGAGCTGCTAGCATCTCGGTCGACGGAACGGCGAGTACTAGCCAGTCAAGTGTGCATGGCCATCGCTCCTTACGTACCCATCGAGCTATGCACATCCCTACTCCTAAGCCTCGTGGTCCTCATGTGTGAATCCAATGAACTGGAGATAAGGACCTTAGGACTCAAGTCTGCCTGTCTCATATGTCCTGTGGCCGATCATAAGTACAGCCAGCTAGAAAGCTTGATGTTCAATTTCTTGAAGGATCCCGTCGAAAAGTGTGTGAAAGATACTGTGAATATATTTGTGCCTGTTCTCGCGAGGAGTGCTTTGATTGTTGGTGAGTTGGTTTGTCTAATTTTATTTTATTGAAAATAGCCTTATGTAACAATAGTTAGTCCAGCGTCTTATGGTATAGTCCAATTCTAATTTAAAAGGTAGTTTTATTCCATAAAAACCTTCATGCATATTTTTTTCATTGAGAAAAACAATTTATTTTACTTTTTATTTTTATTACTTTTTATTGCTCTGAGGTTTGCTATTAGAGACCTACCGCAAATTAAATTTCGGATTTCGGCCAAAAAGTTATCGAATATTCAACTTGACAAAACAAGCGTTTCAAAGAGCCTAAAAACTGACTCTGTATACAATAAAATTGTCATATTTTTTTAAATTCGTACCTATTCAAATCTAAAATAATATTTTGTTTTCAGGAAAATTCTCAACGGACTTATGCAGTCGAATAATGTCGAATTTAACGAAAGCGAGCAGTGATAATGAATGGAAAACTGTGCTCTTATATTTAGATGTGATGCGGATGTTAGTGTTAGCGAAACTGGCCTATGTAGTTAATGTACAAATTGTTAGGGACGTTACCCTCAGCAACTGTGATATACAATCGGTTAATTTACAAGAAGTACCCTTAGAAGAGACGGAGTATTTTATGGAACTACAGTGTTACGTCACAGATAATGTGGATGCGAAGATACTGTTATTAGCAGCAAGTAATATTATTAAAGAGAAGCCTGAAGTTAGATGGGCGGAGTTAAGTTGGTTTATTAGCACGTGAGTATTAATTGCCTGTTCAGTATTCGTGGATTTGTTTTTTCTGTTTATGGGTGTGTAATATCTAGCGAATTCCCTGCTCACACGTATCAGTGTCACATAATTCCTCTCGCCCACAGATATACAGTAAGAAAGCTAGTCAGTTCTCTAAAGAGGCGCACCAATTACGAGTAATTGTAGTACAATGCGTTCCAAATGAGAATACGATCGATTGCCATGTTGTGACGTCACGATTTACTGTCAAATCGAGGCAAGATATTTTTTAAATCCAGTTAATTTACGAAAAATTTAATTTATTTACGAACTGTGAACGAAAAAAGTTTAATCAGAATCCAATTTTTCCATTTTACTCATATCTGAGTTTTTTTTTTTATTTGTGTGGCTCCATCGGCGATCGCCCGATGATTTTGCCAATGTCAAGGTATAAGGTTTAATTTTGCAAAAATATCTTTGATCTGTCAGTACGGCGTGACGTCACATGCTGTCAATAGATCCTGTTCTTATTTGGAACGCACGGTAAATGAACGCAAGCGAGTCACTAGCGGCGTATTCGTAGAGTATTCGCTAGGTGTGAACACACCCTAACTATTATTTAGGATCATGATATACCCAATGTGCCGCAGTCCAGTGATGCTGACGCCAACTACTGTATCAATGTAAATCAGCCTTTAAAGTTTACTTGCGACCCGTCCCAGCTTCGCACGGGCGCAATGTTGATATTAAATATATTGCATTGTAACCTTCCTATTGAATTACTCTATCTATAAAAAAACTGCATTAAAATCCGTTGTGTAGTTGTTTTAAAGATCTAAGCATACATAGCGAAGAAGCGACTTTGTATTATACTATGTAATGATAATGATTTTTCATTCTGTTACAGATTAAAACAAATTCTAGACGTGGCGACGAACACAAAAGTTCTAAGCCACACATTAATATACGAGGTACTGATATCTCTGGTCAACAGTTATGTGGATAATTTTGGCGTACCATTTACTACGCATATACTGAAGCCTATATTTAATGACGTCATTTCCGAGTTAGAACAGAAGATGGAGAAACTACATCCTGTTAATGTGGATACCACAATTCTTGTTGGCATTTATTTAGTCACCATATTGCCTGCGCTTGAAGATAGGATACAACACGGAGAGTTTTTACAGAAGTAAGCATATAGCATAAGGGTTATTGGTAAAACACTAACAATCTCTTATGAGGTCATTGTACTGTAGCGACCCGAGGACTCTTCTTCGGGGCGCTCCGGTACCAGGATCGTGGTAGCAGCAAATAAAACCCAATTTAAGTTTTAAACTTCTTCTGTATTTTCACTCTAACGGCTCGACATACAATGAATATAAAACAACATACTATTTTTTTATTGAAGTAATTTTAAATTTAATCTACGAATAGTCTGCGAACGTCTTACAAGCCAGTGCGCTAATTCGTGACGCATGTGATCTCTTTACAGTCATCACAGTACTCATCATTATGAACAACTTTTACTATAGGACCAAACCTGAAATCGCGAAAAAATCCCTAAATTTATTTTACAATTCATGTACTTACACACATATTTAAAGAGAAAATAAATTATAATAGAAATTGTACAAAGGTACTGCTTATTTTATTTAAAAAATTATGTTCGTTTATCTCGTCAATATATTGGGACCAGCTGATTTCTTTTTAATACGATATAGGTATATATGTATATGGAATTGATACGATTTAAAAAAATCGAATCAAAGTCACATTTCGAAGATGCTTCTTTGTTGAATATTTATTGAATTTGTCATTTAATTTATTTATTCAAATTATTTCGTTCGCTGCGAGATACTCAACAACGTCTGTTATTATAGATGGATCATGTACAGCAGCATACGCGGTCTTCCCGTCAAGATATTCTCCATTCCATTGAAATGGGTGGCGGAGCATAGAGAAGAGTCACTGGATTTCTATCTACAGCATCTTAGAGAATGTAAGTATTGTTGACTTGTATTTTCTACGGATATAATGTATTTTCCAGTATAATCAGTAGTCGATGGCAATTGATTAGGCCAGTGAATTTTTTTCTCTATTGAAACATTACTGTCACAGATTATAACTTACGAAAATACAATATAGGTAACCATTTTAATTATAATATCCCATAATGTCAATAAATCATAATGGCTATTGATGAAAATCGAATTCAAATCCGATCAGCAGTTTTTGAGTTTATCGCAAACAAACACACAGACGCGGTGGGGGACTTATAGTGAAAGAAAATATATGTAATAGCACAATGAATCACAGCTGATTTTGCTTTTTGTTCATTACTCCAGAAATTAGCTATATATATATATATTATTACTCGCTATAAAATAATGCTTGAATGCAATCCCTCCTGATGGTAAGCAGTGATGCAATCGTTGATGGTGAAGCGCACTAGTTTGTTAAGAGCCTATCCACTCTAGCCTGTATTAGTGTGGAAATAATAGAGTATTATTCCATTATTTGAATAACTTCTATATTTAATTTTGTTAACAGTTGCGGCAAGCAGTTGTGAAAGTTCAAGCGGCAGTACTATTCGCATGTATATCGCTAACCTAATCACTGAGCTACTGAATGCGACGGAACTGAGTGAGAAATGCATCGAGAGACAAATGCTACCCGCTGTCATGGCGCTGTTGCATGATGAAGATGTGTAAGTTATAATTATGATAATATCTATGTATATAAATAAGTGGCATTTTTGGTTGTCACTTTATAACTCAAGAACGGGCCCACCGATCCATACCGAATTTTCAGAGTTTGTTCAGACTATTTAGTAGATAGTTTATGTGAAGTTTGCACAAAACTGGTGCAGTGGTTCTACAGTTATCACATTTTTCTGTTGCCGGGAGTGAAGCCGCGGGCAAAAGCTAGTAATATTATAAAATTCAAACATTTAACATTTTAACCTAATATTTACTACGCACTAGATGAGGCTTGCCGTACAGTGACTTTACTACACTTAAGTAATCAGCATGTTATACACTTTTACATTGATGACATTAGTGTAGTTTTAACTCAGCAGTATCAGCGCTGTAAGTTTTAAAAGTCTTGATAGACGACAATACCAAGAAGCGCTGCAGCGGCCTTTTGTATTTACTTTTCAGTATTTTGGCACCATTTTTCACTAGAATATAAGTCGATGCATTTAAGGTTTAATTTTTAGGATGATTGACGCTATTCGCGTTAAAATTAGACATTTAAAGAATCGTTTTAACTGTCTATTCAATCGATTTTAACTTTTATTCCGTTGTCATAAGGATGACGTTAAAAGCAAAAGCTCGTGAAAAACTAATAACTACTGCAGCAGCCATTTCTCATTCCACCAACGTAATAAAACTCAAAATTTGTTGAACGGACAGTAAAAAAGGTTTAATTAAATATCTAATGTTTAATTACTATACTCCATTAAAATATAATGGCGTATAGTAATTAAACATGTGAAGATGATTACACTTGTAGTTTATCAGCCTCTCTTAATTGCACGAGGCTATCAGGTACATTTACAAAACAAGATAAAAACAAACTCGTCAAGTGGGAGTCGGTAATTTGCGACGTGCTTTTTTAACACGTTATTTCTATGTATATAAGACTAGCTTTCTTCGCCCGCGTGAACTGAAAATAGGCTTTCGCACAAACTTTGGACAAGCGTTTCAACCCTTTAGTTAGGGGGTGAATTTTGAAAAATCCTGGTTGTGCGTTGACATGTCAGTCAGTCAGTTTCTCCTTATATATATATAGAATGATTATGTAGGTATATAAATCTCACATAGTGTTAAAAATTGAAATGGCAGAGACAAGATGGTGCAAATAAAAATGAGATTGAACGTATTTTCATATGCTGCGAGCCTGCACGTTACAGGAATATTAAATTCGTTAGATATATTATGCTCTTTAAATGTACACCAAAAATACAACTACAATAGCAACAATTAATACGGTGTCACAATGGGCTGACTCAATCTAGATTTCCATCGACACCCTATTATAGAAATCTACATCAATTGCCAATGCAAGAAATAATAATAATATAATCGACATAATAATAATAGTATAATAGTTGACAACTATCACACAACGTCATCTAGTCTCAAGCTAAGCAGAGCTTGTGTTACGAGTACTAGACAACTGATTAATTTACAACTTATATATTTCTAAATATATACATATCATAGATAAATTACACCCAGACACTGAACAAGTGATCGTGCTCATCACACAAACATTTGGTAGGAATCGAACCCACGACCTCTCGCATAGCAGTCAGGGCCACTGATTACTAGACTGACAGGCCAGTGAAAGATAAACGAAACTCGACAATTACGCGGTTATGTGTTTATGAAATGGAAAAAAAAAAAACTATAACTTAATATATTTTTTGCAGATCGGTTCGCGAGGAGGCAATTTCCTCCTGGGGTAGTGTGACGCGAACATGCCTGATTCGTGGGTTGGACTGTGAAGCCCAGTGCTGGGCACCGGTCGAAGACATGTTGGGAGGAAATCAGGCGCTTACTGTGAAGGAGTCCGCGAGAACCGCTGAGGCTTTGGCGTTACTCGTGCTACCTACTGTTGATAATCATGCGGTTTCTGAGAAAGGTATGTGATAATTATAAAGTAAAATATTTGAGATGAATAATGTGCTTTGATTTAGGTGGTATAATATATAACTAAAATAGAGTAGTTGGTACAGGCACATAAATTAAAATTTTAAGAAATTACCTCGCGTTCTAAAGTGAAGCGGGTATCAAAGTCAAAGTCATAATATTTTATTTCACATAGGCCTTATAAAACGTTAGAAGCTAGTGCACGGTTCCAAATTGGTCGTTTCATATGGAGAAGAACCGGCAAGAAACTATAATATATTCCACAACTTTCACACAACGCCATCTAGTCCCAAGCTGAGCTTGTGTTATGGGTACTAAACAACTGATAAACATACTTATATATTTCTAATTACATACATATTATAGATAAATTACACCCAGACACAGAACAAATGATTGTGCTCATCACACAAACATTTGTCCTGGGTGGGAATCGAACCCACGACCTCCGGCGTAGCAATCAGGGCCACTAACTACTAGACTAACAGGCCAGTCGACGGTCAACTCCATGGACCGACATTATCGGACTTTTACTAGCTTAAGCCACAACTATAATCTTTAGATGTCCAAAGGACAACTGAAGGATATAGTTGTGGTACCTAACCGTGGTCATAGGACGCAATCATCCTTTGACCACGGTTTTGCTTACGGTAATGTCCTGTAGTGACACTATCTGATGTTATATCTACTCTTTATTATGCGACTTTGTTCTTTGAATTTGTTTATAAAAAATGTTTTAGAGCTGTTTTTATAATCTTCAGTTAACTTCTATCTGAGGAATAAAAACTTCAAATATATTCTTCAGATAAAATTTAGCAGGTGATTAAAAAATCAGCCCTTAGTCTAATAAATTATTATAAAGAGAATATGCTTTTTATGTTACCTTCTAAAAATTATTATGTACACTACGGCCGTCGGATCTTGGCGCGTCTGAAATTAGGCTCTGCGAATTGTAGCGGTTGATAACTCGTAAAAAATAAATACTTTAAACAAATAAATGCATTTGCAGTTGTTATTGCTGTTAAAAACTGTTATTGGCATTTTTTTTTAAAGCTTTATTTTTGGACGAGTTTTCAAGCGCTAAAATTTGCAGACTAATTTCAGACGCGCCAAGATACAACGGCAGAACTGTACTTTAAAACAAATAGTTCTTTAAATCCAGAAAATTGGGAACATATTTCTAGAGTGTGACATTCTAAGTTGTCAAATCGTAGTCTAGAATTAAAAAACGAACTATAGGTACTTACTATGTGTTTGTGTACAGCGGTGTCCCTGCTATGTGTGGTCTGCCGCGGAACCCTGTCCCGCGAGATTCTCGCCGCACTCACTCCTGGACTGCAACTCGCCGTGCATCATTGTCGACATCATCCTGCGTTACTGCCAGCACTTAGGTATTGTACACAAGTATTTTACGACTTTTAGATATACTGTCAAGAGGTGACGACGAGATTGCTGCTTTTTATTTACTCAATAGCTTTCTGCCAGCGGCTTCGCCCGCGTGAAGATAGATTTTCGCACAAACTTTAGTCACGCGTTTCATCCCTTTAGGGTGAATTTTGGAAAATCCTTTCTTAATGTTCGCCTACGTCATAAAAGAAAGCCCTGTGAAAAATTTCACTCTCCTAGTCCCAGTAGTTTCGGCTGTGCGTTCATATGTCAGTAAGGCAGTTTCCCCTTTATATATAGATTTTATTTCATAACGGTATGTTGACAACGGCAGTGGTAACTTCAGCCGTTGACCTATAGTGACACTTGACACTCGACGGCTGCCGCTGATCATCATTTGTTGGAACGTCGACGGCCTAATAAAAAATTACACTAATACTACAAAGTTAAAGTTTGTGTATGTTTAGTATTTCTTTATACTTGAACGGATTTGGCATACTGGTATACCATGCCCTGGAATTGCATATGGTATGTTTTTTATCCCAAGAGTACGTACTCTTAGGGCAACGTTCAAAGTACGTTCTTTTAGAGCAATTTTATACTTTGATTCAGGCGTAGTTATTGGTAGCAGGTAGTCATGAAACTTATAAACACTTTCCTACCAACAGAAAATTGGAAGAAGGAGTGCAGACTCCAGCGTTATCTCAATATAAGGCGGCGATAGAAGCGCTGATCCACAACGTGGCGGGCCCCGCCGGCGACGCGCCGCGCGAGCTCCCGCGCGCCTCCAGCAACCTGCAGACCGCGCAGGAGGTGGGGCGGAGGGTCACGCAGATGTTCCAGCAGTCCAAGTCCAACATGAACTTACAGAACATATTCAAGAAGAAAACTTAGCGCACAATCTGCCAACACCAAGTTTTTGAGGTATCACCTACATAAAGTTTCGTTTAAGGTTACCTTATACGTAAAATACGGAGAAAAACTAACAGAACTATGACAGTTCGTTATTAGTATACACTAAAGGTACAGACAAATTGCTGTGACGTGTTGTGGCGCGAGACACACCAATCAAACGATTTTGTCCGAGATTAAGTCACAACATAATGAGTTATGTACCTATCCTATCAAATACATTAAAAGACGACACGACATGACACAATACAACAGTGTGAACTCGGCTTAAGAATATAACTTACCTACACGAAACAAAGCTAGAACCACATTAAGTCCAGGCGAGCCACGTACGCAGATCTAAGTGTATCGGTTTCCATACATTTTATATGGCAATTTGACTTGTAGAGCTACATTAGACTCGCTAGGCAACGTGCGTCTCCGTACAACACATGAATAGCCCTCGAGTGCGTCGGTCTAATGTAAACTGCTTAAATAAGATCTTAATCGGTACGAAGAGATTTATCCACATTAAATGTGTGATTAATTCATTTGTAAATCAAGTGTGTTGTGATCTTTGGACGCAACAGATCGGAAAAAGCAATGCTACGTACTCACACGTCCCTAAAAGCCTTGTGGCTTATTGTGAAGAAGATTCTTTTGCCTACTGTCCACGAGGGCGTAACTTCATCGACGCGTATTCGTCATTAAACGCAGCTGCTATGAAGGCCTATTGTCCACGGACATATCTTTATACTTCAATAATAATGCTTGGTGTACGTCTTCGTGCAGCTTACATACAAAACTGAAACTGTGCCGACGAAACGGCAACGATATGGAACTGCCATCCGTCGACAGTAGGCCTTCGATACGGCAGCTATTTTCTTAAGCAGCAGCTATTTTTTTACGGGGAAGCACTTGCCGTCTCCCTTGACATCTCGAAGGCTTTCGATAGGGTCTGGCACGAAAGCCTTATTAGTAAGCTTCCTTCATTCGGTTTACCTACTGGATTGTGTGTTTGGATTGCAGACTTTCTGAGGGACCACACGGATGGACCGGTGTCCATCCGTGTGGTCATCGATGGTTGCTCGTCGAGCCAAATGACCATCAATGCCGGGGTCCCTCAGGGGTCAGTGCTCTCGGCAACATTGTTCTTGTTGCACATAAACGACCTGCTTAAGCCCGGTACCTTTGGGTATGCAGACGACAGCACTGTTGCTGAAAGTTACACATCCGGCGCACGAGCTAGTGGGTCACAGGTCCAGTCTCTTCGTGAGGCTATGGTTGGGCGCTTGAACTTGTCCTTGGAGGCTGTCTCTGAATGGGGCGATGCCAACATGGTCAGGTTCAATGCTGCTAAAACTCAGGCGTGTCTATTTTCCGCTAAAAGGAGTCAATTTAGCCCTGCTCCAACTTTCCGGGGTGTATCCGTGCCGATAACTGACCATCTTGATCTTCTTGGTATAACGCTGACATCTACTCTCAATTTTGGGCCATACATCGAAGCAAAGGCTCAACTGGCTGCAAAAAAGTTGGGAATCCTCGCAAAGGTTAGACAGTACTTCACGCCGGAACAGCTGCTTAAACTTTATCAGGCGCAAGTTCGATCGGTTATGGAGTACTGCTCTCATCTTTGGGACGGATCTGCCCGATACCAACTTGATGCGCTTGAGTCTATTGAGAGGCGAGCCAAGAGGATCATTGGCGATGATGCACTTGTCGAGTCGAGACTTCAAAGTCTTGAGCATCGACGCCGAGTTGCTAGCCTGTCGGTTTTCTACCGGTTGCATTTCGGGGAGTGTGCGTCGGAATTACATAATTTAATTCCGCCTAGCCCGTTCCATCATCGGACCACCAGACGTACGGCATTGCGCCACCGGTACATGGTGGATATCCCACATATACGTACAAAACGTTTTGGGAACACATTCATTATGCGTACAGCCAAGGAGTGGAATTCCTTGCCGGAGTCGGTGTTTCCTGATAGCTACAATCCGGGTATCTTTAAGTCAAGAGTGAATAGGTTACTTCTAGGTAAGCGCGTTCCATCGTCGACCGCATCGTCGCTTTCCATCAGGTGAGATAGTGGTCAAGCGCGAACCTATAATCAATAAAAAAAAAAAAAAAAAAAAAAAAAAAAAAAAAAAAGCCGGTAAGTAGGTATTTATGCATCAGACGGATCTGAAGGTAAATATGACCTTGTATAGGTAACCTTACAAACTGCAGTGCCTAGTGAATGAAACGAAACGTGAAGTGAGGCATGACGTAGGCCAAAGTTATCAAATATTTCCGTAATTTAGTGCAAATCATATTACAGTATTTTGCAGAATATTGCTGAGTTGTGATCAGAGTTTTCGTATCAATTCGCGTCCACTAACCAAATGATATTACGTTATGTTATTTTTGTAAGCGAGGAAATCGTCAACTCATGCTTGAAACATTTAGCGATAAGTGTTTGAAAAAAGAACCATGCAGTTGTATTATAGCAAAATCGATCAATGAAATAATAAGAATAAAAACAGATTGAAATGAAATAATAAACTAACCAATTAGTTTATGTTATAATATTTTAAACCAGGAAACAATATACAATTATAGGTATTACAATATCCTATTTTCCTGGTACGGAAAACAATAAAACCAATACACTTTAATTATGCCATAACATTTTTAGTATTAATATAAAAGTAAGGGAATGCTTTAACCTTATGCATGACATAGAATAATCTCCGAATTCCACATTTTAGAAGCTTTTTGATGTTACTATTTTACTAAGTCAGTTGTTAATGGTCGAAATTATACATTCCTATAGTTTGTTTTTTAATTCTAGACTACGATTTGACAACTCAAAATGTCACACTCTAGAAATATGTACCCAATTTTCTATAGTTTGACATTTTAAGTTGTCAAATCGTAATCTAGGATTAATAAACGAACGATAATGATATTACTCCTTTACTATAATATCATTATTTATTTATTGAAGAGTATTATTTAAATGACCAATACAACCTAATGCAGGGAAGGTCATGAGTTTGAACTACATAAATGTCTTTCATAAAAAAAAAAAAAACGAAAAAAAAACTTATCAACAAGGCATTGCGGTTTTTCGATAAGTGGTTTCGTCAATTTAAATCAGTAACTGATAACATGATATTGTCATTCTGATTTTACGTAATGTCGTAAAATGTCCTTTTCAATCATGCCAAGTCATTCATTTTATCGTCTCGACCATTTGGCGCAAATATTTTGAGAAATAAGGTATAATCCTCGACACACAAGTTGAACCATCATGGCGGTTTCGCAGTAACCGATTGTCGGGTCTCAATCAATGTAATCCATTGTCGGGTCTCAATCAAAGTAACCGATTGCGCAATCGGATCGGATTGGTTTGAGATTTTTTTTAATTAAGTAATCGCGAGTAACGTGACTGTGCGTTACTCTAGTAACGGGTTCAACTTGTTTGCCGCATACATGTCTATCATTCTCAAGGCCAATTGTAAAAATGCACGTTTAACTAGTACTCTTTCAAAACTGTACTTAATTAGTATGATTTAGTAATTGTTTTAGCTTAGGATAGTACAAATTAGTGCAATATACAACTCGTTATGACATTTTTGTTTATTATCTTCATAATACAATGTATGTAATGTGTAATGTACTTAAAGATTTATCTTTAAATGATCATTATGTGTGCCTACCCGGAGCACAAAATAAAAAGGTACAGAATCTCATATATGTACTTCACTTTTCATACCTACGCACGGCGGTCGCGCGCGCTAGGTTTGTCAACTGGATTATGCACAACAAATTATCGTGGTAGTTGCAAAATTTCACAGACGCGCGCCTCAAACGTGACACCCTCGCGGTCGTAATGATCCTCGTTGAGCCCGGTTTTCGCGTCGGTGAACGGTGTCTATGTGTGCGTTGCTCGAGCGCGCTTTGTACGTAGATTGACATCTGTACCTATATAATTTGTGCCCGGGGTTAGTGAGAGTAGTATACAGTGATATCTCTGATACGTGACGTCATCAGGACCAACAAACGTAGTTAAATATTTTTTCCCTTTTTTTATAAAACTTTGCCCCATTCTAGGAATTATCCCTTTATATATGTAAACTCGCATACACCCTAGGTTGACTGGTAGAGAATGCCTAAGGTATTAAGTCCGCCTTTGTACCTTGTGTTGCATGAAGAATAAATAATTAAAAGACACCCAGACCCTGAACACCTATCTATATGCCATACAAAATAATATTTGTTCCGTGTAGGAATCGAACGCGTGACATGCAGCGCAGCAGTCATTCGTTCAAACACTGCGCCAACCGTCCCTTATAAAGATATTGTATGAAGAGCTATTTTCCACTAACTACTATTTTTTGGGGTTTAGTAAATCATCAAATGATCAAATAACCCGTTTTGATTGGACCGAGAGGGGAGTTTTTTGATGGTGGGTAAAAATCATCCAAAGATGAATCCCGCTCTTGGGCAGAACGGGAAGCAGTGTCAGACTCTTACTAATTAAACAGCCCACCCCGTTCCCTATTTGCCTTAGTCACTGCGGCCAAGACTTTGTTACAGAAAAAGACCCTGGGCCCCAATTGGCTCTGACCCTTCTGCGGGGTCTACGGAGAGGGGAGAGACAGGTTCGTATTGAATAAAATCCACCTGTACAGCCATATCCGTTCTTAGGGTTCCAGTGTTGTTGTGAATCAGTCGAACACTAGTTCGTTTTTTAATCTTAGACTACGATTTGACAACTTAAAATGTCAAACTCCAGAAAATTGGGAACATATTTCTAGAGTGTGACATTCTGAGTTGTCAAATTGTAGTCTAGAATAAAAAAACGAACTATAGCGGGCCAATAAATTCTTTTAACACTCTAATATGGGGCGCTTTGTATCAGAGATCTCATTCACCCTAGCTAGTATGGTGCTTCCTCACTAATACTTGTTAGAATTGTAAACCTTTGTACACATAAAATAAACCTACTACTGCCATATATAAATTATTATCGACAAGTATATGTTATGTCATCTTTTGATCAAATAAAGAACAGTCGTGTCACTGCATTCGAATAAACTGCCGTTTTATTAGGTTATGGGCCCAGTATGTCTTATAGTTAAATTTTAAGTATATTTTCTGCTTTTATTTAGCTTAGGCGCGGTATGTAATATAAAAAAACGGCTGTGAGTGTCAGTTAACAAAATTAACGGAAATGGCTACAAATTTCTTGACCAGCATTCCAAAGCTGAAAGGTCGGGAAAACTATGACGAATGGGCATTTGCGGCGGAGAACTTGCTAATTCTAGAGGGTGTGGCTGACTGTATAAAGCAAGAAAAACCACCAGCAACAGCAACCGCAGTAGCAGAAGATGCCAAAGCGAAAGCCAAGTTAATTTTGACAATAGATCCATCATTGTATGTTCACATTAAGGAAGCTAAAAGTACTAAGGATTTGTGGCAGAAATTGAAGTCGATGTTTGATGATTCTGGGTTTTCAAGGAGAATCACATTGTTGCGTAATCTCATATCAATTCGCCTAGACGGTTGCGACTCAATGACTACCTACATCACACAAATAATCGAGACGGCCCAAAAATTAGCAGGAACAGGATTTCCAGTGAATGATGAGTGGATCGGGTGTTTATTGTTGGCTGGTTTGCCTGATAAATATTTTCCAATGATTATGGCCATTGAGCATTCCGGAATCGCCATTACAGCCGATGTGGTAAAAACGAAATTGATCGACCTGTCAGATGATGGTTCGGAGGCCGGAAATGCGTTTTTCAACAGAGGGCAGCACTGTCATCAAAATCGCAATGTTGGCAATGTAAGTGAAAAGAATGACAGCTCTCGTAGCAACAATGGCGGCGGTTCATCGAAATCGAATCAAAAGAAAACAGATAAACAGAAAATAAAATGCTATAAGTGCAAAGAATTTGGGCACTATAAATCTCAGTGCACCAAGGAACAAAACCAGCAACATGTAATTAAGAAGACGAACGCTTTTTCCGCAGTTTTCTTGAGTGGAAATTATAGTAAAGACGACTTTTACTTAGATAGCGGTGCCAGTGTTCATTTGACCCCAGATGTAAACATTGTGAAAAATCCATGTTTTTCGCCTCAAATAAAGGAGATAATAGCAGCAAACAAAAGTGCTATGCCTGTTTTGTGCTCTGGTGATGTAAATATAATTACAAAAACTTCAAATGGTTGCAGATATGATGTGACTTTAAAGGAAGTTTCATGTGTTCCTAACCTCTCGACAAATTTAATTTCTATTAGTAAGTTGATCAAAAACGGCAACAGTGTGCAATTCAAGAACGATTGCTGTTATATTTACAATCAAGAAAACAGTTTGGTTGGAATTGCAGATGAAATGAATGGTGTTTACAAGTTGAGGTTAGAAAGCAAGCAGTGTTTGTTTACATCTCCTACTGAAGATACTAGTAGTGAAGTTTGGCACAGGAGAATGGGTCATTTGAACATGAATGATTTAAAAAAGATGAAAGATGGAGCAGTCATGGGTATTTCATACTCAGATAAGTCGGAGATCAACAAAAGTACATGCACAGTATGTTGTGAAGGAAAGCAGTCTCGCTTGCCATTTGGTCATGTAGGAACAAGGAGCAGCAAGCCTTTGGATGTTATCCATGCTGATGTTTGTGGACCAATGGAGATAACTTCAATCGGTGGATCAAGGTACTTTCTTATATTTGTTGATGACTTTACCCGTATGGCTTTTGTTTACTTTCTTAAAGTAAAAAGTGAAGTTTTCAAGTACTTTAAAGAGTTCAAGTCGTTGGTAGAAAACCAACAGAATGCAAAAATTAAAATTTTTCGGACAGATAATGGCCTAGAGTTCTGTAGTAATGAGTTTGAAAATTATTTGAAAAGTGCAGGTATTCTTCATCAAAAGACGAATGCCTACACTCCTGAACAAAATGGTATGAGCGAGCGTATCAATAGGACTATTGTTGAAAGAGCTCGTTGTTTATTATTTGATGCTGGGTTAGATAAGAAGTTTTGGGCGGAAGCTACAAATACTGCAGTCTATCTTAGAAACAGATCTGTTGCATCAGGATTAGATAATAAAACACCATATGAACTCTGGATGAAACAGAAACCAGATTTAAGTCATATCCGTATATTCGGTAGTCCGATAATGGTTCACATTCCAAAAGAAAAAAGGCTCAAGTGGGATTCTAAATCAAAGAAGCATATCCTAGTCGGTTTTGCAGAAAATGTGAAAGGTTACAGAGTATATGATCCTGTAAAGCGTAATATAACAACAAGTAGAGATGTTATAGTACATGAGAATACTGAAAGGAAGAATATTGTAGATGACAATATAACAGTTTCAGTTGGGGATACAATCCAAACAGATAAGTCAGGCAGTGATGTTAAGAGCAGTGAGAAAGAGATACCAAAAGAAACTTCTCAGAGTGATGAATGCTCAGATATTTCTTCAGAATCTGAATATCATAATGTTTTGACTGATTTGGACTCTACTCTGCAGCAAACAACAGCATCTGAGGAAGATGATGAGCCAGAGCCAGTAATCACTAAACGAATAAGGAAGCCACCGGAGCGTTATGGTTATACAAACCTGTGCGCTTCATCCAGTACCGAAGTTACCAAGGACCCAGTTACCATCCATGAGGCTCTGGAGGGCTCTGACCGAGACAAGTGGATCGAGGCTATGAAGGAGGAGTTGGAGGCTTTCAAAGAAAATGATGCGTGGTCCCCAGTTGACGAACTGCCTTCTCATAAAACTCCAGTGCAATGTAAGTGGGTGTTCAAAAAGAAAGTCAGTAGTGATAATAGTATTCGGTACAGAGCGCGTTTAGTGGCTAAAGGCTTCACTCAGAAGCCTGGAGTTGATTATGATGAGACTTTTTCACCCGTTGTAAGACATTCTACTCTTAAGATGTTATTTGCTTTGTCAGTACAATTAAATTTAGATGTCACTCATTTAGATGTGAAAACAGCATTTTTAAATGGTTTTCTTAAAGAAGATATTTATATGTATCAGCCAAATATTGACTGCAATTCTAAAAAAGAGAAAGTTATTGTAAAATTAAACAGAGCAATTTATGGACTAAAACAGTCCTCTAGGTCTTGGTATGAGAGAGTAGAGCAATGTTTATGTGAAATAGGGTTTAAAAAGAGTCGCTTAGAACCATGTGTTTTTACAAAGATCAGTAATGATGTAAAGCTTATCATTGCTTTGTATGTTGATGATTTCTTTGTTTATTGTAATAATAAGAGTGAAACTGAAGATTTAGTTTCTGCGTTGAGTTCTAAATTTAAGATAAAAAACTTAGGACAGGTTCAACAGTGTTTAGGTATGAGGGTTAAGATTGATAAAAAGCTCAATATTGTAACTTTAGATCAAGAACAATATATAGATCAGTTATTAAATAAATTTAATATGTTGGAATGTAAAGAAGCTAGTACTCCAATTGAATGTAAATTAGATATTAAAAGGTCTGAAACCTGTGATAGTGAGATTCCTTATCAGCAATTGATAGGAAGCTTGATGTACTTAGCAGTTCTGACAAGGCCAGACATATCATTCAGTGTAAGTTTTCTTAGTCAGTTCAATAAATGTCACACTAATGTTCATTGGAAGTATGCTAAGAGAATACTTAGATATTTAAAGAAAACAAAAGATTTTTGTTTGAAATATGCAAAAGGAGACACTGAACTTGTAGGATATGTTGATGCAGATTGGGCTAGTAATTCAGTTGACCGTAAGTCTTATACAGGATATTGTTTTGAAATATCAGGTTCAGCTATTTCATGGGAAAGCCGTAAGCAAAGAACAGTAGCATTATCAAGTATGGAGGCTGAGTACATGGCAATAGCAGAAGCATGTAAAGAGGCTATATATTTAAGAATGTTATTATGTGAGCTTACTGGTAGTTTACACACTGTGAAATTGTACAATGATAGTCAAAGTGCACAGAAGTTGGTGGCAAACCATGTGTGTCATAGAAAAAGTAAGCATATTGACATCAGATACCATTTTGTCAAAGATGTAGTCAATGATAACATTATTAGTTTGAAATATTTGCCAACAACTGCTATGCCAGCAGATGTTTTAACTAAAGCTTTAAGTCCTATGAAACATTATAAATGTTTGGAAGGTATAGGTATGTTTAAGTGTTAGTAATTTAAACTGTTAGTATCTTATACAAAAGATTGTTTAAATTGTGATATTGGTTTATTTTCTGTAGTTGGGGTGTTAGAATTGTAAACCTTTGTACACATAAAATAAACCTACTACTGCCATATATAAATTATTATCGACAAGTATATGTTATGTCATCTTTTGATCAAATAAAGAACAGTCGTGTCACTGCATTCGAATAAACTGCCGTTTTATTAATACTAAATGTACCTATGCTCTTCATAAGTAACCACGAACACATGTGATAATTTATTTTACTGTTTAATATTATATGCCTTCTTTAAATAACAAATACTCGAAATATATTTTAAAGCTATGAATTTCGTGTAAATAAAATAAAAAAAAATACTTGAAACTATTTATTATATTCACTGTATAGTGTTTATCCTCGTATATGTTATATGTACTCGTTGAATAGTTGAATCTCAAGCATAAATGTTATTTACTAGGCCATAGCATAGTGAGTACGTATATGTTATATGTTACTGTAAAACACGCAGGTGAGACGGGAAACAAGTGCTTTGTATGAACACATCAGTGATTGGCACACAAACATAAATTGGAGGTTGTGTTAACATTTGTGAAATATATATATTTTATTTTGTAACAACCGTTTTTTTATTTAATTTTTCCTTTTTTGATTTACTCGAAGTATTGGTCTATTAAAATATTGTTTCGATTTTGAGAAATAGAAGCTATTTGGGTTGTTAAGTATTTTATTTAGCTTATACCACATCAACTCTATGTGATGGGGTTAGTTTCCAGTTTAACCGGATTTTGCCGGATGTAGCTGAATACCAGTATTTAGTTATTCGACACCTACTGGTTGTGACAAAATTCCTCAGCCTTAAATTGTAAAAAATGTAAATTGGGCCCATATTTATTTACTTTTTATTTGCAGCAAATATAAAATACCAGCTTTTGCTAGCGACTCTACCAGCGTGAAAGGATAAATTTTGCCTTTTTTAGCTAGGAAAATCAACCAATGACATCTCCCGCCTTTGGGCGGGGCGGGGATAGTGTCAGACTTTTACTGACTAAAACCCACTCCTGTTCCTTCTGTACCTTCGTTCCAGGGTCCGGGTTTCAGTTTCACATAAGCGGCCCCAGTAGGCTTTGACCCTGCTGGGCTCCTACGATGTGTTGATATTTTGAGGCTTGCGTGGAACACAACACGCCCTCGATGACTTGAGGCCCGGTCCGGGCGGTTATCGGTCGTTCGGACGGCGAGCTACCCATTACTTACCGTCTGCAAAGCCCGCGGCTGTGGTAGCTGGAAATCGGGATCGGAATCCCTTAGCTATAAGTATTACTGCTTCGCAGGAGGAGGCGATCGCCTGCCATCCCTCGTTTCGGACAATGGCCTGTGTCAAGGCCCGGCGCGAGAGATACCTTTACTGAGTAAAACCCATTCCTGTTTCTTCTTTGTTCTAAGCTCCGGTTTTTTCTTTAGGACGGGAACCCATGGCTCCAGTAGGCTTCGGCTCTGCTGAGCCTCTACAGTTTTGCCGACATCTCTCTGAGGCGGCCGTGGAATAGGTACTAATTTATGCTACCAAGCGTAGCGTAACACATTTATTGTGCGTTTTGGGAACACATTTATTGTGCGTTTTGGTAACACATTTATTGTGTGTACACCTAAGGAGTAGAATTCCCTGCCGGATTCTGTATTTCCCGATAACTACAACTTAGGGGTCTTTAAGTCAAGAGTGAATAGGTTTCTTCTAGGCAAGCGTGCTTCATCGTCGGCCACACCATCGCTTACCATCAGGTGAGATAGTGGTCAAACGTGAGCTTAACAATAAATGTCATTCGTGATGATTCAGAAACACAAAAACAACTGCCTTGGGCATTACTTTTGCCGGTAATGCTACTTCATCCCTGACGAGTCAAGTCACGAACGAAAAAACAAATCAAATCGTTTCATATAATATGATATACCCACCACAGTATTTGTCATCACGGATATCCGTGTCATTTTCCTTATTTATCAATTAGTACAATGAATGGGTACCTATCTACATTGATTACTCTTGAGATTGACCAGGTGACTGGAGCGCCAGTTTTTATTTGGCATACCTACCTTGGTTGAATCAAACCATGACTTCATAAACGTAAAATTAGACTGTTTTCATTTCTCCCAAGTGTTTTACTAACTGCTAAGCATTGCTAAACAGCCTTGCTGCATAGGAAGGCGATTATTGGTGATGACCTCATCATGAAGCCTGTTTCTTCAGTGTTTTCGAATTACTACCTACCTAACGAGGAACAAAGACTTTGTAAACATACTACTTATTTTCGGTAGAAAACCACAACCAAAAGTTCTGACCACAATCATATCGATAAGATAATATAAGGGCAAAGGCTGCCTATACAAAAGTGTGCTCCGTCCGGGCTCACCGCGCAGGGACCCATCGCGGGCATCCACGTCCCTCATGCTTCTTTTCTACGTAATAATACTTTTCTCACCTTTCGAGTACCGTACCGTAATGACAGACACAATTAACCTGAACGCGGACACCGCTGTCCTCTTGGGGCTTAATGAATTAAAGTTCTCTATTGATGCGACTACATGCACACTGTTATTGTTGAACTAGCGACACTGCGCAGGGAATCCGGTTTCTGTAATGGGAACCGTCGCACACAATACACGCGCAGTCACATGACTGGTGCCCGTGCAAGAGTGGGTAGACTTGATATAAATAAAAAAAAATATAAATAACGAAAAAAAGTTGTACTTTATTTCTTTCTGTGAGTATGTACTTGTGTAATTTGCCATAAAGAATTATAATAATAACATAATATTTGTGAGCAATATGTAATATCACTGGTTTTAATCCTTCAATCAGTCATAGCTTATTCCTTCTTCTTCCTCGGGCGCATGCAGCAGACAGCACTCGTGTCCAACATGTTGTAGTTGGCATCGCCCTTGTTGCGAGACTCAATGAACTTAGCGTGAGTGTCAGCAGTCAAGTAGTACTGCTTGACGGCAGGAACCACCTTCATAGCTTCAATATAGTTCACCTGTAACAATGTATTAAGATTTAACACAAGTCTACACGTCATTCACTATGATATTAGAAATTTAAGAAAACCTTTTTTACTGTCCGTTCAACCGATTTTGACTTTTATTGCGTTGATGGAATGAGAAATGACGACTGCAATAAATAGTTGGTTTTGTAACCACTTTTTTGCTTATAATGCCATTCTTATGCCTACGGAGCGGCGACCTCTCGCGCCGGGCCCTGGTTCAGGCCATGGTCCGCAGCGAAGAGAAATGGCAGGCGGTCGCCTCCTTCTGCGAAGCAGTAATGCTCGTAAAGGAGGAGGCCGACCGCATAAGGCAAAGGCAACAGCGCCCTCGCCGTAGCCGTCGCCGCCGCGATCCTGCCGATATCCGGCCACCGTAGACACTGGCTCGCGGACGGTGAGCAATGGGTAGCTCGCCGTCCGGTCGTCTGGTAAGACCGAGTCCAAGTCGTCAACGGCGCGCACCGTTCCCGCGCGCCTCAAGGAGTTGTCAGCAAACTGCAGGGGCCCTTCAGGGTCGAAGCCTCCTGGAGCCTAGAGGGTGGTGAAAACTGTTACCTCGACTCCAGGAATAAGGCAAGGAAGGTACGGGGTAGGTTTTTTAGTCAGTAAGAGTCTGACACTGGTCTCCCGCTCCGCCCAAGGGCGGGTTTCGTCATTGGATGATTTTCACCTACCATAAAAAAAAAAAATGCCTACGGAATAGAAGTCAAGTCGGTTGGAATGACAGTAAAAAAGGTTTTGTTTATTTATTTATTTATTATGTTAATGGGTTATTTATTTATATAGATCAAACTCTGTTTATGTATGTAAGGAATGTATGTAAACACTCTCGTGTTTATTCCGCCAGGATTGCTCCAAATACTCCATCTCACCAGCTTTTCTGTCACCTATGGGGATTGAAGAGCTAAGCGAGGTGAAGACATTACCATCAGCCTTTTTTTAATGTTCCCACTGCTGGGACACTGGCCTCTTCTCTAGGAGACGGAATGTGGCATAATCCACCACGAGGGACCAATACAGATTGGTGAATGTCTTCCAATTTTTGGTTCTAAGACATACCCCGCTTTCATCACAATGTTTTTCTTCACCGTTTTGAGAGCAGTGGTGATGCTGACTAGGACACGAAAACATTTGTTGAACCAATCCGAGCGCAAGCGGTTAAAGGGTTAATTTTACTCTGTATGTCATTGATTTATTAGTCTGTCTGTAGTCAGACTTCTTTAATATAAAATAAATAAATAAATATCATAGAATTCTTTGAAATGGATAATATTCAATTATTATTTACTAGTTCTAGTAACTAGAGCATGAAAGACCTACAACTAAAACAAACTGAACAAATAAAAACACAACTGAAAGCCAACAAATAATCAAGTAACAATCATATTGTTGTATAACTATAAAGACCAGGTGTTGTCACACTGTATAGTTGATAATATTGACTGAAAATTAATACTGGATGTCTGACGTCAGCAAGGCGTGGGCAATGTGAGACATCGCCTACGGCCTCGCACCCAACGGGGGCTCGCACAAGCTCTCGCTTCTTTAAGAACGAGGTGTTTTTAGGGTTTCGTACCTCAAAAGGAAAAACGGAACGCTTATTGGATCAATTTGCTATCTGTTAGTTAGTCAAGGTTAAGACCCTTTATCTCGAGAACGCGGGGAGGTATCGAGTTGAAATTTAAACCATTACTGAAATCTGCGGTCCTTTTAAATTGAAAAAAATGGAACTTCTAAAATAACGAAAAAAAAATACAAAAACAAAAAATACATATATTTCAAAAAAGAACATAGGGTTCCCGTTGACCTAGAATTTTGTATGTTGGCATGAAGAAGGCCTTTAACCACGAGCATATGAAAAATTCAAAAAACTGTAAATTTTTATTGATTTAGATTTTTTTTTATGATGGGAAAAATCATCTAATGACGAATCCCGCCCTTGTGCGGCAACAGTGTCAGATTTACTGACTAAACAACCCACCTCTTTCCTTCTTAATCTTCATACCACCATAACATGTTAAGCAACCATGTCTTGACTAGTCCGTGCTACGCCTTTGTTTGACACCTACTCAAAGGTCACCCTTTCGTGCTGGTACGCTCAGCACATTTGTTCTTTTATACTTTGATGGTGTTTGTAACAATTGAAACCATTGTACCATCTGTCCTGAATAGTATTTCTATTTTAATATATTCTATTATAAAACTTACTCACCAATAATTCATATTTATCCTTGGACAATTCAAATTCAGGTTTTCCAATTAGAGGCAAGGCCTCAAAGCGCTCTAGGAACGGGAACAGAGTATAGTCCACTAATCCTGGGGAGTCTCCATGTAGGAACTTGGTGCCACGTCCCTTCAGTGTTGCCTGCAGGCCTTCAAGACCCTTGTGGAAGTCCTCTAGCTGTTTTGGCTGCAGAGCTTGTGCATTATAAGCAGCAGTGTAAAATGCTGATTGAGCCTGTAAAAAGGTTTGTATGTGTTAGAGTCTAGTACATTTACTCGTATTTATTCTGATTCAATAGAATCATTGATTTGTTGATGTAGATGTAAGACTAGATGTTGCACACAATTTCATCATTATCAAAATTGTAGAACTTACAAAATTAATAAACCCTGTGCTCATGATTAATTCTGTATTTTACTTTTAAATAAAATCGCAAATTGCTTTCAGTTGGGCAAAGTGAAAGTTCCGTCAAAATCGATGCAGCCGTTTTAGAGATTAGTTGGAACAGATTTTTTTTTTCAAATTGCTTTTTTATTATAGGTAATGAGTATATTCTATGCAATTATTAAAAATATGCTTGTCATGTAAACATATTGCTGCAATTCGGCCCACTTAAAAATTAGTACTTCCTACCTTAATAAATTATAGTCTTCCTACTACATATTTTGTTAAAATCACTTAATTATTCACATGAAGTCAGTAATGAGGATACTTACCGCTGCAAACAGTTCAACAATAATTTTGTCTTCAGCCCTGCGCAGTGGGTCAGTGGACTGCAGAGGCACATCTGGGTACTTCTCATCCAGGTAAGCATTTATGATATTGCTGTCAAAAATGGCTTTACCCTCTTCATACTCCAGAGCTGGTACAGTACCTAGAAGTAATGGAAATGATAACTTATATAGATTTTTATGTACAGTTTTTTTTTTATGATGGGAAAAATCATCTACGACTCTCACCTTTGGGTGTGATTTGTCATTAGATGATTTTTTATTAGTGGTAAACAGTGTTACTTGGAGTGTCCTCAAAACGAAGTGAGTAATCATCATATTACAGGAATCATATTTATTTATTGTCTTTCTATGTCTCTAATTACAGTATTCAAAATGTTAATTTAAACAGAAAGGCCAAAGCCAGTTCCACCATTTAAACACAGACAAAGTTAAAACTTAAAAACTATCATACAATGTTATGCTAGAAAATGAACAATTTTCATTATAATAAATTTATTTGACAAGTTAATTACTGTTAGGTATCTAATTGTTTCAGTAAAGTGATAAAAACTGTATGTAATTAAAAACTAATACAACTTGTTAAACAGCAAAATTTTCTTAACAATGAAGGGATGTAACAACCACATCATCATAATTTTATACAAAAATTAAGCTTTGCACTGCAATTTCTTTTTGTTAAGCAGTTGGTAAATATCAGTGGAGTTATAATAAATTGATTTCACTGTACATACATTTAATACACTAACAAATTAAAAAGTAACTTGATCAATTAAAAGAAGGGCACTAAAATTAAGTGTTTTTGTGCCTGACTGACCTTGTCACAGGTAATGTACATTCAAGGGTAATTGAAATTGAATGCTAGAATATGACCAGAATAACATAAAATATTTAGTTCAATGTAGTGATTAAATTTTATAACCATTAAGTATTAAAAAAAAAAGTGGATTTCAACTTTTGGTATAAGAGTCTGATAAGATTTGAAAGTAGTTTCTATCAGACTGCATTGATCAAAAAAAACTTTTGCGTACCTACCTGGTTTCAGATATTAGCATGTTATTGGAAATATATCACGAACATTTTTGTCTAAATACCTTAAAAGAATTCATTAAGACGACCCATTGACCTTAAATCCAGATTGTTCTAGTCCAATATGCAATAACGACTTACCTTTAGGGCTAAAGTTGAACACCCATTCCGGTTTGTGATCCAAATTAACGAATACTGTATCGTACTGCAGATTCTTGGCATTCAGAACAAGAATAGTCCTCTCGGCATAAGGGCAGAATCTCATCGCAAAAACACGAAGTTTGCCGCCGTACGCAGGGAGAGCATCACCTGATAAAAAAACAAATGAGGTTATTTTTTATCACGAATTTTTCATCTGCTTTCAAAAATATAATACATTAAATAACCGATAAAGCCACGTACCGGTTTGTAAATGCTTTTCAGACATATTTATGGAAACTTGTATTTATTTGTATAAGTAGTGCGCCGCTTGTAAGCAAAGCTGCTGCTCGAAGTGGTTTAACTTTTGAAATGATCAGCCGGCCTTCAAATATCCTGTATTTTCACTCGGTTTGACACTTTGACAGCTGGAAGTAGCGGTGGGCGTTTTATTAATAACGAACAGCTTTCAAATACCGTTTTTCGTTCTGCAACGGAACAGCCGTTTTCTGTCCTGCTACCTATCAGTCTTTGTTGTACAAATCAGTCTTCATTTCACAAACTAGTCTTCGAATTAAAAAAAGGTCAAGAATCTATAGATTCAACAATGACTTTCGGCGCGTCGGCGTCGTCGTTTCAAAACCAGTCGTTCGAATGAAAAATGAACTTTATATCTATGGAATAAAGCACACATTTTATTGCTATTTTTAAACAATCCTGAAACAAATTACAATAACGAATGTTTTCAGCAACTACTTCACTCAGCGACTGTCGTTGTCGTCGCCTTTATCTTCAAACTAGTTGCTACGATAACCGTTTCCGTCGTCTTAAAACCGACATCGTTTCGTCGATCAAAAATTCGACAACGATCATCACTAGTTGGAACCTGGAACTATAATATTATATTTTATACTCTGTGCAGCAGACGTAATGAGTGTTGACAATCCAAATTATATAACCTCCCTATTAAATCGGTTGATTGTTGCAAAATAAAGTAAACGTAGTTCATATAATTTTAATTTTACAATCCTATCTGTACCTACACCCCCGGAGCTGAGGGTTGGTGCGAAAGCGTTACACCGGGGCTCTGGGGATAAGGCAAGGAAGGCACGGGGTATAGTCAGTAAGAGTCTGACACTGTTTCCTGATGCGCCCAAGAGTGGGATTCGTCATTCGATGATTTTTAACTACCAAAAAAAAAACTACCTACACTATGAAAGATCATTCTCATAGAAGGGCAGAATCTTAGAGCATTTAACCTATTAACTATTTAACCTAGGTTAAATGCTCTAAGGGCAGAATCCGTATTACTAGGCGTCGGCGGAGTAATTAGGATTTTTCTTTTATTTTGTCCTACGATCACTCTCTTTTTTATGTCGAAAAAAAGAAGTTAGTGATAGTGTAATGGGTCCCTATGGTCGTTTTAATCCCGTGGAGGGTCGATCCGGTACATGAAACACTAGCGATTTGTAAAGAAAACTAAAAAATAAAGTACCTATTTTTTTTTCTAAAACTAAAATAAATTTACTCGTATACAAAATTCAAATCTTTAAGTAAAGGACGGCTGAGCGGGTTCAATGACCGTGTGTAGTTGGTAGTCGATGCATACTAACCACTTACGGCCGTTGAACCCGCTCAGCCAAGAACCACAGTATACCCAGGGGCGTAGCTACCACCGTATTTGCCGTATCAATTATACTGGGCCCCCGCGGTACAGGGGCCCCGACCTAGGCAAAAATTCGCAACATGTTATCGACAAACGTCTCATAGGGCAGCTAAGCATCTGTAATAAAAATACGTTTTTTTTTATACGGGGCCCCCGAACGACTTTTGATATGGGGCCCCTGTGGGACTAGCTATGCCACTGAGTATACCTAGGTAAAGGGAATTTTGGTTCATGTTTATACTGTGCAAGAACGCTTTATCATTGCTTATGAAAATCATTTCTGAGTGCCTTCATAAAGGATCATCAATCATCATGCATTGGAGTCTTTCTTGATCTGGTGAAAACCTTTAATACGATGTCAATTCTTATTATTCTAGGAAAACTTATTTCAACTAGAATACAAGGATTTTGTTTTGAATGGTTTCGCAAAAATGTTACTGGTAGACAAAACAAGGCTAATAATTTAATTCGTATTCAAGTAATCATAGCACACAAAAATTATAGCACAATAATAATAGTAATACAAACGACACAACTTTCAGTGTACCTCAAGGAAGTATTCTAGGTCCCACGCTCCATTTAGTTTACGTAAATGATCTGTCATCAAACGATATCAAAATTGCGGACATTATAAAATACACAGATGATACAGGAATAAAATCTTATATGGTCGAATGTTGAATCTTTGAAATGTAATAAAAAAAAATCAAAATCAAAAAGGTTTTTATTTCATATAGGCCTACAAGGGCACTTATAAAACGTCAGAAGCTAGTGCACGGTAATTTTTTAGATCAATTTATTTATCATCATTAATTAAAATTATTTACCTAGTCCATACATTTGAGAAAGGTTATGGCGTTTCATCGTTAGATATGCGTTCAGCCGGCAAAGTGTGATTTACTTGTTTAGGAACAAAAAATATTACCTTAGATTACAAATTAAAATTAGTATTGTTATTTTGCTTCAATTTATCCCACACTTTATGTGAACCATAGGTTCTGCTAGATATCAATTAATTCTTCTTCGACGACGCATTAGCAGTTATCACGAGATTTTTAGAAGTGCCTAAACCATATCATAATTCACCGCAAAATTTAACCTTTCGACTGCCGTAATTACAGACACAATTAAAAGACAATAGGTGTGCGGACAGCGGTGTCCTCTAGGGGCTTAATGAGCTTAATGAATTAAAAAAGAATCTCCAATTTTGTTTTGTGACTCGTCAGTTTTTCAGTGCTTCCATTAGTTTAATTAAATTAAATGCACTACTTTATAATTTTAGGGGTATGTTTCGATGGACTCTGCAAACGGCTCAATCGTGTCCCTGGCTCTCTAATAAAGACGAACAGCTTTAGACAGCAATCAAAACCTATTTTTAAAGTGTTAAACAATATTGTACGCAATCAATAAATCAATATCTAATGAAACACACCATAGCCAGTTGCTACGATACCCACATATCTCTCCCCATATTTTAACTTAAATATTTTTTTTTAAGCCTATTCATTGTTTTTGGTGACTAATTCAGATTCGTAACCAAAAGTCTACCTACCTATTAATAAATAGATATGATTAAATATTCCATAACTTTCCCCTCATCATACTCATATTTTATTTTATTCTTTGTACCTACCTATTGTTCTATTAATCATTGGACCATGTTACCTACTACGACGTAAATCTTTGTTGTTGTCAGAATGATCAATATATTCATATACGACACATGACATAATAGATTGTACATGAACTTGAAACTTCCTACATCAGTGAACAATGACTTTCATTTTTATATAATTTTTATCATCTTATATCTTTAAGGCACATTCATTTTTTTCTGTTTATTCACGTCAGTATTCTAATTCGGTTGCCTGATTAAACACGGCAAAGTTGAAAAGTGTTGTGACTTAACAAACACGCAATTTAGCAAGTCATATTAACAATATTTTTAAATTTGTCAAATCATATCACACAAACATTAATTTGGCAGTGTTATATAGACACCGGTTCGGTATGTTATCATCAACAGTCAGTTTTGCTGTACATTTATACTCCTCACTTCAAGGAGTGCAGACATTCAGACGAGTGCTCGGGTACGTGTTACCGTATAGCAACATGGCATCAACCAAGGTCAACTTTAACTCAAAGCACCTCACAAAAGGTTAGTTCTAAATAATTAAAACATATTTTATTCATTTAAATTAATGGCACAAAATTATAGTCGCTTAAAGATAAGTTTGTGAGCATAGTAAAGATAATGTAAAACAATAATGTTTTGATAAAAACAGGTCTACAGAATAATCTTTTGGTAGTGTTAGCAATGGATTTAAATGGCTTATGTCAATAGAGATATTATCTATTGTACGTAGTTATAGAAAGCTAAAAAATAAATATATTGTTGAGTCTTAATGTAACTAGCTTATATGCTCTATTTTAAATCTTGGGTATTGAAGAAATATATTGTTTATTTATTTTATTATGTTAAATTTTTGTGTCTTGTATCACTACCGCTGTTAGGCGCGTAATTTAAAAACTTCTTTCATTTCGTTTGATTGAAACTGAAGCTCATTTATTGAAAAGCTTAGGTTAAAAGAAATAGAAAACGTAAGAAATGCTTGACAATAATTTTAAGTAAATAGTGTGCTTGGTAAAAATGAGGAATATAATACGTAAAACTTGATTCTATAAATACAAGATACTAATTGTTATTAGAACGGCACACAAACAGCGAACACACCACGAATAGCTTAGATGAGATAGCGCTTTTTATATTAAAAGGCTACCTATGGAACTATAAACACGTCGTCAGGTCCATCGACCTGGCCATGTGTGAGCTGATTACGAAAAGGGCACGGCTGATTGTAAACCGGTTAGGTATTAACGTCAACGTACAACGCGTAGATACGTATAATTGATCCAGTTTAGGTGTTGTTTACATGTTTGTGAACACACCTACGATACAGGGTAACCTAATTCCTCGTGAAATAGGTAAAGTAAAATTCGCAGAGCTTAACTTCAGACTCGCTAAGATCCAACGGCCGTACTGTGCTCATATTCGTCGCGTAGGTACTATAATTTAACCTTTGTAGAAAACTAGTACAGTAAGTATATTTTTCTAACACAGGTGATCCTCTCCCGCCGTTCACCGGCAAGCTGCGCGTGTTCAACATGCGCTTTTGCCCATTCGCACAGCGCACTGTCCTCGCTCTGATCGCCAAGAATATCGACTATGAGGTTGTCAACGTAGACCTCTACGACAAACCTGAATGGCTGACCAGCGTTAGTGCCTTTGGTAAGAAACTGTTTGTGGTGTTGGTGACAATTTGTTCATGAAATATTGATGTGTTGAATGGTTGTGGATAAATAACTCGGTCATGAGCTCAGTTCAAGCGTAGTAGCAGTTTTTGGGACCAGAATCAACACCTATCTGGTCGTAGGAACTTCCCATTTCAATGAAAGTTTGTGGGAAGCCTGCTTCACGTGCCTCTAAAGAAGCAGCTTGTAAGAATCCCTTACCAATAAATAACTATGACTAAGTATTGCGTGCCCAGTTTTGATTTTCTTGCTGTTAGGAATTCTTTTATGTTTTTTACTGACCACTTATTTGTTTTATAGGTAAAGTGCCAGCACTGGAGATTTCAAAAGGTGTTTCTATCTTCGAGAGTTTAGTGACTGTGGAGTATTTGGATGAGGTCTACCCACAGAGGCCTCTTCTCCCAAAGGATCCTCTACTAAAAGCCAAAGACAAGATCCTTGTTGAAGGCTTTGCAGGTGTAAGTATTCTTGTTTAGTTTTCATCTTGTAGAACCTCTTTATTCTCTTTCTCCATCTCTTCTTCTATAGGTATACATAACTTATTTCTTGCTGCATTTATTCTCACTATCATTTTTTTTATTGACTTATAGTCTCTATCTAGGTCTGCACACGGCATTACATTGCATTGTCACGGTAAATAGATAAGACTCAACAATTTGTCGACCGGTTTACCGATTTCGTAATCAGAAACCTGTTAGATAATAAATAAGAAATATGACTAGTAAATAGTATTATTCTTAATTATCAGGCAACTGAAGCCCAAAGATACAATATATAGTTACAAAATAATCTTAAAAATAATATACTTAAGAGAATAGGTACAAATTAAACCACATTACAATGCACTTTGCGTATTAAATTCGGACTCTTATGATATCATTGAACTCAAAGTCTAGACATGTAGATATTTGTGTTAACATATAAGCCTCATAGAAACTGACTCAGATTTTTTTTTGCATTTTTATGTATCTACAAAATAAACTCGATTCCATGAATCGCAAGTTTCAGAATGCACAATGAAGTATGATTATTAAAACAAAGGAAAATTATAATTATTATTCAATGCCTAATTAACACATTTGCAATTGGGAGATAAAAACGATTATTATCCTCTTATTACCAACAAAACAGTTGACTATGAAATAATGCCGTTAGAATTTATTTGATGCATTAAAATACTTTAAAATAAGTAGAAACCACATTTAAAACTAAGCAAGCTCTATACCTATACGATACTTCTCTTTGTCTAGTTAATTTTAGCATTATGCGAAACCCGAAAACGTGTTTCGCGTACTAAAACTAATGATGTTTAGTATGTATTTTTGCTTGTCATGTTACCTAGTTGTCCGCACAAACACATGGTAACCGGGCTATCTGGATGACAGAGGCATAGTTTTGCTCCCGTACCCAGTTGTGCGCTGGCGTCTAATGCCCACTATGACCTGCCGTGAGTCCGTGACTAGTTACGTACTGATTGCCCAACTTGTGTCCCTTTTTGACATTATAGGAATCGATTCAGTTACTGATCCTGAACAAACTCTATGTACCTACATAGTAACTGAATCGAATCGAATCGAATTAGGGTTTCGCATAAATACCTATACTAAAAATAATGTTGTGTAGAAGGTATAGGTACCGTTTGCCATATATACTCGTATATCGATCGAGAGACATGTTACACAATACCTAAAGACTATAAGATCTACAATAAAGACGATATTTCATTCGACATATTTTTCAGGTCCACACCCTATACTTCAAACTGGTGAAATTCCCAGAAACCATAACACAGGATAACATCGCGGCCTACTTCAGAGGAATTGACTTGATCCAGTCAGAGTTACAGCAGCGTGGTACCAAGTTCCTGGATGGAGAGCAGCCTGGCTACGCTGACTACATGATCTGGCCCTGGTTCGAGAGGCTGCTAGTCCTCAACAGTGATATTGCAAAACTGGATGAGGAGAAGTACAAGTTGGTGGTAAGTAGCGTAGCTGAATGTATTTAGAATAGTTTCATTTCAAATGACAAAATTACGACAGTGTTCCAAATAGTCTTAATCTGGCTGGATAGATCTCAAGGCGTCCTCACCTTCCGCATGACGCAGGTCCTCATCGGACATGGCAAGTTCGGGAGGTTCCTGCACCGGATCCGTGCGGAAGAGACGCCCGGGTGTCGCCACTGTGTGGCCAGCCCGGAGGATACGGTGGAGCATACGGTAGAAGTGTGCTCCGCTTGGGAAGAGCAACGCCGTGCCCTCGTGGGGGTGATCGGCGGCGGCGACCTCTCGCGCCGGGCTTTGGTTCAGGCCATGGTCTGCAGCGATGAGGAGTGGCAGGCGGTCGCTTCCTTCTGCGAGGCAGTAATGCTCGTAAAGGAGGAGGCTGACCCCATAAGGCAAAGGCAACGGCGCACTCGCCGTAGCCGTCGCCGCCGCGATCCTGCCGATATCCGGCCACCGTAGACACTGGCTCGCGGACGGTGAGCAATGGGTAGCTCGCCGTCCGGTCGTCTGGTAGCAGTCCAGACCGAGCCCAAGTCGTCGACGGCGCGCTCCGTTCCCGCGCGCCTCAAGGAGTTGTCAGCAAACCGTAGGGGCCCTACAGGGTCGAAGCCTCCCGGAGCTGAGGGTTGGTGCGAAAGCGTTACACCGGGGCTCTGGGAATAAGGCAAGGAAGGGTAGGTTCTTAAGTCAGTAAGAGTCTGACACTGTTTCCCGCTCCGCCCAAGAATGGGATTCGTCATTCGATGATTTTTACCTACCATAAAAAAAATAGTCTTAATCAATAAAAGTTTGAACACGTAAGTCTGGGAAAGCTGTTATCTGATGGTTTCCTACTTTAAAAATATTAAATTATATTTAAAATATTATGGTTAAAATTAATTGCATAACTCCTACGAAAAATAATTAGGTTTAATTTATCGTTAAAAATGACGACTGAAAAGTTTATAAATCGAGTATCTATAAACTTTTGAGTCAACAGGCAAGGGGCCCAATATCTGCTATTTTCATAATATTGTCATTCCTACACAATCCCATTGTTATTTTGGTAAAATTGTGTAATCTTTTAATTCATTATGACCGATCATTGGTCGGTTATTGGTCTCGTGATAGAATTGTGGTTCTGGTACGAGCTACGAGCTGTCTTGTAACGAATTAAAAGCAATGACGTTATTAATAATGTAAGTCACTGATAAAAGGAATTGTAAATTTTTTTGCAAAAGTCAAACATTGATTTGTCATTATGTACGAGATTACCATTCTATGCCATTTCTTTCAATGAAGTGTCAGTGGTTGGTCATTGGAAAGTCTGGACGCCATTATACTTATTAGTAGATTACCAAACTTGTCAAAATCAACAATTATGAAATGAGTGATAGACTATTCTGACATTATTGTAATAGCAGACTTGAGGCCCAACTCAACAATGTTTGTCGAACCCATCGAACCAAATGGTGTTGCATGTAACCGTCTCGTACTTTCTGTGATAAAGATTGGTTATCATATCACAACTTGCGAAACATCATGCGATAACAACCATAATTATTACGTAGAATGACTGGACGATATTTTCAATGCAAGCTCGCTTCAGCTGTGGTGTAGACATATTAAATTATCACTAGTTACACCTTGACGAGTAATATCAATATTGCTGTTTGTTTAATGTTTTCATGCTTAGTCTATTAAATTCTGTTAATCATCTTGATATCAAGCCGTTATTTTTGGTAAATCATCAGACGGGTCGTTAAAACCGTTAAGTGATTACCGAATGCTAAAGGACAACCTTTAGCATTCGAGCACTCGTAGAGCGACACTTAGATACCAATGACAGTTTTCGAAAATGACGTTTGCCAGGTGGCAGCACTGAGTCGTGAAACACCTAAGCTGTCAAAACGTTTCCCGCCTTATTAAAATATACTTTTAGAATAGTCGCAACCGGCTCAATTGCTATAAAAAAAACCTTGATATATACTGGAAAAATACTTTGAAAATTACTTTTCCAGGAACTCTATTTGGAACGCGTTTTGGAAAGAGTTCTATGTTAATAACACTAGTTAAATTGGCGTCAATGTCTAGTACATACTTTTACAAAATTCGAAGACTCCTTGTATCAATTGCTATCACTATATGGTTTTCTCGGCAAAATGGCGACAACTGGTGATAAAATTTTCCTGAAAACCTTCATTGGTTGCATAATTAGAACCCTCTAATTGTAGCCCACAAATTATTGGCTTTTTTGACTACTATCTCAACAGCGATGATGTAGGTAATGGATGAAGAAGCATTATTTAAGCATATTTTTTTATTGCTATAAACTAGTGCTTAACTGCGATCCCACCTGATGGTAAGCAGTGATGCAATCGTTAATGGTGAGGCGCACTAGTTTATTAAGAGCCTTGAAGACACCTAAATTATAATCGGACTGAAAGGCGGCAGCCGGCAAACTGTTCCAGTCCCTCAATTTACGCGGTATAAACTACGAGGCAAAACGCTTAGTCCGGACCGTAGATGTCTCAACAACATACAACACATTTTTAAACTAATTTGTTTTCATTACAGTTGACGTACATCGACAATTTGTCCAAAGACCCCGTCGTTGTGGAGTACAAGCTACCCGATGGAGCTCTTCTGACTTTCCAAAAAGCTTACTCCAATAACGTGAAACCTAACTACGACTTGCTTCTAGAGAACTAGACACACTTTCTCTATAAATTAAAAGTGTAATTTTATATTAACTTTGTTGAATTACTTGTTTGTTACTATTCGTAAGTAAGTATGTATATTTTTAAGTACAAAATAAAATAAGTTAATATTAAGCAAGATGTGTTGTTTTAATATTATTATTAATCAAAGTTCTTGAATCATTTATACATTCACATGAATAAGTAAACATTTTTTTTATTATTTGATTGATTTAATTGTGGTTGTGTACATGTTGTGGCCATATCGTAGAACAACTTCATGATGTGACCGGCCATATCATGATATTTCAATTAACGTTTGGCCATATCATAATGTAGGGTTTCCATAACATGGAATATTTAATCTAAAAGAATAATCACTAAATAATACTATAAGGGAGCCCTCAAATTAGCCGCAACGTGCCGCGCGACAGCAGCGCGGCAGTTGCAGCAGCTTGTTTATTCATAAAAATGAAAACGTGCGGCTGTCTCGCGATAGCAGCGTGGCAGCAGCGTGGCAACAGAGCCGCGGTCATCATCATCAGCCTTTTAATGTTTCCTCTGCTGGGATACAGGCCTCGTCTTTAGGAGAGGGAATGGGCCGTAATCCTCTACGCGGGCCCAGTGCGGATTGGTGAATGTCGCATGTCTTCGAATTTTTGTGTCTAGGATATGCCGGTTTCCTTCACCGTTTTGAGAGCAGTGGTGATGAAATAAATTATACAAAGTAATGCACCTAGCTGGGTTTGTGCCCGCGACCTACAAATCGTAAGTCGGGGTCGTTACCAATCGGCTACTCTCTTAACAAATAAAAATTTGCAGTTGTTATTGCTGCTGAAAACTGTTATTGGCATTTTTTTTTTGTACGAGTGCACATACAAGCGCGACTTCAGGCTTGCCAAGATCTAACGGTCGTACTATACCTGCTGAGAGATATTCTCGTAGCACGTGCTACGCCGCTACGACGTAGCATGTCATCGTAGTAATGAAAGTAAGCTCAAAGTTTTTTAAAAATTATTCAAACACTATTTAAATTATTTTCTCATAACAGACACAAAAATATGTACACTCGCTAACTAATTAGTATGAAGAATTTAGCCCAAGTCTAAGTACTTGCGTAGTCTCCATAAACTAGATAAACATTGTAAACGTTATCTATTACCTAAGTAATGAACCAATTACACAAAGAGGGACGCATACCCAACACATCCTGACATGCCTAATAACCCACACAAAAGTGGTCTTGTAGGTATACCTACCCACCTGCGCTATTTTTAGATTTTTACCGTATCGATCGAGTCATGCCCGCAGGCGTTTATAACGTGGTTAACTTCGAATCTCCATTTCCAGAACTGTGTTCCCAAAATATTTGCGGAAAGTAACTAAAAAGAGCTAACTGGGCCTTTTACCCTGAGTGAGGAACTATAAAGCAGTCTGGGAGTCCTGCTCGTATGAGATATTATGGGGGGAAGGAAACGGTCCCTTAAAGGGGAGCGCTTAAGCGCCTATTTACTATGAAATAAAAGAAGGTAATTTTCAACAAAAGATGTTGCAAAATGAGTACTCGATATGACACTTAGAGATATACCTTTTCTTTTCTTTTTTTTTGTGGTCCAGGGGAAACCTTCAAAAGGCATAGGTACGTAGTTTTCTACACCACCTGCTCGATAATGTCCCATTATTTGTCATAAAACTCGCACTTCAAGCACGTCATTATTCTCTTTTACGTGCATCAAATAAGAAGCTATTGAATATTTTGACACAGTCTCGATTTTGTTACCCTTAGAATTTGTTTTAAAGTGACCACATGTTTGTTTTATAGGTAATTAGCTACCCGCCCCAGCTTCGCCTGGGTGCAATTCTAATATTAAACATATTATAATTACATGTGAATTATACACATAAACCTTCCTCTTGAATCATTCTATCTATTAAAATAAACCACATCAGAATCCGTTGTGTAGTTTTAAAACTCTAAGCATACGTAGGGACAGACAGACAGCGGGAAGCGACTTTGTTTTATACTATGTAATGAAGCACCAGCACTGGATATATTAAAAGGTATTTATTATATTCGAGAGTTTAGATCGACGAGATCCTCTACTAAAAGCCAAAGTTAAGATCCTTGCCGGAGGCTTTGAATGCTCGTACTCGTATTCCTGTTTTGGTTTACCTAATTTTTTTGAACCTCTATATTGTCTCTCTTCATTTTTTCTCACCAAGAAATCCATTACGTATACAGAAGTAAGTATCCAGGTACAGATATTCACCTATCATTGTTTTCATTGGCTGATAAAGTCTGTCTAGCTTTGCATACGATATTATATTGCATTATCATGGTAAATAGATAAGACTCTTTACAGATTTTCGTCCGGGTGGTGATTTTGTATTCAGAAACTTGTTAGATAATATGAATGTATGTTACTAGTAAATAGTGTTAGAATAAAAAATAAAACTTAAATTTACATATTCAACCATATAACAATGATATCATTAAATTCAACTATTTTTTTGCATCTATAGAAAGTATATACAGGGTGTCATTGACATGTTAACGCAAACGAATACCATACATCCAGTACGTGATTCTAAACCCCCCAGTGGTGGAATTTCTGTCGGTTTTTTCTTATTTTTTTTTATGATTTTTTTACGTTTTTTTAATTAAATTGTATAAAAACATCATTTTAACATTTTTTCCCAAAAAATGAGTGAATTACATTCTAAATTAATAATGTCATCGGGTTTGATTAGAATAACGACTTCATTTGCCTCGATGATATTTTTATCATTTTTTTTTTTTGTAAATTATTTTTTTCTTTTTTTTTCTAAAAATATCATTGGGATTGGTTAGACAAGGATTTTATACAGGTAAAAAATAAAAAAACAAAACTTTTTTTTCAAAAATTTGAAAAAAGACCGACGAAAAATTCCACCACTAGGGTGTCCAGAATCATGTACTGGATCTATGGTATTCGTTTGCGTTAACATGTCAAAGAAACCTTGTATACGATTTCATTAATCGCAAGTTTTGGAATGCACAACAAGAGGATTAGATACATAATAAAGACAATAGAGATCGATAAGAAAGACAAAATTTAATTTTAATTAACTGTTTATGAAATATTTAATTTAAGGTCCACACTCAATGCTTCAAACTGGTGAAAATTTTAAAAAAATATAACTGACGATAACATCACAGCCTACTTTAGAGTAATTGACTTGCTCCAGTCAGAGTTACAGCAGCGTGGCACTAAGTTCCTGAATGGAGAGCAGGAGCAGTCTGGCTACGATCCATTATTTTAGGTGGGAAAATCATCAAATGACATTTCCAGTTCTTGGCAAAAAAGTCTGACATTCCCTCACGCTCCACGCGTGAGGGAATGTCAGACTTTTACTGATTAATAACAGACTCCTGTTCCTTCTTTGCATTCTTTCCAGGGTCCCGAGGTTCACTTTCACACAACTTACGGAGACCTCTGTCCATGAGATGACCTTTAAATTATACGGTAGAGCCATTTAAAAGCGGATAATCCGAGATAGATTTTCATATTGCCTTATAACCCCTCGATTTTGACGTTAAAACACGTCTTTGTGCAAATGTTTTGGAAACACAGATATCTTGTGGTTTTGCCGACTTCTCTATCCGATCTTCTACATAGATCTGGGGCTGACAATAAGTCAAAGAGACTAAGAAATAAAAAAAAAATTGTTAACAAAATATTATATTTAATTTTATTCTTTAGATCCTTAATTAATACTTTTCGTTTATGCTTAATATATGAATATAAGAAAAATAATTAAATTCATAATAATTATTTTAAGCTTAATTATTTCGCTGGGCATACTATGGCAAGCTAGTTACACATACCTATTTAATAAAATGAACAGTCTGCAACACAGTAGTCTACATAGTTTAACTACAGATTCAAAGCATTTATGTGTATATAAATTATTTTTTCCTAATGGAGATTATAATCTCCGCTATAGCCTCCGCTTCAAATAAATCGTAACCGAAGGTGTGAATACAATCGAAAGCTTCGGTATATCGGCGCCGAAGCCTGAATTCCCTAACATCTCTACATAAAACTTTATTCATACATGCTTCAAAAAATTATAAAATCTTTTCTATAAGTAATATGTACATTTACAAAGAACTAGATTTAACTTTACATCAGCATAAGTTGAAAAAGGGCTGATTTTCTTTGCCTTTTTAAAACGTTTATCATCTCAATACTCAATACTCAATACTCAATATTTTATTGCAATCCATATGTGTACATAGATGGTGTTAAAAGTTATCACAGATCAATATGGACCCTGTCGGGCACAGCAAAAATTAGGAGAGAGGAAGACGGCTAAGGGTAATTTAAGTCAATAATTTTGCAAAATCTAGTAAGTTCAATAATATTGTATGTAAACATTATATAATATGTCAAATTATTAGTGTAAATTAGATTATGCCACATTTTTTGTTTATTTTATGTCGCCGTCACTGTTTAATTACGTGTGTATTATAATATATTATGTCTGGATAAGAGTAGGTAAATTATGTCAGGTATTTTTATTTATTTTCTTTGGTTCATCTATACACTTCACTTTTCACTCTTGCATTCATTTGTGTGATTTCATTCTTTCATAGTATTCTTTTTCTTATGTTCAATGAAGGCATTGCTAGCTAAATCTCGAAGACTCTGTTCGGAAGCTGGTCCCAGCTGTTTTACCATCTTCGTGAACGGACCGTCTTCGTCTTGAAGAAGCTCGTGAGGGTGACCGCATTCTATTATCTGACCTGCTTCCATTACCTGAAATAAAAATGGAAATTAAACCAAACTACCTTTAGAATACGTTCTGTAATGTGCATGTGAAACAGTAAATGTTAAAAAAACCCTGGTAATTCTGTAAAGATAATTATGATCTTTATGATTTGATTTGACTATTTAAACAGATCTTGCCGATACTAAAAACTTTAGTCCAGTCATAAGGCAATCAATTTTCAATCTCGTGGAGGGTCGATCCGGTACATGAAACCTATCAAGTTGTAAAGATATGATGTCGGTTAAAAATTAAAAAATAAAATACTTTTGTCTAAAACTCGAATCATTATACGAAATTAATTTGTTTAAGTAAACATCAGCTGATAGAGTCCATTGACCTGTAGGTAATGTATGAATGATACGGATTTCAACTTATGCAGATGTGATAAAACGTGTTCACTTACTTAATGCGAGCATACATTATTTAGTAGAAGAGTATTACGATACTAGCTAGTAGAGATAAAACAACATGATTATCTACCACAGTATCATGTATAGGTATATATATTTCTTTCGGTGGGCCGAGCTTTGGTTGGCAGTGCAGAGCGACTGCTCTGCTCCCCAAAGCCGACCCCACTGACGCGCGGCAACTTGCCGGACGAAGCTAACGTTCACCCCCTCCCCGGAGCCCCGAATTTATAGATCTAGACTAGACTATAGATAGCCAGCTTTCGAAGCTCCATTATTTTACAAGTGGTATAGTTGAACGTATTCATTTTGCTAAACGATGCGCCCTTGAATCAAAAATTTCTTGGCCATATTTTTTTACCTATGAGTACATAGGTAAAAAAATATGGCATATTCATTTAATTTTACTGGCGTTATAAATTTATAGGAGTACCTATAAATTTATAACGCCAGTAAAATTAAATGGATCTAGCTAAACTATGATCTGTAGGTAAGTACGATGATGTCTGATACCTTCAAAATTTTTCTGTTTTAATTTTTTGTTAGTTTACTTACAACAACTCTATCGGAGTCTGCCACGGTGTGCAGTCTATGCGCCACAGTGATTACTGTGCAGTCCGCAAAATGACGGCGAATTGACTTTTGGATCATAGCATCCGTTCTGCAAAAGGAATTATGTAATTAAACAATCACACATTTACAAGACTCAGCATGAAACTATTGATAAGTTCAAGTAAGCTGTAATGGCCGTCTGGTGACCTCGGCATTCGACTTCTATTTAAGTCAGTCTCACTGTTATCTTCCTGGTTCCTGGTATTTACTCAGTTCAGACTGATGGACTTACGTATGGTCAACGTTAGCCGTAGCCTCGTCGAGCACGAGCAACTTGTTGCGCGCGAGGGCGGCGCGCGCCAGGTACAGCAGCTGGCGCTGGCCCGCGCTGAAGTTGGAGCCGCCTGACGCCACCTGCGACGACAGCGCCGTGATACTTACGTAGGGTCAACGTTGGCCGTAGCTTCGTCGAGCACGAGCAGCTTGTTGCGCGCGAGGGCGGCGCGCGCCAGGCACAGCAGCTGGCGCTGGCCCGCGCTGAAGTTGGAGCCGCCCGACGCCACCTGCGACGACAGCGCCGTGATACTGTCCTTCAGCTCTACCTGGAACCAGAAAACAGTTTGCAATGACATAATGGAACAGATGTAATGCGGGATTAGAAGTTTCAGGTATTGAGAAAATGTGAATGACCTGTTCCAGAGCTTCCCAAATCTGAATATCGGAGTACTTGTCGAAGGGATCCATATTGTAGCGCAAGCTGGCAGAGAACAGCACTGGCTCTTGTGGGATGATGGCTATCTTGGAGCGTAATTCCTGCAAAAATATACAGAATTCTAAGATATTTAAAAAAGAGAAGTAGGCAATAAACTGCGTTTCAAGGAGAGAAATTGCATTCTCATACACAAAGATATCACGTACTTTAAGAGCAATTTTTCCAGTCTCAATGTCATCAATGTAGACGTTGCCTTCAATGGGCGCCAGACGGAACAGAGCAGAGATCAAAGAAGATTTACCAGCTCCGGTTCGACCAACGACTCCAACCTAAAATATATATAAATAAGTAACAGAATTAGAAATTACTTGAAGAAGTTTTTTTTAAAGTAAGCAAACAATATTCTAATCCATCCGAACCACAAAAGTAAACCTCTCCATAGCTTTCTCTTCTTATTTTTCCTTAAAAAGAGTATAAATTACCAGCTAAAAATAATTCTGCTGCATTTATAAAGCTTTTTATAGCATACATGCAAAAAGTGCTGCTGTTTTGCTGACGACAAGTATCACAAGTCATGAGGATTGACTTGCTTCGAAGTCTAAGCTAGGTGTATGCTCCTAAATTTCTAGGTACACTCACTTTCCATCCACTTTCGATTTCAATATTCAGCCGCTTCAGCACTGGATCAGCATCCTTGTCATATCTTAGAGTGAGGTCTTTGAACACGACTCGGGCTTTCTGCGGCCAGTCCGCGGGCGGACTCGGTCCCTCAGTCTTCTCCTGTGGTAGCGACGTGAACTGAATTACTCGTTCAACGCAAGTCATCTGTGAGATCACTTCTGTCGCTTGCTTTACTCCGTATTGGACCATGTTCACTAGGATCAAACCCTGGCTGATAGCTAGGCCCACGTTACCAGACTTGGTTGTACCTGTTTAAGAATATTAAAGGTTAGTTGAAATTCTATTAATACCTTGGGATTTTATTACGTCATCCACTAACAAAATGCTTTCGATTATTTTAAAATATGATTCATTTCCTTCACAGAATTTTTTGCAACTTACCATCATCCATAAACAGGAAAGTGTAAGCGACGACGATGACGTACGTACTGCACATGAGACTTAACCAGATGGCAAAGGCAGTGTTGGTGACCAGAGTTAAATACCTGTTGAAATTAATGTTTTCATAAGGATTTAGGAATATATTTTGAAAATGGTTTTAACATCACAGAAAAAATAATGAAGGGTTTCTCACTCACCAGGCAGACGTGTGAACGTCTTGCTTTTCGTCAAACTGCACCTTCAATAGTTCCTCTGCCTGACACGCGCGCACCGTGCTCAAACCTGACATAGTTGCCGTTACGTGTGAGAAAACTGGACTGCGGGACACTCCCTCCACTCTATCCGTGAAATCATTACCAATCGCATTATTTATACATATAAAAAATATATATTTAAGGACAATATTTCAACATTAATATTCTACAAACCTTTTGATAGCTTGCGCCGTGCTCAGGTATACGACAGTCAAGCCATACATGAAAATGGCGCAGACGGCGGTCGTCAGCAGCATGTAGGGGTTCACGATGGCTACCAACACCAGAATACCCATCATCACCATGAAAACCTGTGCGATTTAAAAACTATTGAAAAAAAAAATAATATCATGAGACATAAAAGTTGTATTTGTTGATATTCGGCTTCATTGTAACTTTTGAAGATCTAGATAATTCTAGGATCTAAGAAATGTACCTGAATAGTGTCCAAGTACATTCTTGGCAGTATTTCATCGACGATGCCCATGTCTTTAGAGAATCGGTTAAGGATGCGGCCGGAAGGGTTGGTGTCGAAGAACCGCATTGTGGCGCTTAGAATATTGCTGAACATCTGGTTGTGAAGCTTTACCGAACTGCGCATACAGACCCACAGGAACAGCATAGCTCTGAAAAAGACCAATTGATTGATTTACTTTACTTTGGATAATACCAAGATAATAAATCATAATTAATCGTAAAGAATCCGAAATATGGTTATGAATAAGCTTATACGAGGAAAGAATATATACTGACCTTCCAGAAGTAACGATAATACATCCGAAAATTGCAGCTGCCCAAACGTAAATGTAGAAAACATCATCAACTCTAGCTGGAGCTACAGTTACAACTTGCAAAGTATCGTTATTGAACAGGTTCTCAGATGTATCATTGGACATGACTGTGAAGTTCATGGGTGCATCAACAGAATTGCCAATGGTAACATCCGAACGAAGGAACATAGGTACATTTCCTGTATATTGTGTTTCTACGTCGTTCATCCTGCAATTTGAAATTTATTTATTATAGAAAACCAGTGTTGTAACATGTTTACCGAAAACTTAAAAAATGAGTGCAAGGTATGTTACCAGAGTGTAAGCCATAGATCACTAATGGAAGTAATAATCTGAGCAACCAATATGGCAATGATTGTTGAGCTGAGCAGGCACCAACCACCTCCGATACTGAAATATTTGCTGTACACAGCACCCGGCACACGACCTAAAACAGAATATTAAGTAAACGTAATTATCACATTTACAGCATAGGTTAACCCTCCATAGTCTATAGAGGATATGAAGAAAATGAGTGGTAATCTTTTGGTTATACTGTTTCTGCCCATGCTAGCTAAAGCTAGCCACAGATATACTGATAATAACGAATAGGTTGTGGTGATGTGAGGTAATGATACCTAGTGTAATGACATAAATAATGATCTTACCTGTGCCGGTGATTTCATCGACTTCTACTTGTTCGTCTATTAAGTCTTCAATACCTTCTACATACGAAACACTGCTTGCTCGTGACTGTAAAACAAATATTTTATACTCTGATTAAAATTGTAATTTCTGGAATAAAGTCTTTCTAGTTTTGTGTATTTTTGTATGTTTACGTTTGTATTATCAATTATCATGTCATTGGCATTCACTATTTTTGTTATCACTTCGATTTTGTTACTGACGAGTGAATATCAGAATTATCAATATAATATTTCGGCTTACCCTGACTGAGATGCTTCGCTGCATTTTGACTTGCTGGCCTGCTGCAGTTAAGTCTTCATCTTCATCTTGTAAGAGTTCAGCAAACAGTGGCGTTCGGGAGACTTCGTCGAATGATCCTTGTATTTCCATTTGGCCCTATTAATGCAAAAAATTAAGTGTTTTTAGTATCAGTAGTAGCAGTAGTAATATGATCGCAGTATACATATTGTGGACTGCAAGCTGATCAAAATGCTGTATGATGTGTACGATCAAACTTTCCTTAATGTTGGGATAAATCTGATAATAATTTGATCGTAGAAAACATTAATATGATAATAAATGTATCTAAATGTTGTGTTGGTTAGTGATTGTTTATTTTCAATTAGTCTCTATCTTTATCGCAAGTAAGGAGAAAGTCAGGTCAAATTTATTATTTCAGACAAAAAATACAATGATATGCAATTCAAGGTTTAAGTTTACTTTAAAATCTAGAAATGTTATCTTATTTAATTAATGATAATAATGTATTTCATAATTTTTTCATATTTGTTAAAAGTGTGTATACAGAGACAGTTATAAATATTCTTACATGTCGTAATATGATGACTTTGTCTGCACTTTTGAGGTGATGCAACTGGTGCGTCACCAGTATCCTAGTAGACTTTTCCAGGAGCCCCATCACGCACTCGGAGACCATGTGCTTCCCAACGTGCGTGTCCACAGCTGATAGTGGATCATCCAGGAGGTAGATGTCAGCCTGATTGAAACGGTATTAAATGAGAGGATTTTGAGATTCAGGTATTTAGGCCGTTATTGAGTTAGCTTGAAGAATCTTTACTTGACTCAATCACCATGGCAATGGAAAAAACCAATATCCCTTGGTTGTTACCGGTAGAGTTGGTTTCGCTGTAATACATCTAGTACAAGGAGCAACTCTAAGATAGATTACATTTGTAGCGACGCCCTGTACTTGGTTTCCCGGAATAATAAAGATTATTTTTGAAGGTTCAGGAATTAAATGTCTTCATTCCATTATTGGCTATTAGAGGGGAAGTTGTGATGGAGAAAACTGCTAGTGACGGAATTGTCACTTAGTAAAGCAGGTCTAGTTTTGTCATGATGAGAAAACAAAATTTAGCAAGATTAAACTCAAAGCATCCTGTTATTTTTACGATTTTATCATAGTATAACTGTTCTGTTCACTAAAAATATGAATTGTGTGTCTTACTTGTCTGTAGCATGCACGTGCTAGACCAATCCTAGCTCTTTGTCCACCGCTGAGACTGATGCCCCTCTCTCCTACCAGAGTAGAGTCACCATGAGGCAGCAATTCGAAGTCTCTCACCAAGGCACAAGCTCGTATCACCTGGGAAAGCATTTATTCATAATAATGAATACTTACTCATTTTTATAGACATAAATCCTGAAGTAAAGATTAAAAGGGAGGCTCCCTTTACATTTTCTGCTTTTTAACCGACTTTAAAATAAAGAAGGAGGTTCTCAATTCGATTGGGAATATTGGGATATATAATATTTACGTATACGTAGAATTTAGGTTCTCGCATAAGCGTAATTGTAGTCAACTGACTACAATTACGCCTATGCGAGTACCTAATCTCTCTAAATACTAAATCTCAATTTTTTTTCTTGCAAACATTTTTTTTAGGTTGCGATATTTTTTTTTGCAATACATACCTTCTTATACCTGATGCGGTCATAAGGCAGACCAAACAGAATGTTTTCCCGAACAGTGGCGACGAATAGCCAGGGCTCTTGACTAGCGTACGACACTCTCGCTCCTCCCAAAGATAAGGTTCCTTCTTTGGGAATGAGCTCACCCAGAATCAGTTGCAGAAGAGACGACTGTAAAATTTAAACCAGAAAAAGAGTCAGTGAAACCGACTGACGAAGATGATGGTATATAGTAAAAATAAATAACTTGTTTAGCGCCGCAGACAATGTCTGTATCGGAGTTCGACTGGGATGCATATTAGGCCCACCACTCTTTTTAATTTATATCAATAACACGGGCAGGTTAGGTTAGAAAGCTCAGGCGAAAACTCCTCAGCCTCCATGTTACAATAAATTAATATAAATAGAAGCCTTACTTTAAAGACCGAGGATAGAAATAGGATTGTAAACAAATTACATTATGCGACTTTTAATATAACTGGAAGAATACCCTACAATAACATATTTTATTCCAGAAACATTTAATTTGCTAGAAAATAATAAATAAAATAATTATGTGGGTGTATGTGTTAGTTAAATATGGTTTTCTATTCACATAATTTTCCTGACGAATCATGCAAACTTACTATTTAATGGATGAGCGGAATATAACATTAACTAATCTGTACTATAGACAAAATAAATAAGAAGTAATTCCGTTATCATGATAATTTGAAGTAACTACTTATTTGAAGAAGGTCTAGTTTTATCTCCATGATTACTAAGATTTCTTTTTTTTTTAAGAAAGAAATATAAGTGTGCAACTGCGCCTGAGCTAGGCCGAGCCTGTATTTCAGGACGCGGTAGTCTTCCCAGAAAATAAGTTACCAGTACAACAGCATTGAAGTGTTACGTTTATTTAAGTAATTTAACACTTAACATAATATTAAATTGCAACGAAAAAGAAATAATATTTTGTTTGCATGCGCTTAATAATTAAGAAAATGTCAATGTTTTAAGTTTTCTGAAAAATAAAACGGTACTGTAACAGCCCGTTCACATATAGTTCCCGTATTTACGGTGCCCGTTTTAAAGGATACGACAACAAATTATACTGATGTAAGTTGATCAAAACGTCAAAAATTATACTGTGCCATATGTGAAGTCACTCTTACAACTCCATACGCCATTGATAAAAAATACGTATCTGATAAAAAGGACCAATAAGACGGAGATCATGTGTGAGCGGGCAGTTTTGCATTTTTTTTACAGTTTTTATTTACACACATACAAAAGATAGGGAATAAGAAAAACAATCTCACCTTGCCAGAGCCAACAGGCCCCGCAACACCAATAAATTCTCCAGGGGCAGCTTTCAACGTGATGTTCTTTAGGGTTTCTAATGCGGAATCAGGCTGCCAACTGGCTGTCACGTTGGATATCGTTAAACCCGTCACTCTTGGCTTCTCCTGTACTTTCTTTTCTTTCTCTGTCCCATTTGTCAGCAAATTTTTAGGATCGAGCACGATATTAGCTGTTAGTTTCTCTGGCTCATTTTCATCTAACAATAAGAATTCCTGATGGAAGAGAAAAGTTGCATTAAGTCCACCTATTTACCAATACTATAATAAATAAAGCTTGAACAAATAAAAGCAAAAATTAGAAGTTTTTTTGGACATAAGTTTTAAAATGGCCGTATAACTTGGGGTATTGACGTAAAATTTGTCATAAAATAAACAATATCAGACAAAATCATACCTCCAGTCGTCTGATGGTTACTTTTGTCTCAGCCAAGTATGCAAGTCCCATAGGCATCATGATGTTGCACACCAGTTGCATCAGATTGAAGTACTGTACCAGTGAGAAGGTAGTCTGCGCTCGTATGTCTCCACCAATTAGAACAAATGTGGCGATGGCAGAGAACAGAATGAATCGCTCGGTAAACACACCCAGGGCTGTCGAGAACCCTTTAATGAAAGATGTTCTTAATATGTAACCGACTTCTAATCTGGAAATTAATATACAGATTTAGTATCTCGAGTTTGATGCGCGAGTCAGTGTCAGCATTTATCAACTCTAGTCAACCAAGTATTGTATTTAAAGTCCTCGTATTTTATGAGGATACTTACTTTCTTAATCGGTGGACTAGTTTTTCGAAAGGTTTCTCCCAAGCGTACATTTTGATCACCTGTACTCCTTCAACCAGTTCACTCATCACCTTCACTCTTTCATCTGTTCGGTTTGCTATTTTACCGCGGAGTTTTCCTTGAAGGTTGCTTAGATATACTAGAAATTAAAGATCAATTATTTTAAAATGGCTCACAATTGCAGGCATGTTCATCATCATTACATATGATATCCCTAGCCTTTTCCCAAATAGCTTTCAGAGTGTTTTTAATATCTTGCGGATTTTATCCGCAAATGTTCTTTTTATACAAAATAATATTTATTGTAATGCGTCCAATACGCACGTGTGACGCGTTTTTGTGCCTTTTGAAATTTTCTGCATGCTGAGCACATCTACGTGCGTTATAAAAACACCCTGAGTCTGCTCGGGTGCTGCTAAATACAAATGTTTTATATGGAGCGACTGCATATCAGACCTCCTTAGCCCAGTCACAGTCACGGGGCAAAAGTTACTCCTTAGATAAACTGATACTTACACTTTCGAATGACTTACGGGAGTAACGACTTACGGGCTTTCCTAGGCACGGGGTGTCAGTCAAGACAAAGAATCAACATGCTTAGAGAGAGTTCATAACTATAAAATTGACAACTATAAAATACCTTGTACAATAACTGTTTGTACTGCAACGACTAGCAGCGCTGCAAGGGTGGCGACGCCGACATGCTGCCACACTAGATAGCACACCACAGGTACCACGATGGGTGTTATCCACAAATAATTCAGGAATAACGTCACCAAATCAAAACGGTTTACGTCATTTGACATCAAGTTGATCACTTGCCCAGGCTCTGTCTTACTCAAACCTGTGCGGTTGAGTTTCAGTATCTAAAAATAAAAGGAATTACCTAGTTACTTCTATTGCTTTACTCTGCTAATTAACACTGCGTTACACGATTTTGATACCCACGTAAGTGTTAGCTGGAATGAATAGCTAATAAGTCACAGATTAAATGTTCCAAACATATGTGGTAACTATCACGTCTAGTTTTCGAGGTACATGCCAAATTATTTTTTCTATTGCCATATTGATGAAAGACCCAAATTTTGAGAAAAAGCTTACTGACAAGGAAGTTGATGCCTGGTTATCGCTGAAAGCAGTTATTAAAGAGTTTTTAGGGAACCACAGGGCCGAAAATGCGAAAAAGCTAGTTGACGACATGTTAGAAGCATATAAAAAGTTGGGTTGCAGAATGTCGTTAAAAATTCACTTCCTTCATTCTCACTTTTCTTTTTTCCCATCTAATCTTGGTGCAGTCAGTGATGAGCAAGGTGAGAGGTTCCACCAGGATGTAAAGAAGCTTGAAGAACGATTTCAAGGGCGTTGGGACACAACTATGCTAGGCGATTACTGCTGGCGTTTAAAACGAGAAGATCATTCAAAGCACAAAAGAAAAAGTTAAAGTTTTGCGATCTCTTGTGTTAAAACTTTTTATAATGTTTTTTTTTAACCTTAATGATAAAATTAAACTTGGTTAATGTGAAAAATCTGGTTGATTTAACTAATTTTCTTTAAAATATGTTTTAGCATTTAAATTTTTAGTAAAATTTGGCACATTCTTATGGAAGAAACATGAGACGTGATGAATGGAAATTTTGTATGTTTTTTTTTATAAACTATAAGTATTCATAAGAAAACATGACATTTCAAAGCGGGTACTCATTTTTTTTTTCATTTGTAACGCAGTGTTATTGTTGAGACTTGTAAAGCAGTTTATGCCACCATTTGTGAAGTTTTTAGTACTCTACATTATTAATTTTAGGGACGTTCACAAAGACCACTGAATTTAAAAATCTTTTGGGAGGCATTATGGGCACACTGGTGGTAGGATAAGTTTGTGAGGTATAAGCCCAAGGCTGTATTCTTCATAGTTTTGTTATAAGACATTGGTTTATCACTTACCTTTCTGTACATTAAAGAACAGCAAGCTATTCTTATTCTCATGCCGACTCGCCCTTGAGACAAATTCGTATGGTTAAGCATCAAAGCTGACAAAGCGCTTATCAAGTTCATCAAGAAGTTGTAAATGTGTGCTTCCCGGTAGGTTTCAGGAGTCTTCTCCTTTGAAAAGTATTCAATAAACATGGCTAAAGTAAAAGGGATAAGAGGCCTGAAACAGAAGTAAAATAAGGAAGTCAAACATGGTTTTAAAGAACTGATGTAAGAGTATTTTCTAACTTCAACCTCAGCTTACCAAATAACTACCATAAGCAGCCCAAGCATAAGACCACATAAAAGGTACTCAAGCCAGAAAGATCTCACAATCGCCTTCGTGAAAGAAGGCTTAGTGCCGTGTTTCTTTGCGTGTTCCTGTTCCTTCTCCCAGGCCTGCTCTAGGCGGTCGCCGAGGCGGCCTGATGCGTCTGCACTGCGGGCCTGCCACAAGTCGTTCATCGTCAGTCCTTGCTTGTATCCTTTGCGGAACAGAGCGAAACTCCATCTGGAAAAGTATACCGTGATATGAGTTTATTGCGTACAGATGAAAGTTATGCCAGTTATGTTATTTTGTTTGTTGGGTGAAATTAATTATAAAAAAAAAAAATATTATTATCGTCAATGGTGTGTGTGACGCGGTCTTTTTGGATAAGCCTGTTAAGAGAATATCTATCACTAGCTTTTGTCAGCGGCTTCGCCCGCGTACATAAAATAGTAGTAGAATAGCCTATGTCACTCAGGAGTAAAGCTAAATATTGTTGCAAATTTTTTTCCAATCGGACCAGTATTTCCAGAGATTACCTACTACAAACAAAAAAACAAACTTTACCTCTTTATTATATTTGTGTAGATATAATATCATTTCCCAAGGAAGAATAAATTTGCACGTCTTGATCTCATGTTTCTCCGTACTAAACTCTCCCCATCTTATCTTTCGCTATATCGATTTTTTACTTTACACAAGAAAATCGGAACAGGTGTAACAGAACCAATAAAGCCTAGCTAATTACATTTATTCAATAAATGAGTAGTTATTACAATTTGGTGTAGGTACAGTAAATTCAGTATATTTTAACACCAACAAGAAACACCGGTTTTTGTAAATCACTGTTTAAATTATATAAATTTAATACTTTATTATCTCGGCAGCATTATGATCTTGTGAACTACCTAAAAAAGACACGATAGTAGCATTTATGCGTATCATCGTGATATTGAGATAAACTTATTTGTAGTTTTATTCTGCATTTTACCAGTTACTTGCTAGATGAAAAGCGGTGGACTGGTTATGACCAGAATATGGCTATTGTTGAAGACTGAAGTGTTATCCTGTCTAACAGGGTGCGGACACCAGTGTCCTCGCGGGGTTTAACGGAAATTTTTGCTTATCTACACTAATATAATAAAGAAGTAAAGTATGCTTTTTTTGTTTGTAGGAGGTAATCTCTGGAACTGCTGGTCCGATTGGAAATATTTTAGCAACAACAGAAAGCTGCTTTACTCCTGAGTGACATAGGCTATATTTTATGTACGCGGGCGAAGCCACTAACAATGAAAGCCACTAAAAAAAATTGAATATAAAAGCTAGGTTTTTATATTCAATTTTCTTCTATGAAACGACGGCGTTATCTTGGTGATTAACCGAATGGCGTAAAATCACGAGAGGACACCGGTGTCCTCTCAGGGATCAAGGAGTTAGATGTAGGTGGTTGAATGTGGCAGAATATGAATGGTTGTAGGTACAACTCTGTGGTTGTCACTATCAAAGAAAACGTGATCTTTGATAAGTTTGTTTGACAGTAAACAACAGAGATAGCTGTTGCGTGGGTACAATTATTACACACCCACCGATTCTTCATATCTGAATATTTCCTAAATGACTATGCGCTATTTCACGCCCGGGTGAATATATATCTATCGTCCCTCCCCCTTTATCTATTGCTGTAGTTTTGTAAATATATTAATGTAAATCCGTCGTTACCAAATCAAATACTGGCATTAGCGTCTTTTATTTTGAGTTATTTTTCATATGTTTTTTTTTTACTAAAATGAAAAAGGTTTTTTAAAGAAGTGTGTAAGAGTTTGACGTGCAGGTATAGCTAACTTATAGCTTTTTGTTACAAAATGTAGCTTAAGCTTAGAATTCCTTACGTTAAAAATAATTTAGAGAGTGGGTTGGCTTTTTCGTGAGGATTCTTCTCTGTTAACTTCACCCTGGACTCCATGGCTTGATGTAGATTTTTCTACCTTTTTCTCAGGACTTTTGACATTCACAGCAAGTAGGCATTGATGTTGTTAGTCTCAGACCAATACCGCTTCCTTTAAATAAGAAATATAAGAATTAAAATACATGTGAGATTTGAAAATATTAGCAATATTTTTTTTTGCCACCACTGCTCTCAAAACGGTGAAGGAAAACATCGTGAGGAAACCGGCATGTCCTAGAACCAAACATTCGAAGACATGTGACATCCACCAATCCGCACTGAGCCCGCGTGGTGGATTATGGTCCATGCCCTCTCCTAGAGAGAGAAGGCCTGTGTCCCTGCAGTGGGACCATTAAAGGGCTGATGATGATGATGATGATTTTATTTTTACCGTCACCTATATTATGTAAATACTTATTTAATGAGATTGCGTTAAAGTAAAAAAAAATCTTAAATCTCATGGATAAACGATAAAAGACACAGCGAGGAATATACAGGCTGTCATTGACATGTTAACGCAAACGAATACCATAGATCCAGTACATGATTCTAGACACCCCAGTGATGGAATTTTTTGTCGGTTTTTTCTTATATTTTTTTAATGAATTTTTAACGTTTTTTTAAATTAAACTGTATAAAAACGTCAATTTAACATTTTTTGCGAAAAAAATGAGTGCATTACATTCCAAATTAAAAATGTCATCGTGTATGATTAGAATAACGACTTTATTTGCCTCGATGATTTTTTAATAATTTTTAATTTGCAAAAAACAATTTTTTTCTTTTTTTTTATAAAAATATATCATTGGGATTGGTTAGAATAACTATTTTATACAGGTAAAAAATAAAAAAAGCAAAACTTTTTTTTCAAAATTTTGAAAAAAAACCGACGAAAAATTCCACCACTGGGGGGTCTAGAATCATGTACTGGATCCATGGTATTCGTTTGCGTTAACATGTCAATGACACCTTGTATAGATTTAGATTAAGCTTTTGATATTTATTAAGTGAATCACATTCATGGAGATGCCTTTGTTTGAGTAAAATCATGTAATGACGAATCCCTCTTTTGGGCGGGGCTAGAAACAGAGTCAGACTCTTACTGACTAAACGACCCATCCCATTCCTTTTTAGCCCTCATACCGAGGTCGGACCTTCCTTTCAGAAACCGGACTGGGGCCCTAGATGGAGATGCCCTTAGATGGGAAGTCAACGGTGTAATGGTATCGAAAAGAATCATGTTCATAATGGCAAAACAGTTTACGAATTATAACGTATTGTTCAAGTCTGTGTACGTTTACAATCCTCATGTCACACAAGTTGAACCACATGACGGTCGGGCTTGAATAAGCGATTTTCGTGTCTCAGTCGAAGTGGAGGGCAGCGTAAAGCAATAGCTAAAGGTTTAACTTATTTGCCGCGTACTGTACTTGTTTTTATCAATTTCAACTTTCTCTATTTATATACTCATTTAGATATTTTCACTGACAATGAAGTGACCTACAGGCCTGCTAGTCTATACTGGATAATACTGAATGTTCATTTGACTTCAAGAACAAAAATAAATATTTAACACTATTTAAATCAAAACATTTAAAAAGCATTTGAATTCAGTTAACTCAACTTAGCAAAATGTGAAATTATGATGTAACAACTTTCCTCAAAAATGCTTCCACATTGCTACGCATTACCTACGCCGTAGCTGAGTTATGCTATGCCTGGTTAACGCTACGCATGCATGTCGTATGTATGTACCTGAATATCTGAGGCAGTGGGTAAATGGGATACCGCTTAAGTGAGACAAATTTACAGATCCCTTGAAATCCCAGTTAACAAGGTATTATTTTATAATGTGTTGCATCGCGTCTGATCGCGTCGTATTTTTAACTGCCATCAAAAAGGTAGCGGTTATGTTTTTTTCTACGGAATAAAATACTTACAGCCGATTTGACCTATTTCAACGGATCGGTCCACCAATTATACTGTCATTTGTGGACCGTTTTTGTTTTTTTTATATTATTATTATTGAAGATTAAACTATCGAATTGGTCCTTTAAAATTTCGTAATGAACTTCGAAGATATGGAACGGAAATCGGATCGTGTGTTGACACTACCAGAAAAAACTAATTACAAAAACAAATAATAATAACAAAATTTTAACTTCAATTTTGGAAGTCAGTATTATAAAACGACGAGAAACATCTAATTCTAAAAAAGTTACTTAGCACTTTTTGCTTGTTTTTCCATTCGAGACGATTTTTTTTGTAAGTCGTGCGTAACTCAGCGTAAATTTGGTCTGTCGTATCAAGTTCGAGCGAGTGTTGCCTAATACTAATAAGGCAGGCCGCACGCCAGCGCCACATGCTACACGTATCGAACATTTACGTCGCCACAATCGTTGCGCTACAATTCAGCTTACTTCAAATGTATTGTATATACGCACATCGGAAGCACAGTTGTAGCGTGGCACCGCTTTCAGCATGTCGACGTTATTTTCTGATAACGATGATTTCTTGATGTGTCGATTCATGAGAAAAAAAAAGACGTTATTGGGTTCATCCTTTAGACGTTATTGGTTTAATCAAGATTGCAATATCAAGATTTTTCACCAATCTTAGTCCAAATAATTTCTGTAATCCGTCTGTTACTATAATCATGAGTGTATGATTGTATAATACAGGGTTTTTTTCACCCTCTGCAATAAATTCAACGTAAAATTCAATGTTGTCTTTCATTTTTTCCAAGCAACACGACACAAAAAACGAACCGGTTCGATCTTGAATTATTGTAGCGCGGATGACGTCACGCCACAAAGTGCGCTCGCTACAAATGTTTCCTCGGTGTTCGGGCTCACGTAGGAATATATGGGGGCGTTAAATGTGTCGCGTTTCAAATGTGGCGATACAATTGTGGAGAAACAATTGTATGCCTGGTGTGCGGCCTGGTTAACGCTGACTCACGGTACATCTTGGTATGTCAAAGTCAAAGTCAAAAATTTTTATTTCACATGGGCCTACATGGGCACTTATGATACGTCAGATGCTAGTGCATGCACGGTTCCAAATTGGTCGTTTCCTATGGAGAAGAACTGGCAAGAAACTCCATGGTTACTCTTTTAAAAAAATTGTTATCTTTACAATATTTCCATATTACAGTACATAAATTATGTAAGGACAGTGCAGACCAGTCAATATCGAACTCCTACCGTTAAAATGGTAGGAATCTAAAATTTGCGTCTACAATGTTCTCACATTCACATTATTGAAAGAAGCTATACAAAAGAAAAATAATCACAAGTCTCTGTAAGACAATTACATTATATTATTAATTTATTTAGTAAACTTTACAAATAATTAGATATCTAACCTTAAAACTACATAACCCTAATTAACTTAACTAAAAATACCTAATCTAATAAAGCGTCAAAAAACTCTTCCGCATCGCTGTCGACCGGTAAAGTGCCCAAAAGGCTGGCCGCATTGCCACGCTGTATGGCAATGCTTATTCTTTGCCCAAGGTAAAAGCCAGCCCTTGGGTCACGCGAAGTGTCAACAAGTCGTTTAGAAAGTTCATTAAACAACTTGTGGGCACTCGGACCCCACGATCCGAGAGTTTCAACCCCAAACGGCTCGAAAATATAACTACCAACAAGATTAGTATATTTCCGCCGCTTGAGGTTCTCCGCAGCCGCAGCGGCAGCACCGGCACAGCATGATGAGCTAGGAAGATGAGATGGCGCGAGAGTATCGATGAGGAGAACAACAAGGAGCGCCTAGACGTAGAGAAGCAGCGAGGCGGAAAGTTGTATCGTCGAACAAGGTGCCTATGCTCGACGACGGTAGTGCGTGAAGCCAGAGACCAGACTCCCACTTCTCCACAGCCAGCAGGCGTGCACGCTCTGCAGTAGAGGAAGATGTAGAAAACAGGTTTTGCTGAACTACTTTGCAGAGCGGCTCATCCCACTGCCTTTGGGAAGAGGGGTTGCCGGGTATTTTTGAATTCGGGCAAGCGACTTTCCAGGCATTTACAGCCTCAGTTAAGCACGGCACATCAAAATTAATCAGTGTGGAAATTAGAATATTCCTGATTAATTTGTCCGTGCCGTGAACCGAGGAAATAAATGCCGGTAAACTGATACTGGTAATTTTGCGGACACCGAGGCCTCCCATACGAATGGGAAGGGTAGCTTGAGCCCAAGCTCGGTCGTCCATGGCCACATTTAAAATTGAAGATAGAGTTTGTCTGATAATTTGATCCATTTTTTCCAAAAGATGAGGATGTTTCCACAAATGAGAGGCGCGGAGGAAGTATGTCAATTTAGGGCCGAAACAGCAGAAACGAATTAAAGTGATAGCCGAATGTAAGTTAATTTCGAGCAATCTTTCCGAAACATCATTAAAATTTTGAATTTTTTCCCCCACAAAATTGGGAAAGGAATCCTCGAAAATAGGAGCCCCAAGGAGACGAAGAGAGCTTTTATCGATGATTTTAACTTCTGGTGCCATTGCGGTAAATTTAGAGAGCGTCAGATGTCTGTCAGTACTGTCAGCTAGAAATAGTTCACATTTTGAAAGGTTGAGGTCAAGTCCTATTGAGTGAAGTTGATTTTTCAAAAAAATTAAATCATCTAAGACTGTGTCTGTATCGCCTCCCAGGGTTCCATCGTCGAGATACCAAACGTTAAACTTAGAATTTAGTTGTCGAATAATTGGGTGAATGGCTAAACTAAAAATCACCGGCCCGAGGGGATCACCCTGTTGACAGCCAACTGCGGATTCCAAAATTTTATCTTTATATAATAATTTAGAAGGGTGCCTATAGCACTGCCATAAAAAACTATAAATTTGGGGTATTTCTTTTTTAGATTCTGCCAGCAAGGTTTCCCTATTAACCGAATTGAAAGCATTTTTTATGTCAACCTTCAGGATGACCTCTCCTAAGTTGGAATTTAGGTAGGTCGACAAAGCGTGTACGGCAGCCTCGCAGCCCCCTTTGGAGCCGAAACCTAGCTGCAGGGGCTGAAATTTTTTCGAAACAGCCTCACCATAAAATTTACAGCAAATCTTGGCTGCATTATATTATATTATGGATCTTTAAAATGGTAATCTAGGGAATAATGTATGAATATGTCAAAAAAAAATAGGTCTCGTATATAAAAAAAGGAAAAAGATGGAGCAGTTAACAGACAATTACTCAGAATATTAATAAGTTACCAGGGGGCCACATGTGCAGAAGCAGTCATTGCCAGACAGTTGTGTCTTCGACATAGTCTCTAACCTTATAATATGCTTTTTTGGTTAGGACACGCTTAATATGAGTTTTGAACTTTCTCTCGGTAAGTTCTGTCACCTCCTTTGGCAGCTTGTTATAAAAGCGTGCGCTATTTACTAAGAATGACTTGCTGGTTTTAGCTAATCTTCATTTATGTATAACAATTTCATGTTTATTACGTGTGTATTTGTTATGGAGATCGCTTCTAATTTTAAAAAGTCTTAAGTTTTTACGAACATATAAAATACATTCTAAAATATAAAGAGAAGGCAGAGTCAGTACATCGATTTCTTTAAACTTATTTCTGAGGGACTCGCGAGGACCCATTTTATAAATAGCTCGGATTGCTCTCTTTTGTAATATGAATATTGAATCTACATCAGCTGCAGATCTCCACAGCAAAATGCCATAAGACATAATACTGTGGAAATAAGCATAATAAACTAACCTAGCTGTATCAACATCTGTTAATTGTCTAATTTTTCTTACTGCATATGCAGCTGAGCTTAGTCTACCTGAGAGAGTTCTAATATGGGCTCCCCACTGCAATTTAGAATCAATAGTAATGCCCAAGAACACAGTTTCTGCAATGACATCAAGCTTTTTGCCGTCTAGAATCAGACTGACATCAACGTGGGGGACATTCGGTAATGAAAACTTTATACACTTAGTTTTGTTTGCATTTAATAAGAGGTTATTAGCCGCGAACCATTTAGAAAGAACAGCCAGACTTTCATTAACATGCAAGACATCCGCATCTTTTCTATTTACTTTAAAAATAAGGGAAGTATTATCAGCAAATAGAACTATATCAGCTAAATTTGCCATCATATAAGGAAGGTCATTAATATAAACCAGAAAAAGAAAAGGGCCAAGGATCGAACCCTGAGGCACGCCCATCTTTACAAAAGAGCCCGAGGACGTCGCCCCATTAATGGTTACCTTTTGCTGCCTGTAAAACAAATAGGAAAAAACAAGATCAGCAGCTTGTCCACGAATTCCGTAATGATGTAATTTACAGATTAGGGTTTTATGGTCAACACAGTCAAATGCTTTTGAGAGGTCACAGAATATGCCAATGGCATCCTGGGATTTCTCCCAGGATTCCAAAATGTGACTGATGAGTTTCACTCCTGCATCCGTCGTCGACCTTCCTTTCGTGAAGCCAAACTGATGACTATGCAAAATCCCATTCACATTAAAATGACACAGCATCTGGTCCAGCATGATTTTTTCGTAGATTTTACTCAATGCTGGAAGCACAGATATAGGTCTATAATTAGAGGGGTCACTCTTACTACCTGATTTGAAAATTGGTACAACTTTACTATGTTTCATTAAATCAGGGAATGTATGGACGGACCAAAAAGAAAAATGAAACAAAATTAAATGCACTTTGATCTTGACCTTGCATAGACTGCCAATGCAGACTAACAGATAATTAAAAACTAATAAAACCGTTGCTCTTTCATTTGTTTTGATGAAAAAGTTATATATGTAATTTAATGATGATGTTTCTCATATTTATTTATACTTTACTCTTCTCTTTTCTCATTTTATTTATAAATTAAATGATGGTTATCATAATATAATCCCATTTATAAAGCTATAAAGAAGTATTTGTATGAGTTATAAGTACTACAATTAAGTCTATCAATAGTTTTTTCTTCAATCACGTACTAGTTTGACCAATTGGTAAACAATTAACTAATAGTCGTAAAGAGTCGGTAGGTAAAAATGACGGATCCCGGAGCGGAAAACAGTGTCAGACTCTTATTGACTATACAACCTACCCCGTTCCTACGTTGCCATACATACTAGGGTCAGAACCAGAGCCAAAGAGAATTAGAGCCTTCCTCTTAGACACGAACCCTTGGGCCCTAGTTGGCTTCGACCCTTCTGCAGGGTCCATACCTGGGGACCTAAAGGCTTTCCTTTGGACAGATGTTAAACATTGCCAGACAAAGTGGCAAACAAGCAATGTAAAGAAGTTCTTCAATGCCATTTTCGTATTTTTTATTGTTTTTAGTTTGCACGTTTTAATTAAGTAGCAGGTTTTATTATCATTATATGTTAATATAAATTTATTATGTGATAGAATAACACCTATTCTATTTCGAGAAGAATAATTACAAAAATACCTATTAAGTTTATGGTAAAATAAGGAAAAATATAGTTAAAAATATAAACAATTAAATATTATTATTATTTCAATATTTAATTAGTGATATCAAACAGACTACAATAATTAAGTTATGTAAAATCATTTTATATGAGTTGCAATTATATAAACAACATACGCTGTTGTCATCTAGGTATAGTTATATTTATTTATATATATCATCATCATAATTATAAAATTGAAGGGTTTGTTAGTTACAAACTAGACACATTTTTTTGGTATTTTACAGTTCAATTGTTGAGGAAGTTTGGGCTATATAACATCACGTTATAACTAATAGTATTTAGAGTAAAGTGGAGTAGTAACTAAAGACGCAGGTAAAACCAGGGGGTCATCATCATCATCATCATCAGCCTTTTAATGTTCCCACTGCAGGGACACAGGCCTCCCCTCTCTAGGAGAGGGAATGGGCCATAATCCACCACGCGGGCCCAGTGCGGATAAACCAGAGGGTATAATTAGTTTATTATAAATAAAATCAGGATTGAAGGTGTACTCTTAAATATGGGTCTGTTTGTTTATTTGTGTGTATAATTCATTTATAATAACATGTATGAATTTAGAAATATAAGCATATCAGTTATCTAGTTCTCATAACACAAGCCCTGTTTAGCTTGAAACTAGACGGCGTTGGTGAAAGCTCTGTTTAGCCTGAATTATATATTTAGCTTCAAGTATATAATTAATTCCATGAAAAATGTAAATTCAGGTTAAGTTGTTGTATGTTTTGAGTACTTATCTCATATTATTCATATAGGTCACCACAAGTTACGTATGGGTGATATATAACTTTAATTAAAGAGAATGAATGTGACATTTATATCAGTTTAATATATATGGGCTTCTGACAACAAAGTAATATGTAATTAATCAACACTTACTGGATATATTGCACTTAATTTACACTTCGAGTTACTCTGAAAATAATATTTAATTGACACCGAGAGGCTAATTCAAAATGCACTTCAAAAATAACAGTGTTTTTAAAAAATAATTTTATTGCACTAGATTACGATTTCGCACACCGTATTTGTACATGTATAAATTACATTTGGATCCACGTACTGTTCGGTAGAATGGAGATGTCACACTGACATACAGTAAGTTCAACACTCGGCTACATCTCTCTTATGTTACTAAGTATATATATACTAGCGCGCGCGGCGAATCCTCTTATCGCATTTGTGCATTCTACTCATCGTTTGCTGTGATTTTATAGAGTCATCATTACCGGTACAATTTTTAGGGAAAAGTAGGTACGTGCGTACCTAATCCAAGTGCAAATCTAATCTGAAGTGTGAAATGAAGGTGAAGTGATGCTATAAATATATTATTTTCATTCATGAGTGTAAAAATGTGTCGCACTTTATTGACACACCCTTCGTACAAAATCAGAGGCATCCGATTAGGCCGCAATACCTTTGGCATTTTACGAGCGTTGGCAGTTCTGCAACGCCTGCGCGACGCTAACGTTGCGTAGACACGACGTCAATGTTGCGAGTTTGATAGATAGATCACTAGTGTAATAGCGGCCTTACAGCAATGTGTATTATTTTCCAAAAAGAAGGGAAAATATACAATAAAAGAAATTATAACGACCTGCCAGCCGGGCAGCCCTACTGTAGGCGGCCAGTATGTGTATATGCAGCTTATGCGTAGCAATGCTATATCCTAGAGGTGTGACATCTTGTGTGCGGTCCTGGTCCAGACAATGGTACGTAGCGAAATGGCATGGGAAGCATGGTAGCTTCCCATGCAATTTCGCTACGTACAGCTTCACAGGGGTTGTCCCCCCGTGAAGCTGTAATCAATGTTTCATTTATGCCACTTATCAAAGTTTAAAAAGGAAAATAAATGATTTAAAGAGTCATCCACTTTGAAGAAAGTGATGATGAAACATTAACTCATCCTGAACCTTATTCACAAAATAAACCCAATTATCTTTTTAGAGACGAGTTTTCCAAAAAAGTTAGTAGAAGTGTTTGTGACCGTGACTACGTTAGCTTAGTTTCTCGGTATTATTTGTTTCTTATTTAACACCGACTTCCGAAATTAAAGTTATTTTTATATTTTTAGTGAAGTCGGTATATTTTTTTGTAAAAAGTTTTTTTTTCACCCTTTTTTGGCTGCGATACACTTATAACCCAAACCCCGGTAGGATACGTCGTTTTATTATGAAATTCCTGTGTCTCCCTTCCACCTTCCGGCTCCGTCACCAGATCAGTTCGATAGTACCCTAAAGCCAAAGTGCATCTCATGACAATTTTAATGAGCCCAAACACGGCTAGGATACATTGATTAATTACGGAGTTCCGTTGCCTATCTTCCGGCTCCTTTAACATCATCATCATCAGGTCATTTCGATGATACCATTTTCATCAACGTAACTATTCACAACCATTTATTTATTTGTATTGTAATTTTATTGTGATATCTATGTAAGTATGAAGTTCCATTGGCCATTTCTAGTCTTCTTCATCAGTTCCACTCCATCAAATGTTTCTTTTTGACTGTTAACGCTTAAGATCTAGATGAAAATACCAAAATCACCATATGTTTGCCTATGATATTTAAAGAGTTCCCTCGATTCCTCATGGATCCCATCATCAGATCTTAACTTAGTGACAATGGGACCCCCTCAGAACTATCTACTTTCGAACAAAAAAAGAATTTTGAAAATCCGTCGATAATTAGCGGAGTAATCGATGAACAAACATACAAAAAAAAAATACAAACATTTGAACATAGTACCTCCTGCTTTATATGAAGTCGGTAATGATTAAGTGCTATAAAAAGAAGAGATGAAGTAAGCTAAAGTAAATAAACTAAAATTTAACTACGACAAAAAAAAACGACGTCGAGTGCTTCTAACGATGTTTAGAGTAATATAGATCTCTTATATATTAATCTTAGAGCGCCGCAGAGTGAGCAAGGGACGGTTCCACTAAAACAAAAAAAATAGAAAACAAATAATGGAATGGGATGTTCAAATATAGGGACACCTATGCGCTACTGGCCACGCCTTGTAACCAAAGAAAATCGTTAAAAAAAAAAACAATTATTTCTATACATTGTTTCAAGCTCCCAATAGCCACTATTTTGAAATAACCATTTTTTTGTTTATTTCGTAAACTAAATTATTAATTATTAAAATTTTTAGTCTCTTCTTCCTTTCTTTTTATTGTGTAACACATATTTATATTAATATATATCTATATATATATGTATTTATTATATTTCTTTAAGCTTATGTATTATGTCTTGTATATCTTTTTTTATCTATGTAATGTGTTTATTTTATCATTGTTTATTTATTTTTTAAATGTTGTTTTGTTAAAGCAGTACACCATAGACTACTCCCTTTTTAGTTCAAGCTCTTCTACTCCATCCTAAGGTTGTCTGGTAGATATCGCTGTCAGCGATAAGACCGCCTTTGTACCCATTCATATAAGTTTCTGTGTAATTGTTACTATTTTTGGTGTACAATAAAGTATTATTCTATTCTATTCTAAATCTGATCCAAAAATCTTTTCACGGTGCCAGCAACGCTCTACGTCTAATAGATACAAATCTTATAATCTGCATTGCTAGTGCTATGCGCTCAAGGCTGTTTTCTTAGAGTAATTTATTATTATTACTAGCTTTTGCCCGCGGCTTCGCCCGCGTACATAAAATATAGCCTATGTCACTCAGGAGTAAAGCAGCTTTCTATTGTTGCTAAAATTTTTCCAATCGGACCAGTAGTTCCAGAGATTAATTACCTCCTACAAACAAAAAAATAAAAAAACAAACTTTACCTCTTTATTATATTATTAGTGTAGATAGCTCGTCTGTGCTGTCCCATTACTGCTAGGCAAAGCCCTCCCTCCATTATTTCCAGTAATCTCGGTTAACTACTCGCTTTATCGTTTCAATTCTCAAGGAAGACATCCAGGTTATCCCGCCATCTCCTTAGTGGTCTATCGCGACCTCGCGTCGCTGTGTCCGGGCACCAATCCTGTGTTTTACTGGCCCATAGCTCGTTAGACATGCGGCAGACTTAGAGTAAGACGAGTAAAAAATAAATATGAATTTTTTGATTGTTTCTAACCACAGAACAGAAGAATCTTCTATTCTGTGTTTCTAACCATTGCATCTGGAGTTCAATCCTTAAACGTTTTATATTTAAATTTATTTGAATAATAAAAAAAAATGTTTGCGAACATAAAATCTACACTAATATAATAAAGAGGGAAAGTTTGTTTTTTTGTTTGTAGGAGGTAATCTCTGGAACTACTGGTCCGATTAGAAAATTTTTAGCAACAATAGAAAGCTGCTTTACTCCTGAGTGACATAGGCTATATTTTATGTACGCGGGCGAAGCCGCTGACAAAAGCTAGTTACTACACTTATTTCATAACATTACGTTCGGTTCTAATACGGAACCTCTGAATATTGTCCTTGAGTGTGTGTTAAAAAACTGATGTTAAGTCTTAAATGCCTTTCTCAGCTTGTAATCGTAGTTTAAATACAAAATTTGCTGACGATAAATTAGAAGATGAAACAAATTATAACCAAGTAATTGCGATAAGTAGATATGCCTTCTCATGATTGTGGCTCGTAATTGTAGGAAGAGAGAAAATGTACCTACTCAACATATAATTATCTTACTACACAATATATGTGGAGTTTGTCATATTATTATTCTGATAGTAGCTTCAATTTATTGCTTGAAACAAATATGTAATGCAATATTATGTTTTTTTTTTAGTTATAAAAGAAACGAGTCTGTAGTTATTATTTACTAGCTTTTGTCAGCGGCTTCGCCCGCGTACATAAAATATAGCCTATGTAACTCAGGAGTAAAGCAGCTTTCTATTGTTGCTAAAATTTTTCCAATCGGACCAGTAGTTCCAGAGATTACCTCCTACAAACAGAAAAACAAAAAAATAAAAAAACAAACTTTACCTCTTTATTATATTAGTGTAGATTAATTGATTCAACCCCAAGAGGACACTGATGTTCGCACACCTATTGTCATTTTAACTGTGTCTGTAATTACGGTAGTTGAACATTTTTTTTTTTAACTTTCACACAACGCCATCTAGTCCCAAGCTAAGCAGAGCTTGTGTTATGGGTACTAGACAACTGATAAACATACGTATATATTTCTAAATACATTACATATTATAGATAAATTACACCCAGACACAGAACAAATGATCGTGCTCATCACACAAACATTTGTCCTGGGTGGGAATCGAACCCACGACCTCCGGCGTAGCAGTCAGGGCCACTAACTACTAGACCAACAGGCCAGTCAAAGTTAAAAAAAAATTAACTACCATCGTCAATTTTAAGCAATATCTTTCATACAAACTACTAAGAAACTACTTCAATATACTGGGTTCCGCGTCTCACTATGGCATTCTGGTCATCTTGCTCCAAACAGTATTTGTAGGAATATTTTGCCCATTTCATTATATAGAGAGAATATCAAATTAGAGTAAAAACTAGACGTTCACGTCGATTCCTAAGAATCGATATCGATCGTGATTCTCAAACTTGATGATCGTCATTTCACTACAACAATACCAAGATATTACTTAGAAGATAGGTACACCAGAATATTGCTGTTGGCGTTTGGCATCGTTGTCAATGACTCTATTTAATGCGATACCGTGAGGATTTAAGAACGGTACAAAATAAAATCAGGCAAGTTCGAGTAGAATTCGAGCACAGATTTCCGTACTAACATATGTAAGTTTGGAGCCTATAGCATAGCATAGTACCTATTAGCTACAGAAATCTTAATAAATTGGCCTTATAATGTTCCATCTGCTGGGACTCAGGCCTCATTTCTAGGAGCGGGAACTTACCTATGAAACCAGTGCGATTCCCGAATTGAGTTACGAACATTTTTCTGAATCGCAATTTTTTTTTGCACTTTATAGTTTTCTGATTTTTTCCTACATTTGTGCTATGAAACCTTCCTTCATGCCTAGTTTCAGGATTCTAAGTCAAGAAGCATATATATAGTAGAATGTCAAAATATGCACTTTTTGCGATTACAAGCTAACTTAGAAGTTTGATTTTTTCAGTTTCTAGGAACTGTAGATTTTAGTATATGGTTGAAATTTCAACTCGATACCTAGACACGTTCTCGAAATATAGGGTTTTGACAGACAGCCAACTTTACTTCAGAAAAAGTTTTTTTTTGTTTTGTAACGTAACAACAAATTGATTGTTTTTAGATTTTTTCCTATATCTGTGCTATATGACCTTGCGTTGTGCTAAATTACATGGATTGTGAGTTAACGGGAGGTACCCTATGAATTTTGATAACTTGAAAGTATAGAAAATGGATTTTTTTGCAACATAAACGGCTATATCTGTTTTTTTTTCGTTTACTCAGAAGTTTGATTTTTTACAGCTACAAGGGACCGCAGACCTGAAGATACGGTTTAAATTCAACTCGTTACCTCCACGCATTCTCGAGATAAAAGGTTAGACAGATCGTCGGACAAAAGAGTGATCCTATAAGTGTTCCGTTTTTTTCCTTTTCAGGTATGTAACCCCAAAAAGGTCAAAAGAGGAGAAAATTAGAATATACTTCGGCGAGATGACTAATATCATATTATTACATAGTATAAAACAAAATTGCTTACCGCTGTCCCTATGTATGCTTAGATCTTTACAAGTACGCAACGGATTTTGCTGCGGTTTTTTTAATAGAGCGATTCAAGAGGACGGTTTATGTGTATAATACATGCATAATAAATTCAATATCAGTACCCGTGCGAAGCCGGGGCGGGTCGCCAGTTTTTAATATTATATTATTTACTTACTATTCATATTGAAGCCCATGCAACATAGACATTTATAAGTAGGTTAGTTTGCTACAGTAATGTTGGTCTGCTATGCTAGCAAATTTTTGGTTGAGCGCATACTCAAAGGATAAATTGCGTATGTTCTACTAAAAGAACATAATGCTTAGTCAGATAGGGATTAAAAAAATAAAGTTCAGCAAAAAAAAACTTTAATTTAAGTAACACAAATCGTTAATAATACTCAATAATTATGTACAATTAATAGTAACTATTACATACGAAACAAACAGGACAATAAATTAAAATGAAATTATAACATAATATGGCCTAAGTTATAACTTAAGGAGGACAAAATGTCCCAAACTTTAAGACCTATAAGCGTCCACAATATTAAAAAAAAATCGTTTAAAACCATTACTTTATGTCCTCATAGTTTAAAGCTATTGGTAAATTAGACACATACAATACACATACATATCCTATACTTCTTTTGACATATTTTAAAAAATAATAGAGAAGATAGTAAACCAAAAACTGCAGAATACTAATAATAGTCGAAATACAATATGAAATATTGTGTAGTGCGCAAACGAATACCATGGATCCAGTACATGATTCTAGACCCCCAGTGATGGAATTTTCTGTCGGTTTTTTCTTTTTTTTTTTTTAATGAATTTTTAACGCTTTTTTAATTAAACTGTATAAAAACGTCAATTTAACATTTTTTGCAAAAAAAATGAGTGCATTACATTCCAAATTAAAAATGTCATCGGGTTTGATTAGAATAACTACTTTAGTTGCCTCGATGATTTTTTTATTATTTTTTTTGTTGTAATTTTTTTTTTCTTTTTTGTTTCTGAAAATATCATTGGGATTGGTCAGAATAACGATTTTATACAGGTAAAAAATAAAAAAAAAAGTTTTTTTTCAAAGATTTGAAAAAAAAACCGACGAAATATTCCACCACAGGGGGGTCCAGAATCATGTACTGGATCCATGGTATTCGTTTGCGTTAACATGTCAATGACACCTTGTATAATACATACATGTAATACATACATCAGCTATTTACACTTTAAACAAACAGACTAATACTTCAGTACTAATGGCAACCTGTTAATAACGAAAATTTACAGTCTCACAGAGATGTACGAAACTTCTTTACTTCATTTTGTTCTTAGAAAAGCATAGGTACAACTTTTTGCTCTGTGTTCGTAACAAGGCACCCTGAGTCCCAAAACACATTTCAGTTGTCATTCAATTAAGATAGACCACGTTCTAAACATCATGTAATTTAAAATGACGACCTAGATTTGACTTCTAAATATTCTTCAATCACATCAACTTATTAAGTTAGTTAGTTTAATGTTTCATTGCATTCTTTATATTATGCTCAGAGTAAGCTTTGCTCGCTAACTCTCTAAGGCTCTGCTCGGAGGCTGGTCCCAGTTGGTTCACCATCTTCGCGAAGGGACCGTTTATGTCTTGGAGTAGCTCGTGCGGATGACCACACTCTATTATCTGACCGGCTTCCATTACCTGAAATTATTTAAAGGACATGAAATCTATATACAGTACCAAAGAAAAAAGACGGAATTAAATAAATCAAAATAGTAGGTGCAAAAATAATAAAAAGAACATAATAAAGAATTTTGAGCATGGCACAAACAATAGCAAAATTAACTAGTTACAAAAGAGAAAAGAAGAAGATGGAACGACGGGAGCATGAAATATTACATGGTATAATAGGTTTTGTATAAAAGAGAAATATGCTTAGGTGCCATAAACTTCCTTTTCACAAGCTCTTTTGCCTATAGACTTTTGTTTTGCCAATCGCTTGATATTTTCTTATATTAAAAGGCAGTAGAAATTTCTTCTGATACTTAATATTTTTTTCTTTTCTGATTTATTTCATAGCAAGCCTTGGATATGGCTTGCAGGAATTGCAATATTTGGGAAAATGCTCAAACCAAAGCAGTGAGTTCTTTTACTTACAATAACTCTGTCGGAGTCTGCAACGGTGTGCAGCCTGTGAGCGACGGTGATCACTGTGCAGTCCGAGAAGTGACGGCGGATAGACTTCTGGATCAAAGCATCCGTGCTGCAATGGAGATGTTTTTATTATAATAATTACTATCCTTAATGATCGCCGGTCGAAGAGCAACAAGTTGAAACAGTATAAGGCCTTGTGGTCTTAAAGTTTGTGGATATATTTGGAGCATCAGCAAACAGCTGGTATTTTCTTTGGCCAACAAATCAGTATAACTATTCAACGTGGTAATGCTGTCAGTGATCTCAGCACTTTTGCCATTAAAATGATATAGCAGTTGTTATTTAGTGAAATCTAATAAAAAATAAACATATAAACATTTCCAATTTTTTTGTTGTTTTCAATACCATGCAAAATTGCAAAATTGTGAAAATCTATAATTTCTGAAAATGCTATCAAATTACTTTGCACAACTAACTACGGTGGTAGGTTCATAAAGTGCTGAAACATTAACAAGATCTACGTCTAGTAGTAGAGTATTGTGATTTTTTATTTTTTTTATTTCTATAAACTAGTGCTTGACTGCGATTCCACCTGATGGTAAGCAGTGATGCAATCGTTGATGGTGAGGCGCACTAGTTTATTAAGAGCCTATTCACTCTAGCCTTGAAGACACCTAAATTATAATCGGACGGAAAGACTGCAGCCGGCAAACCGTTCCAGTCTCTCGATGTGCGCGGTATAAACGACGAGGCAAAACGCTTAGATCGGGCCGCAGGTGTCTCAACAACGTAAGGGTGGATATTTGCCGTTTATTAAGACATTACGTAGGGTCAACGTTGGCCGTAGCCTCGTCGAGCACGAGCAGCTTGTTGCGCGCGAGGGCGGCGCGCGCCAGGCACAGCAGCTGGCGCTGGCCCGCGCTGAAGTTGGAGCCGCCCGACGCCACCTGCGACGACAGCGCCGTAATACTGCTCTTCAGCTCCACCTGGACGTAGAAAACAATATACATATAATAAGAATCATCATCACCATCTGCCCTTGCCCCGTTTTATTAAGGGCCAGCACAACACGTATTAATATGCACTTTTTGTTAAGACACTCCCTTTCAACTTTTCAGTCATTGATACTGCTTTCGAAATTACCCTATAATTATTAATTTCTCTTGAGTATGTAATAAAAATATGGTACCTACAGAATGAAGGACTACAAGTTTTAGAAAAAGAGAAAATATGAATTACCTGTTCAAGAGCTTCCCAAATTTGAATATCAGAGTACTTGTCGAATGGATCCATATTGTAGCGCAAGCTGGCAGAGAACAGCACTGGTTCTTGTGGGATGATGGCTATCTTGGAGCGTAATTCCTGCAAAAAAATATAGAATTCTAAGATATTTAAAAAAGAGAAGTAGGCAATAAACTACATTTCAAGGAGAAAAATGGGATTCTCATACACAAAGATATTACGTACTTTAAGAGCAATTTTTCCAGTCTCAATATCATCAATGTAGACGTTGCCTTCAATTGGCGCCAGACGGAATAGAGCTGAGATCAGAGAAGATTTACCAGCTCCGGTTCGGCCAACAACTCCAACCTGAAGTAAAAAAAAAGAAGACAAATTAAGTATTTAGTTGTTTTGAAACCTACTTAGTTAGTTCAAAAAGTACTACAATATTTTTACAGTAATAATTAATTTAGGATACTCACTTTCCAACCACTTTCGATTTCTATGTTCAATCGTTTCAATACAGGATCAGCATCCTTGTCATATCTAAGAGTGAGGTCTTTAAACACGACTCGGGCTTTCTGCGGCCAGTCCGCGGGCGGGCTCGGTCCCTCAGTCTCCTCCTGTGGCAGCGACGTGAACTGAATCAGTCGCTCCACGCTCGTCATCTGTGAGATCACTTCTGTTGCTTGCTTTACTCCATACTGAACCATGTTCACTAGAATCAGTCCCTGACTGATGGCCAAGCCGACGTTGCCAGATTTGGTGTCACCTGTTTGATAATATTTTGGTTTATTTGAAATGCTGTTAATTTTTTTGGGATTGTATTGTATCTCCTAATAATCAGAATATAATATCATTTAATATCATTTTGACATATGCTATAAATTCTTAACTAAATTAAAATGAATAAATATTTATTCATCTTACCATTATCAAATACCAGGAAAGTGTAGGCGACCACGATGACATACATACTGCAGACAAGACTTAACCATATAGAAAAGGCAGTGTTGGTGACGATAGTTGAATACCTGTAGAAGAAAATTTTATCTTAAACGTTTCAGTACTTGAGTTAAAGCATATTCATTTGCTGCTACTGATTAGACGTCGAATCAGAACTTTAACGTATTTGGATAAAATGAGTTGTGGGCGAGACACTGAATAAAATTAGGAAAAGACTTTTGGTACTCACCACGCGGCTGTGTGCACGTCTTGCTTGTCATCGAACTGTACCTTCAGCAGCGCCTCTGCCTGACACGCGCGTACTGTGCTCAGACCTGACATCGTCGCCGTCACGTGCGAGAATACTGGACTTCGCGACACGCCCTCCATTCTGTCCAGAAAGTCATTAGTAATTGTATTACACGTTGTGGATATATTATCATAACTAATCTGGGACACATGTTAATTGATTATATTTTACAAACCTTTTGAGAGCCTGTGCAGTGGTAATGTAGATAACGGTAATGATATACATGAAAATGGCGCAGACGCCCGTCGTCATCAGCATGTAAGGATTTACGATAGCCACCATCACCAAAATACCTGTCATCACCATAAAAACCTGCAAAAAAACATTGAAAATGTATAGGGTTGAATTCCAACATTTTGTTTGATGTAATTTTGTGTAGTAATAAAGTCTGTAGTAAAATACCTGAATAGTGTCCAAGAACATCCTAGGCAGTACTTCGTCAACGATACCCATGTCCTTAGAGAATCTGTTAAGGATACGGCCAGAGGGGTTGGTGTCGAAGAACCGCATTGTGGCACTCAAGATATTACTAAACATCTGGTTATGAAGTTTGATCGAACTGCGCATACACACCCACAGGAACATAAAGGATCTGAAATTCATTAAAATAATGAAAAATAAAATGTCTAAGGCTAGTTAACATAAGAAGAGATTTAAATTAACAAACCTTCCGGAAGTAGTAATAATGCATCCGAAAATCGTAGCAGCCCAAATATAGATATAGAAAACGTCATCAATTTTAGACGGTGCCACAGTTACAACATTAGGTGCTGTTCCATTATTTAACGTTACATCTGCCGTATCATTTATGATTGCTGCTGAAATGATGGTAGCTATAGTTGTGGTTAGAGGGGCCTCGGTAATATTATACCCCGTGATATTCGCCGGCAAATAAGTTGAGTTGTCAATGGTAACATTTGATTGGCGGAAAAGAGGTACATCTCCTGCGTATTGTGCTTCTACATCGTTCATCCTGAAATAAAAAATTAAGATTGTTAAACAAATAGATGATATCTACTATTATTTTAATGGTATAGTATCTAAACAAAAGAAAATAAATAGAGTGATTTACCAGTGAGTAAGCCAGAGGTCACTGACGGATGTGATAACTTGAGCAATTATGATAGCAACAACTGTAGAACTGAGTAAGAAGCAGCCGCCTCCAACGCCGAAGTATTTGGTGTAAACTGCAGCCGGGACACGACCTGGAAAAATTGAGCAGTGCATTAAAATACTAGAAACATAGTGCCAGAGGATCTCTGAAAAAATATTAGAGACAGATGATAAATAGGAGACCTAAGAGTTTTCCTGGCGTTCCTGACACTTGGACAACAAGATCAAAACAGAGTAATTAGGTTCGGCAAATATGTGTTATATTGCTTATATTGTTTAATATGCTCATCTCCATATCAACAAGAACCTATTTATTTATTTTTTTTTTCTTGACACATTGCTTCTGCAATATTTATATTATTAAGACCAAAAAAAAAAAAATAATTCAATAATAATTAATTTTGTTAGCACCCCGCAGTGTAACTGTTGTAGTGATTGATGTTTTTTTTTTTTCTCATACTTTTTTATTATTTTTTTTTATATACAATATTTTTTTACAATTCACGTTGTAAAGTAAGAGCACTGTAAACTTAGTAAATCCTATTATGATTCACCTTTTATTTTTTATTATTATGATTATTTTTATTGTGCTTTTAATACAATATTGACTGGTCTACACTGTTCTTACATAATGATATAAGTACTGTAACAACGAATTATTGTAAGAAATCATTTTTTTAAAAGAGTAACCATGGAGTTTCTTGCCGGTTCTTCTCCATCGGAAACGACCAATTTGGAACCGTGCACTAGCTTCTGACGTTTTATAAGTGCCCTTGTAGGCCTATATGAAATAAAAACCTTTTTGATTTTGATTTTGATTTTTTTGAACCTACACAGTACAGAACATGCCTTACATATAAAATTTATTTAAAACTAAAGGTGCTCCTTCACCGGGAGCATTCGCGTGTAATGTAACGTTACAGAATCGAGCATTACACCAGTGAGGGAGGAGAACTGAGCATTACAGTGCGCAAACTGTAATGATACAAAACGATGTTAGGTACATCAGTGAAGGATGAGAACCAAGCATTACAATGCGCACATGGTAATGATACAACTTGTAACATTTTGGTACAATTTGTCAGGGAGGTAGTATTGTAATGTAATGCTCAAAGTCGAATCTATATATTACATTACACGCGAACGCTGGTCGGACAGGGAGGTAGTATTGTAATGTAATGCTCAAAGTCGAATCTATTTGTTACATTACACGCGAATGCTCTCGGTGAGGGAGGGAGCACCTTAAAAATAATTTCGATCCGGAGAGTCCAGAAGGTCCAGTATGACAGCTCAACGTGACTCATAGTCATAGTCATAGTTTTTTATTGGTAAGGGATTTTTACAAGTCATAAAGGTACAAACTGATACAATAAGGTCAACAAAATTACAAATTCAATTTTGGTTTCATTTTATGAAACCTCGATTTCAAATATAATAATAGTCGTAATTCAATCCGTAATTTCTTGTAAAATATTATAATTTTAAATAAATTAATTTTTAAATTTTATAGTAAAATTATAATACCTGATCCTGTGAGCTCCTCAATTTCTTCTTGTTTTTCTATCAAGTCCTCAATAGCTTCCCCTTTCCCTACGCTGCTTGCATGTGACTGAAAAAAAAATAGCGCTTGTATAGTATTCTTTAATATATTAGTATTCATTTCTTGGTTTTAGAATCTACTTTATTATTATATTTCCATTTATTATATTAGATTATATTTCCAAATATCGTGTGCATTTGTTGGTAAATACCTAACTTTTTATCCTACTTTATACTTATATATAATTAATTAAATATAATTATAAATTTATAGAGACTCACCATGACAGAGATGCTGCGCTCAAACTTCTTGTGATCACCAGTGGGCGCTACTTCCTCATCATTGTCTTGTAGTAGTTCAGAAAACAGTGGTGTTTGGGATACTTCGTCAAATGATCCTTGAATTTCGACTGCCCCCTGCAGACATAAATATGTTTATTTTAATGGAATAATGACTAAATGTTACCTACTAACTCAGTTGAATGTAATCGTTTCACTTGGCGTGGATAGACCAATAAAATAAATCATTTTTTATTTTTGTTTCATGGCTGCAATTTTTATCACCTCCACTCAATTATGGTCTTTTCTTCTCAATGTACATTCCGTGATTCTTACTGTTTTATTTATAACATTTATAGATACATTGAGATTGTTAGCATATTATGAATAATAAATTTGACAGGTAAAGGACTTATGGAGTGACGGCACGTTTAAGTGTCACAGAACGGACAAAAATTAAAGTAACTCCTTCAAGTCGTTACGTTACTCAGTAGTGGGACAGAATTATAATAAAGACGTCTCACTTAAGCTGCAAAATCAGTGAATATTTTACTTACATGCCGTAATATAACGACTTTATCTGCGTTCTTGAGGTGATGCAGCTGATGCGTGACTAGGATCCTAGTGGACTTATCCAAGAGCCCAGTCACGCATTCGGAGACTATGTGTTTGCCTACGTGTGTGTCCACAGCTGATAGTGGATCGTCCAGGAGATAAATGTCCGCCTGCAGAAAATAAAAATAAAAACAATTTAAGTTGATGGAGCAATATTTAATAGAACCAAAATTTAATATAAATCTGGTCCCATTGTATTCACAAAAAAATCTTAGTCGCATGCGGAGAAGATTCTCGTTAATTTTATCGGTACGTAGGGGTGATAACATTCATAAGAAAAAAGAGAAGTAAATAGTTAAGACTTACTTGTCTATAGCAGGCACGAGCGAGTCCAATTCTCGCTCTTTGTCCACCGCTGAGACTGATACCCCTCTCTCCCACAAGGGTCGAGTCACCATGAGGCAACAATTCGAAATCTCTCACCAAGGCGCACGCTCTGATTACCTATAATAAAGCAATGACAATATCATATCAATAGTATTAATACTCAAGGGTCGAACGTTGATGCATTCAATCTAAATACATTTGACTGCAAAGCTCGAGTCAGTAAATGGATCACCACCCTTGGTTATGAGGAGGTGGAAAGTCTTCTTAAATAATAGCTTTATACCCTTCCCCCCATCCAAAATTTTTATTTTTGCCCCATACACACATACACTTACACACCCACACAAACACCATCATACACTCAATTAATACATTTTCACCGGTGGTTTGTGACTTTAGGTTTTAATACTTTTTCATCTTTGTCACTTCTTAATTATCTTTGTTTTCTTTTAAAATAATTAAGACTCCGAAGTTTTGATGTATTTATTGGCCTTTTTAAATGTTTAGAGAGCCCTGACACCCATAACACAAGTTCAATCTTAGCTTGGGTGTCAGAGATATATAATTCTGCGATAATTTACAATTTACTACAATACTTGGTTTTATGGAGTTATCTAATTCTTGTAAAATTGTATGCTGGAAATAAAGATTTTATTAGTATTATTATTCTGTAAGTGTATTTTATAAGGGTCGTATTTAATAGGCAATTACAGCTCTAGAACTTTCATTTTTATTTTTTGTTTCTTTTCAATGACTTTAGATAGTGTCTAAAAGTCTAATACGTACCTTCTTATACCTGATACGGTCATAAGGCAAGCCAAACAGAATATTTTCTCGGACGGTTGCGACGAAAAGCCAGGGCTCCTGACTAGCGTATGACACTCGCGCTCCTCCCAGTGACAACGTTCCATCTTTAGGAATCAGCTCACCCAGGATCAGTTGGAGAAGGGATGACTGTAAATAATACAAGAATTAAATATAGTATTGCAATTTTTTAAACTTCTCACTTTAGAGTTTTAAAATTACGACTAGATGAATATTTCGGTACAAATATGGAAAAGTGTCTTACTTTACCAGATCCGACCGGTCCTGCAACGCCAATAAATTCTCCAGGTTCTGCTTTTAATGTGATATTCCTCAGGGTATCGACGACGGAGTCGGGTTGCCAACTTGCCGCCACGTTGGATAACACCAGACCTGTTACTCTCGGCTTCTCCTGTACTTTCATCTCTTTATCTGCTCCACTGGCCAGAAGTGATTTTGAATCCAGTACCACATTAGCTGTCACTTTCTCTGGCTCATTTTCGTCTAACAATAAGAATTCCTGATAAAAGAGAAATATAAAAATTCAATTAGTATGTCAATGTTTTTTTTTATGGTTTGAAAAATCATCCAGTGACAAATGCCGCCTTTGGGCTTACGGAGAAATAGTGTCAGACTTTTACGACCCAACAAATTCCTTCTTTGCCTTAGTTCCAGGGCCCTGGTATCTCGCACATACCCATTGCCCCAGGAGGCTTCGACTACAGTTTGTTGACGACTCTTTGAGGCACGTGGGAATTGTATCCCCGACGACTTGGGCTCGATCCGGACGGATACTGGATAAGCTGGCAGCATTCTACCCATGCGCAAGCCCGTGCCTATGGTAGAGTGTGTCAATGCTTGGGTAATAGAATAATCTCGACGATTATGTCAATCAATCAATTTTACTTTACCTCTAGTCTCCTGACGGTCACTTTTGTTTCAGCTAGGCACGTGAGTGCCAAAGGTAATAGTATGATGCACGACAATTGCATCAGGTTGAAGTACTGGACCAATGAGAAGGCGGTCTGCGCCCGAATGTCACCGCCAATCAGGACGAAGGTCGCGATGGCAGAGAACAGAATGAATCGCTCGCTGAATACACTGAGGGCTGTTGAAAAGCCTTTCAAGAAAGATGTCCTCAATATGTAACCGACTTCCAATCTGGAAATAATGTTTTTTTTTTTTAATAGATAGAGTGATTCAAGAGAAAGGTTTATGTGTATAACACATGTATAATATATTCAATATCAGTACCCGTGCGAAGCTGGGGCGGGTCGCTAGTTAAGTATAAAGTGGTTGTTGTGTTAACGATTACAAGTTGTATCAATACAATACAAGACATAATGGATACATTATGTCTTGTTCTTGTTTTGTATACTTACTTTCGTAAGCGGTGGACTAGTTTTTGGAAAGGTGTCTCCCAAGCGTACATTTTGATCACCTGTACTCCATCAACCAGTTCATTCATCACCTTCACTCTTTGATCAGTTCGGTTTGCTATTTTACCGCGGAGTGTTCCCTGAAGGTTGCTCAAATATACTGGAAACAAAAAAGGATTATTATTATTATTTAATGAGTCACACGCTACGTTCACCTCAATCGTTAGAGCATATTTTACCTTGTACAAATATGGTTTGCACGCCAACGACAAGCAGAGAAGCCAGGGTGGCGATGCCGACATGCTGCCACACCAAATAACACACAACTGGAACCACAATAGGTGATATCCATATATGGTTTAGAAATAAAGTCACCATATCGAACCGGTTCACATCATTAGACATCAAGTTGATCACTTGCCCGGATTCAGTCTTGTTCATACCGGCCCGGTTGAGTTTCAATATCTAAAATCAAAGAAAAAAATATCTTATTCTGCTTTTCTAGAATATCATAATCTACTTGAATTGCTCTATCCAGTAAAGAACTAAGAAGTAGGTACCTTTCTGTACATTAAAGAACAGCAGGCTATCCTGATCCTCATGCCAACTCTACCCTGAGATAGCTGCGTATGGTTGTACAAGAGAGCTGACATTGTACTACACAAGTTCATCAAGAAATTGAAGATGTGGGCTTTGCGGTAGGTTTCAGGCGTCTTTTCGTTTGAAAAGTAATCAATAAATATGGCTAAGGTGAAAGGGATAAGGGGCCTGAAACAAGAATAAAAGAAAAATCAATCAAGTCTAAAGACAATTTATGGTACAGTATGGCCGTCGGATCTTGGCATATCTATATGAAGTTAGGCTCTGCGAATTTTAGCGCTTGAAAACTCGTAAAAAATAAATATAAAAGCCAATAACAGTTTTTAACAGCAATAACAACTGGAAATTGTATTTATTTGTTTGAACCATTTATGTTTTTACGAGTTTTCAAGTGCTTAAATTCGCAGAGCATAACTTAAGTGTCTAAACACACTATGCAGAACGTAAGCGACCGAAGTTCCGCGGCTGATTGACAACGTATTCGGCTGATATGACACACCATATAAGTGTCGAACTTACGCGGCAGAAATTCAGTTGCGCAATTTTGTGTGTATATTCAGTGTTTCGAGCGCTGTCATGTCGTGGCGTCGTGTCGTGTTATCTAAACAGCCGGACAGACAAATGCAAAATAAAACTCCGAACTTCGGTCGCGTATAATTAACTTACGCCCGACTGAAGTTCGGCTGTACGCTATAACGCAACGTAATTTCGGCATAATGTATCGCCAGTAATTCAAATAGCATTGCAAGCGTAATCATGCCGAACTTCCGTCGCGTATCCTCGGCATAGTGCGTTTAGACACTTAGACTCGCCAAAAGCCGACGGCCTTACTGTAGTTTTTTCTGCAGTTCAAATTAGAGCTTACCAAACAACGATCATCATCAAGCCGACAACAAGACCGTTCAACATGTACTCAAACCAGAAGGATCTGACTATCGCCCTTGCGAACGAAGGTTTGGTGCTGTTCTTCTTCGCATTATCCAGTTCCTCTTGCCATGCCTGCTCGAGACGGTCACCAAGGCGCCCAGATGCGTCTGAAGATCGAGCTTGCCACAAATCACTCAGCGTTAGCCCTTTTCTATACCCTTTCCAAAATAGGCCGAAGCTCCATCTGGAAATATATAAAAGAAGATTTTAAGACAGGCCGCTAGTGGTAATAATATTATACTGAATTTCATTATATTCTGCTGGCAAATGTCATTTTGATCAAAACTGAAAATTTATCTGAAATCTTTTTCGAGGACACATAATTTTAGTGACTGCCCACTACTGCTCAGGGATAGTCACCGGTTAGACCCAAGCGTCCAAAAGGACATCTGCGAGAAGGTTTCGACCCCTCATTGGTACGCCTTCCAAAGGTCCAGGACCTCAGGGTTCTGAGATAAACAAATATATTATAAAAATGATAATAACAGGCCTACTACTAACTAGGCCCAGGATGCTATAAGATGCGATTTTATTAATAAATCTGAATTTTCTACACACATATGGGGAAATATCAACTACACTAATTAGTCCAGTGCAAATAGCACCGTTAACGATAAAAAGTGGACCTAAATAGTAGTAGAATGAAACCCATTGGAAAAAGAAGATAATATAGCAAAAATTTAAGGAAAAATAAATTACGGTCAATCTGAGGTCGGGAAGTGGATGGGTGTGCGCTTTTAAGGGGAAAAAATGGTTTATCTCTAATTCCGGCAAAACTACTGGTTTTAGGGGAAACATTCAAATGGCAAACTTGTAGATCATAAAAAGGTCTACCACTTTTGTATTTACACTTTTTTGACATAACCTCAAAATCTATGTGAAAAGTCCAAAAAACTGTGTTTCTAGTTTTTATTTTTTATCTTCTTTAAAAAACACTTTTTTTTCACAAATCTTTGTGAAAATTTTCCTTTTAATGTCCCAAACTTACCCTATTTTTTTTTATTTAAAATATTCACTGTAGCTCTTTATTTTGACTGAACATCGAAAAAATAGACTATTTTTCAATCGAAAAATCTCACGTAAAAATATGTGATTTTTTTAAAAATTTGTTGGCTTCTTATTCGTTGAAATTTTTACTTTTTGATGGTGTAAAAAAATATATACATCACTAAGTATAGTAAATTTTCTCAGAAAATGCGAAAAGCTAAAAAAACTCGAATTAGAAATTTCTTTTGTTTAATCATTATTAACGACCTTCTCCAGCTTCGCAGGGGTGCAAAGGTGATATATTATACCTATAAACCTTCCTCTGGAATCATTCTATCTATTTAAAAAAATCGCATCAAAATCCGTTGCGAACTTTTAAAGATCTAAGCATACACAGGGATAAGCAACTTTGTTTCATACTATGTAATAATGTACTGAGGTGTTTATTAAATTTTTTATAAGATTTAAAAGGGATTACATGTTGGAAATGTGGCTGCTGCAATTGCGTATGCTTACATAATGCTCCAATGTGGAAGAACAAACCTACGAGGAAGTTAATTCATCATCTGAATCATAAGTAAGTTTTTTGAATTTAACCATGAAGAAATGTATCAAAGAGACAAAAACTAATGGTAAAAACTAATAAATGATTAGAATGTAAGATAAAATATATGATGCAAGATTATATTATTTAAACATATGTAATGAATATAAATAACGTTGACTGATTAAACGAAGCTAAAATTTAATAAGACAACGTTTTTACTGCATAACATTGCAGCAATCACATTTCCTACATGAAATACCCTTTAAATCTTTTATAAAAAAAAATAATAAATACCTCAGTACATCATTGCATAGTATAAAACAAAGTTGCTTATCCATGTGTATGCTTAGATCTTTAAAAGCAAAAAAATTCGCAACGGATTTTGTTGCGGTTTTTTTAATAGATAGAATGATTCCAGAGGAAGGTTTATAGGTATAATATATCACCTTTGCACCTGCGCGAAGCTGGAGCGGGTCGCTAATAATGATTAAACAAAAGTAATTTCTGATTCGAGATTTTTTAGTTTTTCGCATTTTCTGAGAAAATTTGCTATAGTGATGTATATATTTTTTTACACCATCAAAAAGTAAAAATTTCAACGAATAAGAAACCAACAATTTTTTTTTTAAAAATCACATATTTTTACGTGAGATTTTTCGATTGAAAAATAGTTTATTTTTTTTGATGTTCAGTCAAAATAAAGAGCTACAGTGAAAATTTTAAATCAAAAAAATTAGGGTAAGTTTGGGACATTAAAAGGAAACTTTTCACAAAGATTTATGAAAAAAAAGTGATTTTTAAAGAAGATAAAAAATAAAAACTAGACACACAGTTTTTTGGACTTTTCACATAGATTTTGAGGTTATGTCAAAAAAGTGTAAATACAAAAGTGGTAGATCTTTCTATGACCTACAAGTTTGCTATTAGACATTTTTCCATAAAACCAGTAGTTTTTCCGGAATTAGAGATAAACCATTTTTTCCCCTTAAAAGCGCACACCCATCCACTTCCCGACCTCAGATCGACCGTAATTTATTTTTCCTTAAATTTTTGCTATATTATCTTCCTTTTCCAATGGGTTTCATTCTACTACTATTTAAGTCCCTTTCAAAAGCTATTTGCACTGGTCTAAATATAATAAAGAGGTAAAGTTTGTTTTTTTTTATTTTTTTGTTTGTAGGAGGTAATCTCTGGAACTACTGGTCCGATTGGAAAAATTTTAGCAACAATAGAAAGCTGCTTTAATCCTGAGTGACATAGGCTATATTTTATGTACGCGGGCGAAGCCGCGGGCAAAAGCTAGTGTTTTATACTATACTATGTAGTATAAAACAAAGTCTATCTGTCCCTATGTATGCTTAGATCTTTAAAACTAAGCAACGGATTTCGAAGCGGTTTTTTTAATAGATAGAGTGATTCAAGAGGAAGGTTTATATGTATAATACATGCATAATTTATTTAATGTCAGCATTGCACTCGTGCGAAGCTGGGGCGGGTCACTAGTTTCTTTATAAATTGCACTGTCAACTATGATATTACTTATCAACCTATTTATCATGAATACTGGTTTATAATCCGCTTCAATGATTTTTTTTATTATCTCATCAAAATGACAGAGTATATTCATAAACCTGCGAATCATTCTTGCCGTGTCATCACTAGCATAAGCAATCATTATGTAGTACTACACAAGGTCATGTTATCAGCCGAAGGTTGAGATGTAGGTAACTTTGTTCGGATATTATCGCTGTGATTTTATTATGTCATTGACTTTTTAATGTTACAGTTATTAAAATTAAGTAAATATTTATTATCAGTAAATATAAAACGAGAAACTGACTGATATATCAATGCGAGCACTAAGATGAAGATTTTAACTAAATGCACTCCCTTATAGGTTGAATAGGGGTTCAAAGTTTGTATGGAAAAACTACTATGACGCGGGCGAAGCATAAATACAAAATTTAAGTTAACCGAAGATTTATTTTTTATGTAAATGATGGTGATTGGTATGTTTTTGTATTACTAGCTAACACTTTTGAAATATTTAATGTGGATTTTTTATTTATCGTGAAGACAAGAAAATAATATAAGTAGGTGCATTATGCATTTTTAGAAATTTGATTCGACAATATGGCAGTAATTTTACTGAAAGGTGGACCGCAATCCCACCTGATTGTAAGCAGTGATGGAATCTTTAAGGGTGACGCGCCCTAATAATCTATTAAGAGCATAGGCTAGTGAAAAGTCACTAGCCTTGAAGACAGCCAAATTACCAGAAGACCACAGCAGGCAAACTGATCCAGTCCTTATCTTTATCAAACGAAAGATTTGCTCAGGAAACATCTTTGACATTCTCTGATAAGCTGTCAAAAAATATCTACAGCTGATATAAGTCTTTAAGCACTTACAAACTCTACGAACCAATAAATATTGCTTGTTTGTAGATATACATATACCTAACCTCAATTTACGCGTCTACTAATTATGATCAATACTTTGATAAGGTTCTTTTTACAAGCTTTTATTTAGATATGTGTGTGTTGTTTGATACCTTTTAGCTAAACTGTCAAACGATAATTCCATCAACAGGCATACCAGCAGAATATTTTTCCTCATCGTTAAAACCTTCCTTGAGAGATCACGAATATTCGCCAAAGTATACTAAAGTGGTTCAGCTGTTCTCAAGTTGCAGCGAGACTAACGAACGGCTAATTATTTTTAGGATTACATACCTCAAAAATAAAAAAAAAACACCCCCTTATAGGATCGCTTTGTTTTCTGTCCGTCTGTCATGACCATTTCTCGAGAACGCGTGGAGGAATCGAGTTGAAATTAAAAACATATACTAAAGTCTACGGTCCCTTGAAGCTGTGATAAAATCAAGCTTCTTCTAAGTTATCCCTTTTAGTAACCCGGAATCCATTTTAGTCGGGGAAGGAAGCAATATCTCAGTAAATTCTGCTAAGTTTATTAATTTCAATTGAATGATGATAATATTTGTGATAATAATTATGTACTATCAAAAAGCAAAAGTATACAGGATGAGGTACCCTTTTTAGCAGTTTTATTTTCATCTCTGTTAACTCCAAAGCAGTTTTTATCAATACATGGTATATAAAGTGTTATCTATACCTATATATAAAAGGAGAAACGAAATGACTGAAAAATTTTACAAAAGGCTTCCTATTATGATGTAGGCGAACACTAAGAAAGGATTTTTCAAAATTCAGCTCCTAAAGGGATGAAAGTGGGGTCTAAAGTTTGTATGGAGAATCTAATTTCACGCGGGCAAAGCCGCTGGCAGAAGGCTAGTTGAATATATGTATAGGTATAGATCAAACATGTTGAATGCTTGTGTTGTGAATGTTGTGATGTGTGTGCTCAAAACGAAAGGATGCAAACTTATTGACTAAAGATAAGTAAAAACCTAATATGGAATACCTATTTCAGCACGCGGTCATATACCTACGTGACATTGCCAAAGCTGAGAACGATGAAGGTATCTTTTGAAGTAAATAATGAATTTCGAAGAAAATAGCAGGTTTGTCTATACAAACCTACTATTTATATTATAATATATCTAATCTATATTATATCATTTGTTATCACATATCAGCCCTTGCAGATTTTGCCTACGACAACCGCTTGCCCGCTTAAAAAATAAATGATAACAAAAGAAAATACAACCGAAATGAGAACCGCCTTCGTTTTTTTAAGTCAGTTAAAAAACTAAACGCGCCTTTAGCGCGACGTTTTCAAAAATTAGGCAGTCATATTTTGTTTTTTTTTTTAATGGTAAAGTAAGCACCAGACTTAATACAACAAGGGATTTCATTTGAATTGTGGCGAATTTTGCTAAAACAGCTTGGCCTATCATCGTATAAGAATAATAAGTTAAGCCAAGAACTAAAGCAGATTTATCATTTATGACGTTGCAATTTCATGAATTGGGCGCGGAAAAGTGTGGTTGGATGTCACATTCTGCGAATTTTTTGTTGGTAAACATCAGCTGAGTGAGTCCAATAACCTATAGGTAGTGGTCGGTCGTTGCGTACTAACTACCTACAAGTCATGGAATAACAAAGCTGATTTTTACTTAAAGATATTAACTTCACACTTGTGTAGGTATATTTTAGAAAAAAAGTGCTTTATTTTTTTATTTCAATCCTTATTATGTTTCTGACGACTCTCCACAAGATTAAAACGATCAAAATGTAACCGTGTATAAATCAAATATGTAGGTACAACATAAGTAATTGGTTGCAGCAGGTACTTACGTTAAAAAAGTGTTGGAAAGGAAATTGGATTTTTCTTGAGGATTCGTCTCCGTTAGTTTCACTTTGGACTCCATGGCGATGCAATTATTTTTTCATAAGTACTTTTATTTTTCAGAGCAGTTATGCATCGAAGGCTCGAAGCTGACGATGACCTACGAATAAATAAAATACAAATATTAGTTCTTTACTTAGCAGCGCAACGAAAGGTACGCTTTCATTGCGGAAATCACTTTTTCTTTGGAACTTAGACAAAGAAGCTTCTTTATTTCAGCCAAAAGTCAATGACCAGTGCGTGATGCCATCACCCTGAAACGTTTTTTCTTTCAATGAGCCTCGTCAGAAGGCTTGAAGTCATTAAAAGATTAATGGAAAGGGACTTTCTCATGTTTATTTAAAGAGAGATATAAAAATATCCGCAGGGGAACCAAGGGTTACTGATACAGCCCCAAAAACTACCAAACTAAAGTGGTAATGGTTTTTTTTTTTTATGGTAGGTGAAAATCATCCAATGACGAAACCCGCTCTTGGGCGGAGCGGGAGACCAGTGTCAGACTCTTACTGACTAAAAAACCTACCCCGTACCTTCCTTGCCTTATTCCTGGAGTCGAGGTAACAGTTTTCCACCACCCTCTAGGCTCCAGGAGAAAGTGGTAATGGGTAGTGCTGTTATTTGGTAATTCTTCGTGCTACTTCGCGGAAGGTACGCCGTCATTGGAAGAATCATTTTTTCTTCGGAACATAGCAACACAGACATAAATATTCTTTATTTAAGGTAGTATTACCTATAAGTATTATCTAAACTGATAGCAATTGTATGATAGCTTGATTAACCGGGCCAAATGTACTCCAATATCAAATGATAACCGATGAACTAACGTTTTATTTTTATCAAAACCATCTTGCCGTTTTAGATATAAATTAAAAATCAATAACAAACGTAACTGTAAGAAATAGTACAGTACGGCCGTCGGTTCCTGGCGCGTCGGAAGTTAAGCACTGTGTAAGCAATTTTAACGCTTGAAAACTCGGACAAAAATAAAGCTTTTTATAAAATAAATGCCAATAACAGTTTTTAATAGCAATAAGAACTGCATCATCATCATCATCATCCTAGCGGTATTAGTCCCGGTTGCCAACCTTGGCTTTCGCCTCGGTGCCCGGGGTCCGCTTTCCTGCAAGCACGCCTCCACTTCGCTCGGTCTTTTGCGTCCTTTGCCGTAAGCCCATTGGCACGCATATCGTCCCTTATGACGTCGATCCAACGCCTCTTTGGCCTTCCTCGTTTACCGGGTCCCGGCGGAGACGGCATGTCGAGGCATCTGTTACCCACGTAGTCTGCCGGTTTTCGTAAAACGTGGCCACACCAACGTAAGCGACCCTCCTGCAGTTTATCCGCTATGTCACGGACCTGAAGGCTGCCCAATATTCATTTCCGTGACACGCAGGCTTTGCTTATGCCGCTCAAGTACAGGCCACGCTTCATTGCCATACAAAAGGACAGGCTTAATGATGGTCTTATAGACCTGTCCTTTGAGCCTAACAAGCAAGCAAGAACTGCAAATTGCACTTATTTTCTTTAAACCATTTATTTTTTACGAATAATTTTAACACTTTAGCGTTAAAATTCGCAACGCCTAACATCAGACGTGCCAAGATCCGATGGCCGTACTGTACGTTTTGATACAAGTAGAGAAAAAAAATTTCATTGAAGCCAAGGGCCTTAGTGACAAAATTCCACGAGTATCAAACGACGTTTTTCAATACACTTATGAAGAAATAAAATACCTAGATAAAGGGGCTGACCGGCAACCGGGTCGAATCACACCCAGCTTGATTCGATAAACAATTTTATAAGAATAAAATTGTAGTGACGGAGAGTGCACTCCGTAAGTACTACTGCGAAAAACAGTCGACTGTGTGTCTGTAAGCAGTGAGATTAGAGCAGGGTTCCGAGTAAGTGTATTGAAAATAAATGTTTCCTTACAGTATATTATTAGCATAACGTTATTATTTTAACATAATTATTAGCGCCACCCAATAATATGTTAAATAATAACACATTATTGCCCTTTGGAATTGTCTTACTGTATATTAAAAATAGAGTTATATTGTTCGGTCATAGTTTGGTTTAAAGAAAGGGGGATGGGCGAAGGTTATCACTCACTGGACGCCTGAGGGAGGTCGACGATGTCGAGGTCGACCACGGCGAAGGTGGTGTGATGATCTAATCACGTTCGCGGGGCAAACTTGGCCAGAGATCGCCCAAGACAAAGAAGTTTGGAAGGAGAAAGGGGAGGCCTTTGCCCAGCAGTGGGACACAATGTAGGGTATAAAAAAAAAAAAAAAAAAAAAAAAAATATTAAAAATAACTTTATAACGTTTCTTATGTCACTACTGTTTGCACCATATTTAAAATGCCTTGTTATTAATTTTATTCTATTTTTAAACAGGAATCAGTCGTTCTGAAGCGCTACCACTTCTATTAATGGCTTAGTTAAAGATTAATGGATATAGCCTACATTAAAGTCTGCAATTAACCTTTCGTATCGAACGCAGACACAATAACTTTTTAATGATATCTTTTATTACGGAATACGAGTGGTAAAAAATTATATTGAAATTGTATGAGTGGAGATATGAAAAGATATCCCGAGGTAGGTTTTGAGGGGTACACCAAATACGCTCTTCAACAACCACTGGACCGGTGGATTACGAGGCATTCCTTTTCCTAGAAAGGAGAGAGCCTGAGTCCTTAACAGTCTTTTGAAGATTAAAGAAATCATGAGCGAACTCTGAGAAATATTTTATTAGTCTAGACAAGGAATACTGACTATCTACTATTGTAGATAAATATGGATGGAAACATTGCTCTGACTCTAAACAAATTAGCTTACGAGCGAGAGCATGATGCAGCATCAATATGAATATGTGACGCATTTCTACAATCAGTCTATTAATTATATGGAAAGGAATGATTATAATAATGAAAATACTACACGGTATCTTCTCGTAAAACATACCACAGTGTCTCGAGACAAAAGTCTATGACAAATGCGTGTTGCCATCACTCTGAAACGTGGTCGCTCATAATGAGCCTCATCAGAAAACTTGAGGTCACCCAAAGGGCAATAGAAAATGCTATGCTCGGAGTTTCTTATACTTGTTTAGAGAGAGAAATGAAGATAACCGTAGGAAAGCCAAGGTTACCGCCATAACACTCAACTTAAGTAGCAGTGGATAGGGCAAAAAAAAAATCAAAAATTGGGAAGGGCCATTGCTCGTAGAAACAAAACTATACAAATCTGAAGACGCAGCGTTTGAAGGCCTCTCACAAGGTCTACGGACTCTACGGTGACCTGGTTACGATGAAAACACCTAGGACTGGTCATTATGGTGACACTATGGAGAAGCCTATGTCCAACAGTGGACATCTTTCGGCTGAAATGATGATGATGTGTGAAGAAACATCTTTGTAGTGTGAATGTAAGTCTTAACCTTTTGAGTACAGTAATTACAGACACAATTAATAGACAACAGCAGTGACGGCTTAATTCATTGATTAATTTATTTATTTATTGTTTAATCGTAATTTTTTTTTTTAATACTTATCAAATTTAATCAGAATGAAATAATAAACTAACTTTAAAACTACATATATACACATAAAAAATAAAACCCTTAAAACTAGCTAAACTAAACTTGTTTAATTAATTGTGTTTTCCAATTTTTATTTATTTTTTCTATTTCGGCTCTACACTTGCTGGAGCTTTAACACAGGTGATAGTTATCGTTAATATACTTACGTGCTTTTCACATGCGAGTCGATGCACTTTTTATTGCACTCCAAATATTTACACAAAGATAACGTCGGTGAGAATAAAATATTTTAACTTTTCTGAACTTTATTCAAAATACTATGTTACTTAAAAAAAAATAGGTTTAATATTAAAGTGGCAGTGTAAATTTCCATCTACGGTAGGGATATCACATAAAAAAAATACTACTTCATTATTGATGATACGATTTTGTACATCGTATCATAAACGTTACAAATCACGTCTTGACCGGTGGAGGTTCGAAGCCGTACTGACAGACTGACACGCGGATTTGATAGTACGCACGAATAGGTTATAATACTACATAATATACCCACTCATGCGCACATTGACTCTCTTATCACTGGTGGATGCCTGCTTCACGCTTGGTTCTCGCCGTATTTTCGAAGTGTCATCATTGTCATCATTACAGTGACGCGATTAACAAATCAAGCCACGTCACACAATTCGACGCGCCTTTTTTAGATTATTATCATTATATTATCAAGTTACCTCGAACGAAATATGAAACCGTCACTTCTGATACAAAAAACGTGGAAAAGTAACCCGTCACTTCTGGTACAAAAAAAAAGACGTGGAAAAGTAAGACTTTGACATACAAACCTAGCAATCCACACAAGGCGGGACGCGGGTCCAACCCCACGTGCCGTAACTGTACTGAAAAACGTAGTTTGTATAAATGTCATTTGTATAAAAATGTACTATTACAATGCCGAATCAAATCAAGAAATTAGAATTAGAATTTGTTTTTATTGCTGATAGGCTCTACGCTCTTAGAGCAGTGATGGCTGAGCGGTACCGGTCTTAACTTATGAGGTGTAGATCGCAGGTCCAAACCCAGCTAAGCACATTACTTTGTGTAATTTATTTCATCACCACTACTCTCAAAACGGTGAAGGAAAACATCGTGAGGAAACCGGCATGTCCCAGAACTAAAAATGCAAAGACATCTGACATTCACCAACCCGCACTGGGCCTGCGTGGTGAATCACGGCCCATTCCCTCTCATTCCCTAGAAAGGAGGCCTATGTCCCAGCAGTGGGAACATTAAAAAGAGCTGATGATGATGAGACTCTACGCCACTTGGCCTTCTCATCAACACCAATGCCCGTCGACGATGGAGTACGCTTGCCTAGATGCAACCTATTCACTTGAACCCCAGATATTGTTAGTAGAATCATGCAGAGCTCGTTGAGCCGGATTCAAAAATGTATGAGTGAGTATGACAATAAGTACTATGTTATGATTACCTATATGTAAAGTTTAAAACTAATGAATTAGGTTCTGTATCGTGTCACTGATCACAATAAAACAATGTTTCAATTCTTACTTTTTATTTGGCTCATCACTAGTTACAATCAGCTCGTTCGTTAGTGTTGTCCATGCGTCCTTACTATAAACTAATGATGTGTTACTTCTAAATATACATACTACAGGTTCTGCTTGTAGCTGGCAGGGAACTTAACTATTCTACGCATAATTAAAACCTTTTGTGCATATGACTGGGATATCCACCGTGTAGGTACCAGTGGACGTTACGGGTGTACAATGTAGATGTACTGCTGGTTAAGGTTAAGCGACTGGACCTTCCTGTATCTCAGCTTGAAAACTGATCATAGTAAAACCATTTATTTGAACGTCAAAATTGGTTTAAGATTTATATTGTAGAGTAAATAGTCTATTTTATAGTACCTACTCCATTATTCTTATTTTCGGTATTGCAAAATGTTGTGCAATTGATAAAAATAATTTTAGCTCAAAAAATCCGCCGTTGAGATTTTTCGAAGGCCTTTTACCTACAGTACGTACATGTAGGTATGCACTAATTAATCATAATCGAGGTCATTAACTAATTTAAGTATTGTCTACATTTAAGTTTGTCTGTCCAGTAGATTTCAGCAAAATGAAGAAAAGCTCACGAAAATACTCTACTCCAAGTTTCCACATTATATCTACTACTAAGTAATTAGGTACGGTGTATCTAGCTCTGGGATATGGCCTATGGTCACTAGTTTCATGAATATAATAAATTCTTCAACAGATAATTTATCCAAGGATGATTGAATCTGAAACAATCTAAAACATTTTGCTTAAGTAACTTACAATTTGCCCGTCCGCAAATGAATAAGAGCAAATAGCTCAATCTATCTCCTTCGATATCAAATCTACTAATACCTACTAGTGACCCTAGATCTTCCTCCTCCTTGCGATCTAAGGATAAGCCTTGATGCTGAACGTCGTGACCTCGACGGATAATTTTCTTCATCATCATCATCATCCTACCCTTATCCCATTTTACTTGGGGTCGGTGCAACATGTTTAAATAATAATAATAACGGATAATTTTCTTGTGTACTTATAATATTTAGCCATGTTGTCCTATTATCGGTAGCTTCGCAGACTGTCTGTATGATCTGTTGCTAGATCACACACTACCTTTAGATGATAGGGGCAGAATATAATAAAAGATGGCAAAGTAATTTAAACTGTTGTATTGTTCCAAAACTATAGGTAAAATGAACTAATGGACTGATGTGTGTGAATAAGTGACACGTGGCCCTTGCTGGCCGTAATGAGAACGCCCGACTTGATGGCTCGACGCGAACTGATGATTATTATAAAGTAAAATGAATGTGAGGCGTAAATGCTGACTTGCAGTATGTGCGGTTGCACCGTACACTGTCTCCAATGTAGGTAGGATGGATATTGATCGTCTTGACTTTTCTTGGTCATCTTCGGGTCTTTTCCCAACTATTTTTCATGTCAACGGAAACTTTTCTGGGTTATCATCTCTTGGCAATGTGACAATGTGCCAATTATTCTCTCGCCGCCGCCGGTTGGACCTCAAACGTTAATGACATAAAAAAATAATGACTTTAGAACTTAATGTAAACTTATTGAAAGAGTGTTACGATTACGTCATTCAGAGGACAATTATACCCACCGACGAGCGACTGACTCATGCTGAGGAAGTCGCTAGTTATCATAATATATACACGTGACTTAATGACAAAAAATTAGTTGCATATAGCCCTCAGTGTTATTTATGAATCTCCTAGTAAAAATAGTTCCATTAAGCGTTGGTTGGTGAGCATTTTTTGCAAGTATTTACATATGACTTTATGACGTGCGAATTCTGTTCTTTAATTACCGACCGGGACCTTATAATAATGCAAGGTTTTATTTAACGTATTATGTCACTTCTGCAGATTAATTCTTGGATTCCTGCGGAAAATTACTGTTGCTTTGCGCAAAATTTGTTTTTGTCTTGGATTGACCAATTACTTACCAGTGAGACGCTGTGATGGTCGGGTAACTTTGATTAAAAGTCTTGGCCATCAATCACAAGCCTCAGTTGAAGTTTCCTAAAAAGTGGTGGTTCAGCGACTAGGTGTCGTCTGCCTACCTGATAGAAGACTTTTCCAAACTGACATTATATATTTTTCGTTTTTACATATTTCTGGACCCTGAAGTCCAGGGCCTTTGAGAGACATACGAGGAGCCGAAGCCAACTCGCGGAGTCCCCCTTTAAATAATTTTATTGGAACTGTATAACAACGGAAGGTTATCCTCGTACACGCTAAGCAAAAACTATTCCGACATTTGGAAAACAAGGACAATAGGGTTATGGTTTTTGAAATATTAAGTAGACGTTAGCTTAGGGTTACCACCCGAAACTAACGTTACCGGCTGAGCAAACGCCACCCTCCATTTCTACGGCCGTTGGACGGTCATAACTTTTCTCTTTTCCTGTCCAACTCTTTATGAACACAAACGTATTATAACTTATTGATCCTTTTTTTAGGGTAGGAAAAATCATGTAATGACGAATTCCGCCCTTGGAATCAGTGTCAGACTCTTACTGACTAAACGACCCACCCCGTTGGCTCTGGTGTTCCGCTTTCGCCAAACTTATCGATACTACATTCTATCTATACTAATATTATAAAGCTGAAGAGTTTGTTTGTTTGTTTGTTTGTTTGTTTGTTTGTTTGTTTGTTTGTTTGTTTGTTTGTTTGTTTGTTTGTTTGTTTGAACGCGCTAATCTCAGGAACTACTGGTCCGAATTGAAAAATTCTTTTTGTGTTGAATAGATCATTTATTGAGGAAGGCTTTAGGCTATATAACATCACGCTGCGACTAATAGAAGCGAAGAAACAACGGAAAATGTGGAAAAAACGGGGAAAATTATTCATCGTTGAGGGCTTTCGTTGCGTGCGCTGCCAAAACGGTTTAAGATACCAAAAAAATATGTATGAAAGAATTATTCCTCTTAAAATTATCTAAAAAAATGTCCGCGACAGTATATGTCTATCTTTTAAGATTAACTTACTAGAACCGTTTTTATGCGAATCAAATTTAGCCAATTTTTACCGATTATTTGTGAGAGTTCTATCAACATAATAATATAATCTTTATCCAAATAAATGTGTTGTTGATTAAGAGTATGTAATTGCAAACAAAATTGTCATTGACATCATTTAATTTCAACGAACATCTTAGAAGATATTACAATTTTAAAATAACTCCGATATAAAATTCACACGCGATGCATGATGTGCTAAACTTGACGCTGCGCCTGGCCGGCGGGCAAGGAGAGGGGTTGCTTGCGGGCGGCGCGGATGGGTTTTTTTTTATGGTAGGTAAAAATCATCCAATGACGAATCCCGCTCTTGGGCGGAGCGGGAAACAGTGTCAGACTCTTACTGACTAAACAACCTACCCCGTTCCTCCCTTGCCATATTCCCAGAGCCCCTGTATAACGCGTTCGCACCAACCCTCAGTTGCAGGAGGCTTCGCCCCTGAAGGGCCCCACAGTTTGCTGACAACACCTTGAGGCGCGCGGGAGCAGTGCACGCCGTCGACGACTTGGTCTCGGTCTGGACTGTTACCAGACAACCGGAGGGCGAGCTACCCATTGCTCACCGTCCGCAAGCCAGCGTCTACGGTGACCGGATATCGGCAGGATCGCGGCGGCGACGGCTACGGCGAGGGCGCTTTTGCCCTTGCCTTATGCGGTCGGCCTCCTCCTTTACGAGCATTACTGCTTTGCAGAAGGAGGCGACCGCTTGCCATTCTTCTTCGCTGCGAACTATGGCCTGAACCAAGGCCCGGCGCGAGAGGTCGCCGCCGCTGATCACCCCCACGAGGACACGGCGATGCTCTTCTCAAGCGGGGCACACCTCCACCGTGTGCTCCACCGTATCCTCCGGGCTGACCCGGTATACAGTGGCGACACCCGGGCGTCTCTTCCTTCTTCCCATGTCCAGTGAGAACCTACGTCATGCGGAAGGTGAGGATGCCGTGATAGATATCACGCCTCAAAGAGCGGACTTACCGCCGAGATTATGGCGTGCCCAAGTTGGGGTGTAGCTCTATGAAGTACTTTTAGTTAATTATGTTCTTTTAAAAACTAAATTGTCGAAAATAATAACAGAAATTGACACGGGCAAAGTCGTGGGTAACAGCTATAATTTATAAAGCTGAGGAGGTTGTTTGCAAAAATAAATATGATGCCCAAAATAACTATTGCACGCGGACGAAGTCGCGGGCACAGCTAGTTTAAAATATATGTCATTTATTTATTGCGCACCAAATTTTTGTCTTTTTTAACCCAAAGGTTGATTGGTAGAGAAAGCCTTGTTGCATTAAGTCCGCCTATGTACCATTACTGTACACTAGTTTAGATAAATAATAAAGACGTATTATAAAAATTGTGTATACTGGTTAGTCTGTAAGAATATTGTATGTACAACATGACTGTTATGATAATCGTTTTTCAAAAATGCAATAACAGAAATAAGTCCATTTGCAGAAATTTTTGGTGAGGTCTGTATGGTTTTATTAAAAAAAAAAAACAAAGCCAGGGCTAAAATGTAGTCTCTGCTTAACAGCGACGTATACTAGTCTGGCACACGTGGTTTGCTTGTTTAACTATGGTATAAATCGTGTATATATTTATCAGATTGAACATTATCTCCTGCACATATCACAATGTACTTAAAATCAATATTGCGCAATATTTTGCAATAAATTTTGGTCCTCTACTGGATCCAACTACAGTATTAGACCGTGTGTAATTGTAGGAGATATGCGGAACAGAGAGTAAAGACCCACATTCTACCGTAGAAAAGGCAAATATCATTCGACCAGATGGGTGATTTTTTTTTTCATGGTGGGAAAAGTCATCGTATGACGAACCCCGCCCTTGGGCGGAACGGGAGACAGTCTCAGACTACTGATTAAACGACCCACCGTACCTTCCTGCCTTAATTCCAGGGCTCCGTTGTTCCGCACCAGACGCGTGTTACGTCTGGTGGGCTACTGCCCGATAGATTATTTCGAACTACATGTTCAAACCGCGTGGAACAATTTGATTGCGCGATGCAGGATTAATTCTATTGTGTCGACATAGATGACGCTACATCACTTCTCTCTGGAGATTGGAGATCAATAGATCTTGATGCATCTTGAGCCAGACCAGTGACAGGTTGGTTCCAGTGAGTCGGAACCGTAATCCGCATAGTTCTTGGTAAGTTGGAACAGCCTGGGTGATGCCTCAGTTAGTCGGGATAATACAGCATACTCCAGTGAGTCGGAGTAATGCTGTTGGCACCAGTGAGTTTCACGTAAGGGCAGGACTGCTCTCCTCGATCAGAAGAGATTGTTCAAAGCTCTTCAGGTGGAGTGGCCGAAGGTGCTTAGCCAAGGTCGCTGGAGAAGCAGATAGTTAAGCATGCTGGTGGTCAGGATACCTTTTATAACTGTGGATGCAGACTGTATGGCTACACGAAAACTCAAGGTAGTGAAAATAAACTGTATATTCAATTTGTAAGATTATGTATTATCTCTAGTTTAGCTTTAGTTTTTTATCTGCATATCGCATGCGTTTATTTTTTGGTTTAAATAATATTTGCTAGCAGTACAGCAGACGCCATTTTCTAGTTTCGAGTGCTGGTAGATATCGCTGTCAGAGTAAGGACAGCTACTGTACCTTTGCATTTAAGTTTTGAAAAATAGTTATTATTTTGGTATACTTACAATAAAGTTTATTCTATTCTACAGTTCATTTAAATTGCAACAATGATAATATTGGATATCATTGTCTAAAAGCTTTAATTTTTTGGTTACTGTCTTGCTCCATTGGACCGCAGCGTAATGTTATAGATAATAGCCAGGAAAGCGTTCCTCGATAAATTGGCTACCCAATACTAAAATATTTTTTCAATTCTAAGAAGTCGTAGAGATTCGTTCAAACAAACGAGCTCATTAAAAAAATTAAGGAGTTGCTCCTCAATTTTTTTTAAAATTGTTTATAGGTTCGCGCTTGACCGCTATCTCACCTGATGGAAAGCGACGATGGAGCGCGTTTACCTAGAAGTAACCTATTCACTCTTAACTTAAAGATTCCCGGATTGTAGCTATCAGGAAATACAGACTCCGGCAAGGAATTCCACTCCTCGGCTGTAGGCACAATGAATGTGTTGCCAACACGCACAATGAATGTGTTATAAGTAAATATCTACTTACTTATAGATTTATCACTAAGATTATCTATGAATGATTACTGAAGAAGTATACAAACACATTTCTATTATGAAAACGATCGTTTGAGTAAAGTAATTGTTGAAATAGGCTTTGTAAATCGTAATATCAGCTATTTATTTAACTCATAAGATCAAATTGACGTACATAGATAAAATAATACTATAATTTCTACTGCGTATTTATGAATACGTATTTAATAAGTAACGATTCTCAAACTAAAAAAAAAAAAACTAAAATAATAATTTCACTAAAGACTACGTGTAATTAATTTTAAAACTTCGTTCATGGTTTCATGACATTACATTATTTTTGATATAGAGTAGTAGCAGTATATATGTATGTTTATTTAAACATTAAGTATGTATACTTTTGTACTCTAGTTTCCTAAATAACTTTTTCTTTTTATGCACCTACCATAATATTTCTTCACCACCCTAGGTTGACTGGTAGAGAATGCCTAAAGCATTAAGTCCGCCTTTGTACGGTAAGCAGAACATCAAACTGCAACAAACAGTCAAAATTCCGCAAACGATTTTCAACTCTTAACCATAATATAACAAGTTTCAAAATCTATTGGAGAAATCTGATAGATTTGTATAGGCTGGTGTGCTGACTGTACCTTTGTATTACTTGAAGAATAAATAAATAAATAGACTAACAATATGTACATTTGTTATTCGTAACGTCTACGAGTAGGAACTGATAGCTACAGACAAGATAAAGAGGACAAGTAAATCAGAATTATATCACACACATTATAGATAAAGCTATCAAAAGTATTTGGTTAAATCCTCATGAATAACGTTTCTTCTGAGGATAACGAAATTATGACAAAGGCACGCCACAATTATGGCGGTAAGTCCCCTCTTTGAAGCGTGGCTAGAAATACCTCACGGCGTTCTCACTTTCCGCATGACGCAGGTTCTCACCTGACATGGTAAGTTCGGTAGGTACCTGCATCGGATTCATGCTGAAGAGACGCCCGGGTGTCCCACTGTGTGGACCGCCCGGAGGACACGGTGGAGCACACAGTAGACGTGTGCCCCGCTTGGGAGGAGCATCGCCGAGTCCTCGTGGGGGCGATCGGCGGCGGCGATCTCTCGCGCCGGGCCTTGGTAGAGGCGATGGTCCGAAGCGAGGAGGAGAGGCAGGCGGCTGCTTCCTTTTGCGAAGCAGTAATGCTAGCAAGAGAGGAGGTCGACCGCATAAGACAACGGCGCTTACAACCCAGACGCCGCCGGGATTCCTATCCCGATTTCCGGCCACCGTAGGCGCGGGCTTGCGACCGGTGAGCAATGGGCAGCTCGCCGTCCGGTCGTCTGGTAATCGCCCAGACCAAGCTTAGTCGTCGACGGCGCGCACTGTTTCCGCGCGCCTCAAGGAGTTATCAGAAAACCGTAGGGACCCTGCAAAAGGGTCGAAGCCAAATTGGGCCCAGGGTCTTTTTCTGAAAGAAAGGCTTCGCCCCAGTGCGAAAGGCAAATAAGGAACGGGGTGAGTTATTAAAAAAAACATATCGACATATCCAGTTGATTTAAGATGTATTTCTTATGTTACGCTCAGAGTAAGCTTTGCTTGCTAATTCTCTTAGGCTCTGCTCAGAGGCTGGTCCCAGTTTGTTCACCATCTTCGTGAAAGGACCGTCTACGTCTTGGAGTAGCTCGTGCGGGTGACCGCACTCTATTATCTGACCTGCTTCCATTACCTGGAATTATTAATAGAACATTGAATCCATAACCTGATGATGATGATTTTATTTTAATTTATGCTGACTTTTGTTTTTAATTTATTATTCTGACATTTTATTTTAATGAAGTTAATGAAATTGTAATTATTTTTTTTTTCTAAATCTTTGACATGTTTTTCATTGTAATTTATTTGTAATTTTATGGATCTTTGTTATCCGAAATAAACGAATTTTAATAACCGGGATTGCATAAGAGGCTCAAAAAGCTGATTGGGCAAGACATGTCTACTGCATGCCCGGCAAAGAGTGGGCCGAAGTAGTACAAAATTGGACCTTGTAAAAGGAGACGATGGGTCAAACTTGATAGATTTTGCTAGAACTGGAAGGAGGAGGCACGGGCTTGGTAATGTTGGAAGAAGTGAAGGGCTGCTTAAGAGTAGGGAAAATCAAAAACAGTTTAGTCGTCTCGCCGACACTCTTCCAGCATAATTTTTCGGCAAGCGGCCGCCAGTATTGACTTTGACTTTCAAGAGTTGCAGTGGTTGGGAAGAAATTGGAGAACTGGTCCCAAAAAAATCTAAGCAATAACTAGTTACATAGTTTAACTTACAATAATTCTGTCGCAGTCCGCGACGGTCTGCAGTCTGTGAGCGACTTTGATCACTGTGCAGTCCGAGAAGTGACGGTGAATATACTTCTGGATCTTATTATCTGTACTGCAATGGTGACAAAAAAAAATTGTATTATAATAAATAGTATCGTGTAGTAGGAGTTCTTTTTCGATAGTAGGTACGGAAAGTCTACGTTAAGCCTTAAACGCAATGTACATTTAGAACTTATCGTACTGGAATCATGGTGGGTGGGTTCAGTTGAACCCACAATTTACAAACCACCATAAATTGAAGTACAAACAGGACCAGCATTGAAGTTGGAGCTGCCCAACGCCACCTGCGACGACAGCGCCGTGATACTTACGTAGGGTCAACGTTGGCCGTAGCCTCGTCGAGCACGAGCAGCTTGTTGCGCGCGAGGGCGGCGCGCGCCAGGCACAGCAGCTGGCGCTGGCCCGCGCTGAAGTTGGAGCCGCCCGACGCCACCTGCGACGACAGCTTCGTGATACCGTACTTCATCTCAACCTGATCCGAGAAAACAGTTTGTAATGAGATAATGTATCAGATCTAATGCAGGAGTTTCAAATATTGTGAAATTATGAATGACCTGTTCGAGAGCTTCCCATATCTGAATATCGGTGTATTTGTCAAAGGGATCCAGATTGTAGCGCAAGCTGGCAGAGAACAGCACTGGCTCTTGTGGGATGATAGCTATCTTGGAGCGTAATTCCTAGAAATAAGTTTATTATTAAGTAGGTAACGTTTGAATTAGTTCTACTAGTACTCCTGACAGCAATACAAGGTTTTACGTTTTAACTGTATTAAAACAATACGTACTTTGAGAGCAATTTTTCCGGTGTCTACATTGTCGATGAAAACGTTGCCTTCGATAGGAGCCAAACGGAATAGAGCAGAGATCAGAGAAGATTTACCAGCTCCAGTTCGGCCAACTACTCCAACCTGAAGTAAACGAAATACAAAAATGAAATTAAGTACCTAGTTCTTATAAAAACCAGGTAATGTGTAGAAATATCCAGTAAAAAGAAATAATGGTTCTCGACAAGAATTCCAATTAGTTTTGAATGGCGATGTGGCTCGCTTGCGTGGCGCACCGTCGGTGATAGCGACCTCTCGCACCTTTCCCTGGTACAAGCCATGGTCCGTAGCAAAGAGAACTGGCAGGAGACAGCCTCACCGAAGGAAACATATTTCCTCACACCAGTCGCCGTGACCGCAACCCCAATTTCCAGACACCGTAGGTGTGGGCTTACAGACGTGCATTCAAAACAAACTTTTTGTGTGGGAAACGAGTACGTGTCAGATTTTTTCTTACTAAAAACCTACTTTTATGTTCCTTCTTTGCCTTGCATTCCACGATCCCAGTTTCCCTTTCCGAAAGCAACCCATGACCCCTACGTTTTGCTGAGATCTCTTTGGGAATGCAAACAAGGATCATTCTTAAATCAAAGTTTTTTTAAATTTTGTGACCTTAAATTAAATAACTTTGCAGTACTAAAACCTTCACTAGAACTTAAAAAACATGGTATGAAAACATCATAAAGAAATTGGCACATCCTAGAATAAAAGGGCCCACGGGCGATTACGGTTTGAGTCCCAGCTTTGGGAACTCTATAAAGCTAATTAGGTAAGTTAATCACTCACTTTCCAACCACTTTCGATTACAATGTTCAGTCGCTTCAACACGGGATCAGCATCCTTGTCATATCTGAGAGTGAGGTCTTTGAACACTACTCGCGCTTTCTGCGGCCAGTCCGCGGGCGGGCTCGGTCCCGCAGTCTCCTCCTGTGGTAGCGACGTGAATTGAAGCACTCGCTCCACGCTCACCATCTGTGAGATCACTTCTGTTGCTTGCTTAACTCCGTATTGGACCATGTTCACTAGAATCAGACCCTGACTGATGGCTAAGCCGACGTTGCCAGACTTGGTGTTACCTGTTTGATTAAACATGATAATAGTTTAATTAAAATACTGTTAATTTGTAATTTTAGGGATTGTATTATACATCTTTCCATGATCAGGACTAATTATTGAACATGTTAAAATTCGTTGTTAAATTAAGTTCCAATTTTTTTTTTAATTTAATTTTAGTCCGTAATTAATAAAATTCAACTTACCATCATCCAAAACCAGAAAAGTGTAAGTGACTACGATGACGTACATGCCGCAGACAAGACTTAACCAGACAGAAAAGGCAGTGTTGGTGACAAGAGTTGAATACCTACAGAAGAAAATATTTTCATAAACATTTTATTACATGAGTTAAACTGTAGCGACATCTATGACGCCACATAAGAACTCAAGGATCTCCGAGCAAATTTAAACATATACGACCGCCCGAAATCATCTATCGGTCAGTAGCCCACCAGACGTCGGAGTCGGAGGATTCTCCCTTTTCAACGGAGGTTTGTGGGACTTTATTCTCTGTACCTCATACCCCCAAAAAACCATTTTAGTCTACGAGTCATCTTCACACTGTTTCTTGAACGAAAATGAATTGTGTCATTGAATAAAAGGAAAAATTTCCTACTCACCACGCTGCCGTGTGCACGTCTTGCTTGTCATCGAACTGTACCTTCAAGAGTTCCTCCGCCTGACACGCGCGTACTGTGCTCAGACCTGACATCGTCGCCGTCACGTGTGAAAATACTGGACTGCGAGACACGCCCTCCATTCTGTCCACAAAATCATTACATATTGTAAAAAAATAAAGATAATAATCAATATATGACCAATGTTAAAGTGATTATTACACTTAACAAACCTTTTCAGAGTTAGTGCTGTGTTCAGGTAGACAACTGTGATGCCATACATGAAAATGGCGCAGACAGCGGTCGTCAACAGCATGTAGGGATTTACGATTGCCACCATCACCAAAATACCCGTCATCACCATGAAAACCTGTTATGTTAGTAATCTTTTGAATACCGTAATTAGACACATAATAGAAAGACAAAAGGTGGCTCATGAGTTTAATAAAGACTAACACAAAACTTGTTTGTCATATTGTAGAGTAATAAAGATCCATATAAATTATACCTGAATGGCATCCAAGTACAATTTAGGCAGTATTTCGTCAACGACTCCCATGTCTTTAGAGAATCTGTTAAGAATCCGACCAGAGGGGTTGGTGTCGAAGAACCTCATTGTAGCGCTCAAGATGTTACTAAACATCTGGTTATGAAGTTTGATCGAACTGCGCATACACACCCACAAAAATAAAAAGGCTCTGAAACAGATAAAAAAAAACAAAATGTAATTTCATTTAAGAATAAACATAATTCAGCAGGACAAAAGTTAAGCAGAGTAAGAGATAAAAGGACAAACCTTACAGAAGTAACTATAATGCATCCGAAAATCGCAGCTGCCCAAATGTAAATGTAGAAAGCATTATCAATTTTAGACGGTGCCATCACAACATCAGATGCTGTGCTGTTATTCAAAGTTACGTCCGTCGTATAATTTAACATTGTTGCTGAAGTGATGGCAGCTATAGTTGTGGTTAGAGGGTCCTCGGTAACATTATACCCCGTGATATTCAACGGCAAATAAGTTGAGTTGTCAATGGTAACATTTGATTGGCGGAAAAGAGGTACATTTCCTACGTATTGTGCTTCTACGTCGTTCATCCTGAAATTAGAAAGAAAGTTTAGATACAAACCAATTAGACTTTAAGACATAACATAATAAAAACCGGCGCAGAGTGTGTCAGGCTACAATCAGTGTAGGGTACAGTAGTTTTCCGTCCGTCGCAAATTACTCATAATGTAACAGAACCCACAAACTATGACTTAACTGCGCGAAGTAGCCCATATATAGATAGATAGACTTGGCGAAACTACAAGGGTTCCTTGTTGACTACGGAACCCTAAAAACTGGTATGCGAAAGAAAGTATAAATAGTTTCAAAGTAATTTACCAGTGAGTAAGCCAAAGGTCACTGACGGATGTGATAACCTGAGCTAGTATGATAGTAAATACTGTAAAGCTGATTAAGAACCAGCCACTTCCTACACCAAAGTATTTGGCATAAACTACTCCTGAAACACGACCTGGAACAAAAAAAAAAGAATTAAAATATTGAATCCCCATGAAAGATGATCCAAAGTGGAATAAAGTTTATGTTTTTTTCACGATTGTCAATAAAACATAAACAGTCCAGTTTCCACCAAGCTGGCAAGGGGCAAGATGCGGTCCAGACACTTGTTGCAGATTGTAAAACGCCTTTGAGGTAAATTAAATCATTATTTGGTGATAACCTACTAATAGTAGAATAAGGGATATATGACCATCATCTCAATAGCATTAAGAATAAAATACTATAACTCAAATATTCCAATAAAAATTTATGTTATGTTGATAATTCGTTTCTATCTCCCATTTAAAGCAAATAAATGGTAAAACGTATCAATTCATACCTGTTCCTGAGATCTCTTCCACTTCTACTTGTTTTTCTGTCAATTCTGCAATACTTTCCCCTTTCTTTATGCTGCTTGCATGTGACTGAAAATAAATGCTGTTTTTGTATCAAATTAGTTTGCGAAAACCACAACCGCGTAAGTAATGCCTGTAGAGGCACCACGACGTCCTCACTTTCTACCTGACGAAGTCACTCATCGGACATAAATATTTCTAGAAGTAACTCTTCGGAAAAGCCGAGAGTAAGTGGTCGCCGCCATTGATCGCCTCTAAGAGGATACGGTGGTACTCCACTCAAAAATGGCACACCTGCACCGTATGCTCTACCGTATCATCCATGCGATCAGCACAGTAATGACGCCAGGTCATTTCTCCCACCCCAAACAAGAAGCCTCCCGAATTGGCCATATCCTTTCCTCCTGATTCGATTTAATTCGATTCGAGTCCATTATCCGATTATAGTAATAAGTTTTTGAGACTGACCATGACAGAGACATTTCGCCGAAACTTCGTATGATGACCAGCTAACTCTTCTTGATGTTCTAAGATTGCGGAAAACAGTCGTGTTTGAGACACCTCGTCAAATGTTCCTTGATGTTTTATTACACCCTGTAGAAAAATGTTATTGATTACTATTTTTTTTAATATTTTGAGTTTACTTTAAAAACATTGGTGTATTAAATTTATGAGATGACAGGACGACTTGGATTGTAAAAAAATGTGACAAAACCTTAGGATGAAGAGAACGATGGAAGGTGTGAAGAAATGCCTTTGTCCAACATTTTGAAAGTACAGATTAACAATACTTAAGTAAAACTACATTATGTCTGAGTATAATCGTAATGGTAGCGGTGCTGGCCGAGTGGTAACGGCCCCGAATTCAAGTTATAGGTCGTGGGTTCAAACCCAACCAGGTTCCAATACTTTGTGTAATTTATTTCATTAAAAAAACATCGTGAGGAAACCGGTATGTTCTAGAACCAAAAATTCGAAGACGTGTGACATCCACCCATCCGCACTGGGACCGCGTGGTGGATTATGGCCCATTCTCTCACCTAGAGAGAAGGCCTGTGTCCCAGCACAGGAAACATGACGATGATGGTATAATCGCGTTGTGTACCTATGTGTGGCCATAATCAATGATCTCCCGGTAATACACTGCTGGGTCACCATTAAGTAATTGAAACCATGGATGATCGTTGCATATCATAATGTAACAGTAAAGTGTGTTTCATTATAATATAATAATATATTCAACAACTATCACACAACGTCGTCTAGTCCTAAGCTAAGCAGAGCTTATGTTGTGAGTACCAGACAACTGATTAACATACTTATATATTTCTAAATACATACATATTATAGATAAATTACACCCAGACACAGAACAAATGATCATGCTCATCACACAAACATTTTTCCTGGGTGGGAATCGAATCCACAACCTCCGGCATAGCCGTCAGGGCCTCTAATCATTAGACCAACAGGCCAGTCAAAAATTATTCACTGTCAAACATACATGTCGTAATACGATGATTTTATCTGCATTCTTTAGGTGATGCAGTTGGTGCGTCACCAGGATCCTAGTAGATTTCTCCAGGAGGCCCATCACACACTCGGAAACTATGTGCTTGCCCACGTGTGTGTCCACAGCTGATAGTGGATCGTCCAGGAGATAAATGTCCGCCTGCAGAAAAACAGATAACTTTAATAGATTTACTTGACTTAGTTGACCTAAGTTCTTGGGTTACCTAAACTGGACAAACGGTGTACACAGTTCGCCGCCATGCCATTCAGTTATGAGCTTCGCCTGTCATAATGCTCCAAGTCGTACCTATGTTCTTCACCTCTGAGATGACCGTTCGTCGCCAAGTCTGCTTTGGGCGACCATGTTAACGACGGATATTAGAATTTATAAAAAAGAATGCTAATGTCATTTAAGACACAAGTAAAAAAAAGGTCTTAAAGGTTTGCTGCGAACAAACTCACTGTCAAATCATTGTATTTATAGTATATTTATTGTATTGTAGTAGTTTTTGTGTACAATAAAGAATTAAATAAGGAAAACGTTCTGTTACTTTTTGTCTGTAAGTAGTTATTTCTTAATACCTCTGGATGTCTAATCATGCTGAAATGAGATAACTAGCTAGTTATGACTTACTTGTCTGTAACAGGCGCGAGCAAGTCCAATCCTCGCTCGTTGTCCACCACTGAGGCTGACACCCCTCTCTCCCACCAGAGTCAAGTCACCATAAGGCAATAATTCGAAATCTTTCGCTAACGCACACGCTGCTACTACCTGTAAAAAAAACATTGATAGTATCCAGATCCATACCAATATTAAATGTGGAAAAAACTCTGTCGGTCTTCTTATTTTTTTTTTTTGTAGGTACACATTACGAGTAACTAACTTACAGTAAAACAATTTTTGACAATTGATGTACAAAGGCGAGCTTAACTCAACAATGAGTTTTCTGCCAGCAAACTTTTGAGTGACAGAGAGACATCACATTCGAGGGCAGGATCCAGGGAACAATATTATTAACTCTACATTTGCATGCCACTGAACCAATTTTGTAAACAGACAGATATTTTCATACCTTGCACCCAGAATTTACACCCAGGATAAGTTAAAATCCTGGGTGTAAATTCGCCGTCACGCAGGTAAAGTCGATGTCAAAAGCTGGTATTATCCGAGGGCTTTTTTTATGGTAAAAATACTCCAATGACGAATCCCGCTCTTGGGCGGAGCGGGAAACAGTGTCAGACTCTTACTGACTAAAAAACCGACCCCATTCCTTCCTTGCCTTAGTTCCAGCGTGTTACGCTTTCGCATTAACCCTTAGCCCAGGAGGCTTCGACCCTGTAGGGCTTCTACAGTTTGCTGACAACTCCTTGACGAAGCTGACGACTTGGGCTCGGTCTGGACAGTTACCAGACGTACCGGACGGCGGCCATTGCTCGCACTATACGAGAGTTAGATTTCGATCCATTAGAGTATATTTTACAAATCTAGTGCACTCTGACCTTGTTTAATGTCCAACTATTAGAAATACGTCGTAAATCTGGTAGGGTCCAAAAACCTTAATACATACGTTCTTGTACCTGATGGGGTCATAAGGCAGTCCAAACAGAATATTGTCTCGGATGGTCGCGACGAACAGCCAGGGTTCCTGACTAGCGTATGACACTCGCGCTCCTCCAAGGGACAACGTTCCATTTCTAGGAGTCAGCTCACCCAGGATCAGTTGGAGGAGGGATGACTGTCGATAATCCAAGGAAAAAATATGTACTTTTTAATTAGCTTTTCAAAATTAAATAACAGCTATACAGGCTGTCATTGTCCATGTAAACGAATACCATAAATCCAGTACATGATTCCCCCAGTGGTGGAATTTTTTGTCAGTTTTTTCTTTTTTTTAATGATTTTTTACGGTTTGACTACAATAACGACTTTTTTTGCCTCGATTATTGTTTTATTACTTTTTGTAAAAAAAAAAAAACATATTTTCTAAAATGACCATTGGGGTTGGTTAGAATAACGATTTTATACATGTAAAAATTATAAAAATTTGAATAAAACCGACGAAAAATTTAACTACTGGGGGGCCTAGAATCATGTACTCGATCCATGCTATTCGTTTGTGGTACGATCTCAATGACACCCTGTATATTTCGTTAGAAAAATAATTATAATTTTATATTTTTATAATTTTACTTTTCCAGATACGATGGTTCCTGCAACGCCAAGAAACTCTCCAGGTTCAACTTTCAATGTGATTCTAGTCAGAATATCGAAGCTAGCGTCTGCCTGCCAGCGTGCCCTCACGTTAGATATAGTCAGGGCCGATACTTTAGGTTTCTCCTGAACTTTCTCCTCTTCGTCTGCTTCATTGGCCAACAGGGGTGTCGAATCGAGAACCAAATCAGCAGTAACTTTCTTAGGCTCTTTTTCTTCTAACAATAAGAATTCCTGATGGAATACAAAATACATTAGTCAGGTTATAGGTTCTTGAATGTGTTTATCGCTTGGTTTGTAAAATTTTACCTCCAGTCGTCTTAAGGTCACTTTTGTTTCAGCCAAACCCGCTAGTCCCATAGGCAATAATATAATGCACGCCAGCTGCATCACATTGAAATACTGGACCAACGAGAAGGCGGTTTGCGCCCGGATGTCGCCGCCAATCAGGACATATGTCGCGATGGCAGAGAACAGAATGAATCGCTCGGTGAACACACCCAAGGCTGTTGAGAACCCTTTGACAAAAGACGATCTCAATATGTAGCCGACTTCCAGTCTGGAATTAATATACATGTGTAAAGTGGGTTTTGTATGTGGGTAGTTAGTGAGATTAAAGTGTTTCATACAGTTTTTTTTGTATGTAACCTATTTACTCTTGACTTAAGAACCCTTAGGTAGTAGCTGTCAAAAGAAACAGGCGCTGTATGCACAATAACTATAGGTAAACAAACTACATAATATTTTTATAGCTGACCCGATGAAATTCATACTAGTGTTGAAAAAATTTGTTTCGAGTTGGGAACTCCAACCTCGAACATTTAAAACTCGAGCTCCTAAGGCTCGTGGGTCTTAAAGGTTCGAGCCTTAAGGGTTCGGGTCATAAAGGCCTCAGAGAATTAAAGAGAAGGCTGCAGTCGATACCTTATCGTCGTTTGTTTAACAAATCTACCGTATTTAGAAACCTTAAAATTTTGTTGTCGTGTTAGTTGACTCGACTCAACTTGTTTCATTTATTTAATTTATATTATATGAGGATACTTACTTTCTTAATCGGTGGACTAGTTTTTCGAAAGGTTTCTCCCAAGCGTACATTTTGATCACCTGTACTCCTTCAACCAGTTCACTCATCACCTTCACTCTTTCATCTGTTCGGTTCGCTATTTTACCGCGGAGCTTCCCTTGAAGGTTGCTCAGATATACTGTTAACATAGTCAAGGTATTCTTTTATTACTGTTTCATGAGTCTTTTAGGTTCACTTCAATTCGCTGGAACATATTTTACCTTGTACAAAAATAGTTTGCACGCCAACGACAAGCATTGCAGCCAGGGTGGCTATGCCAACATGCTGCCACACCAAATAGCATACAATAGGCACCACAATAGGTGATATCCATATATGGTGCAGGAACAAGGTCACCGTATCGAATCGATTCACGTCATTAGACATCAAGTTGATCACTTGCCCAGGCTCTGTCTTGCTCAAACTTGCTAGCTTAAGTTTTAGTATCTAAAATCAAAAATACACGTTACCTACTATATCTTTTCAAATATCATATCGTGGACTTTAATCGTCGTATCTTTTAAAAGAGAAATCTCAATAAATATTATTCAACCTCAAAAGAACTACTTACCTTTCTGTACATTAAAGAACAGCTGGCTATTCTGATCCTCATACCAACTCTACCCTGAGACAGCTGCGTATGGTTGTACAAAAACGCAGACGTTATGCAACATAAGTTCATCAAAAAATTGAAGATGTGTGCGATGCGGTAGGTTTCCGGAGTCTTCTCATTTGAAAAGTAGTCTATAAATATGGCTAAGGTAAAAGGCACAAGGGGCCTGAAAGAGAGACATAACGGAAAGTTAGATAGATAGATAGATAAATAGATAGATAGATAGATATACCTACTCTTTGTAGTGGGCACACCATAAATACAATTTAGTTTCATTAGGAGCTTAAAATTACTAAGGTTTAGGGTAGGTAGGTTACAATGGGCGGTCTTATCGCTAAAAGCGATGTTTTAAAGACACCCAAAAAAAAGTAAAGTTAATCAGTTCTAAAGTGAATTTATGGTAGCTTTTTTTGGTGTTCAAATTAGGATTTACCTAACAACGACCATCATCAGGCCAACAACAAGACCGCACAGCATGTACTCAAACCAGAAGGTTCTAACTATCGCCCTCGCAAACGAAGGTTTGGTGCCAGTTTTCTTCGCATTATCCTGTTCTTCCTGCCATGCCTGCTCGAGACGGTCGCCAAGTCTGCCAGACTTGTCTTCAGTTCGGGCTTGCCACAAGTCGTTCAGCATGAGCCCTTGTTTATACCCTTTCCGAAATAGGCCGAAGCTCCATCTGGAAATATATAGTTAAGACTTTAAAAAGTACCACTCTTCTTCTTCTTTTCGAATCGATGATAAACTCGTTAAACTATTGGGGCCCAGTAGGTGGCTACGTGAACTGCAGCATCGGTGGCAGTAATTAAATCCTTCATAGTGCAGGTGTATGGGCACTTAGGGCACTCCAGTAAGTGGCTCATGTTTTGAACAGGGGCACCGCAATCACATTGAGTATTCGATGGGTCTATAAAACCCCATTTCGCTAAGTTTTATTTACAGCCGCATACTAGGGTGCGCAACCGATTTAATACTTTTCATACAGGCCACTGCAATTCATGAATTCTGTACATGTACTGGCGGGACCCAGAATCCTGATAGTTAGGATAAAGCAAGGTCTTATATCACAGGTATAGGAATAAATCTGCAAAAATTAAACTAGCAACAAGTTTACTTTTTGCAGATTTTTTACACAAAAAAAAAAAAACATTGCGAATTGGTAAAATCTTTGAGGTTCCTTGCTTTTTCTCGTGCAAATGAAGTTTGTATGCAATGTTGCTATTTTTTGCAATTACTCGGTATGGGTATGGCTGGGTATGGCTATGTTTTTCATAGTCTTTTGATGATAAGATAGATATTATCTTTATCTAAAGGAATAGTCGTTCAGGAAATATCTCCGACACTCTTTGATAATATTTAAGCTTATTTAAACAAGTGTCTGCAACTGAGATAAGTCTGCAAGTCATATACCTACCTACTTGACCGATTTTTTACAGTATCTATGCATCAAGTACATCTAATTATTTGCTGTGGTACAAAACATCGCACATTGGATTTTTATCATAATGTCTATTAAAATTGGATTGACAATCTAAATGTACCGGTAGGTACATTTAGATTGTATTTGGATTTCGTCCCTGTGACCAGCGCTGCGCTCAAGGCTATTTTTTTATAGGATAGCTCTGCTGAAAATTGGTTATAATCCTCGAAAATTGGTTATAAGTTGAACCAATCAAACCTCGAATGCGCAGAAACCGATTTTCGAACTGGGCCTTTTTTTAAGTGGGCAAAAACCATTCAGTGACTCATCTCTGCTCCCTTAGGAGATAATGTCAGACTTTTACTGATAAAAAACCTACTTCTGTTCCTTCTTTGCCGTCGTTCTAGGGCCCCAGGTGATTTTTTCACAATACCCCATGAGTCGTAGTGGGAGGCTGAGTGGAACCTGTAGCAAATAGTTCAACTTGTTTGCCGCATAGTATACTTACGTTAAAAATATGTTGGAAAGAAAGTTGGATTTTTCTTGAGGATTCGTTTCTGTTAGTATTACTTTAGACTCCATGGCGATGCAATTTTTTCTTATACATAACTTTAGGTTTTCAACAGCCGTACCTCGAAGCTGAAGATTGCCGAAGACTGCCAGCCTACCTATGAATAAATAAAATATTAATTTATTCATCTACACTAATATAATAAAGAGGTAAAGTTTGTTTTTTTGTTTGTAGGAGGTAATTTCTGGAACTACTGGTAAATGGTGGTGGTAAAACCGATTGTAAAAATTTTAGCAACAATAGAAAGCTGCTTTGCTCCTGAGTGACATACCTAGGCTATATTTTATGTACGCGGGCGAAGCCGCTGACAAAAGCTAGTATTTTATATTATACTAGCGACGGGCCCCAGCTTCGCACGGGCGCAATGGACAAACATATGTTATACATAAAAACCTTCCTCTTGAATCACTATATCTATTAAAAAAACCGCATCAAAATCCGCTGCGTAGTCTTAAAGATCTAAGCATACATAGAGACAATCAGCGGGAAGCGACTTTGTTTTATAGGTACTATGATAGTGATAGTGAGTGATACATATTTTGTAAATAATATTTCTTCTAAATAAAAAAAAACATGGAGAATGTTCGTATCACGTCGAGGTTGCCAATGTAGTGTTGGTGTAGTGGTAGGGTTTTTTTTTATTATTATTTTTTTATGGTAGGTGAAAATCATCGAATGACGAAACCCGCTCTTGGGCGAAGCGGGAGACCAGTGTCAGACTCTTACTGACTAAAAAACCTACCCCGTACCTTCCTTGCCTTATTCCTAGAGTCGAGGTAACAGTTTGCACCACCCTAGGCTAAAGGAGGCTTCGACCCTGACCGACCCTTCAGTTGCTAGGGTAGAATTACACTGCACACACGTGTGCCACACACGCCAATCAGCCATGCTATTCTCTAAGAAAACAGCCTTGAAAACTGTGCTGTCCGCAGCAACGAAACCCAAATATACATTATACAGGTTTATTGTTTTTTTTTATGGCTGTTAAAAATCATCCAATGACGAATCCCAACCCTTGGGCAGAGCGGGAAACAGTGTCAGACTCTTACTGACTAAACAACCTACCCCGTTCCTACATCTCCGTCTATACCAGGGCTAGAGCCTTCCTTTCAGACACAATCCCTTGGCCCCAGTTGGCTTCGACGCTTCTGCAGGGTCCATACGGGTCCATGCTGTCAACTCCTAGAGGCGCGCGGGAACAGGTTTATTGGGTTAAAAATCCAATAAGCCTATTTCGATTTCGAAGACGTGGCCAGCGCTGCGCTCAAGGCTGTTTTCTAAAAGAATACTCTACTTTTTTTTTTTTTTGGTAAAACTACACTTGATCCATTCCACGCGGTGCCAAGCGACGTCGTTCTACGTCCAAATCAGCCCCCCTAGCCTAGTTACAATCGTTTCGTTTAGAGTTAGCATACTCTAAACGACGTGATTGTAACTTGGCGAGGAGGGCAGGCGTGTCACACACGCGTGTGCGAAATGAGGCGTACGAGGTTCACTGAACTGTGCGCTGAGTACGATCTCATCTGGTTTTTTTTATTGGTTAAGAATTTGGAGCGAGCCAATAGGAGCACCGAACGTCATAAATGTAACCATCGCGTTAAAGTAAAGCCAACATACAGTCGTGTGCTCACAGCATCTCGAATCCACCACATTCCCGTGATTCTCACCAGGTCATCGGTCCACTTTATGGAAGGCTTTCCAACGCTGCGTCATAGTGTTTTAGATGTTTATTTAAGTGGGTATGCCGGTTTCCTCACGATGTTTTCCTTCGCCGTTTTGAGAGCAGTGGTGATTAACACAAAGTAATACGCCTAGCTGGGTTAGAACCCGCGATCTACAACTCGTAAGTCGGGGCTGTTGCCACTCGGCCACCACTGCTCTCAAAGTCGGTTAAGGCACGTAAAATCCGTTCTTAGCGGATGTCTACGCCCTATTTTTGTTGATAAACATCCACGTATCGGTCACACTGTAATCGGTCACCAGTGAAAAGATGTTTTTAGTGCAAAGAGAGAATCATAACATCTATAGAGTAGTTAGTTAAATTCATAGAATTAAAATTCACCTTATCTAACCGTTTATTTTTGGGCAGAGCACATTTAGCTCCATGTTAGCGCTGTATAGCAGCAGTTATATCTTTCCTATCGGTAGCCTACGATACCGACCTACTGTTGGCATTCAGCGCTTGTTTTGAAATTTACGAAACTAACAGAAGACAAAATGTTTACCTGAATTCTTAGAGATCTTCTAAGGGCCAACGTTGCATAAAGCGGTAATCCGCGCGGTCCCGTACAAAAGTGCTCCGCTCCGTCAGTCGCTGGCTGCCGTGCCCCTTTTGCTACGTAACAGCACATTAAGTTCTCTATCGAAATGACTACATGCACACTATTAAAATTGAGCTAGTGACACTGTGCAGCTTTCTTTTGTAGTGGGGAAAATCATCGAATGACGAATCCCGCCCTTGGGCAGTGCGGGAGAGAATGTCAGACTTCTACTGACTAAACGCCCCACCGTTCCTTCCTGCCTTAGTTCCAGGGCCCCGGTGTTCCGCTTTCGCATCAACCCTTGACCTCAGAAGGTTTCAACCCTGCTGGACCCCTGCAGTTGCTGACAAATCCTTGAGGCGCGTGGGAACTGTGCGCGCCATCGACACTGCAGATAATAATCCGGTTTCTGCTACGGTACGCGACGAGTGTCTTGTGTCCGGGACTATACCGAGTTGAGTGTTGTTTGTGCAGCGTCTCTTCTATTGCCTGTTCACTATGACAGCGTTAAGGAAAAGCATTACTTGGGCAGAATGTTGAGCCAGGGTCGGCTGTACCTATAGTGCCGGGTGAACAGTGCACACGGGCGCAACCCACGAATTTAAAGACACCTCACAAAATACCACGAGCCATTTAGGCTCTAGGGCTTGTACCTATATACCTACATAGTAATTACTCGAAAAACATACCCCTTCTTCTGGCCTGATTGGGTAGAGACTAAATATTACATTATGTCCACATGGCTACTAAAGAGCGCCAAAGTACCTATTAGTTACAAACGGGAACTACAAAGACTAGAGCCGCCTCTGGGACAGGCAAGGGCTCAGTATATAGTAATAGTTTCTTCTTAGTGTACTTACAATACGTTAAAATAGCCCCATAGGAGTAGGATGATTGTCAGTAACAGTTATAGGTACTTACGTGCTTTCCACAAGCCGATACACTGTTTATTGCACTCTAAATATTATTTCCACAAAAAAAAAAAACGAGTTTTTGACTCTCGAATATTTTGCTATTCTAATAGCTAAACAGTTAATATACTATTGGTTTCTTGTTAATCACACTTTCTATTTTTGGGGTGACCATTTACCTAAATGCATTTTTGCACAATTTTTCTTAAACGTTAATTTGTAAAAACAATGCCTTGAAACTGCTCAGGCACGCGTTTTTGATATGATTAGATTACTACCTACTAAAATATATTAGTTTTGCACACTCTCTTATCACTTGATACCTTTATGGCTCTGGCTGTAATCTCGAAGTGACATCATTACAGTGACGTCAAACTCGAGCAATGGGTACCAACAGGGATAAAAAATCCCGAAGCGTTATTCATGCCTCAAAAAGCTCGAGTCGTTGTTCGCGCCTCAAAGGGATACCAGCAAAACCGTAGGGGCTAAGTAGGGCCGCTAAGGGTCAATTCCCACTGAAAGGGCAGCGGCCGGCAGCGTCTTTTTGAGGCAAAATATTACAAACTATTTTGAATCTTATCTACGTGATTAAAAAGTTCATAGTCATTTGAAGGCAAAGGAGGGGTAGCGTGGCGTCGCGAGCCTACTACCGACTAGGCAAAAGAGGCGCCGCGCGGCTGATCGCGGCGCCGCTAGCAGACGTGCGGCCGACCGGGGCGCAGCTGACAGACTCGCGGCTGCGCGCGAGCGACCATTTCCTACCCGCCCTCCCTGCCGCTTGCGCATTTCGCGTCCTTCCTATTTCTTTCCGTTTTGTTTCTTACTTCTTGTTCTTCATCTACAGCCAGTGCTATGATACATAAATCCAAATCCACCATATTTATTGCCACACAACTTTCCTTGAGTGAAGTAGATCGCACACTAGTTTTCAAAGCTACCACGCGGAGGCTCGTTGCGCCTCGGGATGCCGCGCTGCCTCTCGCGGCGCCGCACTGCCCCGCGCGGCGCCGCACTGCGCCGCGCTCAGTCACTTGCTCTTACGGCCGCTGCCGGCCGCTGCTCTTTCAGTGTGAATTGACCCTAAGGCTTTGGGAAATGTCTGAAAAAGGAAACCTACGGTCCAACGCAAAGGGCAAAATACAAATACTGAGGGACACAAGTTTGGGTTTAGTCGGGGCCAACGCTGTGTTAAGCACAATCACAAATTAGAGAGATACTACAACGTTAAATGGGTGGACGGGCACCTGTTGCGTAACTAAGATCGTGTATAGTATGCGGCGGTATCCGGTTTTTACCTGCGCAGTGTCGCTAGTACAACTATACACGCAACTATATATTATGCAAGTAGTCGTATCGCATATCGATTGAGAACTTTATATTACATAGCAAAAGGGACGCGGGGCGCGGTTGCCCGCGAAGGGTCACTTTTGTATGGGACGACGCGTGTGTCCGCTTAACGTAACTTTGGCCCTAAGAGTCGAGTCACACGGGAAAGGCAGCGGCCGGCAGCAACGCGGCGAGCAGAATAAATTCTAACACAATTTTAAACATTATTTCCAGACCTAAAAGACCATTATCGCGTGAATATCTAGCTAGCAGAACTACCGACAACTTTTTCATGCTTAAGTTTAAGTAGGTATAAAGTTTTATAATTATTTCACATTGCAAATGCTCATCGCGCCGCTTCTGGTGTGTCTCGGCCCCAAAAGTCTGTTCGGTGTGGCTCGACATATTTACTCTATGGGCTCAACCATAGTCTGACACAACTTCCAGCTCCACCTTAGAGTGAGTGAATGCATTGGAGGGATAAGTTCAAAAGAACACTTGGTCGAAAAAAATATTTAATTAAATAAAGAATACCACACAGTAAAAGACAATTAAAACTAATAAATACTATACCAATACAAACAGAAAAAAGGTTCACATTGTTATGCAGTTAATGTTTTGGGAAATATATAAAATTATGCTGAGAAATGGTGGCTTTAATTATTAAAATATAAATAAAATATAAAATGTCAGCTTAAATCTACAAGATTCAACCATGTCAATATACATTTTTGGTATGGTGGTTTGATATCAAGTTCATTTGCTATTTTTCAGCACATTAACTAATTAGTACTACATTAGATCATTACAGATGTTTGTACATTTGGTTTAGTTGTTTATTTGTATAGTATTGTACTAACATTAAGAAAGATAACAGAACAAAACTTATCATAATAAACTGATTAAGAGTTAGCTTTTCATAATTTAAACAGCTTTGTGTTATACTTACTCAGTCTTAATTTGTAATGTCAAATTATTTTATACTACAAATTATTCATTTTTATATTTATTGGCTAAAGCCTCTAACTTGGTCAAATTTTTTTGCAAGTCAGCATTTTTATCTAGTTTTAAATAAGTATTGTTTCGTATTTCATGTAACTTAACCCAATCTGGCAGCTCCTCGGTGAGGACTTTAATGTCTCTTTGTAAATCATTTGCTGATACATTTGCTTTGAAGCTGCTATCTAACTTAGAGAGGATTATGTTTAATGCTAGAACATTTTTCCTCTCAGTCACAAAGATATTTCGGAGTGTTCGAGCAAGGTCTGGCAGACGACAATACACCAAATACTTTTGGTCATTTTCAGAAGATCTAGTCATGGCTTCAAGGGCTTTAGCCGCCTGTTTAGCTTTCACCTTCTCTAGGAGAGCAGTTGGTAGATTACGAAGTGCTGGATTCAATATTGTGACTGCACCAGTTGTCTGACTTGTCTGTGTCGAATTACTCTTCATACCATTAGCAGAAGTACTTGGTTTGCTGTCTGTGATGCCAGTAGCAACTTTTTCTTGCTCAGTGAGCCCACGGGCCTTTGCTTGAGCTAGCTTCTCTAAAGCTCTTTCCATTTTAGTGTTACATTTAAATAGCTCGCGCGCTTTTGCCAATACATCTTGGGCACTTGAGAACTTTTCAACATTTGGCATTTCAGGCAACTTGCCACTCTCAACTTCTGGGACCTTTTCAATATCAAACTCAGGATGCCAACGTGTTAATTTGTCATCAGGGATCACCATCGGAGGGTCAAGTGTTTGTAAATACTGTGCATGATGTTTCTTTACTAACTGAAGCAAAATATCATAAAAGTATCTGCGCCTCTCTAGTAGCACACTTGGATTCATCACTTTGATATCATTAGGGAAATTAGGTGAAATTATTAGCTCATATTGTTCCTTATGAGTTGAGGCACTGAAGTTTTTCACTTTTTGAACTTCGAAATTGTAAAAGTCAGGCACTAAAAATTTTATTTGAGCTAAATGTTTTTGTGTGAATGAGCGTTTCAGCATTTCTTGAACAGAAGGTTTCAGTTTAGCAAAGGTTATCTTTTCATTTCTGTTATAGAGTAGAGCAACAACTGTTTCCATGCCTCGGAATAGTTCAGCAAGGAATCTGTAGTGGTGAGGCAGCGGCAAGCTGCTGGAGGATGTGGCAAGTGCTGCATGCCTGATGTATGCTGGAACCTGGAAAAGTGGAATAAAACATTTCAAAACTGATCAAGGGGCTTATATAAAAATACCAGCCTATACTTGTAGGTGTTACTGTTGCCTTAATATATTAAAATGTTATAGAAAAAAAAGAAATACTGACAATAAAAGAAAAGAAATTGCAAATTACTTTTACTATAGATGTCAATATTTTATTGTTTTTTTTTACTCATATAGTAAAATATTATATTGTAACTTGTTTTGTAAACACTAACCTTGCTTGGGCTCTTAATGGGACTGACAACCACTTTTCTAGGTGATATGAGAGGCCGTTGCTGAGGAGGTGGCATAGACATGCATTTCTTTGGTGATAGTAATTCATTCTGAATGAGGGCCTTCTTGCTTGGACTGTAAAAAAAAAAACAATTTCATAAGGAATGTGATCCTGATCAAATTCCACCAAAAATATACCAAACTAGCATTTGTCAGCGGCTTCGTACGCGGGCGCGTACATAAAATATAGCCTGTGTCACTCAGGAGTAAAGCACCTTTTTATTGTTGCTATTTTTTTTTCCAATTGGACCAGTAGTTCCAGAGCTTACCTCCTACAAACAAAAAAAAAACAAAGAAACAAAAAAACAAACTTTACCTCTTTATTATATTAGTGTAGATGGAGAACAAACCCCAATCTGTTTTAAATGTTTGTACAATGATTAATCTAGGGCATCTTTCTACAGATGTCAAGTTGTAATAATTACAATAGTGTGTTCAGCTTTATATGCAGTTTTCAGTGTAATGCTCTACTTAATTTTGCTGTGCATATCAACAATAGATATGTATAAAAAATATGCTTAACCTCATTTAAGTTAAGCTAACTCATGGGATTTATCCTATAATGAGATTGAATTATCTTAAATCATTATGGAATATATCTTAAGAGTTTGCATTAACATAAATGAAGCTGGTAAGCAAGCTACCAGTCAACCTATCAATTTAAGCACACACACAGATCAGATTAAAAAAAACATAAACCTAAATACAGACCAAAACCATTCATTCCTACAGAATGTTACTATCCCTTCTATAAACTACTAACTTACTGATTTTTTACTATGTAAGCTCAAATTAACTCAGACTTCATTTACATACCTTACTGGTACTTCCACATCAATAGATTTGAACTCTTGCAGATTTCTCTTCTCGCTGGATTCTTTGAGTTCTTGTATTCCTTTGCTTAGTCTATCAGCAGTTGCCCTTAATTCAGCTAACCTCGAACTTCCAGCCAATTTTTTTCTTATGTCACCAAGACTTAACTCTTTGCGAGAAGAGGTAATGACTTCTGCCTTAGAAGGTTCTGCAATCTTAGGCGTGTTAGAGGCATTCAATTTTTTACCAAATGCTGCTGCAGGTTTAGGTGGAACTTGTATCACATCTTTAGGTGACACAGCACGCTGACTTTCAGCTTGTTTTTGTTCAGCCTTTACAGTTTCACTTGATTTAACTGGCTGCTTGACTTCTCTGGTCACGATATCACATCTTTTAAATAAGGGAGCTGTACCAGTGGATACAATTTTCTTTTCCAAATTCCGGTCGATGTGAGGAACTTTATTTTTAGAAGTTATGAGATCCTCCGTAGCAGGTCTTTTTCTACTATTGAAGAACGAAGTAATAGATGTTTGTGACATGATAGCTTTACTTACATACACGTAAATAAATAAAAAAGAACTAAAAGACTAAATAAGCCTTCTGTAACAATTTTTTCCCTCCAAAACGACCGTTAGCTGGCTGGCACTTGGCAAAATCGCGCGCGCGATTGGCGTCAGTCCTGTCTTAAATCTCCTTTGTCAATGTCAAACTAAAGACTGTCAATTGTCAAATATATTATGTTGTCAAATCATATTTTTTGTTAATATTTTTGGCTTTGGTACTAAGACTTTTGATCTATGTTTGCTTAAGCATAGTTCATTTGTTTACCATAATACAGTACGGCCGTGGGATCTTGGCGAGTCTGAAGTTAGACTCTGCGATTTTTGACGCTTGAAACAAATAAATGCACTTTGCAGTTGTTATTGCTGTTAAACTGTTATTGGCATTCATTTTAAACCTATATTTTTGTTCGAGTTTTCCAGTGCTGAGCTTGCATCATTTAAAAACTCCAACATCTAAATCGACGCTAACATAATTATGCGTCAACGTATTTGGTTAGTGGAAGAATTAAGTTAGTAGTATTTTATTTTTTCCTAACTTTTCCGTGGTTTTTTACTTTGTTAAGGTGAGAAATCGTCAAAATAATGAAGAAAATGCTCCAAAACATCACGATGTGTGTTCATTCTGTTAATAAATTTTCGCGCTCGTTTTAAAGCGTTAGCTTGAAACTCACGAGCAAAGACTTACAGTCTTTGCTCGTGAGTTTCAAGCTAAGATTTTCAATGTATGGTTTTAGTGGTCTGGAGTGATCAAGCTTTATCGCGCAACCCATCCAATTATAAAAAAAGACACACACAGTCACAGAACTGCCTGCTTCAATTAGGTAGAACATTTCACTGATTTGTACTCGACTTTTTGACAACTTATTATTTGTTCTCAATGTTCACATTTCATGCAAACGAATAAAACCAAATGACCACTATCAATTGTGGGTTTTTTATGGTAGGTAAAAATCATCCTATGAAAAATCCCGCCCTTGGGCGGAGCGGGAAACTATCAGATTCTTACTGACTAAACAACATACCCCGTGCCTTCCTTGCCTTGATCCCAGGGCCCCGGTAATACGCTTTCGCATCGACCCTTGGTTCTGAAAACTCCTTGAGGCGTGCGGGAACAGTGCGCGCCGTCGACGACTTGGGCTCGGTCCGTACTGTTATCAGACAACCGGACGACGGGTTACCAATGGGTAACCCGTTAAAAAAGTTTTTGGCTGGTTGATCGGACCAATCTCGGGAACTGTGGTTATTTGCAAGTTAGACTAAATTTTTTCAGTGTTAGATACCCATTAATCATCCAAAGGTTGACTGGTAGAAAATGCCTAAGGCATTATGTCCGCCTTTGTTCCTTTATGAGCAAAAAGTACTTAATAAATTAATGGCACCACGGGCTCACGGATCACCTTTGTGGCCAGAATATCGACGGAAAATATTGCAAAAACGGGGGAAAATATTCAAAGGCATCTTATAGCCAAAGCCTTATAATATCATGACAATTCTATTAAGCTTAAGTTAGGGTTTATTCATTTGTTTCGGAGATCCAGGACCCATCTTCCGATTTCCATCATCCGATCATTTCGAAGTAATCTCTTCCTTTAGTCAGTCATCAACACTATGTTCCTATCAACAAAGCATTTATACATGTTACGACTTAACACCGGAGTTTAACCTTTCGAATAACTTAACATCAATTAAGGCCAATATTTTTGTTTGGGACTAATTTAGAAGTAGGTACCTATAGGCAATGAAGAAAAAAAAACAAAATAAGTCTACAATAAATGGCTGAGAAATCGGTACCTAAACATACCTACACAAAAATACATGAAGGTAGTAAAACAACTACGCTCCTATTTTTTAAATTTCCTTTTTTTTTGAAGTCGGTTAAGAGAGCCATAGTTTGGAGCAAATAAAAGTAATAAACTACTCTTTGAATCTATTATAATTGTAATAATTTGGTTTTTCTGATAACATTTCTGGACAGATTTTCCTGCGACGACATATACCTACACTGAACAAAGCCTAAGCCAGAATATTTAAGAAAATCTCGCATTTGCCCGCATTTCGCATTTTAGTACCAAAAATCCCAATTTTTTTCAGTTCATTACAATTATTTTCAGAATATTTTGATATATTCTATGCATTCACAGCCTCTTTTGAGGGATGGATCCGGCTTTGCATGAACGACGCGTAATTAATCTGTCAACAACGAATGAAGCAAATGGTACTCTGTGGTTAGCATTAAAGTCAGTGTGGACCGTAAAGACTGTTGAAAATACAAAATGTATTGTGATTATTTTAACTATTCTGTTGAAAAACACGCTATGTTATGTTTGTTGTTCATGTCATTTCCAACATTTGGTACATTATAATCATCGTACTTCTGATGATTCCACGTTTTCATCATTATGAAAGGTAATAAAGTGCCACATAATGCACCGCCTACAGAAAAAGATAAGGAGGAAAGAAGAAAGAGAGTTGTACAAAGTACGATATACACCAATACTGACGTTGAACCTCAAAACCTTGAAGGTGTTGAAGAAACAGAAATCACTGCACAAATATCACTACCAACAGAAGGAGGATGGGGATGGGTCGTAGTAGCAGCGAGCTTTATGACTATTTTCCTACTAGACGGAGTTTTTTTCACTTTTGGCAGTATATACCATGAGATATCAGACGATCTTGGAGTTGATACATCACTGGTGGCACTTTTCAATTCTGTAGCAGTGGCAGTGTATTTCATGGCAGGTCCTTTCGCGTCTGCGCTTATTAATAGATTTGGATTTCGAGCAATTTGCATGAGCGGTTCAATAATAAGTTCTTTGTCTCTCCTATGCACACATTTCGCCACTAGTTTTGTAGCAATCCTTTTATTATATGGTGTTTTGGGTGGACTTGGAGCCTGTCTTTCAAGTATGGCCTCTGGATTAATAGTGGGCTTTTATTTTGAAAAATTACGGTCTTTAGCAATGTCGATATCAAGTATTGGTTCCAGTGTTGGTATTATGATTATGTTTTCCGTTAATTCAAAAATAGTGAAATTAGCTGGATGGCGTGTCATAATGTTGTTTCATTCTGGATTGCTTGGCATAATTTATTTTTTTTCTATGGCGTTTCGTCCGTTACTTTCTTTAACTGTAACTACGACTGTTGCAACTGATCCAGAAAAAGTGGCAGACCCAACTCGTACAGTAACTTATTTACCAAGTTTGGCTGCTATTAAAGCTACTCCATCCGGTACGAAAAAAGAAGGCGTAACGCCAAGTGCTGCAGAGCGCCTCTTCAGTGCAGTATCTAATGTACACTTCCCAACTGCTGCCGCAGTGGTTGGAGATCCTGGAGTACCGACACCAATTCGAGCAACTCAAGCAACTCAAGCAACGCAAGCGGGTCCATCCACAGCAGCTGTATCAAAGCTTACGATAACTGCTCAGGGTCCGTCAGGTGGAGTTAGTCAAAAACAGTTAAAACAAGTTCAATCTATAATATCCAAATCCAGGACAAGTATGCCACAAAAAGAAGAACGTATTGAGAAACAAATAGAAATAGATATAAAGGTTGAGACAGAACCAAAAAAAAAATGGTGGCAAAAGTTGTTTCAATGGGAAGAGCATGTATCCCAAGCCCGACCAATGTATAGGGATGATGCTTTCTATGAAGGCAGGGTAGATAAGTTACCAGTTTATCAAAAAAGTATGGTGGAAACTGCACCCGAAGCTAGGACTGGCCTTGAATATCAAATGGCTGTTTCGCGTGCCGTAACTGCTGCGGAGTTGACAGAAAAAAGAGGAGTATGCACAACTGCTGTTAGAAGGATTCTTGCGACTATGCTGGACCCAAAATTACTTAAAAGAATTTCATTCCAATTGCTATGTACCAGTGGTTTCTTTACGTATTTAGGGTATTTAGTGCCCTATGTCTTTCTACCCGATAGGAATAAGAGCGAAGGTATTCCTCCCGAACATTGCAGTTTATTTGTGAGTGTCATTGGTTTAGCAAATGCGTTTGGCCGCCTGGCAATTGGTACATTGGCAATGAAATTAAACCCCGTAAATTTGTATTTAGTTGTGTGTTTAATATCCGGAATAGCGATAATGTCATTTAATTTTTCTTTTAACTTGTACTATCAGTATTCGATATGCGTACTATTTGGATTCCATATTGCTAGTTTAAGTTGCGTACGAAGCGTAGTAATAGTATACTTGTATGGTTTAGAAATGTTAACTAACGCAACTGGTATGATGATAATGTTTCAAGGTTTAGGAAGTTTAATAAGTACACCGATTTCCAGTATAATCGAAAAAAAATTCGGATACACGATATCTTTCTATGTGGCCGGGGCGTTTGTTATCATTAGTGGTGTTGTTTTAGTACCAGTTCGTGCTCTCTGTGAAATGGAGAAAAGAAAGATAAATGTAGGACCTAAACCACCTGCTACGATAAATAAGGAAAATATATTCCCTAAAGAGCCCCCTGCGCCAACAGTAGAACTGCCTACAGTGCGTAGCCCGTCTTCACCGCGTCAACAGCCTGTACCGCGTCCACCGCGGCCACAGCGTCCACCGCCTGTAACGCTTCGAGAGCTCACAACGACTCAACAAACTGAAACACCTCAATAGCCCGAAACACCTCAACAGCCTGCAATCCCTAAAAGGACTTGAAGTGGGGAAACGTATTAGAAAGTAGAAAAATAAATATTTCTACTTTTTATCTTTTGATAGAAATGTATTATTAACTAAGGTGATGGAATTTCGACGAAGATATAACTATAGTACAGAATACAGTACAAACTTATATCTGTGAGTACAAACCATTGATTCGGTACTTTGTATATTATCTCTCTCTATTCGCCGATCAGCCGTGCTATTCTTTAAGAAAACAGCCTTGGGCGTAGCGCTGGCTGTAGGGACGAAATCTTGATATTGGATTATGTATCCAATAAACCTATAAATAGGATTTGTAATCAAATGTACCAATTATGGATTTTATTGCTGCGTTCAACGCTGTTTTCTAAGAAAATTACACTGCAGGTTATGCTGAATAAGACATGAATCATGTGGGATATTTTATGTGAATAAAATATCATCCAATGACATCACCGCGACCTTGGGTGGGGTGGGATATAGTGTCAGACTTTTAGTGACTGGAATCCCACTCGTCACCGATTTGGGCCCGGTACGGCCGGTGAGCTATTCATTGCTCGACATCCGCAAGCCCGTGCCTGGTGTGCCTGCCATGACCGGTAATTGGGATTGGATTCCCGGCGGCGGCTGGGGCGTGAGCGTCATTGCTTCATGCGGTCAGCCTCCTCCTTCGCCGGCATTACTGCTTCTCAGAAGGAGATGACCGCCTGCCCTCGTCGCCTGGAACTATAGCTTGTGGCCTGTAACAAGGCCCGGAGATCACCCCCACGAGGACACGGCAATGCTCTTCCCAAGCGGGGCACACCTCTGCTGTATGCTCCATAGTAACGACACCCGGGCGTTACTTTCGCACGAATCTGGTTCAGGCACCTCCCGAACTTACCATGTCCGGTGAGAACCTGCGTCATGCGCTAGGTGAGGATGCCGTGACGCCTCGCCAGTCACTCCTCTGGGAGAATATATATATTATTGTACTTTTTGCTAAGGAATTACGGTGGTAAAAGTACAATAACAAATACTTACACTTATCAAACAACGATTTTAACACACTTGCCAAGAATCAATAAATAAAATTATGTGAAAAACTAATGACAATAAATAAATGAATCTTGAATCTAAAATAAAATAGAATAGAATTCCGAAAAATAAAAATAAATCAGCTGATAAGTGTTATTTGTTTTGTATTTCGGTTTTTTTTTTCAGTGAAAATACTTGTATAGACCATGGTACATTTGAGCCGACACAACATTTCGAGATTTGTTATTCAAAGTAAATTAGATAAGTACATTCGGTTTATCATAGTTAGCCCAGAAAATCGCACATCTCTGATGTTTTGACGCCATGACGCTATAACCATTTTTTTTTAATTGGATTATCATGAAGTATCTTCACTTGCTCTAGGATGGAGCCAGAGGCCGTGTCAGAGTTTTGCTGACTAACACATACAGAGTCACTTTTTTAAACATTCCCGCAGCTCTGACGTAATATCCAAGGCAGTAGTTACCTAGGTATGCTGGATTAATAAGTGAAGTGTTAAAGTGGCCCTACAGTACTACTACTAAAACAATCAATTTTTTTTTAAGTTAATAAAATTACATAAGTAACTTTTTAGAAAAAATTGCTTTTATGATTTCACGATATTTCCTGAAATATCGTGAATTCCCGGCTCATAAAAGCAATTTTTAATCGATACTGCGTGAACCAATTTATCTGCAAGTGTGTCGAAAAATTAAGAAGGTATCTATATTTCCGAATTATGATATTCTTTAGATACGAGATGGCAATATCTCTATTTGTTTGTGTATTAGTTTAATTGCGCTACTTTAAGATTACCTATACATCTAGTTGGTAATAATAAGAAAATGCTGTATTTACCTATTATTATTGATTGTTACATTTACTTATTTATTTTCTGTTACTTCTTTGTTATGCCTGTAGAAAACGTTGGTAAATCTAAATAAATTTATATTTTAGGTAATAGTATTATTTTTTTTCTTATTGTGTTTTTTTACCCTTCTAGTTTTTTTATATATATTTTTAATAAATGCGAAAGTAACCGTCTGTCTGTTTGTTATCTCTTCACGTCTTAACGGCTGAACCAATTGGAACAGCAAACGGGTAAACCTTGTTCAAATAGCGGCTCCAGATTAGTGCCGTGAAGCTCCGTTAACAGGCACGAACGTGAAGGTGGACTGTTTTCACGGGGTAGTAGGTATGACTTTTATTGGGGAAGGGGGAAGACAAAACCTCTTATTCCTCTTTTCTTTCTCTAATAAATTTAAGATAAAAAAGGTTGCAACATTAATCATAGCCTGCGGAAGGGTCGAAGCCAATTAGGGCCAAAGGTTTGCGTCTGAAAGGAAGGCGTTGGTATGTATGGCGATGTAGGAACGGGGTAGGTTGTTTAGTCAGTAAGAGTCTGATACTTTTTTTCCTCTCTGCCCAAGAGCGGGACCCGTCATGGGATGATTTTTACCTACCATAAAAAAAAAAAACATTAACCATAGCATTTTACTTTAGTCAAAGTCTAACACTCCTTCCTTCCCGCTTCACACGATGTTATTTAATTATTTTCTATGTAAAAAAGGGGTCCCAGTTTTTTATTGCCCCAGAGCAGTTGTTCAACGAGCTACGCCACTGATAGCAGGTTTGGTTGAGATTAAAGGCTTCGGCACACCAAAAGCAGTTGCGGCGCGGTAGCAGTGCGTCTACGTTAGAAAACTATGTAGTTATATGAGGGATGACACACTGCACAAACGCGGGCGCGCTGCTCCTACCTGCTCCGCTACTGCGCCGCGCACGCACCGCTCTCCTACAAAACTTGTGAGCGGGAGCAGCGCAGGCGCGGAGCGGAGCAGCGCAGGCGCGGGGCGGCCGCAGTCCGTACGCGTTGTATTAGAGTTGAATTTTTTTAAGTCTGCGCGCGGCGAAAAAAGGAAACTAATTATTTGCCGTCATCTTGACATTTATGTCAGGTGTCAAGAGAATGTTTTATGTTCCGTGTTTTTAATCGTTTCCAAAGTAAATAATCGTCATCATTATACCGAAAGTGGTTAAAAGTGCTGGTAAAGATATTATCTTGAAATTCAAACGTGTTTGTTAAGGGGAATGAAAAAATATCGGGCTTACGATACGATTTTCAAAAAGTGGACCATTTGTCAAATATTTTTTTCGGGTGACCAGAACAACAAATCTCCCTGAATATTCGTACCCGAGTGGAGCCTGGCAGAAAAACAGAGTTGGTTGAAAATGGACTGCTACTATGTATTTGAATCATAACAAGTGATTATTATAACAAGCTATTAAAGAGTTTGTTGAAAATGGACTGCTACTGTGTTTTTTAATCTTAATCAAGTAACTATTAAGACAAGCTATTATATATTAAATAAAGTACATATTTTCTAAGTTCCATGACTTTTTTATAATAATTTAACAATCTATAATTCAATCTATTTCTTTACTTTTATCAAAGTAGTAATTATATAGATTTGGATCTATATCAATATCTACATCTACACTTCTACACTAATATAATAAAGAAGTAAAGTTTGCTTTTTATTTTTTTGTTTGTAGAAGGTAATCTCTAGAAGTACTGGTTCGATTGCAAAAATTTTTTCACTGATAGAAAGCTGCTTCATTTCTGAGTGTCATAGGCTATATTTTATGATTATGAATAATATAATAAAGAAGTAAAGTTTGTTTTTTTATCTCGAGAAATTGTATAGGAACAGAGTTAAATATGTTAAAACAAGAAATTTTCCGCGGACGAAGTCGCGGGCAGTATTTAGTATATTATATAAAGATCAATGCAACTTTATAACTCAAGAACGTGCCCACCTATCCAAACCAAATGTTTAGGCTTTGTTCGGACTATTTAGTAGATGGTTTATGTGAAGTTTTTCAAAATCGGTCAAGGGGTTCTTCATTTATCACATTTTTCTGATTCCGGAAGCGAAGCCGCGGGCAAAAGCTACTTAATATATAAAAGCGAAATACCACTCACTGATTAATCACTATATATCAGAAACTATAACACCTACAAACTTAAAATTCGGCAGGTAGGTTTCTTACAGGGTGTAGACGTCCGCTATGGACAGATTTTACGACACTCCACCCCTATGGTGGTTAACAGACTTTCACGCAGGCGAAGCCGCTGGCAGAAGCTGGTATACCTACCTACTACAGAAAAAAGACTGCGTGCGGCTAATATTTGTTTTAATTTTATGATAAAATTTGTTGTAAAATCGCTATCGCTAATCGTCATCTATAATTTTAGAAAACCTGAAGAACCAACTAAAATGTAATAATATGTAATGAAATGAATCGTATTTCCCATTATTGATTTCAAAACGTATTTCATGTGCTTTGTTTACTTTGTATTTTTTTTATTATATGAGGGAAAGTAGATTAATTACACTAGCAACATTAAGCACGCCCCCAGCCACGCGCAGACTTAACGTAATCCAACTCTAGTACGTCCGCCATACTGAGATGTCACACCAAAGCAGTTGAGCAGGACAGACGCAGCGCAGTTCGTAAACGGTTGTGATTTTTTACAACTTTATCATGGAAACGAATGAAAAATTGATTGGGTTGGTGAGGAAATATTAATGTTTATAATTATGATCTCCTTCTCTTATTTACTTTATCGTGAACCCATTTTTTTTTGCTTATAGCTAGAAGCAACCATAGCTCCTCTTCGTCAGAGTCAGAACCGTTCGACATCTTGAAGTGTACTGAGTGTGGCTATCGAATCGACACGACACACATAACGCAGTTATAAAGCAAGCCCGCTCTCAAACTGCTTTCTGACTGCTCACGTTTCTGGTGTGACATTAACCGCGGCGCAACCGCCCCGCTGCTCCGCTCAGGTGCTGCGCCTGTCCCGCTTTTGGTGTGCCGAATTAATACGTATGTGGAACAAAGGAGTTCATCCGAAATCGAATTTTGGATGACTCCGATTTCTATAGCTCTCTTGCTATATTCGGGAGTTAATTATATAAATCCCTCACTGCGTTTGGGATTTAATCTTGATAACCTTCACTCTATTCGTAATTCAATATGTCACCGGCGACTTAAAGACACTGCTTTATTCCCTAGTTACTTAAGTTACCTAATAATTCAATAACGTGGTAACCCTATTACTATCACTGTCGACAATTCTTGTAGAACGTTGTTGAATTGGTTGGCAATCTGGCTGAACATGAGGTAGCCGATTTATGTATTAGTGACATTAAACGATTCGGCGCGCCAACTAGTAAAATGATGCGATGCGACGTAGACATTTGAAACCTTGTTCTCTCACTAGTTTCTGCGTACGACGAGGCGAATAGCGAGGCGAACGGTGAGCACGTACGGCCGTTTGAAGACTTTTAGTTACTAGATACTTTCCATCCAGATGCTCTCGCGCGTAGCTCTAGTAACTCGAGAACACGCGAGTACCTACGCGCGAATGGACACGCACGTAAATCGCGCTTTCTGGACAGGCTCTTGTGGTCGAAATATATAAACGTAAAAGTTGACAGTGTGTGTGTGACACGAACACGGACGAGCGTCACTGCCGGTTTTAGCGCAGCACCGCAACGCAGTTCTGTATTTCAGTCCTTAGCACTGAACGGCCCACGTTAGGTTGAAAATCAATCATTTTTTGCAGACTTGAATTTTAAAGGGTCTTTTTTGACAGAATGATTAGCAGAATCCATTTTGCTGATCATTCTATACTATACATTCAGGAGTTGTATATGTTGTGCTCTTAATTTATATAATATATAGTTAGTTTTTTTGTTTACATCAGTATTTTATGTATCACTTTAGAATTTGCTGCTTTTAAAAAAAATTGTGGTGGCTACACTGCACAAACAATAGAAGTAATAGAAAGGCATTTCCGACAGACGAATAGAAGTTGAAACCAATCGGGGACTTTTTTTTGTATTATTAGCTGTATTCAAGTAATGTTGCAGCCTATTTTATTTAGATTGCGAAAGTGGAAGAATTTTGGTCCGATTTCCGGAGGAATTTATTCATCAGGTTTTGGGGTGCCCTGAGCTTGAACCCTAAGTAACTACGCCACTGAGTAGTTGTACTAAGCAGCGGAACGCAAACTGCCAGCGAAACCACCGTGTGGTGTGAAAATCAAAAGGTCTTGAATTAGATTAACCTTTAACATCTCGAAGCATAACTCACCTAGATTCTTTACAATTTGGCAATGAATAGCTGCCTACATATAAATAATATACCTACGCTATCACACATGACAACGGCGATAATATGTTATGTATAAAAAATGATATGATTTACTGCACAAAGTAATAAAAACTTTCAATGTTTAATGCTTAAAATTGACAATAATTTTATAATGTTAATCGTGTTTATCTGAATTGCCTTTGGTCTCCTTTAAGAAGTCGACATTTTTATGAAAAAGTAAAACGTTGTCGTCTTTGTATTCTGTTTGATTTTATTATCTGGCAACATTTTAGAGTTCATGTTCGAGCGCATTTTGTTCTGCGACCGGCCGCCATACTCAAACAAAAAGATTTGAGATGAAAAGATAAATTTATATATATATTGGCGTTGTTGAAAGTGTTTAATTTACTAAATGAGTTCTAAATCAGATGTAAATAGAAGAGTGCTCGCCATTCAGGCGAAAAAGAAACGGCATAAACTCGGTAAAAAGAAAAATCGCGAGGAGGACCACGGGGCTGGTGTACAAGGAAACGGTCTGCGCAACCAGAATCAGAATCGTTTAGAACCTACACATAGCTCTTCCAATGAAACGATCGAGGAGGATGAAGACGAACAATATGCGAGCGACGACGAGGAACAGGAGGACAGCGCCGACTATTGTAAGGGTGGTTACCATCCTGTCAAAATTGGAGACTTATTCCTGAATCGGTACCACGTCACTAGAAAACTGGGATGGGGTCATTTTTCTACTGTGTGGTTGTGTTGGGATCTTGTTGACAAGCGTTTCGTTGCATTGAAAGTCGTTAAGTCTGCGCCTCATTTCACGGAGACAGCTTTAGACGAAATTAAAATACTAAAAGCAGTTCGTGACAGCGATCCAGCGGATCCCAAGAGAAACAAGACCGTTCAGTTACTTAATGACTTTAAAATAACTGGTGTAAATGGAACCCATGTGTGCATGGTGTTTGAAGTTCTGGGTCACCACCTACTGAAGCTGATACTCAAGTCTAATTATAGAGGTATACCACGGGAAAACGTGAAAACAATCATACGTCAAGTACTTGAAGGCTTGGATTACCTTCACACTAAATGTAAGATTATTCATACAGATATTAAGCCTGAGAATGTATTGGTTTGTGTTGATGAATCTTACATCCGTAAGCTGGCAGCTGAGGCTACTGAATTACATTCCTTAGGCTTGAGACTGCCTCATTCCTTGATTAGTACTGCACCAAAGGAATTTCAAGAACAGGTAGTCACTGCTAAAATGAGTAGAAATAAAAAGAAAAAATTAAAGAAGAAAGCAAAGCGTCAATCTATGTTACTTAAAAAGCAAATGGAACAAATAGAAGAAATGGAAGAGCAGAAAAAAGTTGTCAATAACAGTGAATCAGCTCCCATGTCGCAAGACAATGATGACTCACCTCCAACACCTGAAGAGGCAAGTGTTATTGAGACTACTCGCTCTGACAATGAAACTAATATCAATGGTTGTAATGATGACAGAGATGATAGAGCTGACGAAGAAGCTTTTGATACTGATGCTGATGCAGTTCAGGTAAGATCTAAGCAATATGGCTGTGGAGACGATGCAGGCACCCCTATGTCCGAAGGGGAAATGACTGATACTCCTCCTTCTTTCAATTCTCAGTCTACAAAAGGGAAATCTCTGGATAAGAAATTTGATCCAGCTTTTGATATCTGTGACTTAGAAGTAAAGATTGCAGATCTAGGTAATGCATGTTGGGTCCACCGGCATTTTACTGAAGATATACAAACTAGGCAGTATAGATCTCTGGAGGTGTTGCTGAGTGCTGGATATGGGACCTCAGCCGACATATGGAGCACTGCATGCATGGCTTTTGAGTTAGCCACAGGAGACTATTTATTTGAGCCTCATTCCGGTGATGGTTATAGCCGTGATGAAGATCACCTTGCTCATATTATAGAACTTCTAGGTGATATTCCAAAACGAATTGCAGCCTCAGGAAAATATTCAAAAGTATTCTTCAATAAAAAGGGTGAGTTGAGGAACATAACTGGCTTAAAACCATGGGGCTTAGTATCCGTGCTAACTGAAAAGTATGAGTGGAGTCAGAAGGATGCAGAAGATTTTGCTGATTTCTTAAAGCCTATGCTCGACTTTGATCCAAACCGGCGCGCCACTGCCTATGAGTGCCTTCAGCACCCATGGTTGAAAATGCTTGAACCTGAACAAAACGAGTCTGACAAATAATATTATATTGCTCTCTGAAATGAATGATCATACATTCATGAAATCAGTAGTGTCAACATACAAAGTATTTCAGTCTTATACAATTTTAATAAAAAGTTTATTTATGGATTTCTTTGTGAATAATTTACTTTGTATCTAGATTGTTTTGTAGCAATCCTGAATTGTTTGAAAATAGAAATTGTGTATGACTACTTATTGAAGACATGTTGCTGAACTTCTTAACACAACTTGAAAGGGAACAGCAGCAAAGTATATAATACATCAGCTGCTCAGCATAAAGTTATTATTTGGGCATAATGTATAGTGATTGGCATTATATTAGACATCTCAAATTACCCAAACTGTACAGATAACTTTAGGAAAAATTGTGATGTATGACATGTAGACAATATAGGTTTTGTCACATTAATCTTTTAGAAATTTAGTTGACATAATGACATAGCTCTGCACTTAATACAACATTCTAGAAAGTGAGGAACCTAATATAAAGGAGTCATGCATGCATATATAGTAGCCATTCAGGAAGTAGAATGTTCACATAGTTTAAGTTTGTGTTTTATCACTATCACAATAAAAATCTCATTATGTAAACTTAGGAGTAAGACAGTATTTGTAATGCCACACCTCCGAGACTGCCTTTTTATATTTCGATGAGTCATCCAAATTTAACAATGGCTGGAATGAAGCTATTCGGAGTCGGTATAAGACAGTGTCCTCGAAACCAGCTGATAGTAACAATATTATTTATCATAGATCCCAATTTACATGACCATAATTTGTATTAATTATATCTGCAAAAATTTACATGAATAAAATGTCCAAACGAGCTTGTTACTATGTTTATTTTTTGTTTTTATTTTATGTTAAATTTCTTGTTTTAATCCTTTTGATGTATATAGCCGACTTTCACGTATTAGGTATTAAACGATATTTTCCCACATTTCGGAACAATATAAGTATATGGTACTACCAAGTACCTATAGTAAAGTTGGGGTCAGACATAGGTATTGTTGTTTTCAGTTGTATGTAGAAAACTTTCATATAAATTCCAAACGAATGATTTTTACGTTTCTGCACTGTAGGAAAGGCGTGGCCGGAAATATTATTGTAAGGATTGCTGGCTGCTCCCGCAAAACTCATTGTGTCTAGGGTTCAGTATTGTGACGCGAGAGTGAGATACCCGTTACGGTAACGCACACGCATTGCGATGCTATAGGTACAATAACAGGTATGTAGGTATGTACATTGTGTTGAATAAACAATGTTATCCATTCCTTTATTTGCCACAAGCTAGAACTAGATACGTCTTGATCTATGTGTGCAGGTGCAGTGTGAATATACCCACACATTTATCATCCAGACCATGACTAGGTAGGTATGACAATAGTTACATAAAATGTGTAGGTACCACTACTGCTGCTAACTATAACGAAACTAGGATAAGCTATTACGAAATAGGTAAATTCAGGGCCAGGGCGACTTTTATTCATTGGCAGACAGCCAATAACTAGAGCAATATTTTTTTATTTCACTTTATGAGTAATAATTGTGTAAAGTCTATATATAGAAATAATTAGTAGACATCAGCCAATGAAGTAATACTATCTATTTAAATTAATGATTGCGTCTTATCAAATAGCATCATGCACTACGATAATGACTTGTTGGATTAGGCAGGTAAAATACCCACCATAAACTAAGTCATCATTCAATTGTGCGATTATTATGACAAAATTAGTCGACTTTTTAATAAATAAATGTTTTTTTTTTTTATAAATGTTTATCTGTGATTCTGTAGTCAGGATTAAACAATTGAATAATGATCATGAAAGTCAATCTTTAGGACGTTTTGTTGTGAAATTCATGGGGCAAATTGTAAGTTTATTTACTGTGATGGAAATATTTCATTTTCAATTGTCCATTGCTTCTTGACTAGTGAAAAAGCGTCACATTAGTATTCTTACCTACCGAAAACCTTATTCTAATGAGTGGTTATGAGTTTATGTTAGCCTAAAAACGAACTAGTATACGGCGAAATGTGAAACTGATAGTTATTTTTTTTTTATAGACAGGCGTACAATAAAAAAATAAAGTTTTCGCTTCAATAACTATTCCGAAATATTAGAGGTAATCGTGGAAACTTAGGAATTCCACTGAAATCGATTCAACTTCACACAATTAAATGGATTTATTTTAGTTAGGTACGTAAGTAAATTGACGTTTAGGGTTCTGTACCAAAATTGGAGGAAGGAAACCCGTGTCACTTTGTTGTTCGTCTGTCTGTCAAGACCCTTTATATCGGGAACTTACTTTAGACCTAGAACTCTGAAATTTGGCAAGAAGTAAGGATCTATAGTACAAGGAAAGTTTTCAAATTTATTGCTACCTACTTAAGGTAGCAATAAAATTTGTTGTTACGTCACAAAAATATTTTTCAATTCGTTTCACCGAACCGAGAAAAAAATTTTTTTTAGCTCGATACGGAAATTGAATCGTTTACCACATAGCTTAGTTTGTACGGAAGTACCTACGGAACCCTCTGTTTTATATAGGTCAGGTTTTAAATAAACAAAAATGACATGATGATGATGATATAGGTAGACTTAACAGCAATTATTAATAGTTAGGCCAGCCGTACACGGACTGCTTCAAGCAGTTATGACCGACTGCTTGAAGCCACGACCGCGCGGTGAACTATAGCCATTCATTCGCTGCTGTACACACGACTGCTCGAGCAGTCGCGACCGCTTCAAGCCGTCAACTACATGATGAAATTCCATCGTGACTCACTTCACTGACTGCTCGAGCCGTCGCGCGTCGGCGGCTCTAGAGCAGTCGACAGCTCTACGACCTCCCCCTCCTTTCTCTTCTGGCCTCGCGGCGTCTAGTGTCTCTCGGTCTCGTCTCATTTGGATGGAAAAAAAAATTGGATGAACCCAATGATGTATAAAACTATAGATACTTTAAGGGTTGCGTGTAGATAAATGAAAGTCGTTGTTGCTCAGTTGATGTCGGAACAAGTAATGTATATTTCTGTACAATTACACCCTAATTATATTTACATTTTGATTGGTTCAAGTAGTGGTTAGGCTAATATATTTACAATAATAAGTCGCGACTCCTCGGTAGGGGGCGCTCGAGACGTAGACGCGATGAACGAGCCACGCGCGGAGTGCGCATGCGCGGGGCGCGGTGTCATATTGTCGCGAAAGTATAAATACGACCTGCGCGCGGGTCGCGGTCCTTTTCGCCGGGAGAACGTCGTCGAGTGAAGACGTCCGCTGCGCGAGCTCACGTGATCCATCGGTGCGGCTACGAAGTTCGAATTGAAGATGAAGAATGCTGGAGCTTCTGCTTTTGCTGACTGCTATCCTGTTTCTTTAACAGATGATGTCGAAAAACATGTTGCTTCTTATTTCTGTACGGATAAGGTCGAAAAACGTGTACTTCCTGTTTCTTAACAGAGTTGAGTCGAAAAACTGTTTCTTATCAGAAACGCCTGCTTCAATATTTCTTAACGGAGATTTGTCGAAAACATGGTAATTGGTTTTGAGGTAATGGTAACAGGTTGTATGAGGTATTGGTAACTGGTAACTGGTGTGGTACGGTGGTATGTGTTCGGAGGTAAGGTAAATGTGACAGGTACTGTGTCACTACATCACTCCCCCCTAAGCGAAGCGTACGTTCGGCTTCACCGTACGGCCGGTTCTTGTGACGTAAGTATGCTTGTGAGACGTAGGTATGCTAGTGGGAGCGTCGTAGGTATGCTTGCATGCTGGCACGATTTGCTGATCTTGCGTTGTCGGGCGTGAGGCGGGTGTCGGTGTCGGTAAACGTGACGTAACAGAAGGTTGTGTGGCGTCTTCATTACATACGAGTAGGTGTGCCGGTTTCAATCTGTCGACTGACACGACGATAGTACGACGTGGTAGCTGTAACGTGAATTGTTTCCCATCTTCGCTGCGGCGTAGAATCTCGTACGGGCCGTCGTAAGGCGGTGTGAGCGGTCTCCGCACGGTGTCGTTGCGTAGGAACGCGTGCGTACATGTTGCGAGATCCTTATATACGAATGTGTTCGCGTTCGATGTGTGCGTTCTTCTCACGGGTGATAGTGACGACATTGTTTCAGTCAGCTGACGAACGAATTCGGCGTCTTCAATGTTCGGCGTTGTAGGCACGAAGAAATCAGACGGAATGCGTAACGTAGTACCGTACGTCATTTGGGCTGGGCTGAAGGAGGTGTTTTCACGTAGCGCTGTACGTAGTCCTAGGAGAACTGTAGGTAGCTCCTCACTCCAGCGTGTCGCGGCTGCTCTCGCCATTAGTGCTGACTTCAGCGTTTTGTGGGCCCGTTCGACTTGACCGTTCGCCTGAGGGTGGTATGGGGTGGTTCGAATACGAGTGACACCAAACTTCTTCATGAGAGACGTAAATAATGCAGACTCGAATTGTCTCCCTTGGTCCGTTGTTATACGTAACGGGCATCCGAATCGCGATATCCACCCGTTGTACACGGCTCTTGCGACTGTCTCGGCGGTAATGTCACGCGTAGGTATAGCTTCCAGCCACTTGGTGCAGCGGTCGATTATAGTAACGAGGTATCTGTAGTCATTAGACGGAGGCAACTCTCCGACAATGTCGACGTGAATGTGTTCGAAACGTGCGGATTCTTGGAATTGACCGAGTGGGCTCTTTACGTGTCGATGAACTTTGGCGCGTTGACATCCGATGCATGCCCTTGCCCACGTGGCTACGTCTTTGTTCATGGAAGGCCAGAAGAATTTATTTGTAATTATTTTTCTTGATGTCCGTACTCCGGGGTGACATAAATCGTGTTGCGCTTTGAAGGCGGCAAAACGATAAGTCGGCGGTAAATATGGTCGAACGTTTGCTGTCGATGTTTCGCAAAGTATGGGTCGTTGAACTCCGGGCATAGTTAGTCGGGTGAACTTGAGTTTGGGGTTGTTCAAGCAAGATTGTAGTTCGGAATCGTTGTCGTATTCTTGAACGAGTTGATTGTAGTCGATGGTTGAGTTTTGTAGTTCGACTTCTTCAATGCGTGATAACGCGTCAGCCGCTGAGTTCATATGACCGTTGACATATTTTATGTTTGTGCAGAATTGGCTAATATAGTGAAGTTGTCGCTCTCTTCTAGGCGTGTCACTGCTACTCGGTGGTCTTGAAAGTGCGTACGTTAGAGGTTTGTGGTCGGTGTATATCGTAAGGTCGTTGCCCTCTATCAGCCGACGTAAATGTTGCACAGCTGTGTACATAGCTAAAAGTTCGCGATCGTACACGCTGTAGCGTCGCTGAGTGTCGCTCATTGTTTTCGAGTAGAATGCGAGAGGTTTCCATATGTTGTCGACTTTTTGTTGCAGGACGGCGCCGATGCTGGTATCCGAAGCGTCGGTGAAGAGACATAACGGTGCGTTTGGTATAGGGTGTGTCAGCGTAGTTGCCTTGAGTATGCTTTGGCGGCAATATTCAAAGGCTTTCTCGGCTTCAGGCGTCCAGGCGATCGGTGATTTATCGTTTTTCTTGCTGTTGTGTAGGTACTTGTTGAGTAGGTTTTGATGTTCGGCTTGATGGGGTAGGCAGCTGCGGTAAAAGTTTATCATGCCTAAAAATCTTCGTAATTCTTGTATTGTAGTTGGTTTTGGATAGTTGAGTATGGCTTGGATGCGATCTTGTGTGGGTTTGATTCCATCTTGAGTGACTTCGTATCCGAGAAACTGTATTTTATTAGTGCCGAATTCGCATTTATCTATGTTGAGTGTGACGCCATAGTTGTTCAGTCGTTCGAGTACTTGATGTAGGTGGCGCTGGTGTTCCTCTTCGTTATTTGAATATACAAGTAAGTCGTCGACGAAACAGAATACGATGTCGTCGAGACCACGCAGTACTTCATGCATGAAACGTTGAAACGTTTGACCCGAGTTGCGTAGGCCAAACGTCATGCAATTAAATTCGAAGAGGCCAAATGGTGTGATGATGGCGGTCTTTGCAGCGTCTTCTTCATGAATAGGTATCGAATAGTAGGCCATTTTCATATCTAATTTCGAAAAGACTTTTTTCCCGTGTAGTTGGTAGGTAAAGTCTTGCATTCTCGGAATTGGGTAGCGATCGGGTACGGTCACGGCGTTAAGTCTTCGGTAATCACCGCAAACTCGTAGTGAGCCATCTTTCTTCTTGACGACGTGTAATGGGCTGGCCCATGGGCTCTTCGAAGGTTTGCAGATGCCCATCTCCATCATCTTTTCGAATTCGAGCTTGGCGGCTTTGTATTTGTCGGGCGGGAGGGGGCGGGGCCTTGAGTATTTGGGTTGGCCAGTTGTTTCTATGCGGTGCTTGACGTCGTGTTTGGCAGGAGACTTGGTCGACATGGGTCGCAGAACATCGGGATATTGCTTCAGTATGTTGTGGTAGGCATGGTTACGGTCGATAATGTAGACGGCTTCTTCAGTTGCCTGTGTGGTGATGGCGTTCACACTGAGATCGGTGACGCGATCGATAAGTTTTTTGTGATGTAAGTCGACTAGTAGTTTGTGATTTGCTAGGAAGTCTGCGCCTATTATGGATGTCTTGACGTCGGCGACGACGAATGTCCATTTGAAGCATCTACGTAAACCTAGGTTGAGCTCTAGTGTGCGCTCTCCGTAGGTACGTATTTGTGTACCGTTTGCCGCGAACAAGTTGTAGGTACTTTCAGCTGGTTTCGAATATTTCTTGTTTCTTGCTGCCAAGACTGATATGTCAGCTCCGGTGTCGACGAGAAACTTTTCTTTGCTGTTCCTGTCGATGATGCATAGGCGGAGGCTTGGTTGAAATACATCGACTTCCGCCACAGTCGATGTATTCTCTAGTTTTCCTTCCTCTTGGAGCAGGGAGATTCGCATTTGCGCGCGTCTTCGCCGAATCGGTGGTGATAATAGCACAGCCAATCAGCGTCGCCCGGCTTGCTCGACGCGCGAGAATTTTGGCGCGAAATGCTGCGTTGCCGCGTCGACGACGAATACCGGGAACGCGGGCGAGTGGGGCGTGTGTGCGCCGCGCGCTGTTGCCAGCTCGTGCGTAGTTCGGCGATTTCTAGTGAAAGCTTTTCGATTTGTTTTGATAACAAATTGACTTGCAGATTGTTGATAGCTGATGTTTGATGATTTTCGTGACTTGATGTGCTTGTTGAGGGTGCTGTGGAGACTGCGGCGACTGATGCTGGCTCGAAGTGCTCCATCATTTTATCGGCCATTGCAGAGAGGACTTCGAGCGTGGATTCGGTGTTGATTGAGAGAACGGCGCGGACTTGTGTAGGTAGTTGATTTAACCACATGACTTTGAGTGCTTCGTCTGTTAGCAGTTTCCCGCTCAAATCGCGCATCTTTCGTAGAAGCTGGCTAGGTTTTTGGTCGCCGAGCTCGAGGCCGCTGAGTAGTTTTTGTAGCTGACGATGATCAGATTCTTGGTACGTTGATATCAGCCTGTTCTTCAGTGTGCTGTATTTGCCAGTTTGGGGTGGATTGAGGATGATGTCAGCGATTTGTTCTAGATCGCTGCAGCCCAGCTGCGGGACGACGAGGTTGAATTTTTGATCTTCTCCTATTTTGCTGGCGGCGACGGCGGCTTCAAACTGTGCGAACCAAAGTCGGGGGTTTTGGCGCCAAAATGGTGGTAGACGTGCGGGCAGTGATATTGTGGCAACGTCGCTCTTCATTGTTGCTGTTGCTTCGCAGAATTCTTGTTCCGTTGACATGATGATGAGGCTTGAGTTGATCTTGACGGTTCTTCTAAATATTGAGAAGGTCGGCGTCTTGATCTTCCAGCGGGGTCACCAATTTAAGGGTTGCGTGTAGATAAATGAAAGTCGTTGTTGCTCAGTTGATGTCGGAACAAGTAATGTATATTTCTGTACAATTACACCCTAATTATATTTACATTTTGATTGGTTCAAGTAGTGGTTAGGCTAATATATTTACAATAATAAGTCGCGACTCCTCGGTAGGGGGCGCTCGAGACGTAGACGCGATGAACGAGCCACGCGCGGAGTGCGCATGCGCGGGGCGCGGTGTCATATTGTCGCGAAAGTATAAATACGACCTGCGCGCGGGTCGCGGTCCTTTTCGCCGGGAGAACGTCGTCGAGTGAAGACGTCCGCTGCGCGAGCTCACGTGATCCATCGGTGCGGCTACGAAGTTCGAATTGAAGATGAAGAATGCTGGAGCTTCTGCTTTTGCTGACTGCTATCCTGTTTCTTTAACAGATGATGTCGAAAAACATGTTGCTTCTTATTTCTGTACGGATAAGGTCGAAAAACGTGTACTTCCTGTTTCTTAACAGAGTTGAGTCGAAAAACTGTTTCTTATCAGAAACGCCTGCTTCAATATTTCTTAACGGAGATTTGTCGAAAACATGGTAATTGGTTTTGAGGTAATGGTAACAGGTTGTATGAGGTATTGGTAACTGGTAACTGGTGTGGTACGGTGGTATGTGTTCGGAGGTAAGGTAAATGTGACAGGTACTGTGTCACTACAATACGTTGTCCGCGCTCTAAAATGACAACATGAAATGAAGGCAATTGACAACATCGCGCTTAGTTACGCACCAACCTGCCGCGCGACGCTACGTTTGTTTTTAATTTATATCGTATGTGTAAACCTGTGCGTAACATAAAGAAAGCATGCCGTCGTGTATGTTCAGACGATGTACAAATTATACCCCAAAAGTTAAAGACAAAAATGTGTCATTTCATGCGTAAGTTCACCAAACAACCTATTTTTATTTTATTTTTCTTGACGCCGCCGCCCGCCATCTTATGGCGGCCGGCGCATGAAGGTCTAGCTACGTCACTCATGCGCTCGACCAATGAAAATGTAGTTTTACTATTACTTATCCTGTGATGTAACTGAAGATGTATATTTATCTCTCTCTAGCAAAGGCGTTCCACCATACGATGTCATATTTTCTTTCCCTTTCTTTACGCGTATAAGTAGTTATCTAGTATTTTCGCCGTTTTTAAGCGCCGCGATGTTAGTTCATGACGTGTCTATATATAATACGTCATTGGATGAACCCAAAATTTTCTCTTTTGACATTGCCGCCGTCGTCTTCGCTTGAGCTGAAGCAGCAAAAGCGGTGCTTCCTCGTCAGAATCCATGACTAGACTGCGGTAGAAATTCAACTGCTCGAGCGGTTGGTAGAGACAGCTCGAGCAGTCAACAACCGACTGCTCAAGCAGTCAACGCCGACCGCTCGAGCGGTCCGTGTACGTCTCGGTCAGCTGTTAACTGCTCGAGCAGTCCGTGGACGTCCGCTCTTACGCGGCGGAACACAATTTTTTTTTAATTTGGAAGGCTGTGTTATTGCTGGTTTGATGACAGAGTTGACGCGGTGCAGCGGTGGTTGACAGGTTGAGCGATTGGCTGTTACGCTGTTTGTGGGGATTAGATTCTCGCTTGGAAAAAGTATTTTTATGACTTGGTTTGTATGTCTTGTGTACCTATATATGAGTTTACCTACATGTTAACGAACACATCGACATCTGGAGTTAATTCCTAGTGCGGGGCAACGTCATATTAATAGAATAAACACAAAAATTTTGAATTGATTGTTGTGTGACATTTTTAACTTTCAATGTTTCTGAATTTTTAGCTTTAAATATTAGTCTTCAATAAATTAGGTAAGTAACTGAAAGGTCTATACATCCAGATATGTAGCACTGTACCAAAGCAAAGAATACGTATTGCATCGTAGGGCTCGGAACATTCTGCCATTGATCAGAAAGTTGAGAAGGCCAATACGTTCATAAAAATATTCAAGTCGCAATTACTCTGCAATATTAATATCATAGCTAGGACCATCCACAGAGCATGTAAACCTTTTCGAACCATCAATGTCAAAATGTGGGCAAGTGTTGCCAACAGTGTTAATCTAGCTTTTCACCAGAAAAGTAGTAGGTTTAAAAAACGATGACCTCGAGTGCACCTAGGTAGGTAATTTTATTTATTTTTTCTAAAACATGAAAATGGGCTTTGAAAGATCTAATTAGATCAAGAAATATTGCAGTTCAATTTTTTTTCTTGCTACCCTGCCTGTGCGGGTTGCCTTCAGCTGCCCCCTTCGTGCCAGGGTCATATACCGAAGGCTCTAGAAGTATTGCCTCTAATTGGTCCCCTTCAGTTTTGTTGACACAGAGACAGTTCGCAGTGATCTTAGGCCTGGTGGTGGTGGACTGGATGATTAGACGGTGAACTGACCATTGCTTACTCCAACGTTGCTCTCGCCAGCGTCTGCGATGGCAGGGGATTGGCCACTGCACCATAGCGGCTACTGGCTCCTGACGACCAAGGTGTCTTCTGTGGTGGCAGCTGGGCATGAGGATATTCTCCGTCACGGTTTAGGTGACCTCGTCTACTCGCATTACTGCTTCGCAGAAGAATATGCCATGTTCATAGGAGGTATACGGATATGCATAAGCATATGCTTTCCATTCCCTCTCACTCCGGATCTGTAGGGCTATTATGTAACTTTCCATAGACAGTGGCCAGTTGCCATTCCAATATCCACTCAGCTCAGTTACCAACTAGCCATTTCATTATATTGGTATTACGTATGACATCAAGTGACTATGAATCTACGGTGGCTTTGACAAATTAACGGTGTCTATTTGTCGCCTGGCGTCACAGCACTAGTTTTTATCGACTATTATACAGCAAAATTGAATAGCGCATTTTGCGCGTTACAATCCTGCACTTTGGAGAACATTTTATTTTACGCGGCTTATAGAATGCATTTGACATTATGTAAATAAACATAACTAAAAATAACTAATTAAAACAGATATATCATGTTTTGTGAAAGAAAAACCTAAAATAAGAGTAAGTAACACCACGAAATACATAGATATATAAGAATAATTTTAAAATATGTAATTTCATGGACTTAACCTAAATTTGAATAGTTACTTAATATTTAACTTTTATTTTCAAGATTCCTGACCGAAGAAGGATTTCGGCAAGGTAGATGGAATTGCTAGTTACACATAAATGGAATCCAATCTCAATGTAGCACTGGGACGCTCTTCCGGGAAGCGTTCATCTCTAGCAATCCAGCTAAATTCACTCGAAGAACCAAAAACTCAGAGATCAGAGTATCAGGCCAATGGTAAATCTAACTACTGCTAAAATAATAATTAGGAGTATGGGGTAGTACTTAGCTATTTAAATACTAATTTTTTTTTTCACAATTTTACTGTAACTTTCATTCAAAATACAGATTTTTCAAGCATTTGCCATCTTTACCCCACATCACATAAAGTTCCTCTACTTAGACTATTTACAAATATTTATCACTCCAAAAATAGTGTGCATTTTAATTTAATATAGGTAATAATTAATATTCTAAATAGTTTTGCTTGGTATAAGGTAACAATTAATCTGGATAGTTTTAATAGTAGGCATTGAATGAAAGTATATTTTCAGTTACAAATTGTTTTCTTTTTCTTTCTAGTATTTGGAGTAAGGCCAAAGGAATGCAGCCACAAGCAATGGAGGACCTAACAAATAAGCTTGTTAGCCTCTGAATGAGTTAGAGAACAAAATGCTGGCAATTATTACGTCCACCGGCGCTGGTGTGGTGGATGGATTAAATTACCTGAAACATACCTACCAAGAAATGTTAGTTTAATGATTGTTCATTATTATATTACCTATTCTACTAGTTTCTGTCAGCCGCTTTACCCACATGTAGGTAGGCATCTCTATACAAACTTTGGATCCCTATTTTATCCCTTTAGGAGGTGAATTTAAAGGAAGCTTAGTCTAAAATTTCAATTATTTGTTTTCATAATGTCAGTGAGTTATGTCAGTCAGTGTCAAGAGTTATGTTAGTCAATAGAAAAGTTTAATTAATGATTATCATTAGGTACCTACTAAATGCTTTTACACATTGGTATATATAAAATGGTATGGTATATATATATTTATTTTAATATTACAGATTCCATCAGTAAATAAGGTTGCAGTCCTGTTGGATTCCGATTGTGCAGCAGTTAATCCTCCACTTCTCCGCTCTTCTCCTTAGATCTCATAAAGGATTTGGAACAGCACGATGACTGTGTTTTTAATTTATGTAACTGAAAGTACATGACACTTGGTTTCTCTATACAAAATATGAGTGGATAATGCACATCTCCCCAAGTTCTTAGTTCCTCAAAGCTTATATTATTATAGTGTATTGTTTAAGTTTGAAACTAGGTATATTATAGGTGATTACTGTGATTGTCAAAGAATTTAATTTGTGTTTCCTATGCTGTGATTGATAGCATACAATAAAAATGTGATTATAGTCTACATGATGTTTATTTAATTTTTTTTTTAACATAAATTCTTCCCTCCAACTACATTTTTTCCCCAAAACAACCAATATTTATGTACATCTTATAAAGAAAGAATGTAAAAAAAAACCATGGTTACTTAGTCATATTAAGTTTATTATCTTTAAAAAACTATTCCTAGAAAATATAATAATCATCCTAGGTATATAGCTTCTGCGAGCGGCTTCATCGATGTGACTGTAGAAAGTTATCTCAAGGGCATATACTGTAGGAATAGAATGTATCTGTTCTGCAATTCCTGGATATGGTCCATATCTATATCAAGTTTCATCAAAATACATCTAGCCAGTCCGACTGTGAAGAAGTAACAAACTTTATATGATTGTGGCCAAATTCTTCCAATATCTATTGGAATAATTGGAATCCATCCTCATTCCGGCCTCATCTAGTATCAAAAGACGAAAAAAATTAAATAAAATTGACGTGTAAAAGAGTTTGTAAAAACCTACTTACAAAATAAAAATCATTTATTCAAACGAAAATTTGCAATGAGTTCCCAGTCTGGCATCTCCAAAGACAGTACTATGCGTTCCAAATAAGAATAGGAATTTAGTGAAATTCTCAAATTCTTTTGTGTTCGCTGTTCTACAGCAGATGCAAATAATATTAGGTGTTAAATTCTTCACTAATAATACAAATACAATCCCATAAATAAGTCAACATTCGGCCAAACTAAACTTGGGCACCGGTGCCTAATACTAAAACACTACCCTTGAGCAGTGTCTATCAAGTTGTATAGTGGCTTTCAATTTGATGTACACTCAAAACTTCAAAAGCTTACATAATCGCAATTTTAACAGTATCGATACAATTACATCTGTGGAAAAGCGCGGGAAACTTCGAGCGGACCGGTGCATTTTTTCTGGACTAATTTTTCAACTTTATTATTTTTCTCATTTTAAGGATCAATATTGTAATATATTGTAAATTTTATTAATATTTAGTGTACTTATATTAGTTTTAGTATATAGTTTGCCGATTCGGTAAGTTCTTTTTAGTTTGTTTTTTAAGTATGAATGAGCCGCCTGACTTGGCGGACCCGGGGGTCTTTGTACCCCCGGCTAATAATTATGTTACTATTGCCTCGACACTATCTAACGAATCGGGGATGGAAACTGATGGCTCCAATGCCCATCGTGGACGTAAAAGAAATAGATTAAATAAAATTTGCGGAATTTGCAACAAAAAAAAAAGGAAGCACAGTCAGGCTGTTGACGGAAAATCTGGTTGTTGCTGTGCTAGTGCTGACAGTGAAAACAGCGACTCAACAACTGTTGTTAAGAGTTTAGTAAATAACATCACCCCCAGTAATATTACGAGCCCCCAGAATGCAACACCTACAATTGCTAGAAATAAATATGAAGCTTCTGACGTAGGCCCTTTTATCGTTCACGTACAAAAAGAGACAAAATCACCTAGTGACAATACCACTTTACACCCGGTCACATTTGGCAAGTTCTTAAAGAACAATGCCATTCATGACATCGTCGACGGTTCTCTTAAGAGGATAGGCAGAAATAAAATTTGTTTAGCTTTTAAAAACTTTAATAATGCCAATGCATTCATCTTTAATACTGAGTTACAAAAAAATAATTTAAAAGCATTTTTACCAACGTTTCATATTACTAGAATGGGCCTAGTACGTGGTGTACCATCTGATTGGTCACCTGAAGATATAATTGAAAATGCTAGAGTGCCGGATAATTGTGGCAAAATTCTTAAAGTTAGGCGTATAAATTACAAAACTTTTGTAGAAGGATCACCCGTCTGGAAACCAACGCAGAACGTAGTAATTACTCTTGACGGTCAGGTACTTCCTCCACGAATATTTATGTGTTACAACTCGTTACCTGTAGAACTCTATGTGTATCCCACTATCCAGTGCTACAATTGCTGTCGATTTGGCCATACAAAAATTCAATGTAGGTCCAAACCTAAATGTTACAAGTGTGGCCAGGAACACACTGGGGATACTTGTAATGTTGAAGAGGAAAATTCATCTTGCTGTCATTGCTCTGGCAAACATTTCGCCACCTCTAAATTATGTCCTGAATTTTTACGGCAAAAGGAAATTAAGACCGTTATGGCAGAAAAATGTATTTCCTATGGTGAAGTTGCTAAATTGATTCCACCTATTTCGAAATCTTATGCCAATGTAGCAAGCTCTCCTGTCACTACTCGCACTCACCAACAAAACAGCACTCACACAAACTCGTATACACAACATTCTCTTCCACACAGCTCAAACAAAAAAACAGTTTATATACATCGTCGGCCCCCTTCCAAACCAGGTAAAGGGTACGACCGAGAAAAGCACCAAAATATTGTTAATGAATACAACTTACCGAGCCCACAAAATGGCTGTGCCTTAAATACCAGTACTGTTCCTACAACAATGTCATTATCAGAAATAATCCAAACTCTCATACAAACACTTACTCAATATAACATAGAAATACCGTCCAACGTTGCCCCTATAGTCAATATGTATAAAAATCCTATTAATAATAATGTCAGTACAAATTCAGAACATATTACAATGGAACTGTAGAAGTGCAGTTTCAAAAAAAACCGAAATCATCTACATGTTAAATAAATATAATGCTTCGTTTTTTGCGATTTCAGAAACCTGGTTAAAACCAGACTCGATTTTCAAAATCAACGGTTTTTCTTGCTTAAGAGATGATAGGTCTGATGGGTATGGCGGGGCAGCTATACTCATCAGAAACACTGTCTCTTACTATCCTCTATCTCTTCCCTTATTTAATGATTTTTCTGTCGTAGCTGCGCAAGTAAATAATACTTGTATTGTTTCTATATACATTCCTTCTCCTTCTTCATCAGTCCTTCAACAATTCAACAATCTTTTATCTATTCTTCCTCGTCCTTTCTTAATTCTAGGCGACTTTAACTGTCACCATACTTCTTGGGGTTGTACTCTTTCATCATACTGTGGTGACATACTACTAGATATATTTGACGAACATAATATTTGTATATTAAATTCCGGGTCACCAACAAGACGTACAGGGCCAAAAGAAAACTTGAGTGCAATAGATCTTTCTATTTGCACCCCTAATTTAGCTTCATCCTTTACATGGCGCACCTTGCCATCTTCTTATGGAAGCGACCACTTTCCAATTCTTATATCGTCCACACATCCTTGCAGGTCTCCTGGTCTGCCGAAGCAACCACGTTTAAAATATAAATTTGGTGCGGATGGGTTATGGGATAGATTTAGAACCCTTGTAGAATTTAAACTGTCTAACTTACAGAACAGTTTATCAGACAATCTTATTGAGTATAATAATACTTTTACAAACGCAATTATACAAGCTGCAGATGAAACTTTCCCTTTAAAGAATTCAACCAATGGTCGTATTCCTTCCCCTCCTTGGTGGGATAAAGAGTGTTCCCAAATCGTGAAAGTCAGAAAGGAAGCAGAAAAGAAATACAAAAATGATATGACAGAAGGTAATTTTAAAATTGTATGTGATGCTATGGTTAAAGCACGTAAATTACTCAAAGAAAAAAAAAGTGAAGGGTGGAAAAAATTTTGCCTGTCGATCTCTCCTAATGTGAACGCTTCTATTGTCTGGCAAAATATAAGAAAGTTTCGTAACGGTGTTACTCCTTCTAATGTTTCTGGCATTCCCCCAAATTTAAGGAACTCTTTTCTTAATCGCCTAGCTCCGCCATCGGTCCCAGAGCAAGATATTATTTATGTTAACGTTCCTCCTTCTATAACCAATAACCAAAGTCCTCTAAATTCTCCTTTCACAATGCAAGAGTTACAGGGAGTCCTATCTTCAGTTAAAGATTCTGCTCCAGGTGAAGACGGTATTCCTTATTCATTCCTAGCTAATTTAAATACATCTTCACTTGAATTCTATTTGGACTTAATTAACAAAGTTATGCTCTCAGGTAAAATCCCTCCATCATGGAAAACTCAAACTGTTATTCCCATTTTGAAACCAGGTAAACCACCATTAGAACATTCATCTTACCGCCCAATAGCTTTATCACCTGTAATTGCAAAAGTAGCTGAAAACTTAGTTAAAAATCGTCTTGAATGGATTATTGAAAACCGTGGAATTTTACCAGAATCTCAGTTTGGATTTAGGAAAGGCAAAAGTACATTGGATAGTGTGGCTACATTGGTAACAGATATTAGAGTTGCGTTTTCACAAAATCAATCGGTTCTTGCAGTATTTTTAGACCTAGAATCAGCATATGACAGTGTTCTTTTGAATGTCCTTAAAAAAAAATTAGAGTTGCTGCAAATTCCTGAAATGTTGTCTCGTTTTATAATTAACCTCCTTTCAGGCAGAAAAATTAATTTAGATCAAACACAAGATGATAGTAGGTTAGTATGGAAAGGACTCCCACAAGGTTCAGTTCTTAGCCCTATATTATTTAATTTGTATACGTTTGATTTACATTGTTCACTTCAAAATTCAACAAGCATCCTGCAATATGCAGATGACATAGTTTTGTACGCTACAGGAAGTTCATCAAGTTATCTTTGTACTCTGCTATCTAACTCCCTAGTCGGTTTAAAAATTTGGATGGACAAAAATGGCCTGAGCATATCTGCGAGTAAAAGTTCCTTAGTTTTATTCACTCGACAACGTATTCAACCTCCAATATCGATAGATTGTGACAATAATGAAATACCAGTTAAGAACCAGGTCAAGTTTTTGGGCATTGTTTTGGACTCTAAACTTGCAGGTATTCTACACTGCGATTATGCTCTAAACAAATGTCAAAAACTCTTAAATCTGATGAGATGTCTATCAGGTGTTTGGTGGGGTGCACATCCGTTTTCCTTAAAGCTTCTTTACAATGCTTTAGTTCGAAGTGTTCTTGATTATGGAATCTTCTTATTGGAGCCTTGTAATGTAGGTGCCCTTAGGAAATTGGATTCCATCCAATCAAAGGCCTTGAGAATAATTACAGGAGCTATGAAATCTAGCCCCATTAACGCATTACAAATTGAGTGTAATGAACCTCCACTTGGTTTAAGACGTCAATTTTTAGCTGACCGGTTATTTTACCGTGTTCTACAGTTTGCTAATAGTCCTTTAATCCAGAAACTTCAAATGCTTGCTGATCTCATTGAGTCATCAAATTATTGGAATCACAAATCTGTTCCTTGTTTAGTTAAAAGTTTCATCCGTTTTAAATCATTTCACGCACCGACACACCGGTCTCCAAAACTTGACTTGTTCAACAGTAAATATGAAGCCTTGATTAATACTCCATCTGTAAAGTACATTGTAGATATAGATAAAAATAACGCTAATACACATTTTAATTTTATTGTGCAGGAAAATTGGCCAGGGTGGCATCATATTTTCACTGATGCTTCCAAACATAAATCGGATGATCTTGTGGGGGTAGGAATATATCATGCACAGTACAATATTGTCCAGAAGGTAAAATGCCCACCTGAAGCAACTGTATTTACTGGTGAATGTCTTGGTATTCTTAAAGCTGTAGAATACATTTTACTTTTAAAACTTCGAAACAGTTTAATTTTAACTGATTCCATGAGTGCTCTTCAGGCGCTATTGAGATATCCTTTTAAATCTAAACCACCGTCTCCTCTTATAGCACATATTAGGAATAAACTTTTTGACTGTGTTGTGAAGGGTTTTTCTGTTGTCTTTGTCTGGATACCGAGTCATTGTGGTATAAAAGGTAATGAAAAAGCTGATAGACTTGCCAATGAGGCTGTGGTGTGTGGAGATACTGTCCCATTCAAAAATTATTGTCAGGATTTGGCTACTCTTCCTAGACATTATCTTAGGGATTCCTGGGATAAAGTTTGGGCAGAAAGTAGCTGTTCAAAAGGGAAATACTACTTTAGTATACAATCACAAATTCCACGTAAACCTTGGTTCTCTATCCTCAGACTTGGCAAAATTGCGACAACCATTTTAATAAGAATGCGTTTAGGTCATACTACTTGCCCAGTGCATCTTGCACGCTTCCATATCATAGATAGTCCTCAATGTGAATGTGGACATGACTTTGGGGACCTGAACCACATATTCTTTTCCTGCCCAATTCATGACCGTACTTCCTTTTTATATAGTTTGATAACCCTCCGTGTCCCTTTCCCTACATCAATACAAACTCTTCTTTTTTCTTTTAACCCTTCCATATATAGTGTTCTTTCCGATTATATTTATGAAAACAATATCCGTCTGTAAAATATGTAAATACGAGTATTTATTAGTAGTATAACAAGATTATAATTTTATTCATGTAATATTTTTAATAATTAAGTTTAGAATAGTTATATTTATGATCCTGATTTAAATTTACACATTCCTGATCCCGATATTCCAAATTCCATAATTTTTCGCGTGTTATGTTTCCCTACCTTTCCTTTCAAAACCTACCCAAACAAAATAAACAACAATCTACTCGCCTAACAACTTGACGCTGGCAGATGCACAAGAGTGCTAGCCACAACACTCTCCTATCTACGGAGCGGGAGAAAAAAAAAAAAAAAAAAAAAAAAAAATTACATCTGTCAAAACGTGTTTTTTTTTTTTTTTTTTTTTAAATATGGCAACTTGTTTTGAACATTACTGCCAGATTCTAGTATTGAGCGTTGCACATTAAAAAATAAGAAAGGAAAGAAGGTAGATAAAGAAAGATCAAGAATATAAAGAATAAAGAAGAAAAGGATCAGGTTTCACAGTCACTAGATTACATGGAATAAGATACATAGGATAGGAAAGATTGGTGATAGTACTGATACTAATAAATAAAATAAAATGAGTACATAAATATTACAGTTTTATGTTATTCTTTAATATATATTGGGATAGACATGATAGTATGGAATGATTGGTATTAGCCAAATGTAACAATGTAGTAATATTAAGAGGAAAAGGAATTTTTAATTTTGTTAAAGAGTTCAACATTTCAGAACGATCGAAACGTGGGCATGAGAAAAAAATATGGTTAATATCGCCTTCATCCAGGCCACATTCGCACAACGAAGAATCTTTTATACGCAATTTGTATAAGAAAGATTGGGTGCAACAGTGTCCAATACGCATGCGACATATAATAGATGTAACTTTTTTGCTGAGGAAAGTTTTATAAAACCATGGTTTTTTGCGAATATCTTTTTGAATACTGGCGTAATATTTCCCTTTTTCTCTGATAGACTGTTCCCAATGCTTAGTCCAAGATTCCCTTAAACATTCCCCAGCAAGTGCTGCTAGATCATGGCAATAATTTATGTATGGGACCGTATCACCGCAAACTACTGCTTCTTTTGCCAAAACGTCAGCCCGCTCATTGCCAGATATTCCTACGTGACTAGGTATCCAAGCAAAAGCGATGGTGAGGTTTAATGCTTGTGATTTTATGAGTGCTTCTTTTATTTGGAGGACAACTGGGTTATGGGATCTATCGTGAAATGGATTATGACAGAGGGCTTGTAAGGAGCTTAGAGAATCTGAGAGAATCAACGCGAATTTGAGTCTAAAAAGGACACAGTATTTGACTGCTTCAAATATTGCAAGAATTTCACCAGTATATGCAGAAGATTCTGGAGGGGACTTTTTCTTTAGCACAATATTCCAGTTTTGGTGGAATATACTATAACCTACACATTTTTTGGGGTCTAGTTTTGATGCATCGGTGAATAGGAGGTGATGATTAATGTAATGAGTGCCAATTGCATTTAAAAATTCTTTGTTGGGATTGGGAGAGTCCCCACTTATACCTAAATTTACAATTTTGGGTTCAAACAATAGTGCGGGCCAGGGAACGCTAAATAATGGAAGTTTGGAAGAACGGTGAACAGGACTATTTTGACCCTGCCATACTCGAAGGCTATTTATAAGACAGGGGTTAGACTTATGGGTCCAGTAGGGGTGAGTTCTAGAATGTTCTGACAAGAGCTGTAATTTTGGAATAAGGGGATGGTTGTTAAACAGTAGGGAACGAAAGAAGAAGCGGTCTGCCAGGTATTGCCTCCTTATATAGAGAGGAGGGTCTCCACCCTCATTCTGAAGAACATTAATGGGGCTGGATTTCATAGCACCAAGAATTATTCTTAAAGCTTTTGATTGTATTAGATCAAACTTCTTAAAATTTGCTTTACTACAGGGTTCTAGAAGAAAAGTGCAGTAGTCCAGATGGCTTCTGATCAGCGCGTTATATAACAGTTTAAGGCTGTAAGGATGTGCTCCCCACCAGACTCCGCATAGGGCTCTTATGATGTTGATATTTTTGTCGCAGATATTACTTATATAATTTATGTGGGGGAGGCCGGTTAATTTTGAATCTAAAGTGTATCCTAAAAATTTAATTTCCTTAACCTGTTCAATGGGACAATTTCGTAGAGTAATTACGAATGGTGGTATAACTCTCTTATTGGAGAATAAAACTATTTTGCTTTTTGATGAGGATAGTTCCAGACCATGGCATAAAAGGAACTCATCCAAGGATGCTAGCGCATCTGTGACAGCACTGGCGCATTCCTCGATAGCTTTGTCTGCGCGATAAATGAGCAAATCATCAGCATACTGGAGCAGTTTGCATTCCTGGACAGTGAAATCAAGCCCAGACATGTACAGATTGTACAGTAGGGGGCTTAACACTGAACCTTGGGGGAGGCCCTTGTAGACCTTGCGTGGATGCGCAACATCACCGTCAATTTTTAGAGATATGGTGCGGTCAAGTAGGAGGTTTATAATAAATCTTGTCAACTTCACCGGGACCTTTAGTTGGAGTAACTTCTCCCTAAGGATTGGAAGTCTGACATTGTCATATGCTGAGGTGATATCCAGGAATGCCCCCAACACAGACTCACCTCTAGTGAATGCGAGCCTAATATCTGTAGTAAAGATACTGAGACTATCTGCTGTACCCTTTCTCTTCCGGAATCCATATTGTGTAGGTGACAGAAGGCCTTTGCTTTCAGTAAACCACTCTAGTCTATTTTTAATCAAATGTTCTGTAGTTTTGGCTATTGTCGAGGACAACGCTATGGGACGATAGGATGAACTATTGCCTGGGTCTTTTTGGGGCTTCAAAATAGGGAGGACAATTTGGGTTTTCCAAGAGTTAGGTACTGTTCCGGATACAAACAGAGCATTTACTATGTTAAGAAATATAGTAAGACAGTGGTCATTACACTTAGAAAGAAAAGAATAAGGGATACCGTCTAAACCAGGAGAGGAATCCTTAACTCTGGAGAGAACCAACTTCAATTCTCTAAGAGTGAAGGGTTGGTTAAGGGTTTCGGACGGATCTGTTTCGAATAGGATGGATGGGCAAGAAATTTCACTGTCGTGGGGCACGTAGGGGGGAGCCAGCTTGTTTAAGAAGGAGTTGACACATTCAGAAGGAATGGTTCCTGATTTGTCAGCTTCGGGAAGAGATGCACGGTAACGCCTTATGTTATTCCACACCACAGAGGAGTGTAAAGCGGGTGAGACAGATGCACAAAAATTCTTCCAGCCATCACGTTTCTTGGAGCTGAGGATAGATTTAGTCTCCTTTTCTATGCGTAGCAACTCATCAAAATTTTGGTTTGACATATCTCTGATAAAGTTTTTTTCAGCTTGCTTCCTATTCCGGACTGCTTGCGTGCACTCTGCGTCCCACCAGGGGGGGGAAAGGCGCAATTTCTTATTTGGGTCTTTAACAGGAATAGCTGTTTCCGCACCATACAGTAAGGCCTGACTGAATAATTCCATGCACTCTACAGCATTATCTGTGGTGACAGCCGGTAAGGCGTTCAGTTTGACAGTAACTGCAGAGTTAAACAATGTCCAGTCTGCTTTGTCTATCTTAAATTTTATGCACGGATTATTTTTAACAGCTACTGAGCCAGAGCAGGGATATGACACAAGGATCGGAAAGTGATCACTGCCATGTGTGCTGTTCAGGGTTCTCCAGGTTAATAGAGAGGCTAACTCATTGGAGCACAACGATAAATCGACAACACTTGGTGCAACACCAGGTCGAGTTCTGCGGGTAGGCGATCCCGTATTTAGAAGGCAGAGATCGAGGTCGTCTATTATGTCAAATAGAGTTGTACCACAAATATCTATGGAGCTTGAGCCCCAGAAGCTGTGGTGACAATTGAAGTCGCCAAGTATAATTAGGGGTTTAGGTAAAGAAGAGATGATGGATTTTAGGTCGTTAAGTAAAAGAGGAGAGGGGGAAGGAATATATATTGAGAGATAAGTGATACCATGCACTCTAGCCGCAACAGCGTTGAAGTTGTTGCGTCGAGTAGGCAGGCTCACTGGGGAATAGGGAATAGACTTACGAATAAGAATGGCGGTACCGCCATAACCATCATCCCTGTCGTCCCGCAGGCAGCAAAAACCCGAAACTCTAAAGTGAGTCCCGGGCCGAAGCCATGTCTCCGAGACGGCAGCAATGATAGCGTTATGTTTATTAAGTAGATATAATAATTCAGATGATTTATTAAGAGCACTACGACAATTCCATTGTAGAATCGCGGGAGTTGCAGACATTGTAAATAGTGAATTGTAATTCGTTCAATTTATGGGCAACGTTGGGCGGTATGTGGGAAAAGCGTGATAAAACTTGATGCAACGAATCTAAAAGCTCTGAGAGGGATTTGGTGTCAGTTGGTGTTTCGGTATTTTCTAGTTGGTTAGGGGGGAAACCACAGCCATTAGAGTATTGTGGGACGCCAAAGTTATCTAGAATTGCCTGATGGGCCTTTTTATCGTACCCCTTTTGCATTGAGGGTCTAGAGGCTCTAGGAACGATAACTGATTTCTTATAAGAAGAGGTGCGAGATTGGGGAGTAGAGTTTTGTGTGGAACTTGGCGAACTAGCAGGGGATTTAAATTGAAAAGCTGGTGATTGGGTTACCTCGGCAAAAGATTTTTTACTGGGGGGGTAATTCCTAGCTGCTTCTAAATAAGAGATCGCTTTCTCTGCCATATCTTTTTTAATATTTTTTTGCCGTTTCTGTTCTACGCAATTGCGGTCTGTTGCCTTGTGATTACCCTGGCAATACAGACAAAAGTAATCCTTCTCAACAATATCGCACTCCTCTACTGCATGGTTAAGACTACATTTTGCACATCTTGGTTTGGATCGACAAATTTTCGATGTGTGACCAAACCTACAGCAGCGGAAACACTGAATAGTAGGGTATTGGTACACCTCCACCGGGATTGCGTTATAGCATAGAAAAACTCTAGCTGGAAGGACTTGCCCATCAAAGGTTACAACAACAGACTCAGTGTCCTCATACGATGCGTTACCATCTCTAAATATTTTAGAGCGTAGGCGTCTTATTTTAAGTGCAGCCGTCTTATTTGGTGGTGAACATAATTCCTCTATAATTTCTTCCTCAGTCAGGTCTACTGGTACCCCTTTGATGACTCCGAGGCGGCATATATTGAATGATGGGATAAAAACTTTGTACTTGCCAAAAAGGTTGGGATTGGTTGTGAAGTTGTTTGCATCCTCTGGAGTTCGGAATTGTATAGAGACACGATTACGACCTATGCGTTTAATGCCATCTTCGACAATATTTTTAATATTAAGTTTTTTAAGGTACCGGCCAAATGAAACAGCATTAAGGGTAGTACCTGCCGAAGGAGAATCGTTGTCAACAACTCTTTGTACATGGGTAATAAATGGACCACGATCACTCTTATTATAAGGGCGCACTTGAAAAACCTGACGCATGCCAGTTCCTTGGGTTGGTTTATCGATATTTGGGGTACTATTGGGGAGGGGCAGCTGTTGGGACAATGTTTCTTGAGTTAATGGTGTAATAAATGAGTTGGTCTTTTGAGATGGTGATGGTGAGAGGGGAGGAAAAGGCTCGTCAATTGAGGAGGTAGAAGAACTAGGTTCTAACTGACGATTCACATCTAGTCTGTTTTCACGGTCTTTTTTGTTACGAATATTTTTTTTGAGATTTTTATGCTTGCCTAACGTTTCAAAATAAATGTCTTGAGTGAAGTATTGAGTTTTATTTGAGCAATTATCATCACTTACGTCAGAGGTAATTGTGACATAATCTGCTGGAGAAGGAACATTAGGGAACCCTGGGTCTTCCACAGGAGGATCAACACCAGGATCTGGAGGCTTAGGAGGAATGAACGGCGTTTCCATGTTCGGTAATGGTGGTGTGGTTATTTTATTAAGATAATTTAAAAATACCTTCGTTATAATTGGCACAAATACTAGATACGATAGTAAACTACTTTATGAAAGGATAATGCAACACAAGACGAATATACAACACTGAAGAACCTGAAAATCAGATTTATGACAAAAAACGCGTGCAACCCTTGTCAACCGTCCTCTGTCAGTCCCGTCAAAACGTGTTACAGTGGATATCAAAGGCACCGGTGGCTAATGACGTCATAGCAGTTGGTCACTGAAGATAGATAATGCGAAACTAGCTGTTTGACAGTTGTTGATGTACACTTTTGTTTGAGTGCTCATCACTTGAGTTGTCAATAGAGTTACATAATAGCCCTGCTGGACCATGGCCTGAACCAAGTCCGGTGACACAGAAAATCAAAATGAAAAATTGAAGGTAATTAGTTGATAAAGGTTACCTGATTTACTACTATGGTTAATAACTTGACAAATTGGTATTGCTAAAAGACCAAAATTAGTACAGTGTGCTTAGTATATACCTACCAGCATGCCATGATATCTGCTATAAAATAGAAAAGAAAGAAAGAAAAAAAGTTTATTTATGCAAAAGTACTTATACATAAAAAAAAATAACAAAAGCAAATAAATACTAAAAATAGCCCCAGCTTTTTCAAAATATTACAATCATGTTATGAAATAATAATATGCCAATAATATTATGATATTATGTGTCACAAAACAAGTACATATTACGAAGTGGCATTGAGGATAATTTCCATATTCGAAAAGAAAACCAATATTAGTTTTTTACATGAAAACAATAATGCCTGTGTGTTTTTGATGATTTTTGATGATACACATGGATAAATAAATAAACGCGGGATAGGTTTAGTATCGGCACAATGCGCTGGAGATTTTGTTACAGTGTTGCCTCAGCGTATCTTGCTGAGAAAGCTGACTCAATATATTTGCTGAAAACTACTCCAAAACAACAACGAATGTGTTGCATCCGCATTCCAAGATTCATCTGAAAAAAAAAAAGATATTTTTACTGGTTACGAGGCGTTATGTTCTAAGATCTTAGTTTGTCCAAATGGGGCGATGAAAAAAAAGTTCTTTTATACGAAACATATTCTCACCCATTTTACAGATGCCTTAATTATTTTTTATTACTGGCAACTAGGGAAACTTTTTTTGCAGAACTTGACACAATGGCTTTTTGCTAATGCACTTTTCGTAATCAATATATAAATAAAAAAATAAAAATATTTACTACTAGCGACCCGCCCTAGCTTTGTACGGGTGCAATGTTGATATTATGCATGTATTATACATACAAACCTTCCTCTCGAATCACTATATATATAATTAAAAAAACCGCATCAAAATCCGTTGCTTAGTTTTATAGATCTAAACATACATAGGGACAGGGCGACTTTGTTTTATACTATGTAATGATGCGCTCCAAATAAGAATAGGATGGATTGATAGGATGTGACGTCACGCCTTTCTGTCAAATCGAAGATATTTTTGCAAAATTGAAGAACTCAGAGATGAGTAAAATTGAAACACTGCATTTTGATTAAACTTTTTTCGTTCACAATTCGTAAATAATATAATTACGTAAATAAGATGAATTTTAAAAATATCTTGCCTCTATTTGACAGTAAAGCGTGACGTCACAACATGGCAATCGATCTTATTCTCATTTGGAACGCATTGTATGCTGAATAATGGAGCCAATGTAAAATGTTTAGCAATGCTTTTGCAATATTTGATCTTGAGTTAATCTTCTCGGCAAGAATTAATTGAAAAATGAATAAGAAGAATATGTCTATCTATCTAATTGCTAAATGAGTACATATTATAATGTTATATGTAATTATGTATTTCTATTTTTTGTATCTTTCAGTCCATTACTAACGACGGTATCACTCGAAGAATTTTAAGGCTACAGTTACTGGTCCTTTTCATTTTCCATGTTGATAATATACACTACTTGGTTTTCCAATTTACTTTAGACATTGGCTGAATAATCAACATCGGCTCTATTTACCACAAAAAAAAGAATAGAGTAAGTATGTATGTTACAAACGCATCGGTTTCGAACGTCTTAAACAAAAAAAAAAAAATGGTCCCGTACGAAACACGGAGGGATAGCTACAGTGGCATAACTATAGAGTGGCAAGGCGGGCAAAATGTCACGGGCCCCCGGTATGACAGGGCCCCCGGTCTAAGAAGCTATAGGCTCAGAATAAGTAAGCCAAAATTACTTTATTAGGTAAAATTCAAACAAACTGAGATTATTTTTTTGGGGTTACATTCAATAAATTTACCACGGGCTTCAGGTGTTATAGTTACGCCACTGGATAGCTAGATAAAACTATAATAAAATCCTTGGCACTATATTGCCGAGTTCGCATCTAACGAGTGCCTATTTTCTAGTCGTGCAGCGATATTACATTATTACCAATTTTATATCCACAAAGAAATTAATTTGAAAATAAATAAAACAGCAACTGAAAATTTCCGCCATAAACCAGAAATACAAAATGAGGGTTGGTACGCGCGACAACTAAAAAAATTGAACAGAAAGTACCTATTTATACATATTGTTCAGTTTTCTGAAGCTTAATAAAATGATTTTGGTTAGCAGTTTACTTTCTTCGAAAATCACAAGTTTTTCTTAGAAAATCTTCGAGTAAGTTCCATGTTATTCATATATTTATCAGACAACAAACAATACGTGAAAGAATGCCAAGTTTTCTTTAACGACGTCTCTTATAAAAGAAATAAGATTCAATGGCATGTTTGATGAATGCCAATACCTCGCTGGCTATAAGTGGTTGACTCAAAGCGAAGAAAAGAAGGCAACGGTTACTGCCGTGCAACACGCGTGCACACGATAGAAAATTCGTATCGCGCAGCGCAAAACTTCCATAAGTATTAAAATTGATCACGCACTGCACTGCATCAGACTGTAAAGAGAAGCTTCCCTGTTAATTCATCATCATCGTCATTTCAGCCGAAAGATGTCCATTGCTGGACATAGGCCTCCCTCAAGCGCCGCCGCAAAGACCGGTGCTGTGTGTCTTGCATCCAGTTAATCGACTATCTTGCAAAAGAGAAAACGATTACAAATGAATTCAGCCTTCTTGGTCAGCTGGATGCCAACAGTTCGTCGAAAGAGACCTAGCTTGAAGAAGAAGAAAATGATCTTTCATCAGGGCAGCGCATGCACCTGTACGCAAGGGCCTAGAGGGTATGTGCAAACTGTTACCTCGACTCCAGAAATAAGGCAAGGAAGGTACGGGGTAGCTTTTTTAGTCAGTAAGAGTCTGACACTGGTCTCCCGCTCCGCCCAAGAGCGGGTTTCGTCATTGGATGATTTTCACCTACCAAAAAAAAAAAAAAAAAAAAACCTGTACGCAAGGGTGCGTTGGTGTAGGGAAAACTGCGGGATTTGGGATACGATTTGCTCGGTCATTCCCAATATTTTTCTGATTCCACCCTTACGTTTTGGAAACATCTACGGTCCGGACTAAGCGTTTTACCTCGTCTTTTATACCGCGTCGTACATCGACGGACTGGAACAGTTTGCAGGCTGCAGTCTTTCCGTCCGATTATAATTTGAGTGTCGTCAAGGCTACAGTGAATAGGCTCTTAATAAACTAGTGCGCCTCATCATCAACTGCAATCGCATCACTGCTTACCATCTGGTGGGATCGCAGTCAAGCACTGGTTTATAGTAATTAAAAAAAAAAACGAATGATTCATCGTTTCAGCCGAGAGAAGTCCACAGCTGGACCTTTTTTATGGTTCGTTTAAAATCATCCAATGACGAATTCCACCCATGGGTGGAGCGGGAAACAGTGTCAGACTCTTACTGAATAAACAACCTACCCCGTTCCTCAGCTTGCCCAAGCGTCTCCACAGCGACCTGTGCGTTTCGAATTACCGCAACCCTCCCCAGGTCATCGGTCCACTTTGTGAGAGACCCTCGAACGTGACGTCTTCAGGTATGCGGTCGCTACCCCAGAATCTTTCGGTTCTATCAACCATCTGTTCAGCGACGAGTGCGAGGCAATATACCTAATACTCACTTTCTTTTAGCAGTTATTTACTGATTAGGTTGGGTTTGTGCCCTAAGTTATCTAACCCATCCCTTTAGTAGCTTTTCAAACGGGGTGGGTTTTTTTATGGCAGGTAAAAATCATCCAACGACGAATCCCGCCCTTGCGCAGATCGGAAAACAGTGTCAGACTCTTACTGACTAAACAACCTACCCCATTCCTACGTTGCCATATATACCAGGCCAGAACCTTCCTTTCAGACGCGAACCCTTGACCCCAATTGGCTTCGAACTTTCTGCAGGATCCCTACGTTTGCTGACAACTCCTTGAGGCTCGCGGGAACAGTGCACGCCGTCGACGACTAGGCTTTTTACTTACCTTAAGAAAAAAACCAAACCTAACTTAGGACAAAGACTGTACCTATACTTATCTATAAATTGGGTTACGATTAAGACGCAAATCAATGTCCTATATCTATCTTGTAATAGGTAGCTAACTAACTAACAGTCAAATCAACAAAATATCGTGAAAGTAGAATTGGTACCTATGCTATTCATTTTTATAAGTAGGTAATTATTAAAAATAGTAGAATTGGTATGCTATACATTTTTATAAGTAGGTAGGTACCTCTTAGATAAATACAAGACCTATGACATTCTGCTAACTGTTTATGGTTGTTGCCGGTTATTATCGTATAGGTAATTACCCTACAAATGGGGACTTTTCCACCGTCCGAACTTACTCATTCAAGTTTAACGTAGATAAAACTATTGACTTGCATTAAGATGGTTATCTTCCATCTTGATGCAAGAGATCTCGTAAAGATGTCTCTATTATTAATACCGAAAGTTTGTCAGAGGTCAAAAAAATGGCAGCATTTGGCGGTTTTACGGGTATTACGACGCATGCGCAGCAATGGCGGGCGACCTTCCCGCGTCCTTACCGCCAGTCGACGGCTCACGCCGCGCGGCCACACATGTAAACACCGGGGTAACAATAATAAACCGATCGACTTTCGCTCTCGTCCGAGTTATCGCGGTCCTCCCCCATCGCAACGAACTAACGACTTACACCAACCTAGACTGAACGTGAAGTGATTTGGTGATGTGAACTCGGGTTTACTGAATAGTGGCATTATAAAAGCGCCGGCGTGAAAATCAGGTGTGTACCTACTTACAATGTTGATAAATACGGCACGCGTTAGGAATCCTTTTAGATTTAAGTGTGTTATTCTATTAGTGATGCTACGAAGATCGTTTATTCATTGCTGTATCTTGATTAGTTCGAAACCGTCGGCGGAAATGATAGCAAAGCATTTGGGGTCATGACCTTGAACCCTTGGCATAGGTCATGTAAACAAATGTTCTGGTGGTGTCACCAATTTCCTGCTGATTTAAAGACCTAATCTAAAAATTGGACCGTGTGGCTTTCATTCCAAGGATGATGGAACAAATGTTCACTGACTTCTCTTTAGGTCTACTTACCTTATCAATCTATTTACGTAAGATGCTAGGTAGGTACCTACATATTCTAGTCGATCAAAATGTTTGATAACGGACTGCAATAACTCTGTAACTACGTAACGTTCACGTGTGAATACATACTATTCAGAATGAAATTACTTACAAATTGCACAAGAGGTGAAATTTTATGACATAAAGGTGTAATCATTTGGGCTGTGGTAATTTTGGAAAGAGTTAAAGGGCCCTGAAACGCAGAGGATAAATGCACTAGTACAGGTAAGTTTTATTCAGTAAAAGACTGACACTCTTAGATTGCTTTATTCAGGGCGGAGGTTATTTCATTTCCCACCTCAAAATACAAAAGGTCAAATATTTTGACCTTATTTTGGTCGAATACAATAACTGCCGAGCTCTCTGCGTTGCGGTGCTTTTTATGCTCTGTGAATATAATAATATAACCTTACCAACCACTCTTTAGACAAACCTCCTAATAGGATTTTAATTAATTGATAATTGCTTTAAAACACTTTGCTCTCAATACAGGCAGAAATATGAATAAAGAAAATTAAACAATATGAAATATGCAGAACGAATAGTCTTTTTCATGTTCTAAATGTTATGAAGGTGATAGATAACATTCCTCATTTCGTTTCAGTAATTTCAGCTGAAATTTTAATGCCAGAAAATTATTTCCACACTCTCATTTCAAAAGGCTTAAATCTTTAATTAGCTATTGAGCTATTGATTTTTGAAAATGTTCCAGAATTTATTTTGATTTCTCATCAACAGTGAATACTGTATCAATGAATAAAATTATGTCCTTTAATTATATTCATGCATTCACCAATCGACAGAATGATTCGTGAGAAAGGTTTAATTGAATGATAATACAAGCATAGTGGAGAGAAACCTCGAATTTCAAAGATTTTTAACACCCAAGCGAACCTGGGTGCGTTATTGGTACTTAGATAAATGTATGTACATACTTAACTAGACCAATGTGCTCCCCAATAAGAGAATGATAAAATCAAGCTCCTCGATTCTCTGAAGACTAAACAGTCGAGGTCAAGTAGAGCCTGATCATAAATAACAGTTAAAGGGGACAGGGTTGCGTTTTAACCCACGATGTGGCCGATGTGGGCAATGGACTCCACGCTGGCCGGCCGCCAATTTAATGGCAATAAATTGATATTGTATCGTGGCATCGTTGAACGGAACGGGCCTACGGGTGTATTGTGATTCTGTACCCATTCCATCTTTTAATGAATTTACGGCAAAGGTATGGTTAATCATGAATAAAAGAAGATCATATTATTTGGTCGCTATATTATCGTTTGAAAAAAAAATGAGGTGTTTCCCTTCCCTTCTCAGTCCCTCAGAAAAGTTGAAGTCAAAATCAAGACTACTACGGTCGTATTACTCGTATTGGTGCATACAGATATTCCCTTATTGTCAGAAAATTTAAAGACAGAATTAAGATTCCTACTGCGGTCCTACCTGATCACAAATAAAGTGGATGCGCTTTATCGTTCTATCTTTCTATCGCCTTCGCTCAGATTCGTTAGTTGTTGTGCAATAAACCCAAGGTCATTGCTAAGATGACCCCTAGAACCTTGTCTTTACTGCTACATCAAAGCAGAAAGAAAACTTCTAGATTTTAAGACGTCTAACGCACAATTACATCAATATTTTACGATGAACCATAATAGTACATTTTGATACAAGTGCAGAAAGTTTGTCATTGCGACCGAGGCGAAATTCGCACGAGCCGCAGGCGAGTGTGTTATGGAGCCGAGGGCTGCAATGACAAATCTGCACGTGTGTCAAACGACGTTTTTCAATACACTTACGACTTGTGAAATAAAGAAAGAAAGAAAAAAAATTTAATCGTATCTCAAACATACAGTAGAAATTTAAGAAATATATAAGTATAGCATTCAAATCTGCTCCGGTCAATTTCTAATTTCGTGGGGTCGTCCAGCGACTCTGGGGGACGCCTCGCGCTTGATTCGATAAACTAAGTAAAACAAAATAATCACCCGTGACCGTGACGATAAGGAAGGAATAAAAAAGCCCTTGTTGTGATAAACTCAAAAAAGCACTTGGGTGATATACATGCTATATTGAACCTAATAGGAGTGCGATAAGAGGCAGTTTTCGAGTAAGTGTATTGAAAAACAATATGAGATTTACTCTCCTACAAAAAAAGAAAATTTAATTAGAAAGCATCCATGTGCGAGTATATGAGAGTGTTGACCTGTCTGCTTGTCTGACTAAGTTGTAGTGAAACTATCTTCATGTTCAATTATTTTCTGTCTGGCGACAATCTCTCTTCGTTGAGATTTTACAACAATTTAGTTTTTATGTTCTGTGATAAATCAGTGTACCTAAATAAAGCGTTCCCTCATAATTTGGTTTGAGTCTATGTAACTATTATTGGAGGATCAAATTGAATTAACAAATGCGGGTACTAGATATTAGTACATATTATGTCGGTGGCTATGCTCGGAGTATCCTTGCGTGATCGAATCAGAAATTAAGATATCCGAAAGAGAACCAAGGTTGCTGACATAGCGAAAAAAATCGCCAAACGCAAGTAGCTATGGGCAGGACATATTTCATGCAGAACAATTGGCCGATGGGGCTGAAAGGTTCTGGAATGGCGACCGCGTATCAGAAGACGCAGCGAAGGAGGCCCTCCCACACGGTGGACCGATGACCTGTTCAAGGTTGCTGGAATCAGGTGGGTGCAAAACGCAGTACCGGTCTTTGTGGTGGCGCTTGGGGGGGGGGGGCTATGTCTAGCAGTCGACGTCTTTCAGTTGAAATGATGATGATGTCAATGGTAAAGCTTTTGTTATTGCAGTCGAGGCAAAATCCAGGCCAATTCGAAGGCGAAGCCGGTTTGGAGCCAAGAAACTACAATGAGCATTTCCCACACGTAGGAAAACTTCGTTTATTATTGCGCTTTCTCAAAATAAAAAATATGAGATATGGTTCGCTGATAATTTTCAAGCATTGAGTGTGGTTTGCCTGGCAAACACAGAGCAGCTTTCAGAAGTTTCAGAAGACCAACCTGATAGGTACAACACACAATACTGTTTACAAATATTGTAAAAATTATAACGGGGTCTGCCTGCTGAAAATATCCGCACTTGTGCGAAATTGTGAGCATAAAAACTAATGCATAATGCATTAAGTCCGTCTTTGTACCTTTGGTTGCGTTTAGATTAAATAATAACGTCTACCATTACCGGGTAGTAAGTAATTAGTTTTCGAGCGTATGGCAAAATATTTTTTTTTTGTTTCTAGATAGAAATCGACTGTGGCAATAAACAAATTTAAAGCAAAAGTCAGTATCCTATTCGAGTCAAAACAATTAGACACTTCTACGGCAAATTTGTCCATCTATACTAATATTATAAAGCTGAAGAGTTTGTTTGTTTGTTTGTTTGTTTGTTTGAACGCGCTAATCTCAGGAACTACTGGTCCGAATTGAAATTCTTTTTGTGTTGAATAGATCATTTATTGAGGAAGGCTTTAGGCTATATAACATCACGCTGCGACTAATAGAAGCGAAGAAACAACGGAAAATGTGGAAAAAACGGGGAAAATTATTCATCTTTGAGGGCTTCCGTTGCGTGCGCTGCCAAAACGGTTTAAGATACCAAAAAAATATGTATGAAAGAATTATTCCTCTTAAAATTATCTAAAAAAATGTCCGCGACAGTATATGTCTATCTTTTAAGATTAACTTACTAGAACCGTTTTTATGCGAATCAAATTTAGCCAATTTTTACCGATTATTTATGAGAGTTCTATCAACATAATAATATAATCTTTATCCAAATAAATGTGTTGTTGATTAAGAGTATGTAATTGTAAACAAAATTGTCATTGACATCATTTAATTTCAACGAACATCTTAGAAGATATTACAATTTTAAAATAACTCCGATATAAAATTCACACGCGATGCATGATGTGCTAAACTTGACGCTGCGCCTGGCCGGCGGGCGAGGAGAGGGGTTGCTTGCGGGCGGCGCGGATGGTTTTTTTTTATGGTAGGTAAAAATCATCCAATGACGAATCCCGCTCTTGGGCGGAGCGGGAAACAGTGTCAGACTCTTACTGACTAAACAACCTACCCCGTTCCTCCCTTGCCATATTCCCAGAGCCCCGGTATAACGCTTTCGCACCAACCCTCAGTTGCAGGAGGCTTCGCCCCTGAAGGGCCCTACAGTTTGCCGACAACACCTTGAGGCGCGCGGGAGCAGTGCACGCCGTCGACAACTTGGTCTCGGTCTGGACTGTTACCAGACAACCGGACGGCGAGCTACCCATTGCTCACCGTCCACAAGCCAGCGTCTAAGGAGACCGGATATCGGCGGGATCGCGGCGGTGACGGTGACGGCTACGGCGAGGGCGCTGTTGCCTTTGCCTTATGCGGTCGGCCTCCTCCTTTACGAGCATTACTGCTTTGCAGAAGGAGGCGACCGCTTGCCATTCTTCTTCGCTGCGAACTATGGCCTGAACCAAGGCCCGGCGCGAGAGGTCGCCGCCGCTGATCACCCCCACGAGGACACGGTGATGCTCTTCTCAAGCGGGGCACACCTCCACCGTGTGCTCCACCGTATCCTCCGGGCTGACCATACAGTGGCGACACCCGGGCGTCTCTTCCTTCTTCCCATGTCCGGTGAGAACCTACGTCATGCGGAAGGTGAGGATGCCGTGATAGATATCACGCCTCAAAGAGGGGACTTACCGCCGAGATTATGGCGTGCCCAAGTTGGGGTGTAGCTCTATGAAGTACTTTTAGATAATTATGTTCTTTTAAAAACTAAATAGTCTAAAATAATAACAGAAATTGACACGGGCAAAGTCGTGGGTAACAGCTATAATTTATAAAGCTGAGGAGGTTGTTTGCAAAAATAAATATGATGCCCAAAATAACTATTCCACGCGGACGAAGTCGCGGGCACAGCTAGTACCCAATAAGGATACAAGGCTCTCATCAACCCGTACGTTCTTATATTCGATATCTATTACCTATTCAGTTCAATTCATTACTTGACGGTGTACGGAATAATTGTTATTTACGGCGGTTATCGACAGATTCAATTATAGTTGAGTCTGCTCAAGTGCATGGCCATTTGGTTTATATGCTATTCTGAATGCCCCGAGCTGCTTTCCAATACAAATCTTATCTATGCGGCCGTTTCTCCGATTCGGTACATCGTGCAGGCCGTCTTATAAAACTGTATGGGTTTATTTATGGAATCTAGGGCCTATTCACTAGCCAGTATCTCCGTGTGATCTTAGTATAGGAATGTCTGTTGGTTTGATGCCTTTGTATTTCTATTTTAATTTTTGGTGCAATCTGGATCTATATGCTTCGTGTTATCATATTTGTACTTATATAAATATGTATTAATATATATTATTTGAGTACATTCTCAGTTAATTAATCTATAAGGTGTATGTAAATCAGTGAAACTTACTCAAACTATTAATATTTTTCTTGTTATAAAGAAAATATTATTCATAGCAAAAATTAAAGTATTTGTAAGAAATATTTCTTTACGCCTGCGGTTAATCTGGTTTTTTCTTTTCCATGTGTTGAGCAGAATTACTGTATATTTACCGCAGGCGTTTGTTGTATACCTAAGTCTTTACCTAGTCTTTATATACCTAAATATTATTTTTTTTATGAATCTTGTTTAGAAATAGTATATATATCTTTTGCTGAATATATATTTTATTATGTTTGATAAGATGGATGACACTGGACTCCACGACACAGGGAATCCTAGTGTGGAGTCCAGAGATCTGTTATATTATTGTAATTGCCCTTTTTGAACAATAAACATATTTGTATTTGTATTTGTATTTAAAGTGGTGTTTAAATATTGCGTAATGTCCATTTACTGAAAATTTGTGACTCCTAAATGAATGCCTAAGTAAAATTATCGAGACGCTCAACGCTGAATCTGGAGTTGTAACTTTGTGTGCCTTTTTTAGTCAGGCATATCTTACGTAGAAGTATCTTAAGTAGATGTCACGATTACTTACAACATTTATGTGCGTTTTCACTAAAACAAATCTGGCCAAATGGGGTTTCTTTGATCCATCGCAAGTACAGTGCCAGTATGGAGCTCCTTCACAGGATATGGGTCACCTTTTTTCCTGCTCAGCGTGCACTTTAATGATTTGTACGAGCTGTCCAGGTGGCTAAATATTGGTCGGACTAAATTTGAGTCAAATCGACACGGAAAGAAGACTAAAACGGGTACAAATATTGTATTAACGTCTTTAACTATTTTAATCTATTCTATTGTAAGATAAATTCTAATATGTTGCATTATACTTGCGGCAGGTGCTCGGGTCCGATGCCGGCCGCGTACCACTAGAGGTGGGTTCTATTTCATGCCTGCCTTCGTTAATCTCTGTAAAAGCTAACTGATCATCATATTTAATTTCTTAGATTTAAAACTCTTGCTCGGCCTCGGCTGTATGTAATGTAACTGCACATAATTTGCACTTCAATGTTTTGTTATGCACTTCATTATGTTTCACAAGTGGCAAATAGATGGCGTTACTGGTAGTGGTTTTAGGTAGTTTTGTTTGTATCTTGATCAATGTTTAGTTTTACTTGGTCTTAATAAGGGCTTTATTTGAATTTTGAAAGAATGATGGAATTATTTATATGTTTTTAATTAATTTTGGGAATAACTAAGCATGAAATTTTCGGTATTGGTGCATGATGCTGCCTGTTCATCCATCATATATCCTGAGCAGTATTGACAGTTATTATGACAATTTATACTAGCTTTTTCCAGCGGTTTCGCCCGCGTACATAAAATGTAACCTATGTCACTCAGGAGTGAAGCAGCTTTCTATTGTTGCTAAATTTTTTTCCAATCGGACCAGCAGTTCCAGAGATTACCCCCTACAAACAAAAAAACATAAAAACAAAAAAACAAACTTTACCTCTTTATTATATTAGTGTAGATGAGTATTCTTACTAGCTTCTGCCAGCGGCTGAACATACATCCATTCAGTACAGTACAGCGCACAAGATACCTACTTGCTAGGAATATGCTGTTTTAGGACATAAAATATAAATGGATTTGTATGAAATATGGTACCATTTTATATAAATCCGAACCATTTGAGTGTGAAGGAGTAACTAATACATACACCATACATACTAACTTTCGCCTTTATAATATTAGCGTAATACATAATATATATATATATATATTTAAGTATATGTGTGAAGTGTGCTATTAGTGTGATAATCGGTAACTAAATAGACGACCTTAAACACAGTTGACAGTTGGAGTTCAAAAGAAACATTATTTTGATATAAATTGTGGACATTTAAAAATACACAAGAGACCAGACAAAATCATTTATCTACGTATTTCGTTATTGGACTGTTTCCAAAAATAATAAGATTTTTGCATTTGCGTGCGTTATTTCTTTTGGTATAAATCCGGACCAGTCGCATGTGACGTACGTATGTGTGCGTGCGCGTGTATATTACATTGCGCACGGAATTTTTAAGGCGTTTTTTTCCGCTGAAAACAAACAATATTAAGTTTTTTCTTCATTTTATCAGCTAAGGATCCAGTATAGTATACCAAATCAATATTTTTTTTCTTATCTTGTTGTCTTCCTAAAATTATTATCACAAGAGCTGTTTGTAGGTACCATATTTTGAAGTTCGTGGTATAATCATTGGATCGCCCTAGGAAAATCATCAACTTCATTTATCTATAAAAAACTTTATGCCTCAGGCATTTCGACCATCAACAGCAACAAACAACTTCAACAACAACAACCAACACTTCGTCAACTTTGTAATTCAATTTTATTAATCACTGGAGTACATACATAAAATAGTCTTAATATTTTTTTTCCTATACACACGGTGTCTACGTGGTATATATAGCCATGAAATTTGAAGGTCTGAAGAACATATGATTAGGCAAGTCGTACACATCAATACTGGTCCAAAAAAGTGTGGTAGACCCCTTCTCACTTGGATGTCTGTAATTAGCAATGACCTAAAAAAGCCCAAGTCAATGACTCGTCGACCCAGAACTGAAATGTCTGGCGAAAAAGAATGAGGAGAACCGATGCTAAATGAAATGGGATAAGGCTAGGCAAGACTGACCGACCAGACCAGGGGCCCGTGGCATTTTGTCAGCCTTGCCACACTATTCTGCCCTCATAAGCCAAAAAGCGGTATCTCAAAAAAACACAAATTCCTGATTTTTGTTGCAACTGATAGCTTAAGAAATTCCCTACCAGTTAAATGAAGTTACATGGCGCTATTTCAACCAGAAACTACCTAATACCTACTAAGAAAATATTGTATATCTCAAATTCCAACGATATTACTAAGGAGCTGAGAGGTAGGTATATCATTATTTTTAAACACTGGCCGTATATTTACTTACGGTGGAATCGCTTAGAAAAGTTCTTGCTGCGGGCCAAAATTTCTAAGAACATTGGCGGTATCTGTTGAATGCGTAGCGAACTAATTATTGTCACACTTACCAATATGGTGTGATTTTAGTTAGTAAACATCTGACACTCCCTTTTACTTCGCCCTAGAGTGACTGAACCTATCCGATTTTATGATTTTGCACCTAAAAAAACTTATGTTCAACTAAACCAAATCTGACTGAATGCCAATAAATTATTAATAACCTGACATAAGCATCCTGCTCTTCTACTAATTAAAGGATTCAAGGACCCTAGAACAAAGCAAGCTGAATATTTCTGGCATCCCAGCTATCATCTTAGTCTAAATCCTGACTGACACGTGCTCATGTCTTTCAGTATATAATCTATATATAGAAAACAAAGACGGGTTTGTTACAACACTTATAACTCGAGATCGGATAGACCGATTTTCATGGTTTTTGGTTCGTTGTTTCTGTCCCCGCCCGAATAGCAGAATACGTCTTAAAAATAATGAAAACTCGATGAAAACATAATTATGAAAGAGGGGTCTAAAGTTTGTATGGAAATACCTACGAACGGGCGAAGCCGCTGGCAGGAAGCTAGTTAAAATTGAACGGAAGTCATACAGTGCGTGTTTAGATTGGGCGGTGCCGTGTAATCTTTGATATATTTTTAAAACATAGTAGCATTGTTCTTCTTGCTCATCTAAGCAGCATTGTTTCATTTGTCAGCATTTTGAAGGCACGGTTAGCGTAGTAGTTGAACGATTAGGTGCTCTGCTGCGCTGCGTTTCTGGGTCTGGGTGTCCTAAAAAATAATCCTAAAAATAATAAAAATGTAAATTCTTACAGGAGAAATTCCTTGTGTAGGGCAACGTATTTTAAAAAAGAAAGAAAGATTGTTGATTTACAAGTAGAGTTTCCAACACAGCCGCAGAGAGAGTCTCAACCACGGACAAAACTTTTTTCTGAGAAAGGATTGCCGTTTACGTTATATCGAATATATCAAAAGTAAAGCAGGTTAAAAAAGTTTACCCGTTTTGAGATCTTTTAAAGTGTACATTTTGGTGACAACAGGAATACCTAAACATGCTTTTAAAGAATCTCCCTCTATCTAAATCTAGATGGCCTCTTTTACCAAATCTTATACACTTTGTAAAATTTTATGGAATCCTTCTTGACTGACTTCCTTCTAGAGTTCTATGGATTCTACGTTTCTCCTCCTCTTTGCGTCGTATTCTCAAATGTTTAGGGTTCTGATGTCCCTGTTATATCACATTCACTTGTATGATGCTCCTTATTCTGTTTCTATCTCTGACACTGCGAAGGGCATTGTATGCCTTAGAGTTACGAGCGGTGCGGATTTGCTCGGATCCAAGTATTAAGCTGTACCCACGAGTCCTTTTTGCATTTACTTTATAGGTAACAATGAGATTTTATTCTATACTATACAAAGAATCTCTGAAATCTTTTTATTCCGAAAAATCTAAGACGAGTCTCTTGTATAACCTACTAATTAATTTTAAATGAAATTGGTTCACAAGACCACGTCTAATCTTTTCAGCCAGGAAATTAGGAAGTGCGTACCTTGGCACTAGGCGCCTGTAGGCCTGCCAAGTATGCCGATCAGCTGAGCTGTCTCGAGATACATAATTATGTAGGTGCTTGCGAGTGTGCAAGGAACCGCTCCTGATTGTTATGTAAATTGCTGATGATTATAACTTACATTGTTATTCTGGAACAGTACAAAAGGTGATGGTTGTGGGATCTGTTCGAGTGATGATAGATACAGTTTAGGGACAGTTTTCTTTTTACAAGCTTTATGTTAATTTCACCTATCCTTTGTTATGTTTGTGTTTAAATCTTGCAAATTAAATTTGATCCACTTACCGGTTACTGATTGAGCTGAAATTTTTCACACATATGTAAATCGCGTGACAATGCAATATTATGATGACTTGGAGCAGATCTGATAATGGAGATGAAAGGCTCTGTAGTTAAACGACAGTACCCTATCGAGTTTGGGCTCGTGTGACTCGTCTTGACGAGTATTTTGGTGCTAGATGGTAACTAGGGACTGATGATGGAACTGGAAGATGACCGTAGAAACTCGGTCAATAAGATAACCCTAACGTGTTTGTATTTTTCGGAGAGGTCTCGATGAGTATTCATTACAAAGATATACCGAGCAGTAAAGCATGTTGTGAAAAAAAAAATATTTTCAATGAAAACTTGTTTAGATATACATAGCGTCTTCCGAACATTACCTTTATGAGCAGTTTTACGCCATTTTTTCATGTTGTGATACATTCTGTAATATCATATCAGCAGGATTTCTATTCAGTAATTCATAGAATTGAAATTATGACACATTCATTTACTATCATATCGTAAACTACAAGCCGATTACAATAGAGGATTATTACAGATTAGGTACAATGTATATTATCACATGATGCCACCATATTAAAATTGCATAATTAGCATTCATCTCGTTACAAGAAATTACTATTTTCAAGGAACCATGTGACATGTAAGGTCATATCGCACGATCCCATTACGAAATAGTTGAGTAAATAGACGCGTAAGTATATAACATGTTATTTACTCGGGATAGTTAGTTCAGTAATAATATCAATCAATATCTCGCGTGGAATATTACCAGATACTAAGTAATGTACAAACAGACTAAGTACGATTATATGACAGTCTTGTGAATTTAATAGATATTTTCCTTCACTTTGTCGACATAACGTGGGTAAATAAAAGGTTTTACCGTGGTAAAAAAATTAACCGGTCAGAATATCTGTTAAAAGAGCTGTCTTATCAAGTTTCCGACCTGGTCCGACCAATCAAACTCAACAACTAACTAATTAACTTGAAAACAATAAAAAGGAACTTCACATTAGTATGAGAATTCACGCCATGGAGAAACTGTCGTACCCCATGAAAACTGTCCTAATCTGGAGGAGAAAGAAGGCTATGCTCCATCCCTTTAGCCGTTCAGTTCTTCTTCTTTTCGAATCGATGGTAACTCGTTAAACTGTTGGGCCTTATAAGTGGTTACGGTAACTGCAGTACCGAGTGCTTTAAATCCTTTGTATTGCAGGTCTACCTATGAGCACTTAGGGTACTCTAAACGGCGCGCACCGTTCCCGCGCGCCTCAAGGAGTTGTCAGCAAACTGCAGGGGCCCTTCGGGGTCGAAGCCTCCTGGAGCCTAGGGTGGTGCAAACTGTTACCTCGACTCCAGGAATAAGACAAGGAAGGTACGGGGTAGGTTTTTTAGTCAGTAAGAGTCTGACACTGGTCTCCCGCTCCGCTCAAGAGCGGGTTTCGTCATTGGATGATTTTCACCTACCATAAAAAAAAAGGGTACTCTAACATGTGGTTCATATTTTGAACAGGTTCACAGGGCATTCAGCTTAGGTCATCATAAGAGTTCGTGGTAGAGCTGCAAATACCTTTTTATTGTTTTAAAGTTTTTGCCTATTTGTATACACTTTATCTGTGTGCTAAAAAAATATATTTTCCTTCATTCTATCTTTCTTTGTGCTTACAAGCAAAGACTGTTGTCCAGTTGCAACTGTAATTCAATTTCATGTCTGTTCTGTTTAAAATTGAAACGCTGGGCTGAGGTGGTTGTGTCCAACTTTTCGATAATAGACAGATAGCCCCTCGGGGAAGCATAATGTGATTAAAGAAATGGACATGTGTTGTCTATTAGCAGAGCTTTAAATCAAGGAAGTCGTAAAGCTAACATCCGTGCGAAGCCGGCTCTGTAATAGTAACAGTAAACAGTATTAGAAACACATGAAAAATTCAGCGTTGTCTCTAGGATGGTATCACATCAAAAGCTTTAAACGCAATGGAGTTTTTGGCGGGATTATCTACACTAATATAATTAAGAGGTAAAGTTTGTTTTTTTTTTTATGGTAGGTGAAAGTCATCCAATGACGAAACCCGCTCTTGGGCGGAGCGGGAGACCAGTGTCAGACTCTTACTGACTAAAAAACCTACCCCGTACCTTCCTTGCCTTATTTCTGGAGTCGAGGTAACAGTTTGCACATACCCTCTAGGCTCCAGGAGGCTTCGACCCTGAAGGGCCCCTGCAGTTTGCTGACAACTCCTTGAGGCGCGCGGGAATGGTGCGCGCCGTTGACGACTTGGACTCGGTCTTACCAGACGATCGAACGGCGAGCTACCCATTGCTCACCGTCCGCGAGCCAGTGTCTACGGTGGCCGGATATCGGCAGGATCGCGGCGGCGACGGCTACGGCGAGTACGCCGTTGCCTTTGCCTTATGCGGTCGGCCTCCTCCTTTACGAGCATTACTGCTTCGCGGAAGGAGGCGACCGCCTGCCATTCCTCTTCGCTGCGGACCATGGCCTGAACCAGGGCCCGGCGCGAGAGATCGCCGCCGCCGATCACCCCCACGAGGACACGGCGATGCTCTTCCCAAGCAGGGCACACCTCCACAGTGTGCTCCACCGTGTCCTCCGGGCTCGCCTCACAGTGGCGACACCCGGACGTCTCTTCCACACGAATCCGGTGCAGGAATCTCCCGAACTTCCCATGTCCGGTGAGAACCTGCGTCATGCGGAAAGTGAGGACGCCGTGAGGTCTATCCAGCCACGCCTCAAAGAGGGGCACTACCGCTGAGATTACGGTGTGCCCAGCGCTGGGTTGCGACAGTCGCTGTTTCTACTTCACCATGAGATCTCGCCGGAGCTTCTTCCGCCACGCCTCGACATGTTCGGGCAGCGGATCTTCGCCCCGGCGTTGCATCTCCATTGTTTTTAGGAGGTACTCTCTGGAAATACTGGTCCGAATGGAAAAATTTTAGCAACAATAGAAAGCTGCTTTACTCCTGAGTGGCACAGGCTATATTTTATGTACGCGGGCGAAGCCGCTGACTAAAGCTAGTTTTTCATATTCCTTAATGCTGAGGGTCGTGCCCATCCTGCTTCAGTACTTCCGCTCTTATGATGTTTCTCCATCTATTCCTGTCTCTGGCGGAGTGAAGGACCCCATATACCGTTGAGTCAAGAGCGCGGTTCGCATCCTGGTCAGACCAACGACTTGGGTTGCGTTCACGAGGCCTGTTGTACTTAAATATATGTAAAAGGTATTTTTACATATAGTCGACTTTAAGACTTTTTATGTGTAAAATTCAACTTTGTGAGAGAACCGATAAAAACCGTCTACTGACAAAAAATATAATGAAACCAAGTACTACCAAAAACTATAGGAATTAGCTATTTGATTTCTTGCTTTTAATTTTGCTATTGTTAGTTGAACTTAATAGTAGTGTGATAGTAAAAAAAAAGTTTTTGTATAAAATTTGTTTAAATGTTAAATACTTAAGTATTTAATCAGGAAGCACATAGTTGATTTTGAAATTTGTAAATAAAAGACGATTAAAGCGTCGTATACATATGAGAGTTTTTGCATTCGATGGAGCTTCAAAATGTTGAAAAACCTGGTGTAAAAAAGTGATTTTGCCAAAAGTGACACATAAGAGGTCTTAAAATTGCGATGACAATATAAATATCTGCCCTGATTTGTAGTGATGTACCTATAATCACAATGCAACGCCCTGAGATTGTAGCCTTAGTGCGAGTAAATACAACAGACCAAGGAGTGGACACTTGAGATAATTTACTTGCGGCAACACTAAAGACAAAAGGCTTTGTTTAGCTTGGTGCCGATTATTATATTTAATTAACTATAATGATGAGAAGGTAATGTGGTAATGACAACAATAGCATGTTAGTAAGTACTTACCTAAATTCTTTATCAGAAGTGTAAACTTCGGTGACTTATAAACATCTATGTCGTCGGTCTGTCTCAGCAGCCAGTACCGCATAAGGCTGCGTTTCCACCAGAGATATGCGAGGATACGAAACTTGGGATGTGTTTTGTAAAGAACCAGTAGAATCGCTTTGCCTCGGTGCTTTCTGCCAGAGCTATTGCTGGCTCTGGCAGAAATGGCTCTGAAGAGTTAGATTTTTGTGCATAAAAAGCAAGCGAGGGATGTGTGCGAGGAATCTGTAGCGAGAGATGTGTTGCGAGGACTTCGCTATACTGTACCAGCCAGTCCCTGGACGGAGTTTGTTGGAAGTAGAACTGCGCAAAATTCACCGCAAATAAAATTAATGCCCATTATCACAACTCCGCTACACATCCTCATACTACACATTTTCTTTGCACAGCTTTGAAAAACCCCAAGCATTTCACAGCACAGTTAGATATCCTCGCACGACACATATCCCTCGCACATCTCCTGGGAAAACGTAGCCTAAAGGGCACATTCAAATTACCCGCAAAGTGATGCGCGACACGGTATTGCGGCCTCAACTCTGCAGCCGTGCTGCTTTGTTATTCCATGTTATTATAACAAAGCTCTGCCGCAGCACCGATGTAGCGCAACAGTCGCGCGTTTCTTACTAACGCGCGACACTTTGTGGATAATTTGAAGCCGCCCAAAAGAGAAACTATGTACAGAACACGGCAAATAAATTGAACCTGTTAAATAGTAAATGTTTGCCAAGGATTACTTTGCTATCTTTTTACTTTCCACGTCTCGGAACAGAAAAACAGTGCCGTGTCGTGGTCCGCGCAATGACGTTAGACACTGGTGGTCGCACCGCACTCTAGGCTTTCCTAGTGACGTCATTTGCTTACCATGTTATTAGCATGGTCCATGGTCCAATGATTAGTGTCACTTTCGAAAAACAAGTAGTTTGTGTATGAGTAGATGGTTGGGCCGTTATATGAGCTTTTCTTATACGAAACGAAAACTCAAACTCAAAAACCCAAACTCAAAATTATTTATTTCAAATAGACCATTTACAGGCACTTTTGAACTGTCAAAATTGAAGCTAGTTTGCATGAAAGGCAAACGAAATGTATCTAAATGTATTTGTCGTCGAAAACAACCAGTCAATGAGCAAGTACACAGTAATTAGTTAAGACAGCTAGTTGTTGAATCGTCTACAGTGACAAAATAAATGACTTCTTGTGACTCACACTTTTATTCTTGATCGCTCTATAAATGTATGTTATGATAATAATAGATCTTAATTTATTTATTTGTTTACACCATATACTTAGGCATTTATATTATAAGCTGGGTCATAAGTTCATAACCAAGTCTTTATGGATAGATTTGTCTGTCGATAATTGTCGATAATGGACGTTATCTGAAAGTTTAAGGTTGGTTTTCTCCAGTATTACTACATATATAAAGTTGTGTCTTCCCCACTCGCCTTCTGTCAACTTCGTACATGGTGCAATAGTTTGTTCCTTCATAATACAGAGCGATGTTTGATGAAGCGGTAACGAGAAAAAAGAGAGATAACGCCTGAAAATTCAGTAATTAAGTTCCGAATATTTCACAAAACTTGTTTCAGGACATACGTCTTTTTAAAACCCTGCAAAGTTTAAAAAAAAATATGTCGTTATTCAGAATTTGATTAAATGTAATAAAGGGCTTCTTTAGATGGACTTTTTATATTTTAATATTATGGAGAGCCAAAGTACACGCAAAATAGCAGATTTTCGGAGGCTTTTAATGGAAATAAAAAGTTTTATATTTATTTTTCTTTAGATTCGATTTCCACAATATATTTGTGTATACAAAATGTCTGGAGAAAGATGTGTAACGTCCTTAATCGCGTAAGAGCGGTTGTATAAAAATCTACCACGGCTTGGCCGAGTACAAAGTTTAGTTGTAAAATCTTATGAGGGCTCCACATTATTGGCATATATTATATTCATGCGTGAACTCACGCCATGAATTAACAACACAAGTCATACCCCGCGAATACCTTGCGAAAATCGTCAAAATTCACGTTCACGCCTGTTTACGGAGCTTCACGGCGTTAATGTGGAGCCGCCATTAATTTCACGAACAGAAATAGTAGCACGGTCTAGCTATAACTGTCAAATGCATTCTCATTGAAAATTCAAATGAATGATGTAATATGCTAACTGTTTAGCTACTGTGAGTGGTAAATTGTCAGGCAACTTGTCCCCATCGTCAATAAATATATGTCTTTCTGTCAATTCACATTCAATTGCTGGATTTATTGACAGAATCAATTCGGTTGGTGATCTATATACTTGATTGACAAATAAATTTAAATATTAAATTGCGTCTCTTAGCTAGCTCTGGTTTATTCTGAAACAGGCTTGAGATAAAATCGCCTGCAAAAAGAATGCCCATACCGCTTACCATAATGTGTCAAAAAATTATATTTCATATATGTGCATAATGCAGTTTTTTTAACCACATTAAAAATATAAATAAAAATACATTGTTTTAATATAAATAAAAATACATTGTTTTAATATAAATAAAAATACATTTAATATAAATAAAAATACATTGTTTGACATAGGTTGGTACGGAGCCACATACAAAGGGTAATTTCCTTCCTTCGACATATGATTTTCCAAAAAGAATTACTGTGCAAGCAATTGTTCGAAGTGGTCAAGATGTTTCGACCATACTGTACAAGTGTACACTAGACTGTTAATAGTGAGTGGAGTGCTGTGGGTCTGCATGTATTTATTTTTTAACTAGCCATCACTGTCTCACTGCTGGGTACAGAACTTCGCCAAGTCCATCTTCGCCAGGGCCCTGGCAAGAAAAAAACAGGGTGGGTCGTTTAGTCAGTAAAAGTCAGTCACTATATCCCTCTCTGCCCAAGGGCGGGATTTGTCATTGGATGATTTTCCCACCTAAAAAACGTGCTTCCTGAATTTCTTCTCCAGCGCCGTCTCGAAACAGTCCTCTTGGTACGCGTATCAATAAGATGATAATATAACTGAAAGACCAAATGAGCCCACGTATGAAACGTATGCTACGCATTGTGATGTCTAGACTCATTTTACTTGATACTTACATTGACTCACACGCAACGTCGTCACATGCGTTCCACGTAAGTAGTCTATTTTCAAGCAAATTCGAGAGTCATGATTTAAAGAAGTAGTTTGGCTTTTTTTATTTGCTATAAACTAATGCTTGACTGCGATCCCACCAGATGGTAAGCAGTGATGCAATCGTTGGTGGTGAGGCGCACTAGTTTCTTAAAAGCCTGTAACCTATAAGCCTAGCTATTCTGTTAGTCAGTTTATCATTCATAATCTATCTATATTCTAGCATTGTCAAAGACAGGCACAAGGACTTGTCCCGAAGACAAATAGGTCAAGGCTTCACCTAGATTCCTGTTTATCGACCCCCAAAGTGTCTACAAAACTGACGTGCCTATAACTCGTGGTATTTTACCTTTATTTTAAGAATTGCTCGGATTTCTGCTTAATCAATTTGATTGTTTTCTATGTGGGGAGGACGGAATATTTTTAACGAAAACTTTTTTCTATATCTAAATCTTTAAAAGTACGCAACGGATTTTGATGCGACTTTTTTTGATAGATAGAGTGATTCAAGAGGAAGGTTTATGTGTATAATATATACATATTATCTTCAATATTAGTACCCGTGCGAAGCTGGGGCGGGTCGTTAGTTACATATAATTTAATTATTCATATTGTAATCAATGAGAACTACACAATATTGGTCATTACAACAGATCAGACAATGCTTGTGGTGTCGCATGTCGTGGGGGTGCGTGAGCGGGAGGCGTGCGGTCAACCGCAGTTCTCAGGTTCGAATCTCGGCCCTTGCAACTTCATTACAATTACACGTATATATTTTATTGTGTTACTGAATTGTTTTAAGTGTATTACTATTGTCGAATTAATTATCGTTTGCTTAGAAAAATTGGGTCATTTGCTCACAAAAATCGTCATCTTAGCGCCAGTCCCGGTTGCACACCTTGGCTAAAAAAAATAAAAAAAAATCACTTTAATTTTTTTTTAATGAGGAAGATGGAAGTTTAGTTTGTGGTACAATAGGAGACATTTACCACTTACTGTTCATATGTTTTATAAATGAAGCGGCAGGATGTGTGTGAAGTGACATTGGAGTATTTCAGAGTATTTTATCTAGTCCTGATTCGGAAGTAGCCAATGAGCTTAATAAATTTTGTATGCATAGGCAAGACGTCAATAGAAGTAAATAGTAAAATCTATATACTAGTAAAACCTTTCTTTAAGTTTGAAGTATGTACCTATTGACAACATTGTCTAAGTTTAACGACAAGCCAGGATTTCAAGTTAAAATCGGGCTTCACTTCGCACCTTCCTGATAAGTTGTCCAGCGCCGTCCGTGTGCAACCAGCAAATATTTGCGCAGACGCAGATGTTTGTCCACTGTGCAAGTGTGCAGATAGCGACCGCCTTGCTGATTGTTCTAAGGATTAGCATAGCATTCAACTGTTTTCCAGGAATGTTAGACACACGTCATACTTGTATGTCTTCATTGCTAAGAATATGAGGAATGTTCAATTGAATAGTGATGGTATAGAACAATTAAAATCATAAGTACTACAGAGGACGCTATTTAAAATAAAAGGCTTTTTCTACGTTATTATTGTCATTCAAAGCACTTATTTTATATAATATTTTAGTTAATTTCCTGACATTGTTAAATAATCCATCTATCAATCCATTCCTGCTCTTTTTCTTACCATAAAGCTTAAAAGTGAACCTATCGTGTCAGCTTGAACGATATACTAATGTGACCTCTACGTATAATCACCACAGTTTTTTTATTGTGGTGGAATAAATCATCGAATGACGAATCCCGCCCTTGGGCGGAGCGGGAGTCAGTGTCAAACTTGTACTGCCTAAATGATCCACCGTTCTTTCTTGCCTAAGTTCCAGGGCGTAGTCACTACAGTACAGAAATGCTGTTTTGTATGGTGCTGGATATTTAATATACAGTATGCTTACTCTGTAGAGCTCATAAGACGAACGCATGCAGTGAATATTTATCCTAAAGTTTTGAGACGGCTGCCTTGGTTCGACCAATATCACAAAATTACTATTTATTAAAATATTAATTATCACGAAAAATTAAAGAAACCAGTTCAATTAAATGAAACATTTCCAAACAAAAAGCACACATAGAGGCAGATGGGCAAAAAGTATACATAAAAGGACATATCATTACGCTCAGTCAAGTCGGTAGTGAGCAAATATCCTAGTACTTTATGCTCTTTTATGTTCCAAAACGTCTTGTTGGAACTTCAAGTTTTCTGTCAACATGGAAACACTTGAAGGTTTCTGTGTACGTATAGCATCCAAGCAAATCCGGGGCACTCGCTTGTTTTAAACAAATATGAGCACTCACTAAACATTGGAGAGTATATTTGAGCTATTTAACTTTACATCACTATAATATTGAGTGACACATATTGGATATTGGTTTTATCGAAGTGACGCAATCTAAGGTGATCGGTAGAGGTTGTAGGTATCTATTTTAAACATTGTTTAATATTACGTGTTCGACTTAAGATACCAAAAAGGTAAATATACTGATCTTGTAGTCAATAGTCTTTGCACGGCTTGCATTGATGATTGGTTTTTAATAACAGAAAATATGTAAATGCCTGGTTTCTCCAGTTATTTGGAACTGTAGATTGTCTAGGCCGGTTTCCAATTAAGAATTTGGAGTTGATCACAGTTTTTTGGTCGAATTTATTCGGTTGTTTTAATTATTTACAAATTGATTCTTAACACCAATCAGCACTGGGCCCGCGTGGTGGATTACGGCCTCTTCTAGAGTCCGCTCTACTCCTGGCTGTCTACTACTGTCCCAGCAATGGGAACATTATAAGCCTAATGTAATGCTATGACGATCTGGTGAAGGTCGCGGGAAGCCGCTGGATGCGGACAGCACAGGACCGATCGTTGTGGAGATCCTTGGGGGAGGCCTATGCCCAGCAGTGGGCGTCGCTCGGCTGATGATGTAATGCTATGATTCCTAATAGATATTGTGATGTAAAATTAATATATGTATATACAGTATAGTTTTGTAAGGTAAACCATTAAGCGAGATCGTTTAGTCAGTAAAAGTCTGACACTTTTGCCAGCTCCACCCAAGAGCGGGATTTGTCATTGGAAGATTTTTCTTACCCTATAAAAAAAATATCAGCATGTTAATGAGCTAAAAATTAATTTCGTTCTCTTTTTGTATTTTAATCACAATAATTAAATTTTGTCTTATCGCTTCAGTTCCAACTGAAAATGATATTTACACGTGGTCACGTACGCTCTGCAATTTGGTCTAGACCAGACTTTGTCGCTGCATGACTTCATCAACGTAGTCATAAACATACACAAGTTATAGCTAGGTAGTACATTCAGTGAACGCACTTTAAGACTCACGAGATTATACGTACATAGACACACCTACACCTCGTGTCTCTAAACTAAGATCTGATTCATAAATGGAAGGATTTATTAAAGTCTTCAAGTGTTCTGACGTCAGACAAACGTTCCAGACTGCATCTCGCAAATATTACCATCAATAAATTGGTGTCAGTCAATTTTAGATGCATGTAAAAACAGTGTGCCAAATTTTCGCGCATGCGCAGCGCCGCCCGCCCGAATGAGCGTCAATCGAACCAGCCCACTCCGGCGCACCCGCCCTGCATCGTGCGACCCACTATTTATAGACAAATGTGACATTGTTTTATTTGTCACAGGCAGGCGTAATCATACTAGTAGTTTTCCATGCGAAAATCGTTAACCCCAGAGCGATAACTGGAGAGAGTGCATGCTCGTGTGTCATAGCGCGCCTTATTTCATTAAAATAACACATCTTGGTTTGTGTCACAGTAATGGGTCGTAGAGGCTCCTTGGACCGGGTCTGCAGTCCCAACTTGCACCTATCAATTTCTTTTTTTTGATAATCTGGGATCACAAGATAAAAAGCGCGACAGTTACCAAAAAACTGGAGTAGTATTTTGGGATCACAAGGTAAAGGCATTAAAGCACAGTTACTTTACAAAAAAAACTTAAGTATTTATTAGTGGTCCCAAAAAAACTACCTAAAAAAAGTTGAAGGGTTAAGTTGGGACCGTGGACCTGGTCCGAAGAGCCCCACGACCCACAGTAAAAAATACAATCGAATTGAGAACCTCCTCCTTTTTTTGAAGTCGGTTAAAAATACTCGTAAACTGTCACTCATTTACAGATCGTCCTTGGACGTACAGTCGTCGAACTAAGGTCCAATTGTAAGGCCAATCAAATAAGAAGTCACAATGTTGGGAATCAATATAAATGTTGTGTTTATTGAGTGGCGGGGTGCGGGAGGCTTGCTCCCTGATCCTGCGCGTGCGCCGCCGTCAGAGCGCATCCTGCCGCGCGCACTCTCGCGCACCACACAGCTATCGGTCGTGCACTCACATACAAACTGATAGTGGACTATTATTTATTTATATCGAGTTATATCGTGATGACTGGTGTGTATGTGTGAGTGTTTTACTTTTACCATGCAATGGATCTACGGGTGAGTGCCCTGTTTTGTTTTTGTTTTTTTTTTTTTCGTGTGTGACAGGTATGTGCTAAGATAATTGTAAGATAAGTTATTGCGCAAGAGTTTTTTTTTTACGTAATTACTTAATTAGTACGTTCCAATTATAACATTTAATTATATCTATCAACCTATTTATGTTTATTTTATCGTATATTACAATGATACGAGCAGGAAATAAAAATAAACGAAATAATGAAAACAAAAAGATTGATTTGAATTGGGAAAAACATTGTGAGTGTTGGGATTATTTCCTTGTATGTAAATACATTGTTAATAAATAACATTTTGTATTTACCCGTGTTCCGGTGTTAATATATGACAAAGTTACTGCGTAGGTACTCATCATACCTGTACGGAGATCGTAGGGACCATAGTAGGGACTCTGCAAATCGTAGGGATTCTGCAAAAGGGCCGAAGCCTACTGGGACCCAGGGTCTCTTTCTGGAAGGAAGGCTTGGCCCCAGTGTGAAAGGCAAAGAAGGAACATAGTGTGGTGTTTAGTCAGTAAGAGTTTCCAGCTCCGTCCAAGAGCGGGATTCGTCATTGACCGTCACTATAAGAAAATAAATTAAAAAATTATCTGTCCAGTGATGGTACATGGCTAACATGCCAATATGCACAAAACGATTTGGGAACACATTAATTGTGCGAACAGTCAAGAAATTAAATTTCTTGCCGGAGTCTGTGTTTCCTGATAGCTACAACCTGCGGGTCTTTAAAAAACAAAGGTACAATTAGGCAAACGTGTCTCAAAGTCGACCACATCATTGCTTACCATCAGATGGTCCAGCGCGAGCCATAACATGGTCTATATAAGAAAACTGGTCTAACCTATTTATTTTATTATTTATTTACACACTTACAAGTATAACAGAAAAAGATAATACATTATAAATATTTAATTTTAGTATCTACAAAGGTTATTAGGACTTATTAAAATGATGAAATTTCTTCCAACAACCTATTAGTAAACACTCCATCAGATTTTTGTTTTCTTAAAATTTAATTACTTTTACGACTGAACCCAATTCTCATTAAATTAATTTTAATTGTATTGAAATGAGAAATATTTATAAGAGAAATGATAAGGAATAAGATAAAAGTGTTTACTAACAAATAGGCGCCTTTCTATTGGTCATAATAATGTCGTTAGAGTACATGTACACTAACGAGGTATCATCACTCATTTTGTTTTAGATATTGAACAGAAACTTGGTTCGTCTTATTCATTAAAATAATCGAGGAATACGGCTTGAATTATACAAAGTTTATCAACTTTGTATAACACAAACACGACACATGGGCTTTCCTTAAAAAGGATAATAAATTATTGAACACACCAATATAAAAGTTTTACTATGAGGCCAACCCAAAAAAACACAAAAAAAAAACCTGCTGCTCCACATAACTCGACAAAATGTATGGGGAGTCTTTGCATTTTTTGCTTTCCTCCCCAGCACAGTAGACCTCGTCTCTGATTCAGTCCTCGCTGCATTAGCTAAAGCCAGCGAAATCTGAGTCGGTGCCGCCGACACGGCAGGCATATCCACTACCGGAGCCACAACTTTGCGTTTCCCCCTTTTCAAGGTCCCTTTTCCCAAGGTCTGGGTGCCTTTTGAAGGCTTCCCCTCAACAACAACAAAAAAAAAGGTTTTTAGTATCACTCAGCTCAGCCGTTTAGAAGGGAACTGAATCATCAGATATTAAGCATGATAAACTTCCAATTGCCATGCTTTATTCATCACCAGCCTTATTAATGTTCCCACTGCTGGGACACTGACCTCCTCTCTAGGAGAGGGAATGGGCCATAATCCATCACGCGGGCCCAGTGCGGATTGGTGGATGTCACATGTCTTCGAATTTTTGGTTTCCTCACGAAGTTTTCCTTCACCGTTTTGGAGAGCAGTGGCGATGACATAAATTACACAAAGTAATGCGCTTGGCTGGGTTTGAACCCGCAACCTACAACTCGTAAGTCGGGGCCGTTACCACTCGGCCACCACTGCTCTCGCCATGTTAAATCTGTGAGCCAACAGGTGCAAGGTTTTATTGTAGTGAAAACCTTGCTGAAAATAGTACTTGTGTCTATGTTGATAGTAGCAACCGAGAAGTGGATGGAAACTGCATTGAACATGTTATCATAAAAAAGATCCTAAAGGGAAAGGAACGACAATGAAAAAAATATTTCTTGTTTGACTAAAGTAGCCATGATTGTCTGCAATGACAATCATGGAGGGAAAACTGACGTAGCTCTTGTGTTGGTCTACTGGTTAGTAACCCTGACTGCTATGCCGCAGGTCGTGGGTTCGATTTCCACCTGATACAATTGTTTATGTGTTGAGCACGATGATTTGTTCTGTGTCTGGCTATACGAGATATTCTAGATTTATAATTAATCTGTCCGATTAATTATAAATCTAGAATATCTCGTATACTGAAATATATATGTATATACGACATATATTATTTTTAGTACATGCGAATTTTGTTTATAATCAGTAACTGAATCGATTCCAATAATTTTAACGTAACTGTTAACATCTAATTGTATCTTAACAAAAAAATGCCTTTATTTTCACTTGGCAAAAGCTGGTCTATAAAGCTGTTAATAATAGCGTAGGTACTTTAATTTGGCCACCATCTTGTACTGAGATCTGAAGAAAGCCAGAATACACGAGACGTTAAACGTTATACACTTGACTGTAAGTAACTCTCATTCAATGAACTACATAAGTGAATAATCCGCTTGTTGCTTGCCCGCGTGTCTTGAAATTCGCGGAAAATCCAGTAAAGAAAATATAATTAGATATCGTAATTACTCATGGTTTTATAACGTAGATTTCACGATGTAAATAACATGTTACAAATTGTTTCATCACTGCTACTTTCATGAAAACATTGGGAGGAAACTGGCATGTCGCAGAATAAAAAATTCGAAGACATGACTGACAATTAACAATTCGCACTGGGCCTGTGTGAATTACGGTCACTGACCTCTATTATTTATCAAACACTGGCTGCTGTCAAAGTGTTTTTGTCCTCGTTTGATATTCGCCATATTGGCGCTGTCGGTCAAAGTGACAGTAGCGAGTGTCTACGGTACTAAAACTGGCAATGACGCGCCGCATACAATATTAGTCAAATTAGTTCTCTGGACACTCGCGAGTGGCGCTTCAAATAGGTACAAATGAGCTTCTGTCAAACACGGAATAGCCTGTCTAGTGGTAAATAGTGGAGATCAGTGATTACTGCCCATTCCCTCTGCTAGAGAAGAGGCCTGAGTCCCAGCAGTGGGAACATAACAAGGCCGTTTAGTGATAATAATAAGGTAGATTCCACGATGTGCAAAATAACATGTTACAAATTGTTGAGATGATCTCGTGTTATCGGATTCTCCGACTCATTAGTAGGTACGGTAAGCAGCACATCAGACTATAACAACTGTAAAAAATCTGCAAACGATAATCAACTCTTAACCGTAATATAATAAGGTTCAAAATGTATTGGAGAAATCTGACAGATTTTATAGTCAGATGTGCTGCTGACTGTACATGGTGCACGCACGACCTGACCACGCGACCCGACCCCGGCGCACAACACCCGATGAGATTTACCTTGTTATTCTACTTACGATAACGCCTTGTTATTCAAGGGACCATTCATTTATTACGTAAGGTGTTTTCTTGCGTGATCGAATCGGGAATTAAGATATCCGCAGGAGAACCAGGATTGGAACGGATATAGCCCGAAGAATCGCCAAACTCAAGTCGCAGTGGGTAGGGCACATTGCTCGTAGAACGGATAGTCGATGGAGCCGAAAGGGTCTGTAGTGTCGACTGCATACCGGAAAATGCAGTATTGGAAGAATCCACATCCTCCCACAATGTGGACTGATGATCTAGCCAGAGTCGGGGGATCACGGTGGATGAAAGATGCACCGTACCGTTCGTTGTGGCGACATTTGGCTGACGCCTATGTCCAACAGTGGATGTCCTTTGGCTGAAATGATGATGACGATCATTCATCTGGCCAAGTTATCGTACCTATTTTTTTATGTCGTGAGATATTGGGCGCATATAGTTCTTGATACATTTATTGTTCGGGGAAAACTATTAGCAAATAAAAATATCAATTTGTAAAGAAAATACTATGTCAGACGAATGACAGACTGTTAAGACCGTTTAAGGTGAAAAACCTTGATTTTTTTCTTAGAAGGGGTTGGGAGATTATCGTAGTTCTTACTAAGATTACGAAAATATGCTCATCGCTCAGACGCTCTCTATCACTCAATGGTATGCTGGAAGAAAACTAAAATATGAGTTATAAGCTTGCCTAGTGTACAATAAAAAATTGAAGAAACCTATGATTTGAAAAAGCACGGGTAACCGCGAAGTTTACCCCCGTTTGGATGCGTATAGGTAAACTATTTCCATGGCAATTTCACTTCGCCTCCTCGCTTGTGAATTAAGCGACGCATGTTTGTGTTCGTAAAAATAAACGACAGAACCTTTTTTATCCTTTAGATTCTAACGTAATTAATAATAAACTCTTGAGCCCTACGCGAACGACGGCGTTCTAAACCTATCGTCTTTCTATTATCTCTGAAAGGTTAAACAGGAGGGTAAAGGGGGTATTAAGGTGGGGGAGGGGGACAAAAGCACTAGTTTTTGACCCCTACTAGTTTTACTAAAACTAGTCTTACATAATAAAAGAATGGGTCCCTAAGAGAAAGCCAACAATGTCCCCAGTAATTCCAGATATACTAGACTGGTTACATCAGCCTAGAGGTCTCTACCAGGAAATGTAAAACATTTGAAATGGAACTTGTATCAGGATGCATTTTAATCGGTCGCATTCCTTCGGTTTCTGTAGAAATGGTTGCGTATTCTCAACGTATGCCGTTTTTAAATAAATCTACGAAGTGAAGAGAATTTATTTATGTAAGAATAACGTAAAGGGCTAGTTTTTTTATCCCCGCAGCTCAAGCAATAACTAGGTAAAAAAATATGAAATTAAATTTATTAAGTATAACAAATTGTTAAATTACACTATCATCCTCCCGTTTTCGAGAACCCAATCAAAGTAAAAATCAAATAGGTGTAAAATCTCTTGTACAGTGTCAATTTAGCAGTTGTGTCAGTAGAGTAACAATTTGATCGGGCTTTCGGAAACTCGGTGTATTTCTATGATATATTATTTTCTACTTCCTGGATTAATAGTTGCGTATTTTTTGTTATAAGGCTGAGAATTGCTTGAACAACACATTTAGGTTATTTAACATAACTATATAACTACTTCCATCCATCGCGGGCCTGTGCATCCTTTTGAAAATTCGGGAGGAATCTGTCTTGCTCATCGCGCCATTCGTGCACCGTTCCCGCGCGCCTCAAGGAGTTGTCAGCAAACTGCAGGGGCCCTTCGGGGTCGAAGCCTCCTGGAGCCTAGAGGGTGGTGGAAAACTGTTACCTCGACTCCAGGAATAAGGCAAGGAACGTACGGGGTAGGTTTTTTAGTCAGTAAGAGTCTGACACTGGCCTCCCGCTCCGCCCAAGAGCGGGTTTCGTCATTCGATGATTTTCACCTACCATAAAAAAAAAAAATCTTCGTGGTCTGCCGCGACCCCGTCGCACTGTCTCTGTTTAACAATTAGTTACCATTTTTAACTGCAGATAAAAAAAACGAAGCCAAAATAATTAGACTGCGTAATAGTTTAGAAATAGATAAGACTATCTGAATACCAGTCATTTGTAATCAGTTTTTTTTTTTCGCGATATTAAATTTATCGTTTTACAATCATACCCTTCACTGAGGATTAAAAGCGTTACAATCGTCTTTATATCTGTCTCAAGGTTTCACAAAAATATATATTTTATTTGTGTTTTATGTAAATTTGGAGAATGTTCCATTGAGGGAGTGGAAAATCTTGCCTGCTGCGTTCTTCCAGTCTCTTTTTTTTACCATAACATACAACGAAGAATTGGAAATGTTTGCTAGCTGTGGTCTGCCCGTCTGATTTATAATTTAGGTATCTTCTTAGGCTAGAGTGAATAGGCTCCAAATAAACTAGTGCGCCTCATCAAGAGATTGCATCACTACTTACCTTCAGGTTCGATGGCACGTATTGCGCGCTTCAAGGAGTTGACAGTAAACGGTAGGGTCCTATTAAGGTGAAGCCTGTGCTCTGTGCCCTGGAACAAAGGCAAAGAAACTACGGTACGGTATCGGTTTTTAGTCAGTAAAAGTCTGACGCTATCTCTCAATCTGCCCAAGGGCGGGAGTTGTAATTGGATGATTTTTCCCACCATAAAAAAAACTATCAGGGATCGCAGTCAAGCACTAATTTAAAACTATAAATGTTACTATTCATGAGCACTTGTTACATTCACTTGCATATCGCCAGTTTCTATGGAATGGTGGCTGTGCTGTATATGGGCAGGCACAGCCGGCTGGGTGGCAGTGTCCGGTATCGAGAGCACTCGTTATTGCCATAAGCGTCCGAATTGTCCGCAGTGACATTAACTCCGTGCTCCTGTGGTCGCTGCCTGATCGTGCATGCAGATAGCACTTCATTACGATCTAACGTGATAGTGTTGCTGTTGACTACCTTATTTGTAAAGTTTAAATCTTTTATAAGATAACTGTACTTGCCAGGGTAGGTAGAGGTTTTTTATATGGTGAAAAATCATCCCGACCTTGGTCGAAGCGGGAAACAGTGTCAAGCTCTTACTGACTAAACCACCTACCCCTTTCCTTCCTTGTCTTAATCCCAGAGCCCTGGTGTTACGCTTTCGCATGAACCCTTGACCCCAGGAGGCTTCGACCCTGCAGGCCTCTTTAGTTTGCTGAAAACTCCTTGAGGTGCGAGGGTAGCGAGGGTAAGATCTACGGCTTTTACGTTTTTGTGATAAATACGAAACATATGGGGTTTTTTTTATGATAGGTAAAAATCATCCAATGACAAATCCCGCCTTTGGAGCGAGAAATAGTGTCATACTCTTATTTATTTATTTATTTAATCTTCATGTACAGTAGTGGTACATAGGCGGACTTAATGCAACAAGGCATTATTGACTTAAGCAACTAGGAACGGGGTGGGCGCCCCATTCCTACGATACCTTTATATCAGGGCCAGAGTTTTCCTTTCAGATGACAAAGATATGGAGATAGTAGAATAGGAAGGCTGCAGAACCGCAAAGGGTGGTAAAGAACTTAGCCGAGCTTTATTTAGTAAAAGTCTGACACTACCTTTCACTTTATTTATTTAACAATTTATGTACACACTGTAGATAGCAGGAGAAAGAAATACAGAAAGCAGGAGAAGAAGTACAAAGGTGATTCTTATTTCTTAAGAAATCTCTTCCAGCAAACCTGCGAAAGGAGAATTGGAAAAAAAGAGATGTAGACGTGTGTAGACATGAAAGGAAAAGATTAAAGTTACTAATATTACATTTATCAATTAAATATGCAATTATATATATATATAAATATACATACCTACTATCCTATATCCTACTATCCTATACTTTGCCTAAAGCAGGAAGAATTATTTGACTACTTCTAACGTTATGGCGGCTCCCGCACCACACTAGTGTCGGGTAATTCACGCCGTGAATAAATAAACAAGTCGAACTCCACGAAAATCGTCCACTTTCACTTTGCGGCACTAATCTGCGCGCCCCTAGCCAAGCAACAATCGTGTCGTTTAGAGATAGATGAATTAGGGGCGTGGCTATCTACAAGTGCAAAACTCTAAACGAAACGATTGTGACTTGGCTAGGGGGGCTATAGAGCCGCCATTATAAAAGGGAATGGTACATAAAATACATACCTAATCAGTAATATTCGAGAGAAATAAATAAAATTGATCATATTGACGGTAGACTAAAATGTGACGTTTCCAAGTATGAATTAAAATAAAGAACCCATTGTTTTAATTTTACGATGTCACTCATACACTAAGATATCTATTTTATTATTTACCTTTTCCTTCACGTATGCATATAATTCAACTCACATGTCGTGTGTTCAGCCCTAAGTTGACATGATTCTGTAACCACACTGCATAATATCTGAGGTCAAGCTGTGGTCAGGGACTTAGAAGTATGAAAATGAAAATAAGTAAGTACGTTATCTACACCGTTAAATTTTGATCGTGTTAATCCCTTGAAGGGTCGATCCGGTACATGAAACACTATCGATTTGTAAAGTTAAAATAAAAAAATAAGCACTTTTTTTTAAAATTCGAATTCGTTTATGCACTTTCGAAATTGATTTTTTAAAGTAAATATCAGCTGGGCCAGTTCAATGACCTGTAGGTAGTTAGTACGCAACACCCGAAGACTACCTACGCGGTCATTGACTCGTTTACTTAAAGAAATGATTTTTATAATGCGTATATCACTACGAGATTTCGAAAAAAAATTACTCTATTTTTTATTTTATCTACATAAATCGATAGTGTTTCATGTACCTACCCGATCGACCCTCCACGGGATTAAAACGATCAAAATTTAACGGTGTAGAAAGGAAAAACTGACTGACTATGAAATTTTGAAGATTTCTATTTATGAAGAGAGTATTTTCCAAAAAACATGTTAATCGATTTATAAGAAAAAAACCACGTTCACGCTGGCGAAGGCGCTGGCAAAAGATAGTCGTTGAACAAAATTATATCAAATGGTTAGTTCAAATAGATCCTATAATAGAAAACTATATCAAAATTAATACCTTATACTCGTAAAAACACTTAGGTGCTTAATCACGAAAAAGTTGTTTTTAGTTCTTATTAGAAAGATTCTATTAATGTTCTCTTTAAAAACCAATGGAATGTGTAATTTTAGATACAAATTAATTGTTTGTGAATAAATGACAAAGACTAAAAATCTTTTGTAAAAAAATAAGACAAATTACAGTATTGAGTGATGATGTTACTTTTGACGCGCCTGGCTGTCTCTTCAAAGGCTAGTATTGGCGCCAACCCCATATACGATAGGAATTTTCATATAATGTGTTACGTAGTATCAACGTAAGCAATCACGTAACGAATTGTTCGCTGAAATGTTTGTGTTCGAACTTTCTCGAAGTTGGACACTTCTAGATCTTTGAGAGTGTAATTCAAGAGAATCAAGTACCACGATTCTGACAATAAATTCGGACACTGTGTCCGAAATGGCTCATTTTTCATTCAATTTTTTTTATTCACTGTCGATTCAAGTACACACTGTTTAGTACAGTCAGATAAAAAATAATAAAAATGGACGGGAAAAAAAACGTTATCAAAACTATTTTTGGGTGAATTTAAGCCGGCAAATTCGTGTTGTAAACTTTTCTACTCGAAGATTTTTTATGTGATTGCACCATACAAACTTCAATAAATTTTGTGGTATGGTGTTATGTTTTTTCTTAATTGCTGTTTGCTAGGACAACATATAAAAGGTATATTGATACAAACATTATATCCATTGCTTTTGGGATATCGTGCACTATACATATTCATCCAAGTTTCAGTACATTTCCAACTTCCAAATTTTTAGGCGTATTTGAATTTCCGCTTTAATATCACTTAAAGCTATTGTATTTAAATGTCATTTCTATCTACGAATTGAAAATTAATCTATTAAAGATTAACTTACAAAATACTCGAAGCCCTATTCAATTTAATCCTTCGTTTAATCTCATGACGGCGTCCAAGCTTGGTGGTTCTTATCATTGTCCACCAATCACAACTAACATGAGATCTGACAGCAGATTAACTGCTTGTCACAAACCGGAGGTACGAGGAATGTAGCAATAGTTAGACATAATCTTTCAAAGGGTTAGGTACAGAGTACTTGAAACTTTGTAAGCTTACTCGCCAGTGCCAGTGTGGGGCTCCTTCACAGGATATGCGTCACCTCCTTTCCTACCCAGCATGCACAAATGTTCTTGGCCAACGACAGAGCTGTTAAGGTAGCTAAATATTGGTTGGACATAAGATCGAGATAGTTGGACATTGAGTCGGATCGACACGAGAAGAAGAAGCTACAGCTTGCTTAAAGAACATTTTCTGCAGAAAATAGCTTGGATTTTGAATTAGAAATGGTTTCAAAACTGTAGAACGTGCGTATCGATTGTTTAGTGAGAAGCAGATTTGATTTAGGCATGCTAATGTCAACATCTGCATGCTCTTGTTTCACGTTGGGTCGGAACCATTTCGGAGCGTTTTGTTTTTTTTTATTCCATCCTGTTTTGTCTACTGTGACACTAGCACTGATATTGTTTATTTATATTACCAATTAGGTACCCAATTCATCCATTTTTTTACTTCCCTTTTTCTCTCCATCGATCCACATGTTTATTAATCTTCATCTTCCTTTTTCGCGACCATACCAAGATAAGTCATGAACCAGTCACAGGACTTGAGTCCATGCTGACTTTATTAGCATTTCTGAGTTAAAATGAGACGGCTGGCGCATTGGTTGAGCGATGGACTGCTACGCTGCTTATCAAATATTTGTATGATTTGGTGAAGTTAAAAAAATATCGTTCAAGTTCGAGTCGAACTTATGCACGTACGGTTGCCGTACCTACAGCAAACAGCGGCAAAATTACACGTTATGTTGTATGTGAGGTCCACTTCAATATTTATTTTATTTTGTTTTTAGTATTTGTTACTATAGTGACAACAGAACACACAATATGTGACAATTTCTAGTGTCTTGCAGTCACGGTCCATGTAATAGCCTGGTTACAGGCGGGCAGACAAACAGATGGACGGACAGCGTCTTAAATTAATAATACAGTCCTGTATTACCCTAAAAAAGAATAATTTATAAGCATTTCCCCTTAAAAAAGTCCTGTACGTAGTTTGTATATGACACTATTTTAGTTGTATAATACAGTAGGCGTGTAGAAGGTAAGTGTGTCGAGTGATGTCGTTGTTTGTCACGCTGCGTGCTCGCGGCGGACCCGTCACGCTGCGCCGGGCCGCGTCACAATGTGCGCATGCCCACCCTATCTTGACCCTCCACAGTGGCGCTACACGCAAACACTAACACAAATGATACGTCAAATGCAGTACATTTAAATTAGTTAGCTATTTTACCGCATGTCAAGGTTTACTGGCTGTTTTAGAAGCAGATGCTCCAGAAGAGTGCTGCTTGCATTATATAAATAAACTAGATCTTATAATCGAGACTTCAATAATATTTCACAATGAGGTTTCTTTATCTTGAAGAAAACATAGTCTTAGTAAATAATGTAGGTAAAACGATTGCATCATGTGACTAATGTTTGACGTAGCAATGTAGTAAAACTAATTTGTGGCTACGGCGTAGCACTTTCCGTGATTTTACACTCCTTGCTTTTTTATAGATTTAAAGTGAAAATAACATTTTTAACAGTGCATTTTCTTGGAACATAAGCCTTGTTTTTTTATTGCCGATAGTGTCGCGCTTGACCGCTATTTCACCCGATGGAAATCGACGATGCGGTCCACTCAGACAGGGAATTAATCCACTCCTTAGCTGTACGCAGAATGAATCTGTTCCCAAAACGTTTTGTGTGTATAGATGATCCCATCCCCCATCATCCCATACTCCCAACCACGTACTCGTGTTGCATTGCCATACGCCTGGTTGTCCGATGATGGAACGGGTGAATGAATTAGGTTATGCAATTAAGACGCACATTCCCCGAAATGCAGCCGATAGAAAACCCACAGGCTAGCAACTCGGCGTCGATACTCAAGACTTTGAAGCTTCGACTCGACAACCCTTGTAGAGAATTCTGATCAGATCCTGTTAGCAACTAAAACAGACACCGAAACAAGCTATGCCTCATCCAAATATCATCCCATGTTTATGTTTCATACGAAAATTATGAAGAAAAACTTGTTGTTTATTAGTCCAGCCGTTCAGCGGAACATTTAGGATCTAATTCTATTTCCCGCCGAATGTCGTCGAAGGTCACGCGCGAAATGCGCACGCGCCGGCCGCCCCCGCAAACAACTAGAGGTCAACGGCCGCGCACTGATTTAAACCCTTTATATTGAACAAATTAGTGTCGTCATCAATGTACCGCTTCAGGATTTATTACTGAATGGTATTGCAATGTTATTCGTTCATTTAAATTGCTCGTATCGTTGTGTCGTTCTCCTTACGAGACAATCTTCCAATTCAGAGTAATTGTATTGGCGGAATGCGGTTTCAGTTAGGTTAGGTTACAAGTACTTATAAAGTTAGGTATCGTAGACTCTGACTACGGACCTACATCTTGGATTCATTCCACGAAGGCCAGCATTTTTAAAATAAGTACCTGATCGTGGAAAAGCTGATCTGTCTTTCTTTAATTCTTTATTGTACACAACAACTTAATATAGATACAACACTGTTGTACCTACTGTTCTTTACTATAATCCAAATATTATATAAATTCTTGTATGTTTACAGAATAGAAATCTGACTAAAACTAGGAAAATAAAACATAAGAATTACTGTTCGAGTAATTTAAACGGCAATCAGTATTTTTTGTACCTTCAGAAAAATAATCAATCATTTTAAAATAAATTATAATTAAGTATAAAAAAAGTAATCCATATGCTTCTCCCAATAGAAATAAGTTGAATCATTGACTATTATAACCTTCAAAATGAAAAAAAAACAAATAAATAATAAAGATCGAGGATTGCACGCAGAATTTGAATCAGAATGCATTCAAATTCTGTCTACGATTATTTATTGACTTTTGCAGAAATTAGAAATAATGTTGCAATATTCGATAGGATCGAATTTCAAGAAGCCTTTGCAAAGCAAGAGCCCCAAAGCTGAAAACTCAAGTATTCGAACCAAGTACAAATGAGCAACAAACTATCACGTATGCTTTATAAGTTTACTTTTTCAGTAACTTAGTTTTTTATTTCGTTTTTTATAGTGTGTAAAAATCATTCAATGAAAAATTTTCCCTTTCCTCGCACGGAGAAAGAAACAGTGTCAGACTCTTACTGATTAATCAACCCACCTTCCTAACCAGAAAAACTCTGGGCCGCAGTGGGCATCGATCATTAACTTATATCGATTAGGCACACGACACTACATCAGTTACAGAACATATGCACCCGCATCAACAAAAACACAGTCGTGAGCGGTAAAGCACAGCAAATCAAACATAATTCAAAACACATTGTTTCCTCTAACGGTGCTGTGTGCACATTCCTGCACTTTTCGGGATCGTGAGACGGTTCACGGGGCACTGCGGGGCATAAATCGTGGAGGACATCGTTTACCGGTGCCGGCACATACATTACCGGTTCGTGGTCTATAAGTCACCCTGCGAGATCTGGCCTAGGTACTAGGTACGTGCCTGAACCGGACACGGCACAACCCTATCTAGTCGCCTTTACTCCATATTTGACGCGGAACCGATTTATGTAAAGAGAATTTGGTTGCAACAGGCTGGTAGATCAAGTTGCTGTTGGTACTGCCTGGTTGTAATGTTTTGGTTAGTGGTCTTGTTAATGGCGCTTGTTCAATATGTTCAAGTATTTCATCATGTTTTTATATATTTTTTAATCAAACTAGTTGGGATAAAACTAGCTATGATAAATCAGACTATTTTCTATTACGGCTTTAGGCTAGATATATGTATTACCAGCCCCCCTAGCCTAGACCAGACATAAAACTTTTATAAATAAAAAAACACTATACCACTACAAAATAAAATAAACACTATATCCATTTCATTATTGGGCAATCGTTCATTATAAAATATTCGTCGAGCCCTCCTAGCCAAGTTACAATCGTTTCGTTTAGATTTAGCGCTTGTAGTTGGCCATGCCCCCAATTCCCTTGTTCGGACATCATCTCAACAAAGGAATTGGGGGCGTTATTGGATTGAGTGTTGAGTCGTGGTGAGACACTAAAATTGTTTTTAGATGATTGTAAAACAACTGAGTGCCGAGCGTGTTGAATATTCGAAATGCGAAAAAATACCATATCTATCCCTTCTTAATTTTTGCAGGCCAGGTGAATCATTAGTATCTTGTTACGAGAAATCTGAATCTAAGGCGTTAAGAAAGCACATTCTTAGTCAAAAATTAAAATGAATTTCGTTTTTAACTACTCACATAAATAAAAGTTATTTGCTAAAACAAAAACTCATATATCAAATTATCGTCGCCTTGTTGGCAGAAACGAAATAACTCTCGTTTTATGTGAGGTAACGAGAGCACGTGTCAAACAATTAGACATACATACTTGAAATCACATTTCTAGCCAAGATTTTCAAGAATTTCTAAAGAAAACTTCCAAATAACTCTCTTAGCTTTATTGCTAAGAGGTTTTTTTTATGAAACCTAAATTCGCCATTAATTTTCCGAAAGGGAACAAGGGACCTGGGACGCAAGCCAAAGAGGGAACATAGGACTGAGTTAAAGTCTGGCAACGACTTTTCTTGCTACGCCCTAGACCGGGAAAAGACAGCACGAGGAAAATATCGAATGACCTATAAAAATAATTTTGAATTCCTAAAGTGTAAACTCTGAAAAAAATAGCATCAATTTTTTTGACTGACTTACATTTTGACTCTTCAAAAGTGGTTGTAAATAGTCTATTTGAAATAAATGATTTGAGTTTGAATGCAAAATTTTCCAAAGGAAATAACTTTAACGGAAAATTTTTGTCTTGTTCGGATGGACATAAACAGTTCTCAAGTGAGATGAATGCGTTGAACCAATGACGTTCAATTACATTGCAAACTACGCCAAAAGCGTAGGCCGGCCGCGACGGTATGCCACCAAAAATAAATACTGAATATTCTTCTTTGTTATTCAGTGGATAAAAATACATAATTTGCTACTGATAGTCTCGTCTTTCGACAAATCATTTGCTTTAGATGTGTCATCTTGAACATTTTCGGCACATTAAACTATCGGCAGACTGGGTTTTCATTTCATATGACTGAGTAATCGGGATTTTTCTAGTTTAGTAGCAAAAAATTGTTGTTGTGGAAAATTGATATGGTTGATTTATTTAAATCCATTTTTGTCACAATGAATGTGACAAAAATAGATTTAGTAACGTTGAATTACTTAAGTGATATGTTAGTAAGACGAGTATTTCGTAACAGCAGTGCAACTGAATATTTAATTTAATTGTTCCAAAATTGATCTTGTTTCCAGAATTCCATTTTTGTCACAATGAGTGTGACAAAAATAGATTTCTTAACGTTGAATTTTTTAAGTGATATATTAGTAAGACATACATATGTAATTCGTAACAGCAATCAAGGTAATGAGTTCCAACTAAATGTTTAATTGTTCCGAAATTGGCCATCTTTCCAGAACAATAATAAAAGTAACATATTATGTGCCAAGTTAAAACTTTATATGAAGCAGCGAATTATAACGCGAGATAGGTAGGTAATTTATAAAAGTATGCAAAAGTTCACAGTGTCAATCATATCAACATAATTTATGTCTTTTCACCGATACTTAGCTAGGTAGATAGTTGACATTATAAACAAAGTTCTTATTTTATCAAGCTCGACATTTCGGTCTGCATCTGTTAGGCTCTAGACAGACGGACAGCAATTCAACTGCAATCCAACCGCAAATTGCAGTTTGGTTGCAGTTTAAATGCAGTTGACACGACTGCAATAGAACTGCAAACCAACCGTGCAGTTCGATTGCAGTTGGTATGCAGTTTACACGATTGCACTGAACCGCCCACTGCAATTAAAATGCAGTCCGTCTGTCTAGAGCCTTATACATATTTTCGTTAGACTCATAGTGTTGCGTCTCATTGCGTTATACCATGTATACGGTGATGGCTATATAGTTTTCTCTACAATAATGGCTGTGCGAAAATATATTTTAATGTTCATGTTTATTTACAAAAATGCAGTCTTCTGTTTTCTCTAAAAATATAATTATTTCAGCAGTCATATAAACATTCATGATAAACTTGATTGAAGGAGCTTAATTATTACAAGCTTTTATTTTTAGTTTTAGTTGGAGCGGTGATGGCCGAGTGGCAACGGCCCCGACTTACGAGTTTGTCGGTCGCGGGTTCAAACCCAGCCAGGCGCATTACTTTGTGTAATTTATTTCATCACCACTGCTCTCAAAATGGTGAAGGAAAACATCGTGAGGAAACCGGCATGTTCTAGAACCAAAAATTCGAAGACATTGACATCCACCAACCCGCACTGGGCCCGCGTGGTGGATCATGGCCCATTCCCTCTCCTAGAGAGGAGGCCTGTGTCCCAGCAGTGGGAACATTAAAAGGCTGAAGATGATGATGATGATTTTTAGTTTCACCTGTCCTGATGTTTGTTTGTAATTAAATCTTGCAAATTGAATTTGATCCATATCCCGGTTACCAATTTAAAAATCATATGACTATGCAAGTGTATTAGGTACGTGGAGCTGATCAGATAGAACCGGAAGGATACCATAGAATCCAGTAGTTAAATGACAACACCCCATCGAGTTTGGACTTATTTGGTCCGTGTTGATGAATGTGTACTTTGGTGGTGCTAGATAAGTGACCAGGTTCTGACAATGAAGCTGTAAGAAGGCCATAGGAACTCAGTTATAAGCGCAATGAGATAACCCTATCGTGTTTAACTTTCGTGATGAGTATTCATTTTTATAGTACATAAGCTTGTTATGAAAAAAAAATACATTAAAAACTTGTTTATAAATAAACTCAGATGCATCCGTTTAGGTACATTTAAAGTTGGTCATAAAAAAAATGAAATAAAGTTAGGCTTATTTTTATTTGAGAGAAGATACGTTCTGGATAATAAAATATGTAAATTAAGTTAAAAATGCTTGAATATACGGTTCAATTACAAACTTACTTAAGAAAATATATTTTTAATTTTTCAAAAACTGTTCATCCTATCAAGTTCAAAATAATTATCCGCGGATGGACAGACAGAAAGAAAGACTTGGCGAAACTATAAGGGTTCCTTGTTGGCTACGGAACCGTAAAAACGACATCTATTTATATGAATGCCATTCACAAACTTACAAAAAAATAATTCATTGTAGATCCTAGTGATGTATACTGTACTAGCTTTTGTCAACGGCTTCGCCCGCGTACATAAAATATAGCCTATGTCACTCAGGAGTAAAGCAGCTTTCTATTGTTGCTAAAATTTTCCAATCGGACCAGTAGTTCCAGAGATTACCTCCTCATCATCATCATCATCATCATCATCATCATCATCATCAGCCCTTTAATGTTCCCACTGCAGGGACATAGGCCTCCTCTCTCTAGGAGAGGGAATGGGCCATAATCCCCCACGCGGGCCCAGTGCGGCTTGGTGGATGTCACATATCTTCGAATTTTTGGTTCTAGGACATGCCGGTTTCCTCACGATGTTTTCTTTCACCGTTTTGAGAGCAGTGGTGATGAAATAAATTACACAAAGTAATGCGCCTGGCTGGGTTTGAACCCGCGACCTACGACTCGTAAGTCCGTTACCACTTGGCCACCATTGCTCTCAGAGATTACCTCCTACAAACAAAAAAAACTAAATTTTCCTCTTTATTATATTAGTGTAGATAATAGTGCTGTATACTGTATAATAGTAGGCCTAGACAGACATTCCTGAGCCTAGTCTGAGACTGGCTGTATGAAAGAGTGTTGGGGTGCATTGCGTGCGCCTGCGCGCGCGACCGGTTCCCGCACGCATTCCGCGCGACGGCAACCACTGAACAGCCTGCGCGGCTAGGGTTTATGTTCACTACAGTGTAACAGCTAAAACTATTCGATTTGTAACTTTTGTAACATTGTAAGAAATTTAGTCAATGTAATAATTTTCCGCATATTAAAATTTATAAAAAATCATGTAGTAAAGAATAAATTATTTGGCCCAAAGGTCCCGTCTAGTCTTGACTTCCAGGGTGACAGCTGGGATTTGTCTTCCTAGTTGTAACCGGGGTGACAAATTGTGAAGCCTGTTCCCTTTGAAAACTGACTAGAGCCTGGGGCTAGAGGGGCTTATTAGGAATAATTCAAAAGAATAATATAAGTTCTTTTCTCTCAGTATTTTTTTTTTTTGGAGGATTTTTAATTACCATAAAAGACGGAAATAATTAAATGGCTTCTACTGCTTTGGACAGAGTGAGAGGAAGTGCCAGACTTTTACTGACTAAAACTTACCTGAGTGCCTTAAAAAAAAAACTTGTGTGCCTTTAATTGCTCTATAAAAGGTCCATTACCTCTTTCGAACAATTCGTCAGCTCTGGCAGATTGCATATATCCCTGAGACATTCACTAAGTTTTAAGTACAATTCAATTGATTCGCTCCTTACTTAAACTCAAAATGTTACGCTATTGGTCTTCTAAGACCTTTATCGTTTGTACCTCTTTAGAATTCAGAAACAAATCCTATAGAGACAGAAACAGTTAAGGAATTCACACTTAAGTAGCATTGTCTTGTAATTTGCTATCTTGATTGGCTTGTTCTGGGTTGCCAACTTCTAGTATTAGCATACTGGCTAGATAAAGTTAAGTACTCTTACCTAATAGGAATAGTTTTGTCAACGGTGAAGATTTAACACTAGCGCTTTAATTTATTGATATTGCTTTCTTCGAGTATGAGTTATTTGACTGGCTTGTTGGTCTAGTGGTTAGTAGCCCTGATTGCTATGCCAGAGGTCGTGGGTTCGATTCCCACCCGGAACAAATGTTTGTGTGATGAGCACGATCATTTGTTCTGTGTCTGGGTGTTTAATCTGTAATATGTACCTATGTATTTAGAAATATATATGTATGTTTACCAGTTGCTTAGTTACCAGAATACATACTTTGCTTAGCTTGGGACTATACGACGTTGTTTGATTGTTTTGGAATTTATTGTATACTAGCTTTTGCCCGCGGCTTCGCCCGCGTGGGTTTGGGGTTTCCGGGATAAAAAGTAGCCTATGTGCTATTCCGGAATGTATCCTATGCCTGTGCCAAATTTCATTCAAATCCATTCAGTAGTTTTTACGTGAAAGAGTAACAAACATCCATACATCCATACATCCATACTTACAAACTTTCGCCTTTATAATAGTAGTAGTTATTGTATACTAGCTTTTGCCCGCGGCTTCGCCCGCGTGGGTTTGGGGTTTCCGGGATAAAAAGTAGCCTATGTGCTATTCCGGAGTGTATCCTATGCCTGTGCCAAATTTCATTCAAATCCATTCAGTAGTTTTTACGTGAAAGAGTAACAAACATCCATACATCCATACATCCATACATCCATACATCCATACATCCATACATCCATACATCCATACATCCATACATCCATACTTACAAACTTTCGCCTTTATAATAGTAGTAGGATGATATGGAATAAAATCAAAAGCTACCATCATCATCTTCATCATCATTTCAGCCAAAAGTCATGCACTGTTTGTTGGACATAGGCCTGTCCTGTGCGTTTCACATCCATCGGATTCCCGCAACCCCTACCAGATCATAATCGGTTCACTTTGTAGGTGGCCTTCCAATGCTACGTCTTCCGGTACCTGCTCGCGATTCCAGAACCTTTCGGCCTCAACGGCCTTCCGTTCTGCGAGCAATGTGCCCTGCCCATTGCCACTTCAGTTTGGCGATTCTTCTTGCTATGTCGATAAGCTTGGTTCTCCTGCATGCATGAAAGCAACAGATTTAAAAAAATTATTATTGATACGTAATCTTGACTACTATCTCATGATCTCACCTGATGGAAAGCGATGAAGGAAGTGGTCAACGACGGAGTACTGATTTAGGGACCAAAATGTTATGTTTGAAGGACCACCCTGGAACCTCTTGTGTACGCTTGTTAGGGCAAATCTCTGTAGAGACTAAAGGGGTAGCAAATGATCACTGTGACCATCTTTCTTAGAGTAATTCGGTGGACGAACAGTGACCCAACTTTGAGAGCCAACGATTCTAGAATACCGCTTGCCTTAAGGCACCTTTTCCAAGCGGATTCGAAGACTTGTTTTTGGACCATCACGATTATTCATGGCTTTACTTAAGAAGGCCTTCTTGGAGACAAGAGCGGAGACACCGTCGTCATACCTCTCCTGTAAAGCGAAGCCTTGGAAAGTGTAGGTACTTGGAAATAACAAGTTTTATTATAAAGTACTAGGTTACTTAGTTACTTACCTTTAAATTCAAAATCGTACTTATGATATAAATCACGCATCAGTCACTATAGTTTATTAACTTCAGTATATATATATATACAGTAAGTTTACCTACTAGCTACAATTTACAATGTTTCCTTTAGAATCGTAAAATGGTCATTCAATTCAATCACTCTACCTATTAAAAAAACCGCATCTAAATCCATTGCGTACTTTTAAAGATCTAAGCATACATAGGGCTAAGCAACTTTGTTTTATACTATGTAATGATTACATATACCTGCGCAATTAATTAATTAGATCAGAAAGTTAATAAATAATGGTCTTTACACGTTCATGTACTATCTGTTTACTATCTGGAGTTAATGGCTAAAGACCACGTGTATTTACATAATGTGGAGGTAAGTACATAGTTACTAATTAGTCATAGCTTACGACAAACAATCTTAGAGTGATTAGAAATGTTCACTCTGTTACATGATCGGAAGATCCTGTATAGAATCATCGATCGATCTTGAGCCTTTAGTACGTATATAGGGTGACTGGTTAGTCACGATACTTTAACACGTGTTTGTAGTCATGATTACCAACAACTTTTACTATGAGACCAAACCTGAAATCCCGAAAAACTTTGGTTGTCCTAAACGGTCCAAAATGAACGGAATTTGCTGATTTTTTCTCTTTTTGGTCTCATAGTGAAAATAGTTTGTTGTCATAACTATTATCACGTATTTAAGTCATCATCATCCTACCCTTATCCCATTTTATTTGGGGTCGGTGCAACATGTTTTTTTTCTTCCACTCTGTCCTGTCACCCGTCACACTATCAGTAACTGCCTTTTCTTTCATATCACTCCTCACACAATTCATCCATTTTTTCTTTGGCCTCCCCCTTCCTCTCCATCCATCTACGTGTAAACTCAAAACTCTTTTTGTGACATGCGTTTCATCTCTCCTCTTCACATGACCATACCAAGACAAACGATTTCCTTTCAACTTTTCAGTCACTGGCGCCACTTTCAGACTTCCTCTAATATACTCATTTCTCACTTTATCCATTCTCGTCACACCACACATCCATCTCAACATTCTCATCTCCGCTACATGCAGTCTTTTTTCATCCGTCTTTTTCACAGCCCAACATTCTGATCCATACTCGAATGATCCATTATCACGTATTTAAGTATAGGTCACTAATTACCAGTCATCCTATATAAATCTATTGTTATTGAGTATACACTGGATGATAGTTTTTTACTCATATGTACATTTACATAGCTTGCGGATCTTGCACTTAAAACTTATATTTATTTATAAAAACTTTATTCACATAGTACAAAGGCGGACTACCATAGGCTTTTCTGCCAGAGGGGAATATTTTGTACTAGGTACAGTTTGGAGATAATAAATACATGTTCTTGTATCAGAATCTGCCAGAGTTATACACGCGGCAGACAAATAAATAGATAGATACGTTGAGCTAGCGGCACCTGGCTTCATTTCACGTTTATCACAGTTCGCCGATACAGGGCCGGCTCAGCCGCGAACCACAAGCCTACACCTCGCTTTGTCGGCACCATGACAACTAAATTCATTAAGTACGCTATGGGAAACTTGTATCTGGTTTCAGCACAGATTGCAAGCCTAGAGCGAACGGCCCTTGAGGAATTTATATCGTTCTTGCATTTACTAAGTTTGAGCTACACGAATACTGACAAATGCTTGCACTGACTGGACAGGTCTACTCAAATCTGGTGGTTCTTTCTTCAAAAGACCACCTGAGACACTAATCTGCATGGTTCTCATATGATTTGACCAATACATGGTTACTGTATGGACTTTAAAAGAGACTTTGACCCCTGAGTTTGTTTCGGTGTTTCTTCTTAGGGTAGTCAGCTAGGAAACACCGGACTCGTCTAGCTTAAAGTGACGAAAAGAAAAAAATATTGACGTGTAAAAGTGTTATTTTAAAACCTATTTACAAAATAAATATCATTTATCATTTACTATGAATTCCAATGTCGGTTGTCTTAATAGTGACAACTTTGTGGCCTATTTCGACTGTAAATGTTTGTTGTTAATACTTGCCCGTTTAAGCTACGGCCAATGGCGCCCATTGCGCTGTTTCTTCAAAATAAACTATTTCTATTCATACACCGTGAAATTTAAATGGTTGTTTTCCCGCGGCAGAATGACTTGCCATAAGGAGTACTTTTGAAGCATACAGAAAAAATAAAAAAAATAAAAAGTTTTTCTTTTATAAATAACTATTAAAAATATTTATCAACTCAAAAAAGCGAAAACAATAGTAACATTAGACGTAATTTGTAGGTACTACTAGAGTCGCATGAGCAGACCGCCGTCAAAGGAAACCGATTCATTAAATATTTAAACCAAAATAAGCTCTCGCACGTTGTGATACGTCATAATTAGCTTGCACTCTACAGGTCCATTTTTTGTTTTTAATATTTTATTTCTTTATCAAACGTTTGTATTACCAAGATACAACCATTTCGCTGAGGGAAAACAACCATTAAAATTTCACAGTGTATATCATAAATATTGATGCGTTTCCTGAATTTTGCAACAAAATTTAAATGAAATTCTGAACTAGGTTGTGTTGCCAGTTTTAAATGTTTCGATATTATAATCGTTCAGTTGCATTGCATAGATGACGCAATAAATACCAAATTTTTGGATCAGCTTACTGCTCTACTCCTAATATGTTTCTTATGTTTTTGTTGTGAAAAATAACATGTAACAGTGAGGCCTTCGAATTCCAATTGAAGACTATTGTTTATGAAAAAATATAATTTAAATGCACTTACATGAAACTTGCATACACATAGAAATATTAGTTTGTATTGTGTATAGTTTTCCTGTTCAGTTTCAATTGAGGGACTAAAATTCCTGTGGTCAAAAAGGCTTTAAAAAAAATCAGAGAAATGCAATTAAAATCCTAAAATGATTAGGAACACGTGTTACGCAAAAAAAAACGAAGGACTTACCTGTACATAATAAAATACTATACAAATTATACATAAGGTAGTTTATATTTGTGTTTTTAGATTATCTTTATAAAAATAATAATTTATGTATTTTGTAGATGCTTAATGAAAATATATACTTAGTATTTTTTTTCATTCCTTTAAATGGAATGAAGGTTTCTAACTGGAGGCTAATTTCATAGACTATCAATTTAAAACAAGCGCCTCAATATTTAAAAGCGTGCAGTGGTTACCGAATCATAGGATCACCGAGATAATCGAGTTAATAAATCATAACCGATAGTAACCATTTAATCACATCATAAAATCGACTATAAAGCTAGGGTTGCCAACTAGATATATTGGTAAAAACAGTATTATACCGTTTTTTTTACTAAATTATACTTTTTATTTTACTGTTCAACAAAACTAAAGTATACAGAAGCTGTTTTCAGCATCAAAATGCTTATTTTTTATTAATTTAATAAAAAAATGAGGTCTTCATTTATTTTAGTTAGAGTTGTGGCCAGGCATAAGAAGTTATTAAAAACCAGTTAAGTGCGAGTCGGACTTGTGCATTAAGGGTCCCGTACAAAGCATAGAACCTACGAAAACAGTTCAATTCCCGAATTGAGTTACAAAGTTTTTTGCGAACCGCCATTTTTGTTTTGTTGACGTAACTACAAATATAATGGTTCACGGTTTATGTTTATGAAATTATTATTTTTTTAAATTATTGAGTTGATAGAATGAAAGATTAATATATAATAAGAAATTACGGTTTACGATTTATGACGTATTAAAAAAATGTACTTACTAGATCTCGTTCAAATCAATTTTCGGTGGAAGTTTGCATGGTATATTGTACATCATATATTTTTTTTTAGATAAAACTAAAAAAAAATATTTTTTCATTCTCCTATTTTAGAAGGCACGTTGGTGCACACACCTTTTACCACTTTGGAAATGTCTCTCGCGACAAACTAAAATAAAAAAATGTCATATTGGAAATCTCAATATGTTCTTTTAAGATTTACCCTTTGGATCACGTATGATACCCTAGGCTATGGAACCCTAAAAAGACTATAATAGGTTCAGTTGGGAGGCGAGAAAGTCTAAAAAATTTTTATGTAAAACATTAAATAAATAAAGTACTGATCATTTTTCAGAAATGTTCAATATTTTTCTTTTCAAATCAAAAAATACTTTAATTCTTGTAAAAGAAAGTTAGCAACCCTAAGTAAAGCGCCTCCTCGGCTGTCGTTTATGGTCTTTTCTAGATTTTTTGTCGAGACGCAGGTAAGGGACATTTGAATAGAGTGGATACGTTTACGTTCCAAACTACTTTGACAATAATAAAACTAACGGACACGCGAGACGTGACAAGTCGTAAAAATGTGCTTGACTAAGGCCGGATCAACCTAATAGCTAAATGGGCTGCAGCTCAGGGCCCCGTGGGAATATAGGGCCCCAGGCCTTATTGGAAACAATAATATGATTTGATCGATTTGATAAAATTCGACAGAAAAAATGGAGTATGTTTTTTTTATGTCTTTGACATAGCTGTTAATATGGCAGGATACTACAATGCTAAACAAGCATTCAAAGTCGATGTTCAAAGTATATTATTATATAAACACTTTCAAATTAGCCATAGTAACTTCTGACCAGTTGTGAGTTGTCAGGTAACGAGACTACATCCGTCCGGTGAAATCAAAAAAATATTCTCCGTTTTTCGTAGTGTGTTTCTTCGAAAATGTCGAACATTGTCGAAGAGGCACATTGCGAAAAACGGAAAATCGTTTTTGACAAAATGGCAATTAGTTTGATCAATGAATTGGGCCCCAAGAAGTGTTAGCCCAGAGCCTAACAAATTCAAGATCCGCCCCTGTATATGACAGCCATTTTAAACCTGGTATTTTTATAGTAGAAATGTTATTCTAAAACATTTAAAGTTAACATTTTATTGAGTTGATACCAGCTTAATTGTGGATGTTCCGAATGTAGTATTAACAGTTTAATTTATTCATAGGCGCCCAAATCGGCCTTTATTGCTTACGACCGTAATCTTGCTACACTCTTGATTATTTATTATTGCTAGAAAATATTTAGAGGTGATTATCAATGTATCAGTTTTGGGCCGTTTGGGGTCGAAACGCTTGAGTCTTGGGGTCCGAGTGCGCGTCTCATTTTCAAGAAAATTTCCCGTCGATGACAGACATGATCAGAGGGCTGGAACTTTCTTCGCTCAGAGAATTAGCATTGCCATTCAACGTGGCAATACTACCAGCCTTCTGGGCACATTTCCGAATGACAGCGATGTGGAGGAGTACTTTGACGCCTAAGTGTGTTTTCGTATTATATGTAGGTACATAGTTAGGTTTAGTATAAAAGTATTTTTTTATAGTTATGTATAACCATTTTAAAGTAAATGAAGGAAATATATCTTATTTCAATGTATCGTAGTTTTTTTGGAACATAACTTACATAACTAGTTTTGTGTAGCAGTTCTTGGCAGGTCGTATCAAGTATTAATATTAAATTTGAATTAATTCTGTCATATTTTAGGGTTACATGTGAAAAATAAAAATAAAACTGACAGAGAATTTTTTTTTCATAATGGTAAAATGTATGAAGCTTCTGACTCCCAAACTAGGTGAGCCTGTATGTCAGGAGTCTGCGCCCTCCCAACATTATTATAAACATTTTATATGGCTACAGTATTTATAAGTTAGTACTTCATTACGCGATTAGCGATTTTATTTTATACCATATAAAATAAAATCGCCGTCTGTCGCTATGTATGCTTAGATTTTAAAAACTACGATTATGCGATTTTTTTAATAGATAGAGTGATTCAAAGGATAGGCTTATATGTATAATATATTTAATATCGCCATTACACCCGTGCGAAGCTGGGGCGGGTCGCTAGTTAAAAATAAAATAATCATCATTTAAAACGAATATAAAATTATTGTAAACGTATTCATTAGTTTTCTATTGTAAGCAAATAAGAACAAGGCTTAACTCAAAATTCTATGAATATTTTTAGTGATGGGCATCCGTTGTGTTGCGTTATCGATGCGCGGGCGCAGCAGGGGTGTCACCCAACACTTAGTGCGCATCCAACAAATGCGCCCTGTAGACGAATGTCGCTAAATAAACAACGACAAAAAACTTAAGTATACGTGCATATCCCTTATAAGTAGGAACTACTCGTATTTCAAAGGTTTTTTTTGGGTTTCGGACTTCAAAACGGAACATTTATAGGACCACTTCTTTGTTAAGGCCTTCTTCTCAGGAATGCGTGCAGGTATTAAACATATTTAAGAAAAATTCTAAAAAAGTATACGGTTGTTTCTGTGGTATATTTTGATTATCATAAGGTAATTGAAAGTTTTACAGAATTTCCACTTGACCTAGAATTTTGACTCTAATAAGGTAATCGGAACTTTTACATAATTTCCCGTAGACCCACAATCTAGTAATTTGGCAAAATATAAGTTTAGAGAAAGTCAGTTAATTTGTAGGTTTATCAGAAAATAAATATTTTATAACGATTACAAACTTATATTCGCATTTGGTCATTGTTGTACGGAACGTTTGGAATCTGAGTCCGACTCGCACTTGGTTGATTTTTTATTTAACAAGAAAAAAATCGTTCTGCACCTGTGTGTGAAAGTTGGCGAATGGTATAAAAAGATTGCAAAAACATTGACGTTTTTGTTGGATTTACTTAAATAGCGAGTTATTTAAATTAACATTGAATAATATTGTAGGTTTTTAATGTTAACACTAGCTTCTGCCAGCAGCTGTGCTAGGATGAACATATTATAAAAAAGTAATAAATCCCCAGTAAGAAAAATGTACATCCTAAGTATGTCGGATGTCTTATTCCAGGTTATGGTCTAGCCTCTAGCCGTTTGAGCATGGAGAAAGATTAAAAATCATACACAAACACACATCATACATAGAAACTTTCGCCTTATACCTACGTTATAATTTTGTGTGAATAATTACTCAAACTTGATTAAGTATTTAAATATGTTTTGCATTTTAGTGAAAAAGAGATTTTTATCATGAGTAGAGCCGATAGATATTACTTTTTTAAAAAGCCATTAGCATAAAAACAAAATAACAAGACTAGTATTAGACCGGGTCAACAGCTAAAAACCGGTCATTGATAATAACTTGCAAAATTAAAAATAACATATATCTGAAATCACCCAAATACAAAGTGTTACAGTTTCTTATCTTATCAATTACGTTTATTAAATATTAAATAAGAGATTTATCAGTTTACGTCTGCTAGCTATCAGCACAGGCCAGGCTGCGTGCATTGCTCCCGCCGCTAAAAATACCAGGTTGAAAGCCTAAATATGGCTGAGTTACGGCTACTTTAGGAATGGTCTGACTTTCCATTGCCCGCAGTTATACTGGCAGGTTTAGAAGCTTGCTGTAGTAGAAATTTTAAATTTAGAACGTATAAGCCAATGAAAAAAAAGCTAGTTGCCGAAGTTGACAAATAAATTGCCAGTTTGAAATAAAGAATAACAATTAAACAGAATGACATTCTAAATTCAATTGTTTTTATTTTTTTTCAACATTTAATGCCTCAGAACGCTGTCAAAATACTTTTCTAATTTTAAATTTGGAACCCTTACGTGCTTTGAGATTATAGACATAGTTAATCGTGATTGCCTCTGTCCCACGCTACCTTTGCCTTACGTATTAGTCAAGGCGGACTACATACCTATTTAATTTATTTTTATAAATACTTCATAACTGTTTTTTTTTCAACGACTTCCTCAGCATAAGCTATAAACATCAAAGTCAATGATCCAGAAAGGCATTCCATTAGCTTTACTGGCGTGCACTCCAAAATCCCTTGGTAGTACATGCATCGATTGAATTTAACGAACTGAATCTCATCGATAAAAATCTTAGAAGGCAATTACTACCAATTCATTTTATTATTATTTGGGTATATTAGGCTAAGTCTACACGATAAGATTCACTATAAAAATCAACAGAACATTGAAGCTTTCTTCAAATACCAGTCACATGTACTTTCACCACTTATCATCGCAAAAACAGTGTATTTGCTTAACCAGGAACCAATTAGCAGTCAACGATAACAAGTAATTAGGCATTAGGTACTCGAAACTAGTAAACAATTTATATTTGTCACGTTGTAAAATCTGCTGAATTCAGTATTCGAATTTTCCTATAAGTGCCGTAAGTAGGTGCTCAGTTAATCCTAATCAATTCCAACCAAAGTTCATGTTAATTAATAGTTTATCTAGCAGACAGCAAGATGGACACTGTTTACTAATTTATTTTGTTATTTCAACGACTTTCTCGATCGTATTAACAAGTCGTTAGTCTGTGGAAAGTCTTCCTATCGGATACAAGGATCTTAGTGAACATGAGCATTGTTTTAAAATATAAAGTAAGTAAATAGTATTTAATGTAATGTGAATATGTAAACATAAACTATTTTCTTCGCTTCTTTAGATAGTGACAGATGTCCGAATTTTATATAAATTACTTATTAAGTTCCTTATTTAATTGTTTGGCTGGACTAAAAATATAAGTCGACTATTGCAAAAACCTGGCTGAAATTTTGTTCCAAGTTTCGATAAAAAAAATAATTTGTTGATCTGGTTGTCATTGATTAAAACTAATTAAGTAAAACCGTGTGCCGACCGGTAATCACAGCATTTATTGTGATTACATAATACATGTCTTAATGTTTGTGCTTACACGTCTGTGCGGACATTCTTTAGCGGAGGAGCCGCCAGCCGAGGGCGCCAACACCGCATCACACGCTCGCGACGTGATGCGCACGCGCCGATGGCGTGACACTATAAATATATTTACAAGTCGCTCAAAATCCCTGTAATCGATAGTTTATCATTAAGGTCCGGTAAATTATTAACATTAATGTGCATAAACAAAAGCTAACGATGCGGATCATTGATGTATAGGTTAAATATCACAAATAGGTTTTGTCTAGTGGAGCGCGGGCGGCGCGCATCGGCCCGGCCGCGGCCGCACCGCGCTCATTCGCACCAAGCGCAAGCGCCGGGTGGCTGCGCACGGCACGTACTCTCGATATTTTTTAATGTACCCTCGAACTCTAACAAACGGAAATAAATCAATTAAATAATAAATAAATAAATGAAAAAGTTTCTCTAAAAATAAAACGCATAATATATCGTGAATAACACGCCGGCATCGAGTGACAGTTATCTTTAGTGTCTTCATTAATTATGAATGTATCTGTAAATAAATAAATTGTAACTAAGTGGAACAGGACGAGACTTTAAGGTGTTATTAATGAGCCCGTGTTTACCCAAGAAGAGAACCTCCATGAGTTCTCCTAAGCTGGAGATGTCCCTGGAGCATCAGCACCCTGTGTTGATGAAAAAGGTATAAATTAACATTATGTGTATCAGATTTGTCAACTGTGTTGTCATTAGCCTCTGACCTCTTGCGCCCGGTCACTCAATTAGCACGATGTCTTAACATTCTCTCAATAATTAACCTGATATTGCCAATATTAACAAAAATCCAATATGTTAAGTTTAATTAAAAATAAATAAAGTGACACATCTGAGATCTTTGTGAATGTTTTGATACGTATTGAGCTGATAAGGGTCCTATCTTTGTTGTTAACAGAATAATGTTTACTACTGCTGTGACATTATTTTTTTCGGCCTTTATTTAAAACACTTAATATGATAAACGAATTCGCATAACAACAGACAAGTATCAGTAAAATAAAGTGGTTTTTATCGGTTGCGGACGCATAGCGATGCATATAAGGAGCGTCATGAACATATGCCGAGCGAATGTTCAATTACTGATATCCCAACAGTGGACTCTATTTACTGCAATTTAGTATGCAAACCACCTCGGTGCCAGTATATCCAGTTTCAGGATCTCGCTGTAAATTATTAGGTGTTCCTCCGGCTGACTTATGTGCGGTTATTATGTAGACGACGGTAACTACGGGGCGGACATACCAGTCGAGTTATGGCGGCTGAACATGTAATCATATTGATGAACTACTCCTGGGGTTGCTGGGCTCCTAGTACTACAGGATGCGAGCGAAACTGATACTTAAATACTCAGAAGTACTCCAAGACAATATATCTATTTATAATTGTACCTGTTCAGTCTCAAGTCTTTAAGACTGTGATAATAAAATTGCTGCAATGAGCGGTTACTTGATTTATCTGTTATTAAAACCAAAAGTAGGGAACGGCCTCATTTGTTATCAATGTATTATAAGGATTGGAGGTTGTCACGCCACAGACTGAGTAACGGTTAGATATTTCTTATTTTAATTCGCGAGTTACATAAGAAACGTTTAAATTATCATCAATTTTGTGCAAATACCATTTAATATTTAATTTATGGAGCAAGAATAACGCTTGTATCGCAGAAACAAGTTTATGGAATCGATACTGATCGTGGCAGTTGCATCTTTTCATCTTAGCCGAGCATTACATCCTTTTTGGTCATCATATTGTTATGCAAGCCGTACCTAATAGTGCATCTCTCTATCTGGCACGTAGTATGTCCATTCAAAGTTATCTCAGGACACAGATACCCTCGACCCTTGTGGGCTCTCGGAAATCCCCGAAGACAGTTACGTGCATCTAAAGAAATAACAATTGCCTAAAGAAACTGTCATTGATTGGAATCTACTCGTATACCTAAAAGCGAAATATCACTTACTGAAAAACTTTTGAATACCGTATTAGAGACATAATAGAAAGACAATAGGCGTTCGCTCGGGGCTCAAGGGGACAAGAGTTTAATTACGAAATCTCAAAAGTTATACAAATCCAAACTATAAATTTATAATTTGGAAAATAGATTCCTTATAGGCCGTAATCATCCGCTAAGAACAGGTTTTACGCAAATCCATCCCTAAAATGGGAGTTAGAAGTTTGTAAGGAGAAACCGACTTTCATGCAGGCGAAGCCGCTACAAGATGCTAGTATTTTTATACATAATACTCTTCTATTTAAGTATTCATCAATATACATTACTTGACATTGTAACATTTACAAAGACATCAATGCTCGCTTGGATTTAAATAAATGAAATATAACTTTTCCTGTATTTAACAATGCATCTAATTTAGTCTGACTACTTCTGTAAAGCCAATGTTAAGTTAGAATAATACATGATTAAGTTACAATTACTTGAAAGTGTCATTACGAGTCTGGAATGTAAAATGCAAACTTGGTACTTTTATTCAGTAAAAGGTTGACAATCCTTCTCACTTCTTCTTCCTTCTTCTTGTAGTTTTTGGGCCCAGTAAGTTGCCACGTTTATAGCGATGTCAGTATCAGTTTTAGGTAGGACTTGCAGATTGCATTTGTATGGAAATTTCGGGCACTCTAATAGGTGGGCCATTCTTTGGAACCCTCGCTCTAAGTGTCGGTGGAGTCTACAATCCCCAAAATTTTGTCAGGTTGTATTTGCAGCGGCCTACTTGGGTACGCAGTCGAAGTCGAGTTCCAAAGGCGATTACTGAGAGACAGGCTTCTCCTTTCAATCATCATCATTTCATAAGCAGTTGTACTTTCATAAAAATTATAAAGTCTGATGTCACTTTCCGTCCTTATGTCACTTACGACGCGATGTTTGCGCTCGTTTATCAGAGAGACAAACCATCAGTACGGCGACAGGTCAGGAGTTACGATCAATGCAGTCATAGTATCGCGATCATCGTAAAAGCACGCCAGTTTACACATGACCGCCGCATATTTACGACAATTTTACCCGTTTACACGGTAAGGTCACACTTATTTATCTCTTGAGGTTTTAATTTAGCTTTCGGTGTTATTTTTGTAAAGGGAGATAAAAAGTGGACAGAGTTCGATTTTTTTGGCTTGTTTTGACTGCCAATAAGTTTTAGTTTGATGTCTGCATATTGTAAGACTTTGTGAGCATTGACAAGGATTGGCAAGTTTTAGTTTTTTATTTAAATTAGTGCTTGTGCGATGCCATCTGATGGTAAGCAGATAATGCAATTGTTGATGATAAGGCGCGTTAGTTTATTAACAGCCTATTCACTATCCTTGAAGACACCTAAATTTTAACCGGATGGGAAGACCGCAGCAGGCAAATTGTTAGTATGGTTGCAAATTCTTGTGATTGAGAGGCGTTAGGAAGAACTTCAGCCTCAATGTTGTTGTGTATGTTCTTATCAATCGGCTATCACGGAGCAAGGCGACAGGTCATACACTCATGTGTTATGATTGCAGCTGTAATATCACTATTGTCAAACACGCGGATACGCACATGTTTTCTTCTTACTTTACGTGAACAAACACTCTTATTGGAATGTCTAGAGCGTGTTTATAATTACGGTGATAAATTAAATGATAGTGCTTTAATTTTTTTTCTGTGGGACTTCCCGATTAGTGGCAATATCAGATGTAGATATTATATTGTATCAAACACTATTGTTACCTAATCTTGTCACAACAAACACCAATTAATTTGCCACCATTGGTAATTAGTTTTGAAGTTAATTTAGGAAAATAACTTCCTACTAATCTAATGTTCATTTTATTGAAGTTTCACTTAAGATGAATATATTTTAATCAAATTTAAAGTCGTTTTATCATTTTAAGTCGATATTTCTGCATGTATCGTAAGATAACCTTCATACAAAACAAAATAAACACAATATTCAGTGTTCTTGAGATTATAGATGCAAATTAATCGAAGAAAGGTCGAATATATAAACCGCTACCATAAAGGTTAAGTACATATTCACTTCATACGAACTCTGCCCATGTCACCACTTTAAAACTACTTATTAATTAAAAAAATATTCGGGACTAAATCCGTATTGCTAATTAAAACAAGGAAAAACGATGGCGACAATGTTGCTTTGGGTCAATGACACATTTACATTAAGTCATGGTTGGTGATAAAGTTTTTTTTTTTATATATATTTTGTTACTTACACTTCATGAACTAATCTTTTCGTAACATATTTGTGTACTTTAATCATCATCATCAGCCTTTTAATGTTCCCACTGCAGGGACACAGGCCTCCTCTCTCTAGGAGAGGGAATGGGCCATAATCCACCACGCGAGCCCAGTGCGGATTGGTGGATGTCACATGTCTTCGAATTTTTGGTTCTAGGACATGCCGGTTTCCTCACGATGTTTTCCTTCACCGTTTTGAGAGCAGTGGTGATGAAATAAATTACACAAAGTAATGCGCCTGGCTGGGTTTGAACGCGCGACCTACAACTCGTAAGTCGGGGCCGTTACCACTCGGCCACCACTGCTCCATATAAGAGAAGCGATCTGTACTTTAATAAGAGAAGCGATATTTTCTGTTGCGTTATTTAGATTACAAAAGTTCGTTTTAGTATGTAGATCTACAGTACGGCTGTCGGATCTTGGCCAGTCTGAAGTTAGGCTCTGCGGATTTTAGCGCTTTAAAACTCGTAAAATAATAAATGGTTGAAACAAATAAATACAAATTGCAATTGTTATTCCTGTTAAAAACTTTTATTGGCATTAATTTTTTTAAAACCTATATTTTTGTACGAGTTTTCAAGCGCTAAAATTCGCAGTATCGCCCAGATCCGACGGCCGTATTTTTTTTATAGCCATCCCTGAATTAGTTCAATGTTATAATTATAGTTAGTTTTACGTTTGCATTTAAATGTCACATAAATAACTCCGAAGTAGTGAAGTCTAAGCGGTCATTCACCCCGCTCAAAATAGTGGTGGAATCTAAATGTCTACTACCGTGTCTCTCGAACATTTTTGTATCAAAAATAGGAGAATTCGATTCTAGATTCTTGGCGCCGTGCGACGGATTTATACTAGAGAGGCCCGCTACAATACGAATAATGATCAGCTAAGAGCGATTATGGAAATGTATCAGTATAGGTTGTTAGGTGATAGTCAACTAAGTCATTCCGTCTCCTATTGAATTCATTGTCATTGGACTGGTACACTATTGAAATGTTTAAATGACTATAAACTACAACTATAAGTCTGTGTACATTATTTTATTTTGTAAGTCACTTTACATAAGTACATGTTTTTAAATAGTTAAAATACAATCTCTCATAAAGTGTTCATAATAATAATAAATAATGTTACTTATCTACATTATAAGTAATATTCTCCTCTGCCAATACGCATGGGAACACTAGAATCATCAAAATCTTCAAAAAATCTCTGATTAAACTATACGGCCTAATCTGTTTCTGCAGAAAGATCGGCTGGGTAAAATTAAAGCCGCAATCTACAATGGTCCATCAAACTGCCTGCAGAAACCAAAATCTGAAGATAAGATAAAATGTAGGTAGTAAGAAGGCCGTACTGTTATTAAAAAAAAAATGTTAGTAATCTTTTACAAAAGAAACACCGATGACTAATCAGTCTATACTTAAGTATAACAAAGTGACATATTTCTATACATAACATGGCGCCTACGAAAAATACAGTTATAATTTACAAAGAATAGAAATAGAACGTAATTTATTCCGAAGTAGCCAGCCCGTCACTAATAAAATATGTACATATAGATAACATCTGCTCTAACGATTTATATTATTTTTAAACGTTTAGTTGTCACTATTTATATAGGTACATATATTTTTGTGCCATATTTTCTTTCTATTAAAGAAAAGCCGTTCATTATTTCTCGAAGTAAAATAACAAAAATTGTAATGGTACAAACCGAGAATTTTATTGTTTCGGATAATATCGAAACTGATTAAGCCTCACACATATTAATAGTTCATCCAACATACTAAATTATATTGTTAATTTGTTGATTTCAAGAACTGTACCGCGTTTTATAAGAAACAGAATATAGTTCGTTTTTTAATTCTAGACTACAATTTGACAACTTAAAATGTCAAACTCCAGAAAATCGGGAACATATTTAGAGTGTGACATTCTGAGTTGTCGAATCGTATTCTAGAATTAAAAAACGAACTATAGGTATTGTTACAAGAAATAGGTAGATATCTATCCTATTAAATGCATAACATAGCTTTGTTTATTTTTATGTCATTGATTTGTTATCAATTTATCATTCTGAAGATAGGCCACATGTAAAGAAAGATAATGCACAACCTTAAAAGTAAAACAATGACAAACAATGTTTGTAAACAAATTAATATCAATGGTAATTAAACTTTAAGTGCTGTAACAGTTTCTTTAATGAGAGCACATTATTCAATATTGTAGACGTTTAAATTTTTTTTCTGACATAATTTTCATCGTTAATTTATACATAATCGCATTTGAATAAACATAAAAGGTAACAATATAAGTAGGTATAGTTAAAAGACTTTGAATTAAAATTTTATGACAATTTAACATTTGAGTACCAATATAGCACGAATACGAAATTAACCCGGACAATAGAACTGAATTATACATGCATTAGGTTATAATGGTTGATTTATAACTTTCTCTTATTGCACTCTTCGGAAAGCAAGCATCACACACAGACACACACACACACACACTAGACAAGGGCGACGACTTTTCAAGATTACAGTACAAGTTTACCCCTAGCATCAGCGAAGATTATAACAAGCCATGACGCTTACTTGACGCAAATTCACTCGGAAATCCACCATAAAATCAGAAATTAACGTTAAATTCACACCATTTTATTACGTCAAACAATTTTTACGAGCGATGATCAAATGCAAGTAAAGACTTGTAAACTGTTTTGGCACGAAACTTACATATTTAGGAAGAAATCCCATAAAAAAGTCATTCGAATGAAGGAAATGTTTGAAAATGTAATAAATAATAGTATGATCAATTTGCAAATAAACAAGTCCTTATGTCAGAGCTAAATAAGAAAAGCATTGAAGCATAATATCCAGCGGGACATTGAAACGTTCTTATGGAGTTATTAGTTAGTAAGTTGACTTTTAATTATATGGCTCTGTGTATCTCAGGACTTACCTTATAATACAGTACAATAAAAAAATATACGATACTCGATATCGGATATATGTCGAACAAATCCAGTAACTTTGATTGCAAAAACAGTGATCAAATTATCACATTGAAAGAATCAATTTGAAAGACGAGGACTTTATTTGGTAGCTGCTAGCAATTATTGTGTGTCAAGTTTTCAATTGATGTTTACAAACACAATAGAAAGGCGACTCGATGGGGCATGCTCATAATTGATCGTGCGATGGCCACTTCACTCACTCAAATATTTAAACAAGACCGTCGCAACGGTACGGAATTGACAAGTAAAATGACTGCTTTAACCATCAATGTCATCAACCATTATTGCTCCCTGAGACTAAACAAACTTTTAAGTGCAATCGCAGAAATCAATTTAATACAAATTTAAAAAATTGCTCAGCAACTCAGTTTCGCATAACCAAATACGGTTATGGTATGTAAGCTTGAATCCCATATCAAATTCTTTATGGGAAACCTATAATGAATTGTCGCTTGTGAAAGCGCATTGAATTTTCTTCAGAACCGGTTGTGGACTGACAATCGAGCGCAGTTGCTGTATTGCATCTCAGTACACTGTTGAACGTTGTAAATTAACTATGAACATGGATATCGGAGATGTAAACAGCTTACCTTACTATGGCATTGATGTCAGAACGAGTTATAACGGCTACTCCTCCTGCGTGTTTTAATTAAGAATTATAATTAGAATCTCTCTTTCATTGACTCTGACATGGATTCTCCTAGTCCATTTATCGTAGCTAATTTGCCTTGTGCGGACACTTCCATAATTGCAGCAGTCTTGTATACAAGATATACTTTGTCTGGACGATTAATATCTGCTACATCCGAGTCGTAGTCTGAGTTAGAATCAGTTGCTCGTAAAGTATTATCATCCTTATTTACAGCCCTTTAATCTGTCAAGCGATTTTCTTCGGCTCCCTACCCTAGTATTACCGCTGCGTTGATAGAATCATTGCGGTGCTCAGTAACGATCACAGTAATAGCTTGTCGCGCTTATAAACTTTAATTTCCATCTCGCTCCCGGTGGTTTGAATAATAATAAAGCCGTAGTTATTCAGTACCGTTATGTCGTGGGCTGATGGTGTGGCCTAGGGATGAACTGGCTGCAGTCACACAGTATTGTAGTTTTATGAGGTTGTGCGATTTATAAATATATCAATGCAATATAATGTTTCCAGTAATCATTTTGAGTTCATGTTTTATTTTCCAGTCAAAGATTTTCTTTTTAATGTGTGTTTTCTTCTAAACATGCTATTAACTTTATTATGTAAATCCCACATCCCAAATTAAAAAGGTTATCTAATTACAAGACTAGTTTAGTTGTCTGTCCAGCTGACAGTCCAAGGACGGAACAAACAAGGCCGCTCAGTAGTACTGACGGAGAAGTGACAATCGTGGGTGCAAACAGAAACAGATACAGGTTGAGCGAGAGAGTTTGTTGCCAAATTTCACGAGTAGGAAGAAGCGAGGGGCCGGCCCTAGCTGTTTACAAATAGTCGGCATAATCTGCAATGGCCTGATGATGAGAGAGGGGGCATAGCAAGGCAATATATGTGTAGTGCCAAGCGCGTGATCACTATATCTATTTATGTATCTCTGTGACGTCTGGATGTGTTTGCGCACTATTTTAGTACACAAAGTGAAAGTCACGACTCGAATATCTGAACAAGGATTTTCCCGCCTCTATTAATGCATTATTTAACATGTTTTACGCTCATTCACGATATAGCTATTTCATGACCAGGATCTGCTATGCGAATGTATGAATAATACAACATATGATTATTTTTGGCGTTTAATTCAGTATGCATTTTTCCTCATCACGTCAGTCACGTCGCACTTTGTCACGTTAATTTTGCGGTTTTATTAGGGAAAATTACATACTTAATTATTCTTAACACTTTCTTTTTTTTGCCAACAATTTTATTTTTTGGCAATTTTTTTCTTTTCCATTACATTTTGTATGACAGCATTATAGTTTTACAAGAATATGTATATTTTCGCAACTTATTCTGCTTGGTTTTTAGAAACTAAGTAGGTATTAAAATCTGAATTTGTATTTAATTAAAGCTCTATTAATAAAAATCCTAATGCATTTATTGAGATTGGCTTATCGCCAATGTCTATAGTACGTAATGAAAGTAATATATCAGTTTGGACGCTGATGATATGCGTAATCGTAATGTGGTAAAAATGTTTGTAGATAGGGTTGCTCCGTTCGGTCCACTTTCGTCGATGGCAAGATTGTCGTGTCGCTAATCGAGTATTGTTTGACTAGTGATAAGGTCGAGCGACGAGTCTCCGTCAGTTTCACTGCGTTCATTGTTTCATGGAACGCGCTCGCAGCCCGCGTGGCTGTGTGACCGTCATTATGGCAACGCACACGAACACAATGACCGCTATTCGTCCTCTGCTCAGTCTCTCACTTTTGGTCAACCTGTTTCATGGTATTAACTGTCATATTAACACTAATAGCCTTCCTTGTACAAGTTCCAAATCCTAAATTAGTTTGTTAAATGTTTGTTTTAAGGCATTTGCTTCAAATACAGTAGGTACTTTGTCGTCATATTTGGAACTTAATCATGTGTACACAATCTTATCTTTATACAAGTGGGCATTCACTCAGTCTGGTTCTCCTGGTTACGTATGTTTTAGTGAAATAAAATGTGAGAAAAATATTGATGAGTTATTTATACCTAACGGGAAAATAGCGTCAATCATATTATTGTATGTATATTAAATTCATTGTCAAGGTCTTTATTTCATGAAATCAAGGTTATATAATTCAGACAGTGGATGAAAAATTAAAGTTTGTTTAGTAATTGCGGTGAGTCATTTGTTTTACATATTTATTAGAAAAATGTCACCTGAGTGTGTGGTGAGGATAATCGTTAACCTTTGTGGTGCTATGTGTATTTTGGGGGTCATTGCCTGTTCTAAAGTACATAGATTTAATGAATATTAAACACAGAACATTCACACATTTCGTCTTTATTTGCGTTTGTATTGTCTTTTCCAACACTAAATATACCTACCTATTGATGATTTAAAAGTAGATAAGACGAAGACAATTTATAGCCATAAAAATATGAGTTTGTAGTTTCTTATCTTGTCTATTGAATATTCTAGAATTAAAATTCCATATATCTCAGTTATGACACATATAAATAATATTTGTATACATGTAATGTGAAGATAAGGGTTCAGTTTATCCTCTGATAAAAGTACTTTCACATAGATTATGAATTACGTATTTCTTTTCTTTTATTCTCTTTATCTTTTGAGTAAACTATAAGAACTCGATCATACGATATTTTACGTCAATAATTGTTTACCTTCGTGTAGTAGGTAATCTTCTGTGATAAACTGTTGCCGGGGTTCCGATAAAGGTACAAAGGTTTGGATAGGGTATGTGTAATTTAATGAAAAGTAAAACATAGGTATCATTATATAACTAAGTAACTAAGTGGATTCGAAATAATTCTATTCACACATATAGGTATATTTAATCCTACAAGGTGGTCAGTATTTTGAAACTGGACTTAGTGTCTTACCTTTTTCAAGCCACATAATGAAAAAATGAGTAGGTATCTAAAAATTGCTTAAGTACTCATTTTTAGACATTAAAGATTCAACTAAAACAGGCGTTTGATCAAATTTTAAAAAAGGTATTTATGAAGGATGGGATCTGAAAATTGATGACAAAAGAACTGTGATTTAAAGTTACTAAACGAGCATGGATAAGGAAAATTATGTAAATATAATATTTCAGAAAAACGGTGTTTACATTTTTCACATAGGTCTCGCTTGTTTAACCACAATGAATTTCGTATTTCTGTCATCGTCATGTCACACATTTTTGTGTAGAAACTTTCTGCCGTAGGTGTAACAGCTAAAAAGAAAAGGCTAAAGCCAAGCATCTAATGATTTTGATGAATGAGGCAGCTGTCGAGATAGCATCCGTCGTCATGTGGGCAGGGTTACTTAATTGCGTTCTTTTCAGGAATGTTTGCAAAAATGTGCGGTACTTCATCATAATTGTCACATTTACAGAAGATAGGCTTTAAAATATAAACAATGATCTTTATACAGTAACTGTCACCAACAATTTTTACCGACAAAATGCATATAAAGACTTGAAGACACTGCGACGTCGTCAACATCGTCGTAAAATCGAAATCTGAAATGCCGCATGGAATATTAAAATTGCAATGAAACTCGTATTCGTTTTACCTCAATTGTGCAATGCATATATTAAGTACCTTGACGACAAGACAAGGTAGAATGCAACTCATTGCATATGTAAATATTTGTTGTAAACCTTCTTCAGGTTTACTTTATTAGATCAGAAGTTTAACAATAGCTGCGACGTCCTCTGGTTATTTCTGAATGGAGTCAATGGGTACTTATGTCACGCGCTATCGAGTGCTGGTTGCGAAATCACTCATAATTGCAACGTTAAAGTGCAGGCTAAACACAGTCGCCGCACAATGGTCTCATTGGCAATACTTACTTATATCGGACGACGTCGCGTGCAGCAATTATACCTTATCTACCGGTTCACTGACCGCCCTTATCGAACTTCATTGAGCGCCTTATGACGTAGCCACTTCTAATTCTTGTAGCCATGTTATATGGAATGCTTCATTATCTTGATTATTTATATATTTTTTAGCAAAGTTGAACATACTTACGTTGGTATGGGAACCAAAACATGTTTGTATTTTCCGTCTTGGATAAGATCGTAAAGATAAATAGCGTCATTTATTGTTACATTTACTACTAGTTTAAGTAATCTATTGATATCTTTGTAGTTGTTTTGTTCAACAAATTCGATAATAGTAATCGCTTTTTTTTATAGTTTTCCTCTTGTGTGGATTGTATCCATGTTCAGTTATAACAACCGACTCTAATTGCACTAGTAGAAAAAAGGATCGTTATGCACTTTTTATTTAAACTGTGCAAAAATTTCTATCATAAGAGTTTTATAGTCCATAATTAAGTCTTGTTCCGGTTAGACAAATATCTACATAATTGCAACAGAATGTTGAGTTTATCTGAAAATACAGATACCTGTATCAATTAAGAACTGAAATTGATAAAACACTTGTGAATGTAAAATGATATGCAGGCCATGATTGTGTCTTAGTACCAGATTAGTTTATTATTTTAATTAGTATACTACCCTATTCATTTTCCAATATAAGATATCCTGCTTAGGGGAAAGTTGATGGAGGTATGCAGAAAATGTCGGAAAGAGATTTGAAGTATTAGGTAAAATATTTAGGTGTATTTTATGCTTTGTTATTGGTCTGAGATTTTAGGATCATAAAATAAGTCTTGAAAGTAAAGAGACAACAAAGTACACTGTTAAAGTTTCCATTTAGACTAGAAGCCGACTTAAAGCTAGTTGGGAAAAATTAGGAAGATGATGATAGTTTAGGTGAAATTACTATCAAAATGCCATAAAGGTGGTAGTTCTGCATTAACAGTAGTCAACAGGGTTTAAAAAATAAAGAACTTTTGAGCAAAAATGGAAAAGAAACAAATTTAAGTATACATGTCACTATGTATTAACATAAACCAATGAGGCCAGTCTAGCCGTTTTCTGCTAGTTGATCCAAATATGGTCGACTGTTTTAAAGCACAGGTTCCTTTGACCAGTAATCGAGGTTACTCCCAGGCAAAAGATTCCAAGAGTACTTATAGCAATTTAGATTTCTGCGCCGAACCCTAAACGGTGGGTGTGCGCGGTCGCGCGATTGATAACTACAGTTCTATGAATAAATGGATGAACCATTATAGTATAAAGGATCTACCGAAGATAATAGACCTGATTGTTTGCTGCGTACGTCCTAGCAGATATATGTACAATAAGTTACGCAGTGAACCTCAATCATTCCATTACGAGTGCAATCTTGAGGCAAATATTTTCTACATATACATGTTGAAGCTTTTCTATAGACGTATAGGTATATTCGAGAATATTGCTTATCATGATGAATTTGTGTTTGTCCATTTTTTCGACGATTAGCTTAAGGAAATACAAAAAATAGCGTTGATCACGTAGGATGTTAACCATTTTGCTATCCACAAAAGTTAAAGTATTTTACTTCGTAAATATGTGCTGAAGTGATTTGAGAAAAGATTCTATATTTGCCATTTATGTTCATACTTCTAATTGCATTTGAAAGAAACTGGAAATTCAAGTTCGGTTGTTATGCGGTCGTCAATAAATACGAAGAAAATTTTCCTTAAGTTTAAAAAAAAAAAGCATGACTTCTTTCAATTCTTTCGAAGTTGTTACCAATTGATATCAGATATCATTCTATGAGTGTTTATTACAAGAACTATATCACTATAATCACTGAAAAATTACAAAAAATATACATATTAAAAGGCCACTTTAATTTAATATCATTGGGTCACTGGAAATGTCAAATTAAATATAGATCCAACATGTAGATTTATTTTGACGTTGGACGGATCAAATTCTGGAAACTTGATCTATCAATTACATAATAAAACCGCATTGTCTAGTTGGATGCAGTAGGTATTTAAATAGCAACGTTGCTATGTAAACGAGTTTTCCTAAAATGAGTTTATATTGCAGTGTTTGCGAAGCTTCTCTCTTCCCTGTTTTTTTTTTTATGGTGATTAAAAATCATCCAATGACACAAATAGGGTCAGACTTTTACTGACTGCTTTTTATGGATCCACCCTTTTCCTACGTTGTCGCGTTGCTTTTATACCAGAGCCAGAGCCTTCCTTTCAGGCACGAACGCTTGGTCCCAGTTGGCTACTACCTTTCTGCAAGGTCCTAACGGTTTGCTGATAACTTCTTAATATACACGGGAACAGTGCGCTTGTCTCTTCTTTATAATTCCATATTCTCGACACACTGGTCTTTTCAGAGCACACCCAACATGGCCTCCATTCCGAAACAATTTGATTTATTATGTAAATAATAAAGATGTAATAACAAAAGGTTATCGTATCAATTGATGAATGAGTACTTTCTCTGTTTACGTTGAGTCACCTTGGTCGCCAATCACCTGTGAAAGACGTCCCCATGTTTACAAACGCCACCACACACGACTTTATTCTTGAAGATAACCGCTGCTTCATGGATTATTCCTTTGTTGTCAACTTTCATTTATAGTGTCTTATCTGACTGTGTAAATATTTTATTAAACTTCGCTGCGTGGCTTTTATTAAGTTTAGAAGAGAACATATTATGCAGTAGATAGTTACTATTTAGTAATTTTACAGTTTTTTTTTTTATTAAGTACCGGCCTTTGTCCATAATTAATAATTATTTTGGAATAAATTTGGATATGTTGCCAACTGTTTTTGGCAGTTATTTTTAACTCATAGGTATGTTTATTGAGTCTTTCATTGTTTCCTGTTACTTTTGCAAGCTTTCTTCGTTTCCAGATACTATGAGTTAGGTACTGTACTTTTACAAATCAGTGAACACTTGAATGACACAATACTCCTTTTTCTCTAGCAATTTTATGGTTCCACTGTTCTACAGTAGCATGTTTTCTCTGAAATACAATTTAGTGACCCAGTATAATCTTGCGGAACTGGTTTGAGTCTGAGCAAAAGAGTTTTCTCGAATGCCTTAGATACTCGTAGAGTTTATGTTTTTAAATTAAATACTTTTTCTTTAAATTTTCGCTTAGTTTCTACTGAAATAAAAAGCGTAAAAGCCACTTTCTCTACGTAGGGGCGTTCTGGACCACCATCATAGTCTTCGTATTGTTTCTCGCAAATCGTGTAGTAATAATATATTATGAGAATTGAGTCGGCCATTATTTATGAACAATAACGAGTGGCGTGGTTGCGAGCCTCGGAGCGGTGACCGACTCGCCCTGATTGGATAATGGCGAGCTGGCCACCGATGCCGCGATGCATTACTGAACTATATTTAACTGAAAATGTACCTCCTACGATTTGGAAATGTGTTGGTGAACAATGACGTGACGCCGGTTCATGTGATTCAATACACGAGTGTTCGTGTCATATGATCCTACGCATTAAGAGGTCTTCAGAAATAAACGAGCACGACTGTAATGAGTCTGCAATCAAGAATTTAACAAATATTCAACATGTGTAACAAATAATTCCGGGAGTAGTTATAAATTGTTCATAACGATCTATGAAGAGCAATGAATAGGGATAAGTTGTTGGTGCTGTGCCAGTAGTGTTAGTCAATCGAGGAATCAGTTCGCTGATATAGTTACTCAAAATAATCAATAGAGGAACTCCCTAAAATGTCTGGTTTAGTTGTGTTGTTGTTATGTTATGTTATCGGACTTCATTCATAGACGTTGTTGTTCATTCACTTAACAATGAATGGGCAACAACAATAATACTTCTTGGCATTGGGTGGTCTATTATTGGTACGCTTTAATCATAATTATAGGTACGTTTTATAATTATATAACGGTTATTTGAGACTGTCATACACACAAATCGGATGTTTTTTGCCTCTGCTTGTTTTCATAGTCGGAACGGATGTTAGTTAGTTCCTAATTTGCAAACCTCAACATCCAGGCTTGTCTAAACAAATCTAAAATTCGCCTTCCGAGCGGACTTGCGCCACCGGCACCGTCGCCAGATGCTCATGTAGGACGCCTCCGCTTCCGTGACGTATTTCTTTTGGCACCGGAATCTAATTACGACATCGTGAACTACATGTATTAAGCTTCCTAAATTACGTACGTAGGTAAATATATATCAGGATAAATGGCCTGTTATCAGACGTGTGCTCCACTCTCGTCACTGTCACGCGCATTCAATTCAATTTCGCAACAGCTCACTTTAATTTAGATCAATTTTGAAGACAACAAACAGAACGTTTGAGGTTATAAACGAGCTCATCCGCTTCAGCAAATCAGAATACAAGCCGATGTGTTGTTGTAGTCGGCATTATCTGACCTCTTGCCATTCTGGAACATTAATGAAATGATTGATGTTTGATTGCTAGGTCATTGTTATTAATTCTCTTCGCGATTCTTTCGCTAAGTTATTCTTCAGACTTATTGTTATCGACGTCCTCATTACTTGATTAATTCTCACAGCATCATTGGTTTTTATCATTATGTTCATGACTACTGCAGTTTAGGTAGGTATATAATTGATTTAGTAGTTTGATTTTTATCAGCGTGTGTCACGAGAGTTGCCTTGCTGACATTGGGGTCAAGGCCAGGCGTCCCACTTTAGCATGGCCTTTAAAATAGGTCGGGCACTGACCTTCACTATGTTGCGATTGAAAAGCACCTGTCGGAAAATGGCACTTTCCTTGAAGCTCGCTGAGAGTTAAATTCTTTGATTAATCTTAACGCCAATACAAATATTTATTAGTGAAATATTTTGATTATGATTTCTCGCTCTCGAAATATCTGAAAAAATAAGATAGTGTTATGATTTAGTCTAAATATTTCAATGGAATATTGTAGAGTATTTCATATATCAGCTGTGTGCGGTGTGCATGTAGCTACAATATGCACACTATCTGGTCCATATGTCCGTGGGGCTCGCTGATCACAGAGAAGCAATGTAGTTTCACTATCTTATCGAGGTCGTTTACATTTGACATTCAACTTTCATATCGTGATAAAGAGAAATAAATAGCTGATGACCAAAGACGCATATTATACTGAAAATCTGGCTTTTCTCAGAACAGGACTTACATTCTTATGGTCCCAAAATAGGCTGAAAGGAATGCTCGCATTTTATATGCAGCTGTTTAATGCGCTTACTTATTATGTTGTTCGTGCCAAAGTGAATAAAATAACCATCTAGGTCACCTTTGAGTATAAATAACCGCCAAACCAGATGACAATGTGTGCAAACGGTTCAATATTTAATAGTTGATGTTGTATGTTTCAGACGCAGATGAGCGGAGATCGCGCAGGGCCGCAGTGTGGACTGACCTCGCTGCTGCCGATGTCGTGCGGACGACGTGCCGCGGCGTTTGCGCGCGACCTGCACTCGCGCCTCAGCAACCTCGGCGGCGCGCACGACGACCACTGCGAGAGTAGCTGGCTCACACGTGATTCCACCACCGGGCCGCACCGGCCTACAACCTCTGCCAGCGCGAGGGAACTCGACACCTTTTACGACTTCGAGCTCGAGTGTGAGAGCCCCTCCAGCCCCGTCGACGATTTCGAACCTGCCTTCCCGGAGAGATCTCCCACCGAAGATCAAGAACAACCCTTCTATGATGTTGATTCTGAACCCGAATTGGCAAAAGAACAAACAAAGTTTTTATTGCAACAACCAGACAAGACGCAAAATGGTTTTATATTTTCTACCGCCTTTTATACGGAGTGCACTCCACCAGTGAAACTTCAACCAATCCCGCGTGAAAATGGTCACGCTAACAAACGCTTATATTCTGCGATAACATTTGAAGGTTGTGCACCACAAAATAGCCTCGATGAAATCGACTGTGCTGCAAGACCAATCGCCTCCTTAGATACAGACTCTTTTAGTTTACCTAACTTTACAAGTGCCACAGTAGACAGTGACTCAGAATTTGAATCTGCAAAGAGCGAACCTTCAGATGGTATAGAAGTTGAAGAAGACTTTCAAAATGAAAAAAGTACTGAAACTTACACAACAGAGTGTCTGGAAAACTTATCACTCGCAGAAGTTGAAATTCCACTCGATGAGGCAACGCCGACAGAAGCCCCGGAAGAAAGTTCCGAGCCAGAGCCAGTAGTTTGCAACGAAATTAGTAAGAAACCTTTAGAAATAATAACCAGTGAAGTTCCTATTGAAAACGAAATTTCGCCGGCATCTGAAATTGAACCGTCCCTTTTGAGTGCAGAATTCACTGAAGAAAATGAGAACGGAGCAGAAGTGGAAGCAGAAGATGATCGGCCTCAGCGAGTACGACGCTGCTCCTCACTCAAAACTGGAAAAACGCCACCCGGCACGCCAGGTCGCAAGAAAATTGTACGCTTCGCGGATGTTTTAGGACTTGATCTTGCTGATGTGAAGACTTTTATGGATGAAATTCCAGTAGTACCCAAATCAGCTTATGACGACCTAACTGGATGTGACGTGCAGAGTACTCCACCAGCGCGAGCCACGCCGCGTCTCGGGGCCCTGACACTCGTACCGTTATTCCAATTGCCTGTAAATATCACGGACAAACTCGAAACGCAGAACGTGTGCATGGAAAGTGCACGCGTATGCGATGGGGTGCACGTCACCGTGTGCGGCTCCGTACGCGTACGGAACTTGGACTTCCACAAAACAGTACATATACGCTACACAATGAATGGTTGGAAAACGTACACGGACCTACAGGCAACCTATGTGCAGGGCTCATGCGACGGGTTCTCTGATCGCTTTCAGTTCGTACTGTATGCTCCGGCCATATCGTCAGGGCAGCGGCTGGAATTAGCAGTGAGGTTCTTGTGCAAAGGCCAACAGTTCTGGGACAGCAATAGTGGTTGTAACTACAGTTTCGATTGCTTAGCGCTGGGCTCGACGACTGCTACGGGCGCGCCGACTGCGGTGGGTGCGTCTGGGCCGCTGCACCCCACAGTCGACTGGCATCCGTCGTTTTACTGACGCGGCCACGAAGAGCCGAGAGGTGACAGAGTCGGAGCAAAGAGCGCGCGCCGGGCGGCGGCGGCGGGGGCTGGGCGGCACGCTGGTGACACTGGCCTGCTCTCTGATGATGCTGGCCTGATCGCGGGTGATGCTGGCCTGCATGCTGGTAATGCTGGCCTGCTCGCTGGTGCCGCTGGCCGGCACGGTGGTGGAGCTGGCCACACGTTCCCTTGCCTGCTGCCCCCGAGCGCGTCGGCTCCCGCGAGACAGCGCGGGTCCTGAGCTCCTGAATTGATGAGGCTTCACGTTGTAAAGCGTACTTGTGATATAAATTAGACTAGACATAGATATTGCAACAACGAGTGAGCGACTCGTTCTCAGAGTGCCATTTTGCAGTAACGACGTTTCGAGTTATGTATATATTTCATCGATTTTTGTTTCGTAATGTTAATTGTAGAGTAGCGTCCTGTAGGACAATAAAATGTGATGTGTGCGTGCAGGCGCGGGCGGCGAGCGCAGCGCGCCTCTTCTCCTTGTACATAATAAGAGAGATGAATTCTGAATGATATTAATTTAATATTTTAATACAATTTTTATGACATTATTAGACCTTTGTAATAGTTATAATATGTCGAATTAGAAGTATCACCTAGATAGAAAGATTTATTCACATAACATCCTTATGAACTGTAGATAATACGAATATTTCTAGTTGTAGTACCTGTTTATGGTGACATAATATCTTCCCTCGTTAGACCGTTGTAACGTTATTCAATTGTTAAAGTAGACGCGAAAACGTGTTGTTTAAAATGTTTCAAAACTATGAATCCTATGCGAATATTATTATAACTGAAATATTTTATACCGATGTTATAATCTGGATATATTTATATTTTATATTTTTATAATCACGGTATCATGACATATTTCCTACGTGAGAACTGATAAATAATAGCCAATTGTTGATTCAGTTTTGAGATTTTAATAAATGAGACTATTAGAAATTACGAAATTAAATTATTGTTACTTTTAAGCGATATTATAATTTATTTATTAGGCCGATGTTTTGTCTATTTTGTATATGTACCTGAATTCTTAAAATGTGGCCATATTAATTTTACACAATTTGAATGCTATCCTTATGAACTATTTTGTTTATCTAATTGACTCCTGTTTTATAATAAATACCTACCTAATAAATTAATGTGCATAATTATAATGTATTTGTTTTTATTTAGTTCACTCTCTAAAAAATATAAAGAAAATGTAAAACTTTTTCAACTATTCTATCTGTCAAGCATAAGTATTTATTGATAAGTCACCAATGAATTTTAGAACAAAGCAAATCTAAGTCATGTGGGGTTCACGTAATAAAGTGATACTCATGCAAAATAATTGCGGGTATTTTCATTTTTGGTGTCTTGTCGAGACGAAACCACATGTGGTGGTTGCTTTTGAACACATTTTTTTTGAAAATTACATGCCACCGATCGAATTGAACACGCAAAGGAAAATATGAGTCAATTACATCGGGATTAATGGTCTAATTTAAAAGTTAGGACTCTAAAACAGCGAGAAACCACCATTCGGTTGAGTAAAACGATAAAGGTTTCGATTTACTCCAATATTCACCATTACGACTTGTGTTTTGGGTATTAAAGATTCAAATAGCCTCTATCCATGAAATATCATTGATTGGCTCTAAAGTAAATCGTGAAAAACAAGACACATTATTAAAAAAAAAGTGATTGAAATAAAAACCTGTTTTTAACTATGCAAGTACTTTAATTACAGAATCTTATCAATAAGCGAAATATTATATCACAATTACACTTTATTTTGATCTCATAATAAATTATTTAATGCAGCTTAAGGTACAGTTCATCAGGTAGAGATAGACTAACAGTTCTAGGAAGAACGTTGTGACCTTTCTGCCTTGCACACCATTTAAAATGAAAAATATTTAAATAGTCGTGCGATTTATTAGTTAGTTATAGTAGCGATACCTATCCTAAAGCTAAGTCATAACTAAAATTTACAATTCCATAAAATAGAAGCTGTACTGGTTCCTGCTTAATGTAAAAATATGGACATCACTTAAATAAGAACTAATTAAAATAAATAGTCACAATTTCGCGCCAATAGCCAAGGTGGCGACGATTACGACTTACAACCTCAACAATAAAACAAAACGTCACAACAAAAGCCTAAGGCAAATTTTACACAATCCTAAATCGTCAATAGTTAAATCAATTTATTTGAAATGTACAACGTTTCTATTTTATTTCTATACAAATCTATTCATATTCACATGAATAAAAAATAAACTAAAATACTAGGTCAAAATAAAGCAAAATGTTGACTGCACTGGCGTAGTGGTTACAAGCCATACACGCAATGGCGAACTTGCCATTTTAGGTCAAAGGACGTAGGTATATAGTTCGTTTTTTAATCCTAGACTACGATTTGACAATTTAAAATGTCAAACTCCAGAAATTGGGAACATATTTCTAGAGTGTGACATTCTGAATTGTCAAATCGTAGTCTTGAATTAAAAAACGAATTATAGTCGCCTTTAGAAAACTAACAGGACATTAGATATTTTGCGTGTATGGCCTTAACTAGGAGACGTCAAAACGAAAAGCAGATCAAAACGAAAACTCAAATGAACGCAGAGCTCAAAATTCACAATGAAATGTCACTGCTCTAAACGTCACGCTGCCAAAGAGGCGGTTAAACAACTTCTAACCTAACACAGTCTAGAAGCGATGGGACACCCATCAGTTGTCTATGGTTACACTCTGGTGGTCTTGCGCGCCCTCCGCCTCCGGGAGCTGCGGGGGGTCGGGAGGGTGATGGAGGGGTCCCGGAGTGCTCTCAGCTGCATGTGAAGCCTCTGCTTGCAAAATTCGTAGAATTCAATCTCCCTGGTGAAATTCGCTCGGACGATATTTTTCACTTCTTCTGAAACTGGGGGCTTGTAGTTGTTGCGGTTGATCCGGGCGAATGTGTTTACTTCCTCTGGAATGAGAAAAAAGGGACTTTAGTATCTAAAATAGTGTCAAAGCTGTGACGGTGATCCTCATGGAACCTGATCATCCGGTAGCCTGAAGATGTGAAAAGTGGCTAAGTACCTACATTATGTATACTTTTTCGATCCTACATATTGTCAGAAATGCACACAGTTAAGAAATGTTGCGACCCTATGATGGTAATTAAATCCCTTAACAACATAGTTATTTAAATATAGGGATGCCTAGTGTGTAAGCTAAGTCAAGTCAATAATGTTTTAGAAATGAACATTAATACTAAGTGGCGTACGACCAAGGTCTGCCTCCTTTAGTGTGCCAGATTAGAAAATAGATGCGGTTGAGGGTCGTGTAGATGATCAATTACGGAGATGGTATAAGTTTCTAACAAGCGACAATCTTTCATTTTGTTTAACTCTTTTATCGATTGGTAGTAAACCTTTCAATTTGTGGGTAGGTACTAATGAATGAAAATTCATCGTCGAAGTCACTACATCTATACTATATACAAGAAGAACTTTTTCAATGGTATTTTTTTTTCGTTTTTTTGCTAGTTTATGAATTCTATCTTGCTGCATGATTTTTGTAATAAAGTGAGGCTACAGATACTATGAATAATTAAGTAGACGCTATGATCAGTTCTTTTAGGACTGAAGGTTAGTTAACTTATAATAAGGCTTCTTTCAAAAGGAGGGGTGCTATTTTCATAGAATAGCGTGACAAGTTTAGAACTAGCCGCAAGATTTTGTCATTTGTGTATATTGAGCAGTTTAGTACTGTGCTTATCCAAAATATTAACAGTCTTTCTTTATGTTTATATCTCGTTTCATAAAGACAGATGGTGCTGTTTGCAACTTGGGCAATGTTGCTTGCGAGATGTAGGAACTCGATAGAAGCGCCATCTAGAATCGAGCTTTTACTTCACTAGCTGACCATATAGTACCACCAATAACCCATAGATGGCGCTTAACAGAATGTTACTAACCCCAGTACAATTTGCGCGCTCCTCGGAAGAACCGCGGTACGTAACGCTCGAGCGCAGTCAGGGTCGAGTTCATGTCTTCAAGCACTCCTACAACCGCATATTGTTCCTCAACCACTCGCTTGGCTCGCTGGAGAGCTTCCACGCTGTTGAATGGCCTGGAAACAAAGAAAATTACCAATTAGTTTAAGATTGTGAAAAGGGAAAATTTGCTGGATACAAAATGCAATGGCAATGATGTTAGAGGCAGCTAAACAGAAGAGGTATGCTGTACTGAAGTATAAAAAACAAAAACTACTAAAAATACTTAATTAATTTCGAAACTTTATAATTCAAAGTTTAGAATAAACGACTTATTGATGAAATACCTACCTACCTAAGTATCACCCGTGCTTACTCTTTAGATATAGCGTTACTACATGAATACGCTCGTAAATCATAATTTTCAACAACATATTTATAACTTGAAACAGGCCAAATGTAAAAAAAACTAAATATCTTCAAATATTTTTTTCTCTAGCTCCGCTGTCAGTAACATAAGATACAGTGACGGGGCAAAGGCAGGTGATAGAAGAGGTCCTAATGGAAATACTCTTCATATGCAAATAAAGCTATGTTAAAACCTAGTTAATCCTAACATTTGTAGCTTTAGGAAATGGTGAGAGTTTTAATAGATCCTGTATACCTAATATTTGCTTGTGTCAGTATAAAAATTACATCCGTTCCATAATAGAACTTGACCTTAGTAATAAAGTTGAGGACTTTATTACTAAGGCCAAGTTAAATAGTAAGTACATAGATTAAATAGGAATAAATATTTGCTTAAGCTATAAAAAAACATTGTGCCTTCTCAATTAATCATAGCAATGTCTAGACAGAGAGAACAGAGTGCGTAGGCGCATTGCATAGTAAAGTGTATGTGTACCTACGAATAAAATGCCCACTTCCTTCAAAGAAATGTATATCTGAGGGGGACTTGCTCAGTAGTGAAGATTATGACTTTACAGTGGAGAAAAAATTAAAAAATAAAAACAAGAAGTCTTATACTGTAGTTAAAAATAAGAAAGAAAACATGTCTGGCACACAGGATATACAGAATGAAGTGGTAATTTTTTAGACTACTAGGGCCCCGGTCCGACTTCTGTAATGAAGTTCCAACAGCAGGAATAGGGTGGGTCGTTTAGTCAGTAAGAGTCTGACACTGTTTCCTGCTCCACCTAAGGGCGGGATTCGTCATTAGATGATTTTTCCCACCATAAAGAAAAAGTGATCATTTTATAAAAACTTAAATACTTTTCATTTAATGTTATGTGACCTATGGCTACGCCAAATGGGTCTCAGCATAAAGCCAAGCCTCTACGTAGCAGTTGCTTTACGTTCGTTTTCAACTGTACCTTACAATGAGTCAAATCAATTTAGTTAAGTAAAATTTCATCTATATGGTCCCGTAGATAGAAGAACTTTAGATCTTTAATCTACATCTTCTTCTTCCTACCCTTGTCCCGTTTTATTTGGGGTCAGCACAATATATTTTTTTCTTACATCCTGTCCTGTCACCCGTCACGCTATCACTAAATCTTCTTTCTTTCTTTAATCTACATAATAAGGCATAATACTAACGTGCACTGTTGTTCGTGTCCGCAGAAGAACAGCGTCTGCCGGCGATGGTCTCCGATGCCCTCGTGGGTCTGACCCTCCACGTAGCGGCACTCCCGATCTCCACTCAGCACGCAGGTTTCGAAATCCTGAAGTAAAATGTACATTACTTAAGTATTTAAGTAAATTCGTTGGTACAAGAAAATGTGAAGAGGTTTTGCCCATTTGTAGGACATTATTAAATAAAACTAGATATATGCGAGTTGGACTAACGCACTGAGGGTTCCGTGGAAACTTAATGTAATAGTTCAATTCCCGAGCGACAGATTTATTTCTATACTTGTGCTAGAAGGTCTAAGTTTATGCCTTTTTAATAGGATTCTGGGTCAACGAGAAATATCCTATGTACTTATTTTGATTACCTTGAGAGCAATGACTATAAAACTACTTTTCTTGAGAGTGTCCGTTGAAATTATACGTTTTAATTTCAAAACGATACCTCTACTCAGACAGACGGAGAACAAAATAATCCTATAAGAGTTCCATTTTTCCTTTTGATGTACTGAATCATACAAAAAGATGTAGGTGGTGTGCTTAAGTGACTATGAGTAACTAGCTAATGAGCTTGTGGTTCAAGAAAGGTAAAGCGATAATGTATTACTGAGAATTAGAAATATTCAATAGCATGAATAGAAAATGGTATGGTCTTAGATTTCTTCTAGATTCCTAATAGGTACTAAGCTCAGCTGTCTCTTCAATTGACGTGCTAATGATGCATCTCAATTCAACTAAAGAAAAAAAAAAATCAAATATTTTATTTCTACTAAAGAAAAGACGACTTTGAATAGCGAGTAGTCGTAATAAAGATGTTCATATTTAAATTATGTACAAATAGGTATCTTAGCTTGTCCATCACACTGTATAACATAACCAAATAACGTTAGTCATCATATACTTTGTTAAACAATATTTTTAATTATCGACTGCTTATTATCTCAGTTCAAACTAAATACTAAACACGTAAGAGTTAGTTTTTGTTGCCAAACTAATTATATCATCAATTTTTTGTTGACTCAAAACTAATTTATTTTTTCATCGCTGACTCGGTCGAGGGGATGGCCTGAATAGACGGGCGTAAGCCGAGTCTTATTCAGGTAGTAAATAAGGAGTTAATATATCTTGTTATGTGCGTATTATCGCATGTTAGTGCTGAAAAGTAATTGGGTAGGTATGTGGCTGCAATCATACAAGTTATCAGAATTAGATCTATCAATTTAATTACAAATTCCAATGTCTATTAAAAAAGTGACAGAAAAACCGTTTTACAGAGTAGTTGAACCCTAATTTGGCAATGTTGAACTGTCGTCAACCTCAAAGTAGACTACTTAGTTATTTAGCTTATTGTGTTAAGACACAATAAGCCTAAAGCTTAGCAATAAGCTGCTAGGCTAAGGCCACCCTCTCCCTTGTCCATACACGTCTGTCTTAAATAATTGCGAGTCACAGTCCGGTAGTTGTTCAGCTCATCTCTCCCCTTTGCCTTAGTATGTCGCGATGTCGCCTTGCGTTTAATTGACATGGAAACTTTATTTTAATTATATCTTATTATCTGTTATTTATTTAGAGTGCACACCTACCACAGTGTTGTCTTTTTTAACCCAAAGGTTGACTGGTAGAGAGTGCTTTGTAGCATTAAGTCCGCCTATGTAGGTACCACTACTGTACATGAAGATTATAGTACATTTTGATACAAGTGCAGGAAGTTTGTCATTGCGACCGAGGCGAAATTCACACGAGCCGTAGGCGAGTGTGTTATGGAGCCGAGGGCTGCAATGACAAATCTGCACGTGTATCAAACGACGTTTTTCAATACACTTACGACTTGTGAAATAAAGAAAGAAAGAAAAAATGTTTAGTCGTATCTCAAACATAGAGTAGAAATATAAGAAATATAGCATTCAAATCTGCTTTGGTCTGTTTCTAATTTCGTGGGGTCGTCCAGCGACTCGGGGGGACGCCTCGCGCTTGATTCGATAAACTAAGTAAAACAAAATAATCACTCGTGACCGTGACGATAAGGAAGGAATAAAAAAGCCCTTGTTGTGATAAACTCAAAAAAGCACTTGGGTGATATACATGCTATATTGAACCTAATAGGAGTGCGATAAGAGGCAGTTTTCGAGTAAGTGTATTGAAAAATAAATAAAAGTTCTGTTGAAATCCACCGCGTTATGCAGAACTGGATCTATTTGACACCGCCGTGATACGCTCAATCATGTTGTTGTTTTATTTTATTAAAAACAAACTTTTTTTTTCAGTTTAAGTTTCTACATACTTGATTGTTGGCACATATTGAGTGTCAATTGAAGATGTTTTCTTTCAACAACTGAAGCCGAGTTACAATCCATAGTTAGCCATTCTCCCAATTCCTTTGTTGAGATGATGCTCGAACAAGGGAATTAGGGGCGTGGCCAACTACAAACGCTAAGTCTAAACGAAACGATTGTAACTTGGCTAGGGGGGGGCTGACATTCCGAGCATTTCGCTTCACCTACAGCGGCAGGAGTTATTTGACGATTTCGCCTCCAAACCAAACTGACTTAAATATATTATTTAGAGCGTGCTGAAAACTTTTAAACTTAGATACTGCTATTATTTCTGGACGGTAAATCTTCAGACCATTGACAAACGCACTGAAAAATCTAAGACGTTCTACAAAAAATTCGAAATGGTGTGTCACACTAATAAACCCCGCTCTGTTTAGATTATTCGACAAAAGCCTATTTCGTTCCACGGTACCTGTTCACAGAAACCGATGAAAGCCATTCGAAACAGTCTCGTGAATCGGGAGCAGGTCGACTAGTTTACGTCTGAGCGCAGAATAGCCCATGTTTATGCATTTTCCAAGCCTATTGACGGACGGCCGACTACCTGGATATACATCTCTTGTTCAGATCAAGCGATAGACTATGAAATAGGTCCCTACGTGGGTTGTCTCACAGGTACTATTATTCATAAGTTTGACTAAGTTTTGTGATAGTTAGCATGCAAGTTACTCGTATAATATAGAACGAAGACACAAGGGATTTTGTCTTGAATTTTCAAATGCGAGGTTTATTTGGGTTCTTGTTTTCTAAAAAAACTTTTTGCAAATTCTGCTTGTAAGCGGGATTTCTGTCTTTCGCAAATACTGCGAAAAGTCATAGGATGGACTTTTTGTATTCACATAGAATAGTCGGTATAGTTAAACATTGTAAATAAACTAATCTAATAAACTAATTAGGAGACTATGTTTAAATTAATTAACAAAAACAAAAGATTTAATTAATCATTAAAAAGAAAATGTGTGTGTGTAATGTTGAAGCTTATCGCTTCAACTGTGAAACATTACATATGAATAGAATGGATGCCCAAGCCACGGAGACGCGGGCGTTTGGAATCGTTGGGCGAGTGGGTGTGGGCAAAGTTCTTAAATGTGTTTCTTTAAGTATTTACTCATTTCTATTCGTAGGGGTGTAGCTCATGTGATATCGAAAGAGGTCAAGAGGTCGCATGCTTCTTATTTTTTTTTATTAACTTGCAAATTGGCTACATAAATTATATATATGTACGTAGTTGACCCATATTTAGAAACAACGTAACCGTAACCGTAACGGGCGGAAGGCTGTTGAATGATAGAACAAAAAATATTTTCGTTCTACGCCCCTATTTTGCCATCATTAATTTTCTAATACATAGGTGCTAATTGTTTTGTCAGTTTGTAGCTTGAAGCCAAGCTGGAAATAGATCTAGGCTAGGTAACCAAAACCGTTTTAAATATTAATGAGCTTTTGCCATAAAAAAACTTCAGAAATTAGTTTTTGTTTGAGAGTTCTTTCTTACATGTTGATTGATTGAGCACTTAACATTTGTTAGTACTATGCACATAACTAGTTATTATTATATTATTATATGTTGATCCTTAGTTTAGATTCTTCTTCATTTTTTAATCAGTGCTAATCGCATTTTGATGCTCAAGTTTTTATTGAGCTGTTTTTTTTCAAACACAGACAGCTACACAAATATTAGTAGGAATTATTCCTGTACCGTTAGTGCGTTTTTTTTATAATTGTTTTTTTTTTATGGTAGGTACAATTCATCGATTGACGAATCCCACTCTTGGTCAGAGCGGGAAACAGTGTCAGACTGAACCTAAACCGTACCTTCCTTGCCTTATTCACAGAGCCCCGGTGTAACGCTTTCACACAAACCCTTAGCTCTGGGAGGCTTCGACCTTTTTATGATTGGTAATAATCATCCAATGAGAAATCTTCCTTGGGCGGAGTGGGAAATAACGTCAGACTCTTACAGGCTTAACAGCCTACCCCGTTTCTACATTGCTTATATACCAGAGCCTCCCTTTTAGACGCGAACTCTTGGCCCCAGTAAGCTTCGACCCTTTTTTAGTAATCATCATCATCAGCCTTTTCATGTTCCCACTACTGGGACAGGCCTCCTCTTTAGGAGAGGGAATGGGAGGTAATCCACCACGCGGGCCCAGTGCGAATTGGTGAATGTCACATGTCTTCGAATTGTTGGTTCTAGGAGAGGCCGGTTTCCTCACGATGTTTTCCTTCACCGTTTTGAGAACAGTGGTGATGAAATAAATTACATAAACTAAAGCGCCTGGCTGGGTTTGCACCCGCGACCTACAACTCGTAGGTCGGAGCCGTTACCACTCGGCCACCACTGCTCTCCAATTTCAGTAACAATCTCCTATTTTTTAGTAATAGGTTTTAGTAATAGGAAACACTGTGTTTACCATTTGAATATGTACGGAACCTTTAACATAAGTGAAATCGGATTTAAATGGTTTAACATTGAGCTATCAATTGAATTTAATTGAATGTTTATAAGCTCACATTTATAAAGTTTAGCTTCAATCGGTAGTAAACTACTGTTTGGTACTCCAAGATTCATAACAATCAATTTTATTATAAAAACTAACCAAATCACGTCTATGCATATGAATAAAATTGAAGCGCCGTCTGTTTGTAAGATTAAAATATTTTTGTTTACTAAATTCATATGAAGGTTTTCTTTTTTCCTATATGCGTATTAAAGTATAAATAAATCGATCCATAAAATGTGTATTTCAAAATTTAGCAAATCTGTCTATTTGTTCCAGCTAAATTCGGAAACGGCGAAACCGATTTTGATGAGACTTTCATTGACGTATAGCTAATGTTATAATGAGTAAAGGACATGGTAAAAGATGGCCTATGAATCAACACGCATGAAACTTTTACTATAATTCTTAGTTGTTTTAATAATATACATTACAAATATTTCAATAGAACGGACACTTTTTAATTTCGAAAACATTTTAAAAAGTATTCACTTCCGTTCTTAGCTTCCGTCATAATCTTCGGTGACAGTTCTATTATTTTTTGGTTCAATTTGAGGTTTTTAATATGCAAAGGTATTATAAATCATACAGCCAAGTCCTTGCAACAGCACTCTTATTAAGAGTTTGACACAGACAAGCGTCAATATTCTCAACACTTGATAAAATACAATGATTTTTAGTTGTAAACAGTCCGCTATGATGTCGCGGAACCATAATACGGCTTATCAAAAAACTCGATTGAAAGCGCTGTTTCGAACGAGCATTAAAATCGACACTGACAGTTGATGAATTGACAGATGACATTTGGTAGTAATGTCACTTGGCGGATGATGATTGATGTACCTAACCTATAATAAAACTAAATATTTTCTAAAGCAAAACATTGTTTTAATGTATGAAATACCTGTCTAAATTGATTTCTATTATTTATTATGAATCCTAGCAAAGGCTGTTTCTCTTGTTTGCTGGCACTAATGACTAATAGTGTGGCAATAAAACGTTACCTACTTGAATACGAATGTTTTTATTGACCTAATTATAACCTCAAAATCCGAAAGTGTTTTGAGTTTTTTTGGAATTCTCAAAAGTGTCCGTTGTTTTAATTTAGGTTCAATCGAATATATACATTATCTAAAACCCAAAAAGTAAATACACATCCCTGTTGGTTCTTAGGCGAAGTATGTATGGACGACGAGCAATGTCCTTTAGCTTATTTACCCATGGGATTAGGACTTAGCGTTAACGGGTGTAACAAATCTCCCAAATAAAAAACGATAATTATATAGTATAAAACAAAGTCGTTGTCTGTCCCTATGTATGCTTAGATCTTTAAAATTACGCAACGGTTTTTGATGCGGTTTATATTAATAGATCTATAGAGTATTCAAGAGGAAGGTTTATATGTTTATATGTATAGTATTTTTAATATTAACATTGCACCCGTGCGAAACTGGGGCAGGTCGCTAGTTATTTATAAGATTGCCCCAAAAAAGGAATACCACACGAACAAAGTCGCAGGCAGCAGCTAGTAGGTAATGAATAAAAAGTGTGCTACTGCAGCACAGTTACCCAAATTCATTAAAAACAGTATTAACAAAACCATAAACCTATTAAATATTTGATAGTAGCAGTTATAAAGCGCAGCATTAATTTGTTAGAACAGTGTACATCACTATCTCGTTAACTGCACTAAAGTGATGTATCATTCGATTCATTCCCATCGATACATTAACCCAATTAATTCACGAGTTAGACGCATTGCTTCGATTTACCTTCCGTTGTAATTCGATCGTGAGGTTGATCGTGTCGTGCTCATTGCGCTCTCTTCGTGACCGAATGATCCGAACAATCTGAACTCTTGACCATGGGATTCTACTAATTCTTCTGAATGAACGTTTTGACAGCCCTAACGGGGCACGTCACACTCAGAATGCCAATTGCGAGACGCAATACGTACACGGGGTTCCGTACCATAAGCAAAAACGAATAAAGTTGAAATAATGGTTTTCTGGAAGTTATATGTTTTAAGACATTCCCTAGATTTATATAACAACCAGCTGCTATCTAGCTTGCACGCGTGAGAGTGGAAAATTATTCTAAGAGAACATACTTCCAGAAAAACTACTATAAAATTACTATTTCAAAATATGGTCCACCCGTATGAAAAATTTTATCCATATCCATTCGTCCGTTCGTTCGAGCCTTTCGATTGTGGATGAAATAAATACACACACACACATAATTTTGCCTTTATGATATTAGTGAGATAGCATCAGTTTAGAGCTGTTCGAAACTTTAAAGCACCATACAAGATCAAAGTTTAGTTTACACAAAAGTCACGACTAGGGTTTGAGTCTATTATTGTGTGATTGAGAATTTAAAATAGAGGACTTTATGTACCTTAACTACTTTGAGACAAAAAGACAACTGTTATCTTCTTCTTCTTTTACTTGATGTTTCAAAAGTGCCTGTAAATGGTTTATTTGGAATAAAATGATTTTTGACTTTGACTTCCTGCTCTTATCCCATTGCATATTACTTGAGGTCGGCGCAATACGTTTTTTTCTTCCAGTCTGTCCTTTCACCCGTCACTGTATCACTAACTCCCATTTCTTTCATACCACTCCTCACGCAATCCATCCATCTATTTTTCGGCCTCGCTCTTCCTCTTTCCTCATCCATTTGTGTAAACTCAAAACTGTTATCTCAGGGTACTTAATAGATAGTTATCTCAAGTTGCAAACACACTGTGGCAGGTAGTCAACTGGCGAGACGGCGTGGCGTCAGCATGGCTTTAACGCACTACGGAACCCTAAAAATGGGAAATTTGTTACAGCAAATCGTGTAAAATTGGAAAATCTGTTTCGAATTAAAATCCGGATAGTGTTTGATGGGCATGAAGTAGGTTTACGGAGCAGGGAAATGGCGAAAGCTTGAGAGAATTCTACTGGACGGTGGTCGGCGTGTTGTGGTTATTAATATGATCAATATCAAGGCACTAACGGTCGCGGCAACAATTGATTTATACTGTAGATGAGAGCCGATATAATTGTTCAGCTATTGTGTTCGACAGAGATTCTGATAGGAACAACTGCTTGTTTGCGTACACGCATGTTCGGTTTTAATGATCGGTAATTCAATGTTTGTTTATATCGTTCCTATTTTTAGATCTACCTAACTAGGTTATGGACGACGGTAAAAGCAATACTTCGTATATTTACAACTGTATTGTCCTGTATTGTGTTGTATTTGTAGTACCGAAATGGTTGTGTTGTGATTGATGAATTCCTTTATATTTCATTTAACTTATAACGAGAAAAATAATCACACTTAACTAATTAAAAAACAATTATTATATCTGCAATAAATACAGAATCTCCTTGCAAAATTATGGCTTAGGTATACGCTTTTTAAAGAATTATCCAAACGCCTAGTTGAGACTTTGTGTTATTTATGGGCTGGCTTTTACTTCGGTCAGAGATGAGTTGGCATTATCATATTTGTCAAACAACGTGGCAATGCATTTTGTCTTATGGGCACACTTTCAGTCGACAGTTGTGCGGAGGAATTCTTTGACGCCATAATTTATCTACGAGTTATTTAATGACTTTAGTATATGAATTAGTTTAAAATAAGTCACGATGCACTTAATACTCATATCAGTAACATAATTTCTATCAAAGATCTTCGCAAGCATTGAACAACGCTCACTTAAAATGTTCGAACAATATAAGTACCAGAGTTATCAGGATGCATCATATTGTTTATAACATCAAGTCCAGATAGCACCATAAACATTCCGGAGTAATGGTAACCTTGCCATAAACCCAGGGATCAACTCCTGCGCAGCTAACGGGCCGGCACGTGGTTGATTCATCCGTCAATTTGCGGCCGATCAACCCGATCGGAGCCACGCGTAGCTAAACTCTTTGTTCACACAAAAAACCTTTTTTTAGCAAGTTAGTGATGGTAGGCATTGGAAAAACACAGTAGAACCAATACGTTTAACACGCACGTTTGGTAACCAAATAGCTGAAGTAGAAAGTACAATGTCATTATTATGAATTTAAATATTTTTCTTTACAATAAGACTAAAAAATAAGCCACGCGATCATGATATTTCTCGATTGTATATTGCATCGCATAATCAGCTTTATAATGCTCCTACCGCTAGGACTCAGGTCTCCTCCCTAGGAGAGAAAATAGGTTAAAGGCGAAGAACCTCACCTCACCAATAACATGAGGAAAGCTTGTCCAAACACAAAAATTAGAAGACCTGATACACCAACGCACGAAGTAGTTTTTATATTAAGCCGTAATTCAGCTTTAAGTGCCTGTAACGATAACTATGTAACATAACACGTTGCAGGCTCCTCCATAAAGTCTTCCACGTAATTTGAACCGAATATCTCGCACGAACAATATGCGCTACAGCGGTAATCACAGCTAGATGAAGCGATTGAGCGCTTCATCTCGATCATTTTCACCGTTAGCAAATAAAAACGCATCTCGTGAATAGAGATCATGTCACGATTGTTACAAAAACAATAAAAAGAATCGATTGGCATGCGTTCTCACGGAGTTGTAAGAAAACTATGAAAATATCATAATATTACTTTTGTAGTTGGTACTGTTAGCTATTATTTATCCTGTCAAGAAGTCTTTTGATACGCGTTAAGCAGCTTTTAGACTACTATATACAATAGTGACATACAGTATAGCAAAGAAGAATCTAATGCTATACTATATAGGATGGTGTTCACATTACGCGATATTATCGAGTTGTGTCGTTCGTTTCGCTTGCATGTAGGCCGGGGGTGAGGGAGGAGAAAGGGCGGCGCATGATATAGCAGAGCATAAACTCAGCGCATCTCACCAATTCACCGTATTAGTAAACGAGTAATATGCAAGGTGTCATTGACATCGTCACACAAACGAATATTACTCATCCAGTACATGATTCTGGACCCCCAGTGTTGAAATTATTCGTCGGTTTTATTTTTAATTTTTGAAAAATAAAATGTGGTAAATGTTAATTGTGTGTATTTTTTTTTGTAATTTTTACCTGTATAAAATTGTTATTTTAACCAACCCTAATGACATTTTTAATTTGGAATGTAATTCATTCATATTTTTTTCGCAAAAAACGTTAAAATAACGTTTCAAAATAAGATTTGAAACGTTAAAATAAATTAAACTGTATAAAAACGTTAAAATAACGTTTTTATACAGTTTAATTTAAAAAGCTTAAAAAACCGACAAAAAAATCCACCACTGGGGGTCTAGAATCATGTACTGGATCCATGATATATATATATTCGTTTGTGCGACGATGTCAAAGACACCCTGTGTAGTACAATACAGTACAAACGTGTCCATAACAATGTATTTGCGATATTGATTACAATATCAATATAGTTTAATAGCTCATAGTATTAACTATGAGCTATTAAACTATATTATAGTGTAGTCTGAAAGCAGCTTTATGAATAGTTCTACCATCAGATAACACAACAAGCGAGATGATTAATAGATGACGTGAATAATTGCTTGTCTATTTTTTGTAGGAGTATGGGTGTCAATTTTTAACACTGAGTACAAAGGCCCTGTTAAACCATGGCTCAGTATACTCTGACGTGCATTGCTATATTTTGATAGACGTTCATCAATACAGCTGTATAAAATTAATGGTTGCTGGTAATATGTCATCATTAAGTATTGTATGCATGATATTAATCCTCGTAATACCGGCTGTAATATCGTGGAAGATTTCAACCCGATTACTTCTAAAGAACATTGTTTTCTTCCCCTAAATTTAAGGTACGTGGGTTCAGATAAGATTTTTTTTAATATTCACGCTAGCTAAGACGACGATGTCAGAAGCTGATGCTACTCTAGCCTGTCAGCAATCGCTACAAATATAATGTCGGTTTCTCCAAAACCTATAAACAGAACGAGAATACTTCATAAAATATAATTAAATTTGAACTAACCTTCTTTAACCAAGCAGGGTCAGGCAGTGGCAGGTCAGGGAATGCCCTCTTCCTCTCCACATAGTACCAGGGAGCTCTGACGTAGTAGTACCACGAGATGACCCGCTCGACAGGGTCGCGCACCACATTCACGTAGATCGGAGACGGGAATCCCAACCTGGAAGATTTGAAACGTGTATCAGAAAGATGCTTCAAGGTTTTGTGTGACGGCAGGATGAACAAATGCATCTTCAAGATGGACACCCTCTGCTCTCCTAGACAAGATTACAGATTTTGATATTTTTGGAGAAGAATGTTTGAAATTTTGTGAGACTTTGTATTTAGTGTATAATACTTATTAAATGACCCCTGAAAGTTCTGCCTGACTTGTGAATTGTCCGTTTTTAATTTTAATTATTGTTTCATGTTTTATTGTTTTGTTTTTTTTCTACGGGTTCGGCTGTTCTGTTTAAAGTAAATAAATTGTTTATAAAAAAGATGGATGAAAAGGACAGATTATACAATGTATAAGAGAAAAGGATACTTGTAGATAGGGAAAGGCTACATTGAATGAATCCGACAGCTGTCACCCGCACCATCCTATAGCAATTGTAGTATAGTACAATCACGTCAACTTAAGTTGAACCCATCATGGCCCAACCTTGAATGCACAGTAACCGATTTTCGGGTCTCAATCGTGATGGGAAGCTGCACGTAACAATAGAAACTAGTTCAACTTATTTGCCACGTGCTATAATTAATTGAAATCGTCGGACGTCACCATCTTTGAATCAATGCCCGCATCGCAAGCACGACTGATTTTCCGTTAACGACAAATATTTTATTTCTCAGTATCGCGACAACCACAATACACCTGTTCTTTACTCAGCATTATTCAGATAATTACATTACGGTACAGTACAATGACAATTTTTGTAAATAATAATATCGATGTCGTCAATTGATATCATCAAGCGTTTTTGCATAAACTGAAAAAGGTTGGAAATGAAATTCTATGCAATCTGGAATGAAAAACTGTAGCACTGAAATGCATCATTCCGCTCTCATTGCAGCGGCAGACAGCGACGGCCATCACAATGGCGTTTGATCACATTCAACACACTTTTTGCACGTGCCGCTGTTCTGTAATTAACACTAACAAGAGCCTCGCTATCAGGTAATAGCCGATCGCAATTAACGTCTACTTGATTCATTAATCATAGTTTATATGTACGTCTATACGACCAATAAAGTTTGGTGCATGTGATTGATGTACCGGAGGCGGCTTTTCTCTTGTGGCAAATGGAACAGTGAGCTGTGAGTCAATCCGTAAATATGAGTATCAATGTCTTGAATGATAGCTGTAGCTCTGTTCAAGTTTTTGTTTCACATCGATGAAGATTTAGCGCCAGATACCGCTACTTTATGCTTGATTCGTTTCTTTGGATGCTCTTCAAAATAATGATCGAATTTGAATATAATATCTCCATTCTGATTGTTATAGTCCTATATTTTTATTGCAGTAATTTACTAAATGCTAACATCGTTCTGTTGGCGAAGTTTACCGATTGCTGCTTCGGTTTAACGAGTTGCAAACATGAATGTTCAGCGAGGAGTTTGGATATTTATTTTGTATTCGTTGCGCTAATTTCACGGTTGAATCGCCGGCGGCTGAACAGGCGCTGTACAGACGTAGAAACTTTTGTGTCATACTTAATATGTTGGATACAAAATACCAGCGAATATTTTACTGTGGTAAGTATTCGCTTCCTGTTTAGGACTAATCAAAAAGTATTCGGTGTAGGTAAAATAAAAACAATGGGTGTCAGTTTAAGACTCAGTAACATTAAAAGTTTTAAAACAATCGTAAGACGCAAACTAATGAATTACGATTGGTGATGGTGCGGTGTGTCGGTAACAGAAACTATCTACTTGTGCGCAAAACCCTTTTTTGAACTTTTTGAATACTCTACTATTATGTACAATAGGTAGTATAGAATAGCCCTACTGCTAACTTATAAAACTGAAAGCCAAATAACTTTTGTCCGTTTCATTGTGAAGTTTCTTGGTTGTGTTATTATGTCTAGAGTTTCTGATTAATGTTTATGTTCACGTGATATTCACATTAAAACTTTTAGCAACCGTAATTAAATTCCTTTTACCATAGCATGTGAGCCCATCAAGGATGGGCACGCCACAATTATGGCGGTAAGTCCCATCTTTGAGGCGTGGCTGGAAAGACCTCATGGCGTCCTCACTTTCCGCATGACGCAGGTACTTACCGGACATGGTAAGTTCGGGAAGGGACGCCCGGGTGTCGCCACTGTGTGGCCCGCCCGGAGGACACGGTGGAGCACACAGTAGAAATGTACAAACCAATGTCCCAACACCCTTGCCTCTGACCTTGCTAATTTCAATCTGGGTATACAGCAGTTGTAAACCATGACCTTCAACGCCCTTGGTCAGAAGGCGCGATTTCCCAACGCAGTGACTGATTTCCGAACGTGTTCGTGCGTGGTTTACATCCATGTAGCCGCAACACAAACCAAATACAATAAGTAAACTCCCATCAAGGTGACCTTGGTTGGGGTGGACGCTAGTTTGTAACCGTCTGGTCCACTCTTCACTACGTGGGTCTAAAACGAAGTCGCTTCTAGCTGTTTGTCCCTTTGTATGCTTCGATCTTTTAAACTACGCAACGGATTTTAATGCATTCAAGAGTAATTTAATATGTATAAATAATAGGTACACGCATAATATATTTTACATCACTATTACAACCGTGTGAAGCTGGGGCGGGTCGCTAGTAATAAATAAAATATGGACAACTTACCTAGTAAAGTTGGTGTAGCAGACATGTTTGATGTATGACGCCGGAGGGTCGTACGCAGACACCAGACCGGCGAGGGCTGCCTGGTCGGCGGGCGCCAGGCGGATCGTCTCCACCCTCTGCACAGGATCCCGGTGGAAACCTTAACAAACACTATGATTAACACACGTTACACTAACTTTAAATCATATTTTTAATCGTTATGATCATCATAAAAGCCTTTTCATGATCTAAACTATCTTTATTATATCATTATAACTATTATATAATTATTATAACTATACTTATGTCAATGTGTTTACTAGTACCCTAGGGATATTGAAGCTTCGTTTTAGAGCCTCGTTCAAACGATAAAATAACTAGTACTAATAATTACAAGTAGGCGATAAAATCGTTTACGATAAGCTGTATGTGGGTAGATAGCATCAAACTATGCTATCGTACGTGGCAAATAAATTTTACCATTTACTATAGCTACGTGCAGACATGGCGCAGACCCCCCACTTCGTTTGACACCCGAAAATCGGTGTCTGCGCATTTTACCTTTCGAATACTGTAAATAGAGACAGCCTTAGGGGCGTTATGGGCCATAACGCCCCTAAGGCTGTCTCTATTTAATAATATACATAACTTATGGCGCGAGGAAAAATCCCAAAAGTCCCAAATTTTTTTTTGTTATTTTTTTTTTTAATTTTCGATGTTCCAAAAATTTTCTTTGTCGTTTTCTTTGCTTCTCATAGTGCCCCTAAGCGTATACTTCAACTCCTAAAAATCCGCCCCTAAGACTACCCACTGACCGACATAATAGAAAGACAATAAGTGTGTGATTGCGGGTGTTCGTTTGGGGCTCAAGAGTTTATGGTCGACCGCTATGATGACTCCTTGGTGTGACGAGGATTCTAACCAATTTTCCAGTCTCAATAGACATGGGCTGTGCGTCACCATAACAAATGTTTCAACTTATTTGCCGCGTGCTTACTGTACGATGAACCGTACTATGTGCATGCTATAGCAATTTATAGTGCACGATCATTACAGAATCTTTGTACCAGGGTCGTTAACGCTTGTAATCTGGGGCTTATGATCAATTATGAGATTATAAGTGATTGGATGAAAGACGTTAAACTGTTCTTATTTCAGTTAACAACTTTGAGCACAGCTCGTTAAATTGAACGACAATATGAAATGGAGACATAAAAAGCACACTACCGGATAAATAATACTTGGTAAAAGAAATTAGATAGTACGTTCTGGTTAGACAAGATTGTTATGATCTTGCAGCTTCTATTTTTGGGTTGCTAAGAGCCATAATAGAACCCTTAGTCCTCCATAAGTTTAGGTACCGGTGTAAACAAGAATTGGCTTATTAACTCAGAGTTAGCTAACATTAAGATAAATAACAAATAGTCTATACATAATCGAAGTGAGTTAACAATTAATTCGAAATTAATAGTAACCCCAATTTACGCAAAACAAATACCTGGTAAAATAGGGTCTAAATAGAAACTCAGAAGACGAATAGAAACAATTTTTTTTTTAGGATTATTACTTTGATTTCATATTTTTAGTTTCAATGAAGCATTTTTGTTTTCAATATTGAATTTAAAAAAAATATTTAAATGCTGCAATTTTTTTATTAGGATTATTAGGTACTTTGATTTCATATTTTTAGTTTCAATGAAGCATTTTTGTTTTCAATATTGAATTTTAAAAAAATATTTAAATGCTGCAATTTTTTTTAAATAACGTGAAGAAAACAACAAGATGATGTTTCTATTCACCTCGTTTTACGGTAAGTATCTAAATAAAGGGTGATTCTTTGAAACGGAGAAAATGTGTCATTCATCTGGCCTAGGTTTTTCTTTACAATTTGATATATTTATCGATCTGCATATTAAGTTTTCCCCTATTACTAAATGTATTAATTAAAGGTACTCATTTGCGCCCAGTTGTTTACGACACAAAATCTATATAGTTTTTTAATGGTGGAATTTTTTAGCCAGAGCAGGAAAAAGTATCAGACTTTTAGTGACCAATCCACCCCGTTTCTACTTTGCCTTAGTTCCAGGGCCTTGGTGTCTGCTTTCGCATCAAACCATAGTAATGCTGGAGTCACAGTAACGTCTAACGGCATTGCCCACTAACTTGATTTTTATCGCAATAATTTTAACGCGTCAAAGTGGGTACTCATACCATCATACTTTTTAAATTTGCTTGAGTTGTCGCCTAATGCCAAACGGCAATGTTAATGCTGTTGTCAAATTATCGCGTTAAGTCGTGGCCACACCTAACGATAACGTCGATCATCGCGATAATATTCGGTATTTCTCGTTAGTGTGGCCCGGACATAACGCAGTAATGTAATCAACGGAGTCACAATATCAAACCAAAAAAAAAAACTATTCTCTCGTCGAGCAACATTGTACGTATATGTATACATAAGTATAAAAACCTAAGCCAAATGAACGAGACATTCTCTCAGTTTCAAAAAATCGCCATTGAAGATATTTTAATGGAATTATTTATTTTTATCTCCACCTACTTACTAACGGCTGACTTGCGATTTAAATCTTAGAAATAAAAGTAATTAATTGCACATACAAATAAAATGTCTGGACTTAAAATTCAGCTTTTTCATGGATCAACAAACCCGCACTAATGACGACCGGTAATTGCCAAAAAAAGAGAACACGGCAACCACAGACTCAAAATACATTTTACCAGTATTTTAAGGCTTAATTACTTAAGATATTAAGAGAATTCCAACATTTCCAGCTAAAGTAAACTAAGTTGTTCTCATTAATAACTTATCAAGATAAATTCATTTAATTAAATATTTTCGGAAGTCATACCCGGTGTACCGTTTTGTTAACATTTCGTTTAATAAACTCTGTATTTTATTTAAGTATATTTTATCTTATAAATTGGTCATGAGAACATGGACAGATTTTTTTTAGTAGTCTTTATTTGCATTTCGATTACTTATGCAACCTTTTCAAAACCGTAATTAGAGACATAATAGAAAAAAAAAACAATAGGTGTACGGACGCCGGCGTTCGCTCAAGAGTTTAAGCAAGTATACAATGGAAAGCGATATAATCAGTTCCAACTAAAATACTTATAATAATTATTTAACTGCTGAGACTTAAGCTTCCTCTTTTCTAGAAACCCTCGCGCCCCCTTATTAGTGGATATCACGCAGATACGCCACGTCAACGTTTTGAGGTCAATGAATTGAAATAAATTATACAAAGTGCTTACTATGTGGACCTACAACTCATTACTAGGGACACGTTAAATACCACTAGGCCACCACTGCTCATTGTACATATAATTGAATCTTAAAAGTAGAAGGCATTCTTGCTAATATTGGCAAATTCAAAACAACACTGCTGTAGGTATATTTTGTTTCCCCTATAGCTTGGCTATTCCCCCTATTCTCGGCTGACATGATGATGATGATGATAGCTTGACAAATGCTTCTGAGCTTTCCTTTCACCTTCCTTTAAACCTCCATTCTATCTTAAAAACAAACAAAATCATAAATATTTCACTCACTAAACTGATTCTTAAAAGCCAGTCGATGTAGAAGTTCCATAAAGGTCTGACTTCCAACTTTGGGCACCCTGTTGAAGAACAGGATCTCCGTGCCAGCCCGGGCGGTGTTGTTCAGCTCCCAGGGTTCGGGCACCAGCAGCTCATCCAGGTATTCCTGTTCAGCCTCCTGCTGAGAGTCATCAGGCTCTGCTTCTAGTGTCCGCTGAGGTTTACTGCGCTCCTGTAAAACAAGTATAGTTATTTTTTTGCCATATTATTGCTAGTAATTAACTACCTAGTACTTACTTTTCTGGTAATACCGCCTCGAGTTAAAAAAGGCATCTTTTGCTTTCAGGCATTTTTTGTTTATGGTAGGTAAAAATTATCCAATGACGAATCCCACCCTTGGGCGGAGCGGAAAACAGTTTCAGACTCTTACTGACTAAACAATCAACCCCATTCCTACGTTGCCATATATTCCAGGGCCAGAGCTATGGCCAGAGACTTCCTTTCAGACGCGAACCCTTGGCCCCTCCAGGCATCAAGGCTCATAGAGTGTAGGTACTTACAAAAACTGATAACTATGTTAGTCTGTCAACACAAAGCCAAACAGTCGCACTACTTGTTTAAAGAAAAGTTTACTTTTAGCTTACTTTTTACTGAATTACCGCAGTAAACTAATTTTTCGACAAAAAATCATCTATAGCTTGGTCCAAAACTTATTTTATTTTTCTTACCGATTATTACATACTTCTTACGAGAAAACTAGACTAAGCTTAAGACATAATACAGCTTAGACTAAGCTTACTCCTGTGTCGTAGTGCCACAAAAAAAAAATGTAAACACTTCATTCACTGATATTTGCTAAGTATCTTAATATAAACAGGTAAAAAAGAAATGGATTTGGTTTGAAAACAAAAGTATCTTGGCCATATCCCTGTTGAGAATTTATAACTTAAAAAACCAACCAATTATCAGAAAAAAACAATTATCAGATTTTATCATTACAAAATTATTATAGATATTAATATATGATCTATCAGTTATCATATGTCTATCAGTTTCAGTTCGTGATACATTCAAAAACTATTTTATGGAATTTCATGATTTTAATTAATAGGTTAAATTATTCATGAAGAAGATTTAGGTGTATAATACATGCATATTGTAATAGACAATTTCAAAGATTCCTAAGTTGTCTCAGCTTAGCACGGGTTGCTTGTGATTTAATAAAAAAATCTCTCATAATTACATAGTATAAAACCAAGTCGCTTCCCGCTGTCTGTTCCTATGTATGATTAAATCTTTAAAACTAAGTATCAGATAGAGTGATTCAAGAGGAAGGTTTATATGTATAATACATGCTTAGTATATTTAATATCAGCATTGTACCCGTGCAAAGCTGGGGCGAGTCGCTAGTACATCAATAAACTATTCATCATCATCATCAGCCTTTTTAATGTTCCCACTGCAGGGACACAGGCAACGGCGGATCCAGGGGGGGGGTCATGGGGGTCATGACCCCCCCCTGGGCTGGTTGCAGGACTTAGGTCGACCGATAATTGAACATATTCAATTAATTTAATCTCTAGTTATTTTAAATTAAACTGTATAAAAACGTTATTTTAAGATTTTTTGCGAAAAACAAAATTGTCATCTGGTTTGATTAGAATAACGACTTTATGGTTGGCTTCGATGGCTCGATGATTTTTTTTTCTATTAATATCTTTGGGGTTGGTTAGAATAACGGTTTTACACGGAAAAATTAAAAAACAACTTTTTTTTATCAAAAATTTTAAAAAGCCAAGACCATCGCTGGGGAGGGCTGACGGGTTCTTTGCGCTGGGTCTCCACACAAGGGAGCTACCGCTGGGTATTACGTGGGGGCCTATTGCGCCTCAGTGCGTAAAGTGGATCGCAGTGACCACTGCTATGAGTATGGTAAGCCCGGTCACAAGGTTGCAGAATGCTGTGCTACGTTGCACTGCTACGCATGTGCAACGGCAGGCAAATTGGCTGACCACCACACTGGTAGCAGATCCTGCTATCGCTCCGTCAAGGCCAAGGGTAAAGTCCGAAGGCCCACCCCAGCCAAATCAATCGCTCAGGATCTGTTGATAGGTGACTGGGTGCAGGTCTTGAGCGGCTCAGTTACAGTAATTTCGTCGGCCGGCGGCGCCAGTACATGGATCCTCGAGGGAACGGGGTTGTGCGGCAGCACGGTTTGGAGACATTGCAGTAGTAGCCTAGGCGTTTACCAGTCCCCGAACAGATCTCTCGCTGATCTCCACGTCTCCCTTAGGGAGCTGAATGTCTTTGTCATGGGATTTGATTTACTCCCCGTGGTCGTTTGCAGGGAACTTAATGCCAAGGATTTGATTTGGAGTTTCCAGTTCAGGAACCTGCGGAGTCGATGTTGGAGAACTGGGTTCAGGAGACAGGCCTGGTCGTCCGAAACCGGGTTTCTAACCCCACGTGCGTGCGGATGCTTGGTTACGTTATACCACCACGGACACATGTGGTGGTATAACGTTCGCCAGCCCCACTTAGTCACCCCGTGTTGTCGACTGACGCGTCATGGAAGGGGGGGTGATGTTCTCGAACCACCGATAAGTACAACTAGTTTGATGTCTCCACCCAGACCGTGACTGCACCGGCCCAACAGACCCCTTGTGGAACAGGTGGTAAAGGGTGGCGAAAATTATCTTTGCCGGGAGCGGCTAAATAGCTATTTAGCTGTTATGACAAATCATTTACCACGGTTATGGAATGTAAATAAGCTGCCTCATTCTGTGCTATGTACAAGTTATTATGTGTTAAGTTTTTAAAGAGGTCACCACAAGGTGCAAATCGATTACTTTTTAGTTAGGCGTTTTTTTTTTTTTTTTTTTTTTTTATGGTAGGTGAAAATCATCCAATGACGAAACCCGCTCTTGGGTGGAGCGGGAGACTAGTGTCAGACTCTTACTGACTAAAAAACCTACCCCGTACCTTCCTTGCCCTATTCCTGGAGTCGAGGTAACAGTTTCCCACTTCCCTCTAGACTCCGGGAGGCTTCGACCCTGAAGGGCCCCTGCAGTTTGCTGACAACTCCTTGAGGCGCGCGGGAACGGTGCGCGCCGTTGACGACTAGGACTCGGTCTTACAGACGACCGGACGGCGAGCTACCCATTGCTCACCGTCCGCGAGCCAGTGTCTACGGTGGCCGGATATCGGCAGGATCGCGGCGGCGACGGCTACGGCGAGTACGCCGTTGCCTTTGCCTAATGCGGTCGGCCTCCTCCTTTACGAGCATTACTGCTTCGCAGAAGGAGGCGACCGCCCGCCATTCCTCTTCGCTGCGGACCATGGCCTGAACCAGGGCCCGGCGCGAGAGGTCGCCGCCGCCGATCACCCCCACGAGGACACGGCGATGCTCTTCCCAAGCAGGGCACACCTCCACCGTGTGCTCCACCGTTTTTAGTTAGGCGTAACAACATAAGGCACGTCCAAAATTGCAAAGTGCTACCAGGAGAAGATCTGGTCCCATAGCACCGACTACTGGTTATGCAATAAAAGTAAAGAGCGTTCTCCTTCTAAAATAATGGCATATGTTAGAGAAGAGGAAAAGGCACGATAGATAGGGGATACATGGTAGTGGTTGATATAAATTCAGAATGTATTGAAAGAAAAGAAAAGAAAATTGAAGGAATGACAGCGTGTAAGAGCGGAAAACAGTAGTTTGAAAGCTGAAGAAAAAAAAAGCTAAAAAAGCCGTAGCTTTAGCAATCAAAGGCCCAGGACAAATTGTACGACACACTGGACAGTACTGCAGGCCAAAAAGAGCTGTATCGCCTTGCTAGAACAAGAGAGAGAAAGGTAAGATGTGTGAAGAATTAAGCAAGAATGGTCCTATCGAATAATGAAGAAATCAAGGACAGGTAGAAGGACTATTTTGAAAGACTGATGAATGAGGAAAATAATTGGAGTGGGAATTTAGAGAGTAAACCAATGAACGTAGGGTTAGTAAGAATGGTTAGTAAGAATGGTTAGTATGGGTGAAGTCAGAATAGCAGTAAATGGTATGAAGAATGGCAAAGCCATTGGTCCAGATGGAATACCAGTTGAAGTGTGGAAGTTATTGAAAGTGAATGGATGGATGTGGCTAGCTTTGTTCTTCAATAAGTTGTTGCGGGAAGAAGCCATACCTAATGAGTGGTGCAACAGCTCGTTGGTGCCCACTTTTAAAAACAAAGGTGATGTGCTTGTGTGCAACAATTATAGAAGAATAAAGCTAATGTCACATACTATGAAAGTCTAGAGAAAGATACTGCGAGGCCGTTGAGAGAAGAGAGTAAAATTTCACAGAACCAATTCGGTTTTATGCCAGGTCGAGGTACAACGGATGCCATTTTCGCTATACGCCAGCTGTGTGAGAAATACAGAGGTGCTCATAAAAACTTGCACATGGTATTCATTGACCTCGAAAAGGCATACGACCGAGTACCTCGTGAGGTTCTGTGGTGGGCCCTTAAGGAGAAAGGTGTGCCTGGGAAGTATGTTCAGTTGATCCGAGCGATGTACAGTCGATGCAGTACCCAAGTCCGGTCACAGCAGGCATCACTAGCAGCTTTAATGTGGCTGTTGGCTTGTCGGCCTTGATGTAAGCCTCTTCCTGATGATAATGGATGCTCTTACGTCGGATATTCAGGAAGAGGCGCCCTGATGTATGCTGTTCGCTGATGACATTGTGCTGGTTGCCGAGAGTGGTCTAGAGGTCCAGAATAGATTGGAGGTGTGGTGGCACAGACTAGAGAGTGTTGGCTTGAAATTAAGTAGAACCAAAATAGAGTACTTGTTCTTTGATTTCGGCGGTCTCTCCGGTCCTGTGGCATTAGTTCTCGCCGGAACGCCCATACCTATCAATCTGTTCCGACTTTAGGTATCTCGGGTCGCTCGTCCAAGGGCATGGTGAGGTAGACCGAGACGTAACGCATCGGATCAACGCAGGATGGATGAAATGGCGACAGGTCACGGGAACAACTCGCACCCACGGATGCCCCTCAAGTTGAAGGGTAAAATTTACAAGTCCGTGATAAGATCTGTCCTATCGTATGGATCAGAATGTTGGGCTGTGAAAAAGATGGGTGAAAAAAAGACTGCATGTAGCGGAGATGAGAATGTTGAGATGGATGTGTGGTGCGACGAGAATAGATAAATTGAGAAATGAGTATATTAGAGACCGTCTGAAAGTGGCGCCAGTGACTGAAAAGTTTAAAAGAAATCGTTTGGTATAGTCATGTGAACAGGGGAGATATAACGCATGTAACAAAAAGAGTTCTGAGTTTACACGTAGATGGATGGAGAGGAAGAGGGAGGCCGAAGAAGAGATGGATAGATTGTGTGAGAAGTGATATGAAAGAAAAGGGAGTTAGTGATAGTATAACGGGTGACAGGACAGAGTGAAAAAAAGAGAAAAAAAAAATGTTGCGCCGACCCCAAGTATTATGGGATAAAGGTAGGATGATGATGATTATGTGTTAAGTTTTCAAGTCTACAATCAAGAACACATATTTTTAAGAATAGGACTTACGTAATTTAATAAAACACCTATAGTCCGGTCAATTTAGACCAAAAAATGAGAGTGAAGTTACATAAAGTCCCAACAAGCTGGATTTTTGTGAAGTTGTTCAAAACATAATTATAAACAATGTCTGGAAGTTCCCCATCATTCCCCTGTAAGTTCCCATTTTTTTTACCTTTGACCTTGAATTAAATTTTTTCCTTACAGGGGAATGATGGGGAACTTCCAGACATTGTTTATAATTATGTTTTGAACAACTTCACAAAAATCCAGCTTGTTGGGACTTTATGTAACTTCGAATGTCTAAATTGACCGGACTATGAAAATTAAATTATAAGTTCTTTTCTTGACCATGACTATGTGACCCCCTCCTGGCGCCAAAGCTGGATCCGCCCTTGGACACAGGCCTCCTCTCTAGGAGAGGGAATGGGCCGTAATCCACCACGCGGGCCCAGTGCGGGTTGGTGGATGTCACATGTCTTCAAATTTTTGGTTCTAGGACATGCCGGTTTCCTCACGATGTTTTCCTTCACCGTTTTAAGAGCAGTGGCGATGAAATAAATTACACAAAATAATGCGCCTGGCTGGGTTCGAACCTGCGACCTACAACTTGTAAGTCGGGGCCGATACCACTCGGACACCACTGCTCTATCTCAATAAACTATTAAAGGGGGGCAATCCGATTTACCTGTCCTTCGTTATCTAGGAAGAAACAAACCCGTTCGGGATAGGAACATAACTTACAACGTTAGGTGTAAACGCATAAAAGTGTAACTAGAAACTGCATAAATTACAAGTACGTATTTATTTTAAGAGTATCGTATACAGGCAGGTACAGGCTGTTAACTTGTTCTATTTGGAAAGCTGTAGAAATGTGAAGTTTCTTTGATAGCTATATGCAGAGCCCCAGGGCTTAATTAATTTATGCACAGAAAATGTTCGAGTATGCTGTTTTATATGACGGTGCATCCTTTATTTTGCATATTCTTCTTATATTTACTATACTTTTTTGTAGTTGTGAAACCAATTTTGATCATCAGCAAATACAGTACGGCTGTCGGATCTTGGCGAGTCTGCGAATTTAGCGCTTTAAAACTCGTAGAAAATGGTATAATAAACAAATAAATGAATTTGCAGTTGTTATTACTGATAAAAACTGTTATTGGCATTTATTTCTTTTAATACCTTTAATTGTTACTTTTTTGGTGTACAATAAAGTATTATTCTATTCTATTGTTTATTTTTGTTCGAGTGTTTAAGCGCTAAAATTTCCAGAGCCTAATTCGAGACTTACCAAGATCCGACAGCTGTGCTGATCAAAATTGGTTTCACAACTCTAAAAATGCTTGGTAAAGATTTTTACCTACACGTATATATAGTATGTTTATAAAATTTGTGTAGTTTAGTCTTAGTTTTAAGTATAGCATAATTTTTGTTTTGTTGTATTAAGTTGTTGTGCACATGGATGGATTATCCTCATGTTTTATAAATTTCTTTATGTTTGTATAAGGTTTGCTGGAAGAAAACCCAACTATGGGTTAAGCTCGCCTGTGTACATCACCTGTTCTTTTACTTGTAATTATAATTATTAGTGTACAATAAAGAATATAAGAATATATAAAAAAAAAACTTCAGACTCGCCAAGATTCGACGGCCGTCGTACCGTCTTACGCTGTACTCTCTTATTTGGCGAGCCTTGTTAGGCTCTGCGAACTTTAGCGCTTTTGCACTCGTACAAAAAATGTTATTGCTGTTAACAACATTGTTACTAGTATTAATTTTTTAAAAAACTTTATTGACGTGACAACGTCTTAAATTAGGTTGCGGCTGGGAGTCACTTATGAAAAAGTGTAACGCTCGGTAACGTTACGATGAGTCACCGAACTAGAGAGAGGCCCGCCGAATGCCTTGCGTCTCTCTCCCACTCAACTATGATCGGTCTGCCGCGCGCGCAGCACTAGAGAATTAGGACGTTGTCACGTAAAATCTTCGCCCGTAAAACCGACTTTACAGGCAACCATTTTTTTTTGTACGGATGCAAAAGCACTAAAGTTCGCAGAGCCTAACTACAGACACGCCAAGTTAGAACCGCCGTAATGTACTTATGAAATTATACAGTACCAATTTGGGATTGTAACGGATTTCATTTTTTTTTTTATTCATAGATGTTGTTGGAACTGTTCCGATTGTATTGTTGGTACAGAGGTATTTCTGTTACAGTACACAGTGGTCAGGCTTGATCTCGATGACGATGGATCGACTTCATTACCTTTCAATGGAGGCACTCGCTCCACAAAGCCAGTGTAATAGATTATTACATTAGAAATTCGTACGCAATGTAAGTAGGTATAATTGTGTTATGTAGGGTTGGCTGGTGAATACGATCAGTTCTTATGATAATCTGAGAATTGAATGATTAAAATGAAGTTGTTTTGGTAATTTAATCAAGGTTTAATGGTCCTCAAATACCATTAGTCTTCGGGTAAATAACCTTCAAAAAACATTCATAGGACTCTCTGTTAAATTTTATATTTTGGTTTATTATTTATTTATAATGGTTCTATATCATGAACATAATAAAAACACATTCTGAAAGTGAAAGTGGTACGTTTAGATTAGGCTACTGAATCGATTTAATTCTATTTTTAAAATGGATATTTTTTTACTTATGTTATGTATTTATTATAAATCCTGATTGCATCACTACCTAGCATTTTGTGCAGATAGCAATATCGATGAGTTACCAACTTCGTCCATTCTGCCGTGCAGATACTAAAACGCAGTAAAAGTATTGCAAAATACGCTGTTTTACTGCGTTTTAGTGTCTGCTCGGCAGCATTCCCGTATTATTTGCCTACTATTAGGATTAGTAAGTTCTAAATGCATTTATATAAAAATACTTGAATTATATTATATTATACAAAAAATATACAAATTAGATTATTCCAGTTCTATAGACTTGTTTCTTTTACGTTGTGTGAAAAAGACACTACAATTAAATATGCATAAAATATAAAAATGTTTATACTTTAAGAGCCTTACCGCACTGCATGTTTTAATATTTATTTTAAGGCTAAAAAGGTGTGGATAATGAAACATAAAGTAAAAATTACAGTTATCTCAAATTCGAAATTTTCTTAAGTTCTAATTCTGCGAGTGGCATAGAGAAAAATAAAGCCTCTCCTCTGGTATATTGTATTTATCCTTCTTTGCTGTGCCCGACAGGGACCATGATTGTTTCTTTTTGCTAATGTTTACCACCTAAGCCTACATTGTGGATTGTAATAAAGAATTGAGTATTGAAAAAAAACTGCTAATAAACACGACGCCGACGAGTCATCAGTTACGGCTTAGTGTAAAATATACAATTTAACAAAGAGGCCTATGAATGTTTTTTGAAGGTTATTTACCCAAAGACTAATGGTATTCAAGGATCGTGTAACTGTACAAAGCATTTTGCGAAATTATGACAAATCTTTTAACATTATTCAGGATAATAATTTGCAAATTGAACAAAACTTTGAATTAGGTACTAAATTTATAAAGATTGGAAAATAGTATTGTTTAGTTTTCACGTCAAATAATAATGTATGTTTGCTTTATTGGCAAACAAGTGACAAATTGAGTATACAGTGTGGGTACGGTTGGCTTTATTGGCACTGTATGAATGAATAATGTGCCCTCCTAGACCTCTACTATATGCTATAGCCTGCCATTGACCCACAGAACAGAAGACGTAAAGAGATACATCACACACATTTGTATTATCATATTAGTTGCTTCCGGCTTCGCCTGCTTGATAGTGGAAAATTATCCCAAAAGAACATTCTCCCAGCGCGGTTGAATACGAGTATCCATTTATATCAATGTTGTACTCGTACTTAAACCAAGTTTCATCCAAATCAGTCTGTCTTTCGAGCGAGAACAAAACAAATATTGCGTAGCGTGTTCTAGCCTGTATTGTCCCACTTTTGAGCAAAGACTTTCCTCAAAATCTTCTCTTGTCCCACTTTTGAGCAAAGACTTTCCTCAAAATCTTCTCTTGTCCCACTTTTGAGCAAAGACTTTCCTCAAAATCTTCTCTTGTCCCACTTTTGAGCAAAGACTTTCCTCAAAATCTTCTCTTGTCCCACTTTTGAGCAAAGACTTTCCTCAAAATCTTCTCTTGTCCCCAGTTCTAGGCAAAATACTGCTAAAGTTTCCACACACATGAAACTTGTTAATTTTGAATAGGTATAGTTAGTTTTCATCAGATTGTTAAAGCTATTTCGTAGATCCGCCTATAAATTTGCCATTGACTCTTGTATGGATTCTTAGAATATCCTTTGAAAACTCGGCTCGGAGGCTCGGCTTTGTCTCATTTAGTTTATCTTACCCGAATAATCCCGAGCCTTAATCTACTCTAACCTTCAAACAAAACTTTTTGAACTCATATACGTTTATCTTGTATTATAGAATAAACTCGGTATTCATATAACTATTAGACTGTCTCGTTGTAAACTACATTGCGGTCAAAACCACAATAAAACGCGGTTTGGTCCATCATTTAGTAATATTATTCGAGAAGACTTTTGTTATCCTAGATACAATAAAAAAAAATACTATAGTGTGTACCTATTGAAATACCCTCTTTTTGTCAAGTTAGTCAGTTTAATGGGCCTACTATCCGAATTTCGTGTAATACTGTACGAGTTTTACAAATATAACGTTCTGAGCACAAACCTGCCTGCACAGGCAAAACTGCAGTAAAGTTTAGTCTTCTAGTAAGCCCATAGGCCGTACCTAGTTTTAGTGATGTTAGGGTTCGCAATTGCTTCTTTTCGGCTTTGCGAGTACGCTCAGAAAGGTCCAAAGGAAGCCAATGCTCTTGCTCAAACTATCGTCTGTTCCTCAGTCGGGTAAAACGGCTGCAGTGCTCATAATTGCACTTTGTTTTTTTAAGTTCACGTGTAACAGCCCTGGGCATGCATAAAGTGTTACTTACGGCGCCTGTGTGCCTTCGTATCGCGGCGAGCGCTTCTTTGTATTCCTGCGCCGAAGCGAACGCGTGCTCCGTGCGATCCGTCGGGACTCCTACGAAAAAACAAATTAATACATTGTTAGTAAAAGTATTATTGATTGCCTGCGTGATGGGGTTTTTAAACGGCTGTTGATGTAGGATAAACTATTGGAATGGGGAAGTAAACGAACATACTTAAAAGTGGCTACGTTATAAGAACTTTTTCAGACAACTAGATTACCTAGTCTGTCTGTGATTTGTAAATAAATCCTAAAGAATCAAGAAACCCATTAAAATTAATAACCAAAATGAATATTAAGATACAAGATTACGTGCTACCACTGTATTTACTTATTTTTTTGTCAGTTGTACATGGTCGTACAGCAAAAACAGAATCCCCAAATGGAATGGAATGGACGCTAACACATAATTTACATCTTTATAATTTTCATTACGTACAATTATATTAGTGGTTTGTACAAAATGCGCGGCTGATGACTCTAGAACTAATCGGACGAAATGAAATTACCGGTTGCGTATCAACTAAGTAATTCCGTGGAACTTAGGAGGCGTTTTCAGTCGGTAAAAAAAATACCCGCGCCACTATTCACGAGTAATGTTGGCAAAAAGTCTGCTTTCTGCCATTCTACAAACTTTTTGGGTTAACACAACGTTGTGAACTTTAAATTAAGAACACTTTTTTTCAAACTTTTTTAAGTCTTTTTTTTCTTTTCAACGACTAAGGCTTTTGTGATTTCAGCCAGTAACTTATGCAATAACTCGTGTGCCAGTAACTTTTAGGGCTGATATCCAACGTTTTTGTGTACCCAGCGATTTATTTGCGTCTGGCGTCAACAAATCACATCATCCATAACACTTTATCAAAGCCGTATCGGACCTCTTTGAAGATAGCACGACAATAAAGTGTTCCTGTTAGACAGTACTACAATAATATCGACAAGATTGCATTTCCTCCGCACGACCCAACCGATGGAAATTGTCTTTCACAAATCGGTAATGTACCAGCATTGTATATAACTGTATGACTTTCTTGCTTTCGGGGTTAATGTATAACCATGATATTTATGATTTACTGTAGCCGTTTCATTGTATGGACATATAGGTTTCTGCCTTTGTTTATGGTATTGCTTATAAGTTATTGTTTTGCAGAAATTGGCATTCACATCATATTAGTGGTCTTTTCTATGTTTTACGTGGAGAAATCAGACAATTTGAAATTCTGGGAAATCAAGATTGTTCTTATCTGATTGAATTTGTGTAATAACTACAAAAAAATATTTCTTTCTCTGTTTATCAAAATTCAAACTGCATAATAAAAAAGAATATAGTAGTTAGATTCTTGGCAGTTTTTTGTTGGTATTTTTTTCACTAAATTATATCTCCAAAGCAATTTACTTCGGTTACAATTTCGTTAGGCTACTTAACTTTTGCTTGGACCTTTTGTCTGCAATCACTGTGGTCTGCGGACCACCTGCAAGGAGCTTCAATAAAAAACGAATAAAAGCTTTACGAATATGCAATGAGACTCTTTATTTAAATATAAACATCACTACCTATTCTTCTGGCCGCAAAGCAATGCAAACCCATAAAATTAAATTTGGAACACTATTTCAATTAAAGAAAAAAAAATGCTAACAATTTTTTTTTGGCGGGATTTTTTCGCGTGATGTTAGTGGCTGTTTTAATTATTCGTAAATTGTTTTTTTTTTGTGTATAATGCGATTACATTGCTGTAGTTTTGTATCATAAGGATTTATATAACGGGATAATATGAAATCATTGAAACAGGCACGATTTAAAAAATGAGGCAGAGAAAAATTATCTGCGAGGATTACTTACAGAGATTGATATCATATAATTGGTGTCACATACTAAAAAAATAATTAGTATAAGTTACATCCATTGCATTCTAATAGAACTCAAAGTGATTGTAAAAATAAAAAATACTTTCTAAAGTCGCCACTGGTTAGATGCACTAACCTACAACCGTACGAAGCTGAAACATTAAAATAAATAATAATATGCGAACTGTGTTTAAACTCGTAGTAAAAATGTTGTTTACATTTATTATGGTTTGAAAGAGGTTAACGTTAATAATTAAAACAAAAACGGGGTTTATGATTATGATGTCCTGGCGTTTACGCTCACAGATGGGATGTTTTGCTGGAATGTTTTATTTATTATACATATACAATGGTAGGTATTGTAGATGAATATTGTGATGAGAAATTGACGTAGTTTGCATCTCAAGTGTACAGAACTGGACTTTTTTTTTCATTGCAAACGGTTCGATTTTAGTAAATTGGAATTGAGTATTTTACGGTAATACCATTGACTGGTCACGTAGTCTCTCTCAGCAAGTTGACCATTACACTGACTCCAGACATTTGCTGCTAAGTACTGCAAATACATTATAGAATGTGTTACGTTGGGAAAATAAGTCTACAAAAAATATTGTATTTGAAAAAAATAGATAGGTTTTTTTATTATTATTATTTATATTTTATATTCTTCACGTTGGTTACTATAAGTATGTAATAAAATACTTACAATACTTTCCCAACTTATAATAATAATATAATATTCAACAACTTTCATTGCAATCTTGACGCTTGCAAAATGCACAAACTGTGAAAAGCTAAAGCTATAGTTGCTAAGCGTTTAGAAGAAATAAAAGAAAATGTTCTTAGAAACGACAGCACTTATTGAAAATTGAAGAAAATTACTCAATTACTAGTACTTAAGCTCGTACATTATGAAAATTAGACAAACGGAGAAGGTGTGAGATCTAACAACTTTCTACAGAACAAAGAAAATGATGAGTCTTAATGGCCTTTTGTTCAATTGTGCCGTAAAAATGAACCTGTAGTCCCCGAGACACTTGACTTCAGCGAAAAATTGTTCCAGTATGTTAAGATTGTTACTGATAAAGAACGAACGACCCGTTAGTGATTGTGTAGTTCACAAGTATTGTTTCTTTAACAATGGTTTATCAGCGTTTAGGTGTCCGTGGTGGGTGAGACCAAATAAAAAAGGAATTTAACACAAACGCTAAAAGTACTTTCAATATCATACGCTTAAATTGATTACAGTATTACTAAGGTAGGTATTTAGATTTTTGTCAGAGCTTTTTACCGTAATTTTACTTACAAACCTTCTTTTGGTATGAGCACGACCGGTCACTAAGTATGCATTTATGTGGAAGTTGCGGAATTATTTTTTCACAAATAGCGGTATCGTCTCAAAACCCCTTTCTTTTAGATTAAAAATAAAATTTAACATATACCTACCTATATCAAGGTCTTCGTTACAAATGCTCAAGGCATGTAGGCGTAAATAAGTTTCTTTTGTGTATTTCTATATTTAACGACGTTTAAAAGCTTGTTTTGCACTATCTATCTTTTGAATGCGAAAAGTGTAATTTCCGCATATTTCCCAGTTTTATGAATTTCACATTTGTTATGAAGCCGTCGTTAAGTATGTTTCTTTTATATTAATACTTACATTATGATTGTGTAGGCTAGTTTTCTTAATAAACTTTTTTTGCACCATTTTTGTCGATCCACCCTTGATTGACTGATAAATTTTGCCTAAGGTGTCGAATTCACCTTTGTACATTTTTATTGCGGTACCTACCACATTAAATAAATAAAAATTAGAGTAGTGACTAGTGGCCCAGTTTTTTTCCTGTCATTACAACTCAATTTATATGCTTTACACCTAGTGTTAAATCACTTTATTATCCATCGAAAAAACCAACAATAAGAAATAGAACAAAAGCTATTTGGTTACCATTAAAGCGTGAACTTATACTAATAGGCTGTGCCGTGCCTGATGGATTCATAAAAACTACATCTTCATTCCGAATAATAACGGCAACTAAGAAAATAAATAAGACGGCATCTTTGATAATGTGAGCAATAATGATATTGAAGAAAGAAAAACGTATCAAGTGTAGCGGAGCACATCCGGTGCTGCGAGCCGGTAGTGACGTCACGATACTCATGACCCCAATGAGCAAACACGACTCACGATTGACACGAAAATTGATACCTAAACGAATATCGCGAGCCAAATAATGACTATAGATACCGCCAATCAACTCATACACTCACCAATAAAAAATAACGACTTGCAAATCATTAATGCATCCCTAACGTCAAAGATGATTCAAAAAGTTTCTTGGAATACTTAAATCCATTAGCTGAACTAAAAAGTACAGTTACAAAATTCCATCAGAGTTACCAATAACCATATCTTCTGTTAAAATTAGATCTAATTTAATTTAATATTAGACACATTCACGGCCATTTACTTTTTTTTATTAAAATGCCTTGAAGCTTGCTTGAAAAATATAATTTAATTTGGGAAAATATTTAATAATGTGATTGCGTGATACTTCTAATAATATTTATTTGAAGCTGTAATGATAGTACGTGAAACGCAGACAGCGTTTATCTGGGCTATGAATACGGACGGTTCTCTTTGATAGCCTCGAGTGTTTGAACAAACATCATCAGAAAAATGTGATTTTCTCTTGTGTTCGAGCATTTTTTCTTTACGTCGTGCGTGATGGTATGTTCGTAAAAACAGTAACTATGTTATTGTGTTAACTTCAACATTCACCTTCATTCGCTAATTACATAAATGACTAATCATAAGGCTCAATATATCGCATCGTGTGGTCTCCAGCCTCTTAGGTCTGCTAATTAGATATTAATTTTTGAAAAAGCTATTCTTTTCTTCTATATTTAGAAACAATATAATCATTATTATCTTTTTTTTGTATATATGGCCAAGTAAAACTGACCAGATCGCATTAAACGTTAAAGTTTGGTGATATTTGAATCCTCGTTTAGCCTACTTTCTTTTTACACCTTTTAATACTATAGAAATTCTACATCAATGATCGAACGATTATTCGAATTTCGTCAAATATTAGCTTTTCAACGATCTGGCCAACTTTATTTGGCCATATCATGAAGTGATCAATTTCTATCATCTGGGCACGACAATCTGAAGTTAGGCTCTGCGAATTTTAACGACTGTGCACTCGTAAAAAAAATTGTTTAATCAAATAAACGTAATTGCAATTGTTATTGCTGTTAAAAACTATTGGCATTTTTTTAAGCCTTTATTTTTGTACGAGTGCACAACCGCTTAAATTCGCAAAGCTTCAGACTCGCCAAGATCCGACAGCCGTACTGTACTATTATATATATATTTAACACTAGCTTTTGTCAGCGGCTTCGCCCGCGTACATAGAATATAGCCTATGTCACTCAGGATTAAAGCAGCTTTCTATTGTTGCTGAAATTTTTCCAATCGGACCAGTAGTTCCAGAGATTACCCCCTACAAACAAAAAAACAAACTTCACCTCTTTATTATATTAGAGTAGATTAGTGAATGAATATGACAGTTGAGAGTATGTCGTGCTCACACAAATGTCTTACTGATTGTGGTTCTGATGCGTGTGTTTCATTATTCAGTTCTCTTAAAAAATCTTGAGCTGAATGATGCGATACACGCGTCTGTGTGTTCGTGCGTCCCATCTTTATAATATTTGAAATATTTTATTTTGTTGTTACATTTTAAAAGCAGCAAGAATACACAAACAGTGTTCATGAACTTTCTTACACGTTCTTTTTCTTAGATATACTTGAGATGCCCAGAAAAGTGCATTAGCTTATTTTTCTGACTTAATGAATTGTTGACATTTAAAATCGTCTGTTGGTTGTTGATGGTTTAATCAAAATAAATACTTTGAGTATCAGTTTCATACCTCAGGCTTTATAAAATATTGATTAATTAATTATTTCAACAGATTATTCTTACGAGACCTACATCAATTTGTATAATACTGTGTAAGCGTTACGTCTAAAGCGTAAGCGCTAAAACTATTTTATTTCTATGCTATTTGACATAACCGAAAGTTTATGGTAAGGCAATAAAGTACGTTAAAAAACACAGAATAAATCTTTAACTTAACTTTTACACTTAAAAAAAAAGTAATTTATACAATTTAAATTAACACTGTTTACCCGTAACTATTTAAAAGGCAATAAAAAGTTGACGACAGATATAACTACCACATATGCGAACTCCACAGATAAGATCATTGTTAATAAACCTCTTTTCTATCTTTCAGTGATATGAAATACTTGGAATCTCTCTTAGACCAGGGTCAGTACACACCGAGACGCGACGCGACGCGACGAAGTAGGCAGGAAGAGGCCAGTGCCTTAATTCACGTAAAATCAAAAAATCTCAATTCCATTGTCGTTCGATTGTAGTCCTATCCAAAATCGGTATTCACATGTTCCTTGATGGGGATTCGATAGAACGACATTCGAACGACTTCTTAACGACCTCTCTTCGATCGAACGAGTTCAAAATCGGTGTCGTTCAAACTCGATTGATGGATGGGAATACGAAAATGTCCAAGTCGCTACGATATCGCTACGGTTTTCATTACGAGAATTAGGCTACAGTTATTTCGCGCTACGTCGCGAGGCGTCACAAGGCTCATCGCTGTATGGAGCAACGTATTCTAAATTCTTACAACGAAATGTGTATTCTTTCGCGTAGTAAATAAAGTTATATTTTGAGTCACTCTATTAAAATGTGCGTCATCGCAGCATCGCGTAGCGTCTCGTCTCGCTGTGTACTGACCCTAAGCCGTAGTTAACACAGATCACGTCTGCAGGATGCATTAGAAGACTAGATTTTTTTATATTTATTTCTATACTTTAATTAAAAGCTTGTAGTTACTTTAACTGAAGTTTCATTCACGTCATTAAGGTTTATAAGGATCGTAATCTATTTGTTTTTGTTACGGTTAGCAATTAAGATGTGCAAATGAGTGTTTGAGGTAAGGGTTCTGCTCATAGATATAAGAAAAGATTCTATGGTTCTGCTCATCTTGCTAGGGCTTTCTATGTTACTTGAAAACGAAATGTGTGAAAATTTAAAGAAAGCTGTTCTCAAGTTTACCTTTTTAGGGTTCCGTATCTTAAAAGGGAAAAATGGAACCCTTCCCCTTGACCTAGAACCCTGAAATTTGGAATGATGAAAGACTTTATAGTACAAGTATAACAATAAATCTGTAAACTGAAAATTTTATAAAATTACGTCATAAAAAAATACTTTTTTCAATTTGGAAAAATCTTCCGAGACTTCAACAGGGAATTAAATTATTAACATAACTTGATTGAATCGCAATTGCCCAGTGTTTTTTTCTAAACCCTATCTATTTAAGATAGAGTTTTGATAAAAAAAATAAGTGTTTAAAATTCAATTATAATTCAGATTAGGAAAACTTCGTTTTTTCAGACACTTCTAGAGCTTTTCTATTGCCAAAAAAAAAATAACAAGATGTTTTTTTATTGTAAGTAATTTGAAAGTCAGTTATAGTTTGTTGACAATCAGTAAACCTAATAATTACCTTAGAAAATGGTTTTAATTACAGTACTAATGCAGCTGTAAATCCGATAATTATCTTATTGTTCTTCTATAATTTGTGAATGCACAAGTGTGCAATTAAAGACTCTGTGCATAAAATGTTTCCTCAGTCTTCACATACCGTGAGTCATAATGCTTGAATAATGCAATTTACTGTGTTTTGTACTTGTGTGTGCAAATATGATATTGTTTGATACACAGGCACAGGATAGGCATCATTGTTCTCATACAAACGACGGAAAGTAATAAAATTGGAAGGTTATTATTAAGCAAATCCTTTCGAAATAATTGTTGGTAAAAAATTTGGGATACTGATTTTCTGATTTAAATTAAAATACATTATACTTAGGATCTTGAACAGGCTTTTTTTAAAACCTTTTCGGTATTTTTATAGGGTGTCGTTGGAACCTCAAAAGGAAAATACTTATATGATCACTTTGTAGTCCGTCTATCTGTCTGTCCGTCTGGCTGTCAAGACTCTTTAACTTGGAAACGCGTGGAGTTATCGCGTTGTAATTTAAACCATACACTCAAGTTCTATGTAAACGAAAAAAAAAGTGTATTTCGACACACTTAAATAAATTAAAATTTAGTGACACTTCCCGTCGAACTTTGGAATTTGGCATGAAGTAAGGACCTATAATACAAGTATAGGAATAAATCTGAAAACTGAAAATTTGTATTAACGTCACAAAAAAAACTTATTTCGATTCGGAAAAATCTTTGAGACTCGATTTGGAAATTGAATTATTTACATAAGTTGATTGTTACGGAACACTCAGTATGCGAGTCCAACACGCATTTGCTCAGATTTTTTAATTGATATAAACTGTCCGATTGCGATCCCATCTGCTAATAAACAGTGATGTAATCATTGACGGTGAGACGCACTAGTTTATTAAGAGTATTAACTCTATCCTTTAAGACGACTAAACTGTTATGATTATGATCGCAGCACGCAAATTGTTCCAGTTCTCCGATGTACGCGGTATAATAACATTGAGGCGAAAGCTTAGTGCGGACTCTGCGATGTACGCGATATAATAACGACGAGGCGAAACGCTTAGTGCGGACAGTTTCAATTGTGATAATTTTCAAAATATCTTTGTTGTATTTTTTGGCTTTTTGTTCTTGTGCATAGTAATATTCTTTATTTAAGTAGGTACTTAATAAATAAAAATTACGACAGAGCAAGTAATAAATTGAATTCTAGATACACATCAACAGTGTATGAGACTTCGTAACTAACATTGATGAACCTCACAATCCTCGTAAATCTACTAAATACAAAGCGAGTGATGCAAACGCAGATTGTCCAGCATGGCCCATTGTGTGGACTATTAGGACGATATCGAGTACAGGCAGGATCTACCAAAGCCAGTCTTTGTTCGCTGTTCAATATTCGCGATAAATTTACACCTTTTTACTGTCTGTACAACGGATTTTAACTTCTATTCCGTTGGTCGTCGTTAAAAAGTATTTACTGCAGCCGCCATTTGTCATTCTACCAACGTAATAAAAAAGAAAAATGATTTTTTTTTATCTTTTTTTTTTTAAGGGAGTTTTTGCACACTGTGACGATGTCAATCCTATCGTACCTACTATCCTATTACCAACAATCAAAAACTAAACTTATTTTCGTTGAACGGACTGTAAAAAGGCTTTCTTAAATGTGTAATTTTATTTTGATCGGAGTATAGTGCGGGCAAGCCTCAAGGGTACTTTAGACAGTCACAGGAACCAGACATCTAGACAAGAATAGTCTCCGGCCTCGATTGGCGCAACGTTGCAGTATTCATCGGAAAGTCTACTAATGTAGAGTGCGCTAACAGAAGAATTGATAGCATCGAAACTTCAAGAATAAAGAAGACAGTGAAATGTTGATCGAAGCAATGACATTTTTTTACATTACGCTGCGTATTAACGTAGCGTATTGCAAAGCACTCATATCATTAGATATTATTATATTTTATATTATCTCATGTTATTTTAGAGACATGATTTGCTTTTATTTAACTTATAGTGTTAAATATTTGTTTTTTTTTTTACGAGTTTTATTTTGTTTTTTATTAATGTTAGTTTATTTTATTTAGTAAGTAATGACTATGGATAATTTTAATATTTGTACGCCTTCACAGTAAAACATAGCGGCCATATAAATAAGTTTTTTTTTTTTTCATGTAAAAACCTATGTTTTACGAATAAAATTCGGATTCTGATTCATTAATTTTATACCTAGGTATATGTATATTATTTTTTATTATTGATAGGTTCGCGCTTGACCTGACTCTAGGCTTAAAGAGGTTCCAGGTTGTAGTCATCAGTAAACACAGACTTTGGCTGGGAATTCCAATATTAAGCTATATCAAAGCAGTAAAGTCATTGCTAGTTCCTTACAGGGACTTGACACATGAGAACATCTCACCCATACATAGAATATATTTTGGATACACGTTCACTGTACACACAGATTACAAATGGAATTCTCTGAGGGATTCCATGTTTCCTGATAGCTGCAATCTAAGGATCTAAATGAAGAGTGCTTTAAGGCAAGCGTCACTTCGACCAAATCGAAACTTTCCATAAGGTTTTTTTATGGTAGATAAAAATCATCCAGTGACGAATCCCGCCCTTGGGCGGAACGGGAAAGAGTATCAAACCTTTACCGAATAAAAACCTACCCCGTCCCTCCCTTTTGCTTTTCCTTAATCCCAGAGCCCTAGTGTTACGCTTTCTTATCAACCATGGTACTCGTAAGATAGCAATCCTGTACAGGCTTATTAATAGTAAAAAAAAGGAACCGCATTTATCCGCAATTTTCAAATGCAACATTTCTCGCTTCATACTCCAACGCGCAGTTTCAACATACACGAATAGATGCCGCCGGCATCGAGATCGCATCTAGCATCGAATTATCCGCGACAGGCATTATTTATGCAGGCAAGTTCAAGATTATTGTTCGCGTGTTCCCACCGCATTTAACTCATAGATTTGCTAATAGACAACACAACTGTACAATCAATTCTTTGTTTTATTCTCTATTTACTAATATCATTGCACATTGTGTTGTGATCCTAGCAATTGCAACACTGGAAGTTATTGTACAGGTAGTTGAGTAGATACCTCCTTTTTTTTCTATGAGGCCGAGAGATCTTTAAATAACCTGTCCCACTCCAAATGAAACCAGAGTGAGTGTCAGATTTTTATTGACTAAAACTACCGACAGAAACACGATTTGCAGCCAAAACTGATCGAAACCTATTCTTCGAACAGGATCTAAATAATATTCCCGTATTCCGCCAGCTGCCTTTTGTGTTTCAGGGCAGTTCCTCTTTCAAACTAACTCTTAAGATTAGGTACCTAACACCGAATTGAAATAAAAATCACGTTAACAGGTAAGCTTACCAAATTGACCTTAATTTCAGGAGCAGAATTCTGTTTGCCCCAGCTCAGGACATCCTATGTTTATGAATATCAATTAAAGCACTTAGTAAGTATATAAAACACAACAAAAATGGATATCTAAAAAAAAACTGAGTAAGTGTCTGTGTTTGATCTAATTTACTAACCCAAATAAAAAAATTGGTATCAATTATTTGGATCAAATCCCGTGTGTAGGATGCCTTACAAAATACAAAGTCCTGACTGACGTTTCCTTAATGTATGATTATTGTTCATTCTCTAGTCTGGAACTGAATACACATGTGGTTCCAGTCAATAGCCCAGTGATAGCCGTCAAACGGTCGAACGAGTGTTTGTAAGGGACTTATAAGGGTAAATACAGACTAGAGAAACGCAGCGGACCGGTTACCGACCATTAACCGACTCCTCTCTATTTCTGTTCTCTCTAAGTAATAAAGTTTTTAATACTCATAAGTATAATTAACCTGTTTTTTACGCAAATAGATTCAATAATAGAGAACCTTCCATTACTCAAGCAATAAACATCAATAACGGTCGTTTCTTTTAGAACCGGCATAAAATTGTCCTTAAAAGTTTAAAAATAAGGAGATAGCATCTAAGTAGTTAGACTTTTTACTGATCAGTTGATTCTCACTTAATACTCGACAATCTGCAATTATGCGCATATTTTGTACACCAGTGTTGTACACAACCTTCATGATATATCTAAAGAAGTGATCGAGAAGCGAGTGACCAGTTTAACTTGGCAGGCGACGGTGGCGCTGCTTACTAAGACAACTGTCAACAGTATGTCAAAATCAGTACATTTTAGCTGAGTTCTGTTTTGCGCCGCCTGTCAATTTAAACTGGGCACTCTGTAGCAGTGGCCGTCGAAGGAAGGCACTTAGGCAGTAACAAGCAGTATTCGTGCGAACCTGAGATGAAGCGTATCTTATAATCAATGCATATAATGTATCTTTCAGCTCGCTCGACTAATGCCTTGGGCGTCATACGATAGAGCGCAAAAATGTGATTACATTAGCGCTTCAGGTTTTTATTTTTATTATTCATAGATAGATAATGCACCTGTCTTGTATACTTTCCATATAAGAATGACTAGTGTTTTCATTTCTAATATTGAAAGTTGTATTCACATTAACTGCTGAGAAAATATGTTGTGAAAGGTATTTTCAAGAATAGACAATGCTTTACTATGTTAATTGATATGCCAGACAAATGCTATTATGATAGCATAAACAACTAATGAAATTAACTGATGGCACATTAACAGTTGGAAAAGATATTATCTCGTTATAAGAATTTGGGGAGTACTGGAAACGGGGCGGCCGAACTTTTACAAAATTGTTTGACAGAATAATAGCGGACAGTATTGTATTTTACACTGCGGCATACAGATAAGTAGGTATTAACTTTATTATGATTATTATCACGTGAAGAATTTTATTTTTCATCACCATCAGCCTTTTTAATGTTCCCACTGCTGGGACACAGGCCTTCTTTCTAGGAGAGGGAATGGGCCATAATTCACTTCGAGGGCCCAATGTGGATTGGTGGAAGTCACATGTCTTTGAATTTTGGATTCTAGGACATGGGTTTTCTCACGATGTTTTCCGTCACCGTTTTGAGAGCAGTGGTGATGAAATAAATTACACAAAGCAATGCGCCTGCCTGGGTTTGAACCCGCGACCTACTTACTCGTAAGTCGGGGCCGACACCACTCGGCCATCACTGCTCTCATTTAATTTTTAGCTAAACTCAATATCAGGCATGAATTAGTTCAGGCTGAGAGTAGTTCAAATATAACAACAACTCATAGTTAACGTAATTTCCTGTTCAAGTCTTTCTAAGCAAAATAAGCTAGGCTTCAGTTACATCTGCCCGCAATCCAAAGCATACATCACAATAGAGGAATTACAAAACATTTATTCCTCGTATATTATCATAACATTATGGAAAGATCATAAAAAAACAAAATCAAAGCACGTGTAATGTAACATTCCTTTCACATTATCATAAACACGTATCTTGAAGCCGTCTTGAAGGGCGTGGAAATCGGAAAATGTTTCTTTTTAGTGCTCGTGTACTTTAGTCAGTACGAGATCATGGTTGGATGTTATTTGCTCTTACATTATCGATATTCTCGTACGTAGCATTTTTATTTAGAATACTAGCTGTTACCCGCGACTTCGTCCGCGTGGAATAGTATCTTTGGGTGTATTTTTGAATCATTAGTAGGTATATTTAAAAAATAAAAATTTATTGTTCTCTTATAAATGTCCAAGAAACACTTACTGGGGCCAGCGTCACGTTGTGTACAAAAATATTTTTAAAAAACCTAATTTAAAACATGTTTATACACAACGTTTGCTGTTTTATTGTTGTTAGATAAAATGTAGAGATTTTTGGGATTGGCCACGTAGAGTTGCCCATGCGAAAAACAGTTCTTTTCTAAATTTACACTCGCCATTTTCAGTGTTTGGCCTTGCGCTTTGTTAATGGTCATTGCGAAGGCTGGTTTGAGGGGAAACTGGATTCTTTTGAACTGAAAAGGTAAATCTGTAGGGATCATGGGTATGCGAGGAATCAAAACTTCTTCATCTTTAGCTATTCCTGTCATTATAATTGCTCTAATAATATTGCGTCCTAGCTGCGTAATTTGCAATCGAGTTCCGTTGCATAGTCTCGGTGCTTCGCGGATTGTTTTAAAAATTCAAAGAATGTTGCATGAACATAATAATCTCATTAAAACCTTTAAAACAGCCTTAGAAAGAATCTACATGCAACCCCTATTTCACCGACAGTTTAATTAGTAAAAGTAGTTTTATACCTACTACGACTTATAATTAGATTAATTAAAAAAAAGGAATTAAAAGCAAATCTTTTTTTTTCAAGTAACGGAAATTATATTACCTTCTATTAACTATGAACTAAAATATCCCGAAATATTATGTATGTAAAAAATTAATTTACAGGACCTAACTAATAAAAAATACTGAGGTACTTAAAAAAATAAAACTTAATCGTATTTTTTATGCAATGGTCAGGATTTGCGGGTTTCAAGGATTTGCGGGTTCAAGGATTTGCGGGTAACACCCACATGCAACCCCTATTTCACCCCCACGCTGGTGTAAATTTTAAAATGCTAGAACAAACGATTTTTTGTTTATTATTTAGTGCCTAAATGCCTAAGAATGACGAACTTCATACAAACTATCAACCCCCATTTCATCCCCTCACAGGTCGAAATTTCAAAAACGCTAGAACAAATGTTTTATTATTTTTTATCAAGTGCTTAATTCCTCAGCCATACAGCGAACGCCGGCGTTCGCGGGTACTATAGCGAACGCCGGCGTTCGCGGGTATTAACGGAAAGTTATTTATCTATAAAAACTTTTTTTTTACGTTCTTGGATAAATATCAAAATACCCTACAAAAAAAAAAATCAAATATTGTACGTTAATAGTTTCCTTTATTACCCGCGAACGCCGGCGTTCGCTATAGTACCCGCGAGCGCCGGCGCTCGCTTGGGTGTCAAGGGGTTAAATATAAAGTTTCATGGTTTTATCTTTAAAAATTATGAAACCCTATACAATTTCCCTCCCCCCCTCCTTTTAACCAAAATGCGATAAAAAGTAGCCTATGTTTTATCTCGGGGTCTAGAATATCTGTATACCAAATTTCATTCAAATCCGTTCAGTAGTTTTGGCGTGAAAGAGTAGCAGACAGACAGACAGACAGAGTTACTTTCGCATTTATAATATTAGTTAGGATTAGGATAGTTAGGATTAGGATTTTGGTAGAAAGAAATTCATATTTACATAATCAACTGACAGATAGATATTATTATTTTTATTTTTTGCAATCACTTACATGCAACTTAACAAATAATAAATATTAAAAAACAAAAAAAAATATTTTAAACAAATTATAATTAGGTTATGCTCTGCAAAATTTAGCACTTGAAAGCTTGTACAAAAATAAAGGTTAAATAACAGTTCTTAACAGCAACAGCAAATTCAGACTCGCCTAACTTCAGAGATCCGACGGCCGTACTGAACATACATAGATTTGTTACATAAAAATACTAGACACATGTTTCCGGTTTTACATATACCTACTAAAAATAAGGTTGTATATCAATTATTAAAAAAAAGATTTCACACTGAAAAAAAAAACCCATAGATCATGTACTTACCTATGACCTTACTAAGCTTGGCTGACTTAATTTAAAAAAAGTCACGTTAATGGTCAAATTGCATATTTTTTACATGAAATACAATAGAGTTCAACAAAAACTATAATAATTGTGTTCTTTAGAATATAAGGAAACGTGTTTTTTTTGCGACAGCCGTACAAAGCGCACATTAAAGTAATGACTATTTAATGGGACGATATTTTGACGATGACATATAAGATGTAACTGAGAAAATTACATCACATCATATCACATCATATTATTTTCATGATATAATATAGGTATTTAAAGTTAAAGGTGTCATGGGTACATAATAGTCTGTAGTTCATCTGACCATGCAAATTAGGAGAAGTGAAGGTCAAGTTCATTGGTGCGGGCTTGCAGAAGGTGAGCAATAGGTAGTGCGCCGTCCAGTAAGACCTTAGCTCGGATCGACGGAGCTTTGTGTTCCTTGCGCACCTTGTAAAGAGAAGTCCGCAGTTAAAGGATTAAGCCTAGTAGGGTCGATGCCCGATAGAGCAACAGAATGGCTCAAAAAAATGTTACCCAGGAATATAAAGAGCAACTGAAGGAACACATGTGTAATTTAGTTAAAAGTAAAAAGTCTGATATTCTCTTTCTCTTCAGCGGGAGCGGGACGAGTTTCTTGATAATTGCCTAGCGACCTAAAAAAACTTCATTATAGGTATTTCATACTAGCGACCCGCCTGGGCTTCGCAAGTGTGCAGTGGTGATATTATATACGTATTATTCATACAAACCTTCCTCTTCAATCACTCTATCTATTAAAAAAAACCGCTTTAAAATCCGTGGCGTACTTTTAAAGATCTAAGCATACATAGGGACAGACAGCGACTTTGTTTTATACTATGTAATGATTTATCTTTTAACTAAATAAATTATGTGTTAGACTGTATTGTGTACACAAGACTACAATTATATATCTACCAGTAAAAAGGAGCTATAATTTAGTAAAGGTTTAACTGCAGACGTTTCCAATTTACTGCGAATGTTTTGTAATAAATTTCTCTAACTTAAACATTTACTTTATTTTGATGAAAAATTACCTGCGTCTACTAGCAAAACTTTTACTATTAACCTTTCGAGTACCGTAATTATAGACATAATAGAAAGACAGTGTTTTTTTTATGGTAGATAAAAGATAAAAATCATCGAATGACGAATTCCACTCTTGGGCGGAAACAGTGTCAGACTCTTACTGACTAAAGAACCTACCCCGTACCTTCCTTGCCTTATTCCCAGAGCCCCGGTGTAACACAGGTGTGCGAACGCGAACGCCGCCGCCGGCGTTCGCTTTGGTCTCCAGACTTCAAGCCAGAAAGTCCTTTTAATTTTTTGAGCCTTACATGCAGTTAATTTTAATTTCTATATAATCATTTAAATTTGACATTTCCATTAATGTTTTATTGTTGTGCTAAATGAAAAAAAAAATCTTTTAACAATGTCAATTTAATTAGTAGCTTATTCAGATGTAATTATTGTATGCTCTACGGGCGGGACATAGCTGATCAAAATGTTCAAATATTTAAGTACATACCTATGATCCACAATAAACTTTGATTGATTGATTGAAAAAGTCAAGAACGAACTCCGTGTTCGCGACATAACTGTTTAAAACTCTCATCTTTCTGTAAAGCCAAATTAAACACTATAAGGACATGGTATACAGGTATATGGGGTTAGATAGGTTAGCCGATACACGGTCACAGCTAACGAGGTACCGGGTACAAAGCCGGGCGCGATCTGGCCCACTGATGGGACGATGCGACGGGAACCGTGGGACAAACCAACAAGTATGGTTGCTTAGGAAGTGGAATACCAATGTCTCCACAACTTCTTGCCTGCAATCTCTTCTATGATCAATGTTTGTGTACTAGACGTTTTAATTGGTAGAAAGGTATTTTACAACAGGTATTCGTAGACTTTTTCTGACAACTAACAAACTATGCGTGCGTATCTATAAAAAGATGATTTAAAAAAATTAGATAATAAATAAAATACGGAATTCCTGCTTTCAAAATATGAATTAAAATCTAATCTCTTGTTAATTTTATTTCGGATATCCGTATTTGTAACTTTTATAATGACTAGTTATATATGTATGCTTATGCTACCTACTAAAGAGCTGATTGTAGGCAAACAATAATATATGAGTATCGACTTTGAGCATCGATTCCTAGCGCATTAGTGGAGACACGATTTTTTTTAATGTTAGGTAAAAATCATTCAATGACGAGTCCCGCTCTTGGGCGGACCGGAAAACAAGTGTCAGACTCTTACTGACTAAACAACCTACCCCGTTCCTACATCGCCATACATACCAGGGCCAGAGCCTTCCTTTTCAGACACAAACCCGTGGTCCTGATTGGCTTCGATCCTTCTGCAGGGTCCCTACGGTTGCTGACAACTCCTTGAGGCGCGCGGGAACAGTGCGCGCCGTCGACGACTGGGTAGTGGAGACACGATATCGAATAGAAAATATCGATACTGTACTCATGAGAGTAGTATCAAAAAAAGTATCGTGGTAAAATTTATCAAAACAAAAGAATCGAATAATTATTTTAACAATGCATGCAGTCAATGCCAGTAGTGACGTACTTTTAACCTTAACACACGCACACAAACTCGCCAGGGACGCAATCAAGATTTATCAAAATAGGTTTGACCAAAAATATTTAAAATATATTTTTTGTAAAAAAACATTATGAAAAATAGGTAAAATTCGATTCAGTAGACGGTTTTGAACATAATACTTTCATGATTTAGCGAGCCTATAACACGTTACATGTATGTTGTGTAAATACTTAAATAGTGTGCATCTGACCACCTTGACTGCTTTAACACCCTTTTGTTTCGGCGTTTCTTCTCAGCGTAGTCAGCTCCCTATCAAAGTTACTATCGTTTCGATAACGTCGAACGCTTGGAATAGACCACGCCTTCAATTCGTTTGTTCTAACCACGTGGCTAAGCGTTGAGATGAAGTCAGAACAAAATTGGAAGCGTGGTCAACCCAAAGCGTTCGACGCTAACGAAACGATCGTAAACTTGAAAACTCTTTTAAACTCACGAAAAAAATGACGTGAAAAGTATTTTTAAAACCTATTTTCAAAATCAAATCATTTACCATTTACCTGTTGACAAATAAGTTATTTTTATAAAGAAATAAGCATTTATGATTCGATTTCTTCTTGGAAAATTATAATAAGAGATGTAATCGTTCACGCTTGGCCGCTCTTATTTTCTCCGCGCCGCGCCGCTCTAAAGGTCAGTTTTATTTAAGTCAATCGTGAATTGTGATTCGATCGAAGCCGCTTGGACAGAAAGATATATTTTATGTTGCTATGCGATTTATTAAATAGGAATGTAATTTAATAATCCTATTGTACTTTCTTCAAAATTATTTAATCACCAGCGACCTGTGACCTAACTTCTCACGGATATCTTACTAATATTATAAATGCGAAAGTTATGATGTTTGGATGTTTGTGACTCAATCATGCCAAAACGGCTGGACGGATCTGGATGAAATTTGGCACAGGCATAGGATACACTCCGGAATAGGAAATAGGCTACTTTTTATCTCGGAAACCCCACCCAATGGGGTTGCCATTACCACGCGGGCGAAGCCGTGGGCAAAAGCTAGTTAGAAATATTTTAAATTATACTATAGGCCGGCTTATGAATGGAGCATTTTTTTGACTTGAGAACGTATCAAAATCCCTTTAAATAACAAATTTGGACAGATTTTCAAACAAAAGTAGAGTATGACTAATACTCTTCAAATACTTCAAAATATTTCCTCACGAATCTAACGGTATTTGAATTTGACGCGAACAGACAAACAGACAGTGATGCGGTAAGGGACTTTGTTTTATAAGATTTTAATTTGGTTAATAAGGATTTAATAATAATAATAATAATAAAGCCTTTTATTCGAATTTACAAAAAACAAATTTAGGTTCTAAAAAAAATAATAAGTTTCACTCATGAATTTGTCCTTTGCCAATTCGTTGCAAATCCGCTTGCCAGTCGGCATAGGCCTCCTCCAACCTTCTCCATTCTGACCTTTCGTTTGCCACAAAGGATTTAATAGATAACGTTTTTTTATGATAGTGGACGATACTAAAAAAAATAATCCTGCATTGTAAATTCTTAAGTTGCATAAACGATAGCATCACGTTCCATGTTTACATTTCCTTAAGAAATAAATATTTTCAAAACTTTATGGTCATATCATCATCACATAATTTCTGTTTACGTTGGGGTCAGCTTCCTCAGTTCCTCTCTTAGTAACAGCCAAACACGGCATCAGTATTCAGAGAGCGTCCGTACCTCCTGACCTCTGCAACCTAACTAGGATACTGCTGTCATACAATAGATATTTATAGCAATACCCGCGAAACGGAAGAAAAAGAAAAATGGGAACACGTCCTACGAGAAGCGAAGTGAATATTAAAAACTTGCCACTTAATCAAGACTAAAAAGACAGTCATTTAAAACAATAAGGCAGATTTTACGACACCTTGATAACACATCTTCAAGCTCAAACCAACAATTTCACATTACAGCATGTGTCGACCATCAATTTGTGACTTAACAGGAATTACATTATACAATGCGCGAAACTGGAAAGACACGGCAGAGATCAGAAACCCACGTTCCAAGAATCGTCGCCGACAACTTTGCCAACACGTGCTTATGCAAAGTGAAGCGTTTTACGATGAGATTTCACGGGAGTGTTCCATGGTAATGACATTTAGAAGCGTGACCCGCGGTCGCGCTGTACCGTTTTCCTACACAGATTCCAGGGACGCCAAACTAAACTAACTTCCCAAGAACAGCGCAGGAGCACAACGTCTGTATTAAATTATTAATTTATTGCTCCGTAAATCTCAGTGTAACAGTTCCCTGCGCAAATTTTGCCAGCGTCTACTAAATCGTGAACGGTTTTATCGTCGTTTTGAATCGCTCTATCCAATCTGTTGTTAGATCGGGAACGGGACTTAGTGCTTACTACTGAAAATAGGTACTCAATTTTGTTAATCCTGTAAGACATCTACGTATTTGGATGTTCGTATTTATTAGTCATGTATTCTGAAGGGTTTTGACTTAAATTAATAGATTGCTGAATTCGGAATAAATCATTGAATAACAATACTAAAATAGAACACCTATGTTTTACCAATTTAGAGACAAAATAGAAAAAAAGTCATCAAGATCAAAACAATGACTTCAACTTTACAGTGTATCATTAAATCAATTGTACTTTCAAAATGATGATTGAAAAAGATAACAAACTTCATAGAGCAGAACAAAGTGAATGCAATTGGACAAGACAAAGTGAATGAATCTAATTCCCAAACGCTGCCAAAACAAGCAATTTCGTCTGGCCGAGTGAAGATCGATTTGTTATTTATAGGCAAACACTCCAACTTTGCCGTCTATTTTATGTTGGGAGCATAAAATTGCATAACTGTAAAATATAGATAGTTTGTGCCTTAAAGGGCAGGTATACGTCAGTGACCTTGAGCGAACCAAAGAAGAGCTAGCGTCACTTCACTCGCATCAAGATTATTAGAATAATAATTAGTCCTTCATATAATAACCCAATATGGATAAAAGCCATAAGTATATAAAATGATTGATGATATCTTGTAGTTTGAGAATGTTCCCTAAATATACACGTAATGGTTTTTGCCTGATCTTCGCTTTTTTGTCATTATTAGACATAATTTTTAAAATAAATTATACAAAGTTCAATGAAAAAAAAATATATATATTCGTATATCAAGTTATTAGGAACATTGTTTAACACATATTTTTTTCAAGATAAACCAACTATCCGTTTAGACGTGATGTTGAATTTAATATCATCAAAACTCGTTTCCCCCTTAACAGAAAACTTTGAAAAAAAAAAATTCAAATAAATTAGTACCCAAGTACTTTTAAGGAAAGTGGATGATGTAAGTAGATCTGTTACGAACTTACGGTCCAACGAAAGTGGGCGATTTAAACGCATCTATTAGGCTGTGACCGACTGAAGGAAAACGATAAAGAAGTCCATATATGAACCATTACATAATACTGCCATGTTTAACTTTCGCACGTGTTTGAGTTTCATATAGAACATATCTTTGGGTGTCTTGTTTATGTGACTTGCGCGCCTACGATAAAGTAATTCCTAGTGTGGGAAAGCTTTTTAGAGTATTGTTCCCAATGGGCAAAACGGAACCCTATTATAACTAAAATTTCGCTGTCTGTCCGTTTGTCACCAAGCTATATCTCATGAATCGTAGTAGTTAGACAATTGAAACTTTCACAGATGATGTATTTCTATTGTTGCTATAACAGCCAATATTAAAAATAAAACAGAATAAACTAAATTTTTATGAAGGCTCTCATACTTATAACAAACGTGATTTTTTTGCCGTTTTTATAGATAAAGGTATGAAAACCTTCGTGAGCGAGTTCATCTAGTACTTAGTCAGATTTTCTTTTATAAGTATTACAACTTTTGGAAATACATATTATAAACTTTTTTGTATATTATTAATATTATGAAGGGTTTTTGTAAGCAATTTTTGTTAAAAAAAAGTATGCTATCACATTCCCTACCGTTCTCTCGCAACAAAAATCCAAGTACTAAGTACACTTCTCATCAAAAAAATCGAAACACTTCCGTTTTCATTGTTTCTGTCCGAATTTAACACAAAAAAGAATTCATACGATGAAAAAAAATACATATATTATAGCTGGCAGTTTGGCCATTACAGTAATAAGCGAAAATTCTAAATTCAAAATTAGAATTTCATTTGTTTATCTTATAAACGAAATGAATCACTGTTTTGAGACAAATGTGTGTTTAGGGTTGGAGTACATTTAGCGTTTAAAAACTAAAAATTGGCGCCTATCCTTAAACTTTTTGTTTTTTATTTCAATACTGTGACTTTGGGACGTCTGAAAAAAGGTTTTTTTTCTAAAACGTATGGATACTTCGCCCACAGAAGCCGCCCAAGTTGTGGCATTGCTGGATTCTGGCCTTAGTCAGCGTGTTGTGGCTGCAAGACTGCATCTAAGCCTGTCACCTGTTCATAGAGTCTATAAACGTTATCGGGAGACTGGTTTGTTCACGCGCCGTTCAGGATCTGGCAGGAATCGGGTCACTTCTGAGCGAGATGATCGATTTATTGTAACAACTTCTTTAAGAAATCGACGCCTTAACGCTTTTCAACTGCAGCAGCGGCTTCGTGTTGTACGAAGGGTGGCTGTAAGTGACTCTACAATTAGAAGAAGGTTGAAGGATCGTGGACTGGTACCGCATAAGCCAGCAAATGGGCCGAAATTAACTGCAGACCATCGAAGAGCGCGCCTTAACTTTGCACGTGAGCACCTAAATTGGTCATACCTACAGTGGAGCAAAGTTCTCTTTTCTGATGAGTGTAAAATTATGCTGTATGGTAACGACGGAAGGAACAAGGTCTACAGAAGAGACGGAGAACGCTATGCACAATGCTGCATTGAAGAAAAGGTCAGCTATGGTGGCGGTTCGTGGACGGTTTGGGGAGGAATCAGCGCCGACGGTAAGACAGAGCTTGCTTTCGTGTCTGGGCCACGTCTGCCTGCACTAAACTGTCATCGGTACGTCGAAGAGTGTCTCGAGCCTCATGTGATGCCCTATGCACATTTTATTGGCAACGGCTTCATATTCATGCACGACAATGCTAGGGCTCACACCGCGGGCGTCGTACGAGATTATCTTAACGAAGTCGATATCTCTATTATGGAATGGCCAGCAAGAAGCCCGGACATGAATCCCATTGAACATCTATGGGATGAATTAAAGAGACGAATTCGAGCAAGAGATCCTGCCCCAGAAACACTTAGCCAGCTGCAAGATGCAATCCAAGAGGAATGGGACAATATACCACAGCATGTGATCGTGACTCTCATCCGATCGATGAAGAACCGTATGGAAGCAGTAATTAGAGCTCGGGGAGGGAATACAAGTTATTAAATAAACGTTTTTTAGCTTTTTTTTTCATTTACGTGTGTTGTTTTATCCATTTCCTTTATACTCCATACGGAATAAAAATGACTCATTTAACAAAATACGAAACCTATGAAAAATTCATTTAAATTTAGAACATTAATATTAAGATTTGATAAGCTCATATTACTCACTATTAAACGACATTTAACATTTATTCCTAAATGTACACATTTTTCTGATAATCCTGACAAAACGTAAACTTGCAAGGTGTTTCGATTTTTTTGATGAGAAGTGTATATGACGTGAAAAAGAAACACAAGTACACCCTTGAAAGTGTTGCACGCCCGAAGCTACTCATTCATATTCCGCAAACGCATCCAGCTCCAGAGCTAGTTTGTGTAGATATAACGTTAATAGCGTAATCCACCGGGCGCCTGTACACTGACCATGTACGGCCTGGCCTCAGGTCGGCCCAGGTTGGCCTGACACAATGGTACCGCGCGATAAAGGAGTCACGACAAGCCTTCCGGGACCCAGGGCTAGAGTTTAGAGCCAGGCGGCTGCGTGTCAATGAACTTGCCCCACTGGGGCCACTGGTACTATGTTCGTATTAGTAATGGTAGTTACCTTTTTGAAGGTCTATAAGTGCATGTTTTGTACCAAATATGGACGGATTAGCAGTAGCTTTGCGGTCAGGTGAAGTCGAGCGTTCGAAATTCAAACGTTTGAATTATGTCACAAGTTATTCAGGTGCTCAAGATGCATCATATATTATCTTATGATTAGATATCATCATAGATTTATCATGATAATACTTATATGTTAAAATCTCTGCTGTGCGTGCGCAAAAAAGGGATTGCCATATACTCTATATAACTTCTTATTTTTAACAGTTCAGTTTAGAAAAATCGCGTTAAAAGCAGTGATTGTCTTATAAATCAACAATAAAAATACTTCAAAATGGTGACGCTTCCCGAGTCGCGTGGTGTAAATAAATTTTGGATGGAGATGATAGATAGGTTTGTAGCTTAAACGCTAAACTATAGGCCTCGATTTTGTTATCATAAGATTGTTTTAACTATGGAAGAAAGTTTAAAGAAGTAGGTACGAAAAACGATACCCTCTTTCTATGACAGTCGGGTAGAAATCAGAAAGGTTATGAACTTGTGTTACGTCAAATATTTTTGCTCATGACAAACATCCTGTCTGTTCGCATTGAATTGCCAATTGTTACGACCAATAACACATGCTAATATAACAGTTAATATAACCGCTATACATGACATATTATGTCTGCTAGACATAAATCTTTACATAGTATAAAACAAAGTAGCTTAGTCCCTATGTATGCTTAGATCTTTAAAAATACGCAACGGATTTTGATGCTGTTTTTTTTAATAGATAGATTGATACAAGAGGAAGGTTTATGTGTATAATACATGCATAATATATTCAATATCAGTACCCGTGCGAAGCTGGGGCGGGTCGCACCAATATAATAAAGAGGTAAAGTTTGTTTTTTTGTTTTTTTTATTTTTTTGTTTGTAGGAGGTAATCTCTGGAACTACTGGTCTGATTGGAAAAAAATTATCAACAATAGAAAGCTGCTTTGCCCCTGAATGACATAGCTATATTTTATGTACGCGGGCGAAGCCGCGGTCAAAAGCTAGTATGTAATACAATCGTTAAGCACACAACACACAAAATGAACAATAACCAAAGTTTAATACAAGTACGTGTTGTGATCGTGTGTCGTGTATTGTCACTAAGGTCAATGAAAGTAGGTAAACCATAAGCACATATGCAAAGAAACTACAACAAATTCCCACTGTTTTAATAAATGAGTATTATTTCACACATATGGTAAATGTACGCATTGTTATAAGACTTTCGTGCTTTTTGTTACAATAAATAAAACGAACATAAAATGCAAATTGCATCCAATATGTCGGTAATGATTTGTATTGCAATTTTCCCGTCCTTATTATAGCCTTATGGGACTTTCTCCATCGATAAAGTGTACTATTTATATGCCAGATATGTCGTTTAGCCCACGTAACGATCTGGTATTTGAATGTGTACATATGTGCGTGCCAAATTAGGAAGTGTCGTATAAAGTTGTCTAGATTCTTCAAGTTGAAACACAGGTTAGAAAAAGCAAGATTTTCTCCTTACCACGACCGTTAACGTTGCGTCAGTTCTTCCTGTGGCTTTTTTATAGTCTTAGGTATACTAATGACCCTAAGGACTTGTTCGCAATGTTGTTAACAAGTTTTTTTCTTGTTCAACACTTTTTTAATGAAATTCTGTCGTGGTAAAGTTTTTCGCGCGACCTTTCCGTTATCTACCTTATTTGTTTCAGCTTATCTAGAGCCCAAGATAAGCTCTCTGAATATTATCTTTGCAATTAATCGGTGAGCAACAGCAGGATATTCTGCAATTTATTAATATTCGATTCAGTATTCAATATCGTGATAAAATTTATAGTTAGATAATAGGTAATTCAAACAAGTTACTTGTTTATCACTATCTCCCTTTTGCATTCAAACGGCAACGGCTGCCCTTCCCTTAGGAACAGAACAATACGAAAGTTTAATACACCCACGCCTTCACTCGAAGTTCCCACCGAACAATCGTTCGATAGGAGCTCACAAATTAAATGATTACTCAATATGTAATCACAAAGTATCCATATAACCCGGCGGTGTCCATAACATGTAATCTTACAAGAAAGCGCTTCGATTCGAAGCTTTCTATAGAATTAACGCGATCGTCTTTTATTTGTTTCCGGAGGAGAACGCCTGCGCCATTACACTTGAGGCGCAAACATTATGCCACAGCTGTTATTATAAACCAGTAAAAGGAAAAATATACAGAACTGTCCAATGGCACAATTAGCTAACACGGGCCTTTTAAATTGTCGATTTTGTAAGAAAGTTGTAATTTATTTCCGTAATTGAACGAAACTTTTAGTTTCTCGTAATTGTAGATCACAATAATTGATGTGGGGCCAAGCCTATGTAAGCGATGACGGTATACCGACCCACTGTGTTTACTACAATAGAACAACAGTACAATACACACGAATGTGATGTGCTCATACATTGATACGAGTATTATTTCCGCAAAGTGGTCCCGTAATAAAACTCGATCATAGTAAACATCGCTTAGTTGTTGCTGAAAAGATTCTCAACGCTATTTGACCTCAGAATAAGTAGATCCAGCAAAAACTTCAACAAAGACATTTGATTTATGCTCGTCAGTTTAATAACGATGTAATATCCAATATGCCTATTTACGCGGGACCGTTGCATTGTTATACTTTTTCATAACATACGCCAACGTATCATATCAGATATTGTCACGTTTTTCACCGAGAACAAAATGAAACTGTGTTTTTATTCATATTTACTGTTAAAGTAACTTTGTTCCACGCCCCGTTAGAGGCCACTGTAAAAGTGTTTAAAACATGCAATTTTCGCACCGCAGAGTTGTTTTTTCACGACTATCCAGCTGAGAATTGATTGATTATATCTTTAGCGCACGAAATTCAATATAGTTTATCGATGTTGGTTTTTGCGTGGAACAATCGTGCAAGTTTAACTAGGACAGTATTTAGAATTTAACGTCGGTATTAAACACAATCGTTTGACAAGCACTGGCCGATTTCCGTTCGCTATAGGTACTCTACACTAACTGTACTTGAATGCATCTTGATGAGACACCTATCTAGATTTAAATTAAGGATCAATAAAAGCTGCTTTAGTAAAATTGAATTGAGTATTTAGCTCTGCGGTTGAGTGTCCACAAGTAGGTTTATTGTTTAGAGAAAACTGTATTACGTACATTGATTGTGCCTCTATTTTTTTTTAACAATCGGAGTGATAACTTATAGTTTTCAACTTAACATAGGTACTTATTATGACTTTATTCCAAAACATAATAAGTATTTTTCAAAACTGCTCAAAATTGAGCAAATTGGAACGGTTTCAAATCTGATGGAAAGAGAATTTGTCAAGTAAACAAAAAAAGTTGAACAAACTGAAATTTGACATAACCATCGTTAGGTTAGGCGAGTTCAAAAGAGATATCGAGATATCCCCACCAACATTTTTCCTTCATGTAATTACCAATACTGGTGCTATTTTTAAAAAAGATTTTTTGTTTGTTATAACCTAATGCTTGACTGCTATCCTAACTGATGGTAGTTAGTTAGGCGCATTCGTTTATTAAGAGCCTCTCTACCTTTGAAGACACCCAAATTCTAATCAGATGGGAAGACAGCAGCAGGCATATTGTTCCAGTCGTTCGATATACGCGTAAATAAAAATAAAGTTTAAAAACTAACACCCGACTACTTAAAAACACGCTCTAAAAAGTACGAAACAAGAAAACAAGAAAGCCGTGGTCGTATACCACTTTTTTTAATTTATTATTCTTATGGCATACGACCATATTAACATATTTTGGAGTTCTAAATAGGTTAATCTTGGGTTCATTGATTTCTCAGCCCATGAATACAGGTAAAGTCACAAGCAAATGCTAGTAATATATATATATTCAAAATGTACAAGTAAAGCGCTTTCAAATGATACCAAACACGGCATATTTATCTTAACTTTATTTTTTTACTTCGTATGTTTTGTCCGCTAGAGGGCGCCACATTAGATTTTGTGAAATCCCATATAGCCTATAACCAGCGGACAATTAAGACGCTTCTAATGATATGTCATTTGTCGAATTCTGATAAGTAGTTTAGAAGTTACGAGGGAACAGATGAACATCCATACCCACATACATACATACATACATACAGGTCAAAATCATAACCCTCCTTTTGCTTCGCCGTAGTCGGGTAAAAAACGACGAAGCATAACGCTTAGAACGAACCGTAAAGGATTCAACAACGAATGGATACTCGCCATACGTCACATTATGTTTTGTTACAATTTTATAATGTAATGTAATGTTACAATTTTATAGGTTAGTAGGTATAAAATATTGTACAAAAATAAACAAGAAAATAGGTACCCATTACATAATTTACATACAAAGTTAAATATGTCCTCAATTCTGTGGACATAATTACACTATGTATATTATTTCAATGTCAACATGCGGCTTCCCTTTTTGCGCGAAATAAACGTCAGTTTATAATGACGCTCCTTTGTTTGTTTTCCAATCTTGTCTGTAATCTTCATATTAAGTATGTGTTCGACCGGCGCTTATAATACTAAGACGAAGTAAAATTAAATTATTCTTGTTTCTGCCTCCTTGAAACAACAATGGAGTTTGAAACAATGTGAACGAAACACACAAAGTCATTAAACTTGGAACTATTCGATAAATCTTGAATATTATCTGATAGTCCTAACTTTGTTGGTAGAACATTATCTGCTGAAGGCTTCGTCACGGTGCTTACTTTTGTCGAAATTTGATGTAAACACGTTCATACTCGAACGCTTTTGCAGCTAAACGCGATAGAATTAACATAAAGCGTGAACATTTCAGTGCGATGAGTGTGAGTTCTTTTTACGTTAACGCAATCGAAACGTTTACTATGTTTGGCTCTCTGATTGGTTAAAAGTTCAGAGCGAGCCAATCAGAGCCTCGAACGTCATAAAAGTAAAACAGACTCGCACTAGACACACCGATTGTCTATTGTGAGTTGTTTTACGCTAGCGAAAGGTTTATGACGTCCGGCGATCCGATTGGCTCCCTCCAAGATCTTTAACCAATCAGGGAGCCGAACACGCTAAACGTCTCGATCACGTTAACGTAAAAACAACTCACACTCGACTTCCAATCGTATCGAGAAACTGATCTCATTGTGTACTAGCTGCTAACCATAGTTCCGCCCCCATAAAATTAGTACCTTTAGGGTATTCCCACACAAAACTACTAATTTTGAATATTTCTATTTTGTAATTTCTAAATGTATTATGAGAATTTCCAATCCTTTTTTAAATTACCTTTTTAATCACAGCGAAAAAAACCACTAGCATATGATCCAAAGCCGTTTTTGAGTTTTAACGAGACTAACGAAAAAAAAAGCAATTGATTTTTTTAATGTATCTAGATAATAGAAAATAATTTACCACAGCCGAGTTGCGTCAGCAGCCTCATCTAATTTACTAATTAGTGCAAAAGACTATGATCAATAGATCATTCCTCCTACCAAGACCTATGATTGGAGCAAGCTACAGGCTATTATGACGTACAAAAGCGTATACTTAAAAACTACTACAACCAAACAACAGAACATTTGAACATTTGAATCCAGAGACACGATCTCACCAAGCATCGATTGATACACTCTTTAGATACGCATTGATTGCAGTGCACCTACTTTCCACGCCGCGGTAATAAGACACGTACCGAGGGCTCGCCCTATATAACGCGCATTGTAATTCACACAGCTTAATAAATCGTAATGTAGAGCAAGACAAGGTAACGGGAACTGGCCATGTTCACGCACGCGTGTTTCATCGTAAAATTTAACCGTCCTTCCGAGTGTCTGCTGAATAAGCACGCTTCTATGGAAGGTATTAACACAGATTTTTATTCAACTACGGAATACCATCACGGGTTATCGTGGTGATTTGGAATTAATAGTTGTAACGTGACCAAGATATGACTACAGTTTTGTACCATTTTTCCTAGACAGTTCACCACAAATGGTGGTACATTTTTGTTCTCTGCAATGAAGTTCAGAAGGGAGTTACCTACTTTATTCATTCATTTTACAACTACCGGTACATATTATATACACCTAAATAACAAAAATAAAACCCTTAAAACTACAGAATGGTTTGGAAAATGTAATGGATATAGGTTAATGCCAGATACGGAATTACTCTGTAATGAAATCAAATTATTTTTCAATACACTTACTCGAAAACTGCCTCTTATCGCACTCCTATTAGGGCCAATATAGCATGTATATCACCCAAGTGCTTTTTTGAGTTTATCACAACAAGGGCTTTTTTATTCCTTCCTTATCGTCACGGTCACGGGTGATTATATTGTTTTACTTAGTTTATCGAATCAGGCGCGAGGCGTCCCCCAGAGTCGCTGGACGACCCCACGAAATTCGAAACTGACCAGAGCAGATTTGAATGCTGTACTTATATATTTCTTATATTTCTACTATATGTTTGAGATACGATTAAATTTTTTTTCTTTCTTTCTTTATTTCACAAGGCGTAAGTGTATTGAAAAACGTCGTTTGACACACGTGCAGATTTGTCATTGCAGCCCTCGGCTCCATAACACACTCGCCTACGGCTCGTGTGAATTTCGCCTCGGTCGCAATGACAAACTTCCTGCACTTGTATCAAAATGTACTATTGATTGCCGTCTCTGAGTAAACAGTGACGACCATCGCTGGGTAATTGCTTAATCAAATTCAAAGCTTAAAAGAGAGATTAAGTCCACCGTTATACGTTTAAGTTGCATTCAGTAAATAAATTATGTATAACTTTTGTTAGCGGATTCGCCCGCGTACATAAAATATAGCCTATGTCACTCAGGAGTAAAGCAGCTTTCTATTGTTGCTAAAATTTTTTCAATACACTTACCCGAAAACTGCCTCTTATCACACTCCTATTAGGTTCAATATAGCATGTATACCGCCCAAGTGCTTTTTTGAGTTTATCACAACAAGGGCTTTTTTATTCCTTCCTTATCGTCACGGTCACGGGTGATTTTTTTTTTTACATAGTTTATCGAATCAGGCGCGAGGCGTCCCCCACTAGTCGCTGGACGACCCCCAGAAATTTCTCTACAAAGATCCTTCACGAGAGTATTTATCTCAAGGTTGTTATTGACCAGTTATTGAGGCACCTGATCTGTGATTATGACCCGTTAAAACTGTACGATATGTTCGTTTCCGTCCTCTCCTCCGTCTTGATTATCCAGCTATTCAGATTTATGATAGTTAAGATTACAATGTAGGCTTACAGATACTGGATATCAGTGTATGAGGAACTTAGCATGAGCGTCACCGAGTTGTTAGCCAGCCGGTATTCTATCGAATAGATTTCTGGAAATGAACGTCAGAATTGCATTAGCTAATTTCGCCAAGCCTGTTTCGTCATCGCTGGATCGGTCTACTAGAGGTATGGCGACGGCAATGGCTCACGGGTATATGATGAGCATCCCACCCCATACACACAATCGGAAAATGTTTATACAGCAGCAGGTAAGGAGTAGGAATTTCTTTCCTGATAGCTACACTACAACAACATTGGCTACAACCTAGTGGTATTTAAATCGACATCTAGTATTTGCACTCTTACCGTTTCTCCAAAAGAACATCGAAGAAATGTTAAATTAGATAAGACTTTCATTTTTTTAGTTTTCAGTAGTGAATAGGTTTCTTCTAGACAAGCGTGATTCAATGATGACCACATCATCACTTACCATCAAGTGAGATAGTGGTCAAAGGCAAGCTCAACCATAATAAAAAAAGTATTTAAAAAGTATGTATGGATAGCGATAGCACGTAAGTTGAACTTGCAGGTAAGAGGTCGCGCGTGTTAGTAACTCTTGATCTTGACTTAGTTAATCTATGAACTTCCTTCTACTTAGTAGAACTAACTGTGTTGATAGAGGGGAATTCCCACCTTCGTAAATTTCTTTACCTATGTTAAAAAATGCAAAGTGAATGCTTTCCCTAAATTCCTACAAAAAGTCCTCACTACTTATTATAGCTAGTACTACCACCCTTCCCCCGGTCTGAACATTATGCAAATTATAAACTTTATAGACTTTTCTCGTATATTGTTCTTTGTATTAGTGAAAACCGCATCAAAATCTGTTGCGTGATTTAGGAGGAGCGAGCGGATAAACAGAGCGACGTGGAAGGCGACTTTGTTTTGTTACCTACCTAAATATCATGAGACTAGCTGAGTTGAGTGACATTGGTAGAAGTTCCCAAAATCAACATACATTAAGTACCTATAATTATTAAAAAAACATGATTATATTGTTAAAATAATATATCATTACCGGCCTTGTAATGTTCCTACTGCTGGGCCTCAAATTTCTTATCTTGGAGAGGAGTCCATTCCCTCATAAGCTGTAATTAATCCACCATGCTGGCCCAGTGCTGATTGGATGTCGCATATAATTTTTTTCGATTTTTCTCGATGATTTTTGCCTACCATAAAAAAAACCGGTTGATTCACTGTTTTTCTTCACCGTTTTTAAAGCAAAACCTATAAATATGTAAGTAACGGACCCGACTCTTTGTCCTCATTTCTCCAAGATTTCGATTGTCTTTTTATTTATTATGTACGTTTCTTTTTTTTTGTTTTTATAAGAAATTTAATAAACATAATGTTTAATGCCGCGTTTTCCCTAGGGAAGTTGTCGCTGGGACATTTGCACAGACTCTGCAATTGTGTGGGACAGAATTGCTCGATATTGGTCTTATTTGTGGTCGGACGATATACATATATAGAAGTTTCAGCCCCGGTATGAAGCGCTAAGAAGGAACTCGGTGAGTTTTTTAGTGAGTAAAATCTGACACTATCTCCAGCTCCGATCAAGCTCGGAAAATCTCGTTAGATGATTTTCACCCACCGTGGTTTTAAATCCCCTATTGTATCTGAGACTTTAAAATCTTGCAAAGAAATTTAAGCAAGCGTTTGCCCTCATCGTTTCCACCACACATCCATTGAAGGACTGGAACAATTTTCCTGCCGCGGTCTTCCCGTCCAACTATAATTCATCACCATCAGCCTTTTTAATGTTCCCACTGCTGTGACACAGGCCTCGTCTCAGAATTATTATTCAGGTATCTTCAATTCTAGAAGGAATATTCTGTTAATAAACTAGTGTGATTCACCATCAACACTTGCAACGCAGCAAAGCACTAGTTTATATCATAAAACGCACGAGTGCGAAAAAAGGAAAAAGATAATAAACAAGCTTATTAGCAGCTGACGGATATCACCTGCGCTTATCAAAATAATGGTTTACCCATCTGTTACACTATTCTATACTCTCATAAAACCTTATCTTTACAACTCGACTAGACTACAGGATAAACGGTATAATGTTAATGGAGGAGATCGCAGCTTATTACTATGTGATAAAAATAATGTGCAACTGCATATAAATTATTGTTTAAAGTACATGAAGTTGTTATTTAAACTTAGATTAGTGTGGGATTTTCGAAATAGCGTAGTCTCTAGCCTCAGTAGCCTTTCGAAAGGACCGAATCCTACTGAGGCCAAGGGTAGGCCTCTGAAATGAAGGCTTGTCCCTGGTATAAAAGGTGGAACAGGGTGGGTTGTTTAATCAGTAAAAGTCTCACAATATCTCCCGCTCCATCCAAGGGAGGGTGTTGTCATTGTATAATTTTTACCCACCGAAAAAAAATCCCTCTATTGCTGTAATCAGAGCGAAGAGATGTCATTTACCTAATGATTTTTCACTTAACTACACAGAGATTAGTAATACATCTCTAAAGCGTTTATACACCGCAAGAGCTTTACAACCATTTTGTACAAAGCTACCCTATTCACAAAACTAAACCCAGGTACGTTTAGGGTTGCTATATCTCAGAATATTAGTCTTGAGATTTCAGAATTTTGGGCCTCTTCTCAGGAATGCGGTCGGATTTTACAAATCTCATGAAGTCTCAGGATATTAGAATTTATATTAAACTGATTAAAAAGAAACTTTGTAAAAAGTTAGGTAAACTATAATTTATCTTCCTATGGAAAAGTAGGGTGAATCTGCCACCGGGGAGGTGGGAGCCCCCTTTTGAGTAACGCATGAGCGAGATGTGCAGTGTGTGAAAACGATATTATTATAGTAGGTAGTACACCAAATAAGTTAAACTAAAATGTCGCTCATTGCTATTACGCACCGAACCCCGCGGTGCCGCACTTCGATTGAGATCCGCAAAACGGATTGAATTGTTTTTCAAGCATTATATATAGCCGCAAATAACACGTTGTGTAAAAAGTCTCGGGATTTTTCAATGGAAATCGGGTCTTTTGTCCGGACATTACATATTTTTTTTTTATTTTAGCGTCTGGTAACCATAGGTACGTTACACTATTGCTATCAAAGCCAACTAGAGCGAGCACCAACCAAACCACAGAAACCCGTTCCCCTATTTGTTCAAGCTCGACTCAAATCTTTAACAGTCCAAGAACCTTTGACGGCAGTGCTGAGGCTCCAGCAGACCGCATTCATTAGCATAATGACCCATGTTATACAACAGAATCATAGAGTAAAACCACCAAAAGCAGCAATTTACACTGCCTTACAAACAGTGCGGGTTCTCTCCCCGGCAATCATCAAATAATTGCCGCTCACAAGCGATAAGTATGGTGTGTACGTTAATTTAATAACTATTACCCATTCAATAATGTTAACATTACTGTAATTATGTATATGTACTGTACATAACTGTATTTTGTAACAATGAAGAGGTCTATGTCTGTTGCCAAGGTCTTGGAAGGCAAAGTTAACTGAAGGAAGGTAAATACAGACTAGGCTTAAGACTCTTTTCTTCTTCTTTTCCTTGAGAGTAGTAGTGGCCGAGTGGTAAAGGCCCCGACTTGCGAGTCGTAAGTCCAAACCCAGCCAAACGCATCACTTTGTATAGTTTATTTAATCACTACTGCTCTCAAAACGATGAAAGAAAACATCGTCCTAGAACCAGAAATTCATAGACATGTGATATCCACCAGTTCACACTGGTCCCATGTGGTAGATTGTGACCCATTCCCTCTTAGAGAGGAGGCCTGAATCCCAGCAGTGGAAACATTATAAGACTGATGCAATGCTATGCCATGATTCTTTTTTTCGTAAAACTCGTTAAATGGTCTGAACCACTAGATGGCTACGGTAACTGCAGCATCGGTGGCATTAAATCCTCCAAAGTGCAGGTGTAAGCACTTGGGACAAACCAACATGTGGCGCATGTTTTGAACAGCATTCAACAACACCTCACTCATATTAAGTATTCGAAGGGTCTACATTTTTTAACTTCATTTCGGCAAGTTGTGGTTTTAGTCACTATAAGTTTGACACTCTCTCTCATTCTCCTTTTGGCGGAAGGGGGAGGGAATGTTACTCTGTTTTCCAGAAAAAAAACATTACCGAAGATTTTCCGCTCCCAAAAATAGACTCTCTAATAACGCTTTTGATATTTAGGTACATTATTTTAAATGATATAAACTAGAGCTTGAGTGCAATCCGACCTAATGCTAAGCAGTTATGCAATGGCTGATGATAAATCGCACTAAATTATTAAGAGACTATTCAATCAAGCCTTGATGTCACCGGAATGATAATCTGATGGGACGATCGCTGCGGGCAAATACACAGTACCTATGCATTATCCTTGGTATTTTATAATTCACTCATGTAATGTTACATCACTCTTACTGTAAATAAAGACTTACATTCTACACTTGTTCGGTATAATCTAATCGTCGCAATCGGGAGCAGTCAATGAGGAAGTGGTAGAACGTCTGTACGTGCGATGCGCACGCGCATGTTCAGCCTACTGCATTCTGCGGTTACTGCGACCACGTGGTAACAACACTAATACCGGCCAGTAACGGATTATTTAAAGCTAAAACCTCTTTTAACAGTAAAAGAAGAATAAGTAATTTATGGTCTTGAACGCGTTTTGCCGAAAAAAGATGCAAATAAATGTAATTATTTTAATTGTGTAACTGATCGAATAAGTCATTGGAACGGAACGGGGCGCGTGACAGTGGTCAATGATTTACTTAAAACCGCAATTACTCAGGCCAGGGCTCGGTGAAAGAAAAACAGTGGTAAGTTAAGTCAGTGAACGGTATCGTAGTGGATCACGACTTGAGACACCATCAGATTTTTTCTTTTTTTTTCTTAGCAGTGAAAGTTTGGACGGGTTCTCGCGATAGGCTCGTCAGGTGCACGCCACAGACAATAGGCCAGCATCATGCATAATGAAATAACGTCACGCGATTTTTTTTTCGTCGATGGAACAATTTTCGAATTTAGCCTCATTTTCTTTGTTTGCCTTTTTGATGGTTCTTTTACTGTGAGTACGGTAGCGTATACCATGGTAATGATGCCATGTAAATAATATTACGTAAAAAGACATCATATACTTACCTATGATTTCAGAGGAAAGCGATTTATTTTAGAGTCAAATAGATAAAATTAAGCCTACATTCTGTTTGTTTATATAAAACGAAAAACTAAGTGACTTACATCAACGTACAGCCAAAAAGTACTGGGATTAGGAATGTGACAGTTTGCACAAGGTTTCTTTTTAAGATTTAGGCAAACTCTATGACGCAGATTTTGAAAGTTTAACTTTTACCGTATAATATAAGAAGGGTAAAATTAATTTCCATGCCTTACTCCGTGGGCCCATATTTGAAAGTTAGCGTAAATAGTAATCCAAGTAAATAAAAAGGTTTTTATTATTATTTTTTTCTACCCCTATAATACGATTTAGGGAGTGTTAAAGTATGTTTGGTAAAAATCTTATTGGATTATGGAGTTAAAAAACTTGAAATTTGCCACAAATTCTAATCAAAATGAATAATAAAGACTGTCAATAATTTTTCAAAACTACAATACGTTAAAGTAGTATTTATTAACAATTTTATGAAAACTTTCTCGCCAACAAAGTCGCTACTGGCAAACTGCTAATACAATATGAAAAGAAATGGCTAATTTTTAAATACTTTCACAACTTAATATTTTTAAAGCATCTTGGTATAACTTTAACGACTGTCAAAATATGCCATAAAAACTTAATTTAATTAACAGGAATTTGGCTAATTGGTTTAAAAAAAGTTAGGAATTTGAGATAAATGTTGATGTCATTGTTAACTGTAGAGGAATATTTCATTTGTCACTAGATGCTTATCGCGGAAGCTGTACAGTTAATTTTGAATGAGAGCGCGTTCAACTGTGATGAGCGTACAACCAGCTGGGCTAACAATATAGTACATGACGTTGCACGCTTTGTTTTTATTTTTACTCATTTAAAACTGTCACAATATGTAACTGTATGACATGCTATACGAAATTTCGCTTTTTAAAATGGTGATGTCATTCGAAATTCGAAAATCAAATTCTTTTAATTTCAAAAATTCCGAATCACCTAATGTCATCGAACATTCGAAATTCGAAAATTAAATGCTTTCGATTATAAATATTCCGAGTCACCTTCGGGTTTTTTCGGTAGCATTTCGTGTGTCGTGTGCAAAGGACGAACTAAACTGGATTGTGAAAGTGTGAATGCGATTTAAAGGGTGTATAGCTTCATACCTCTTTCCCGCTCGCACGCTTTACATTTTGCGCGTCATGGTAAGGCCCTTGTTCAGTAGTGGCTGCTTGAATGAATCGTAAATCGATTCCTAGTGAATACGTACCTATATGTATATGTATTGCGTATAATTGGAATATTTTTATATCTGAAGTATCTACTTAAACCAATTATACACACACATTAAGTTGTATGTACAACAACTCAAAAATATGTAAAATGATTAAAACAAGTGTGATCTGGTTTAAATGGAGCAGAGAGAATTTTATTGTAGTATTAACTACCTCAGCGAGGTTTGCCGAGAAGATTGGCTCGGTACATTTGCTGTTAAATACTGCAAAAAACTGTATTCTGTATAAAAAAGTAAATGCTTTCTAAACTTGACACTGGTTTAATGCACAAACCGTGTAAAAGCAAGCTAATATAAAAAAACCGGCTAAGTGTAAGTCGGACTTGCGCACTGAGGGATCTATACCAATCAACTTATATACGGTGTCCCAAAATTAACGCAAGATTTGAATTTGCCGCCATTTATGCAGTACAGTGTTGCCAACCCTAAAAACAAAATAAATCGACAGTTGACAGTTTAGGGTTAGTAAAAATGGAGCGTTACGCAATAGAACAACGTGTCTTCATTGTTGAGCAATATTTCAAAAATAATGAATGCTTGGCGGCCGTAGTTCGCCGAATTGAGGTTCCTGGATTGTCACCGACATTCGCACGCACTGCCTCTATATTGACATTTGAACGGCTTGTTTTTGGACGACCAGTGTGTTGGCGTCTCCCACGGATCCTGTCTCTCGGAATTTATCAATTAATCGCTTTACAGTTGACGAAGTTAAAACACTATTCCGACCATATTTTGTATAAAATTTTAACTACGCTCCATTTTTACTAACCCTAAACTGTCAACTTTCGATTTATTTTGTTTTTAGGGTTGGCAACACTGTACTGCATAAATGGTGGCAAATTCAAATCTTGCGTTAATTTTGGGACACCCTTTATTATGACAATAATTAAATTCCCTAATCGAGTCTCAAAAATTGTTCCGAATCGAAAAAGTATTTTATTTTTGGCGACGTAATGAAAAATTTTCAGTTTTTAGATTAATTCCTACACTTGTGCTTGTGCCTTGAAGAAATGCCAAATTTCAGAGTTCTAATGTGAACGAAAAGTGCCCGTAAATTTTGATTCCTTTGAGAGTGTTGAAATACACGTTTTTTACTCCTTGTTTTCATTTTAAGGTACGGTACATTAACAAAAAACGCGTCCGTGACATAAACAAAATAAATAATTAAAATAATTCCCTTGTCTCGTGTCAAACATGATTAACTCCGAAGCAGCGACATGTTAGACGGGAGGACGGGCGCTACGCTGTACAATCACGCACGGACGGCCGTTTCATTAATATATCTTTATTATATTATTAGCCGCTGTTGTTCGTTACACGGGCTGTCAGTACCTCCGTTGATACTAGTTTCTGATGATTCGGACACGGTGTCCAAATTGCCCATGTTAATAAAAATGGGTCAATTTGGACACCTTGTCAGTAATAACTTACAATGTTTTTTGGGCACCACTAAATTTTATGTAGCTGTCTTTTACAGTAAGATAAAAAATCTTAAAATACAAATATAACGAAATTTATTACCCTAAGTTGCCGCCTTTAATCCAGCTCAAAATAATTTTCTTGATGCTTTTTTTTTCAAAATTTTATATTTTAAAACTTTTAATCTGATTGTACTAAACAGTGGGTGTCCGAATCATCAATGAAAGAAATATTGTAAGTTATTACTGGCACGGTGTCCAAATTGTCACATTTTTATTAAAATGTGTCAATTTGGACACCGTGTCCGAATCATCAGCAACTCGTAGATTCCGCCCTGTTACGATCAGACACGGAGAATAAATTGAATTTCATGTCAAGTCTCATTATCTAATACATATCTCAGACTTTGAACACGATTGCGAAACAGTGTTGAGATAAAATAATTTATAGTTTTGTTCGACTTTTTGCAGTTGTTACAATAAGAACAATAGAGCTATTTAGAATATTAACTGTGAGAATCACAGGAATAGGAAGTTAGTATTTTAGACGAATCTAAACTGCCGGAAGCTCGCTCAACAAGGAGTAATTATTATGAGTAAAACATTTTTTGTAAATATTTTACAGAAGATACGATTGACATTTTTATTGTACGTACAGCCGCCCTAGCTAAGTTACTATCGTTTCGTTAACAACAAACGCTTAGAATAGGCCACGACTCCATTCCTCTGTTCTGACCAATGAGATGGCATCAAAACAATGGAGTTGGGGGGCGTGGGTAACTCTATGTATGTCATAAAGTTAATCTATTTAGCATTGTCATCTGATTGACACATGTGTTCAAAACTTCAGCTCAATTGATAACCGGGAAGTGAATCATAGTGACTCTGCAAAAGGGTTGAAGCCTACTGGGGCCCAGGGTCTCTTTCTGAAAGGAAGGCTTGGCCCCAGTGCGAAGGGCAGAGAAGAAATAGGGTGGGGTGTTTAGTCAGTAAGAGTCTGACACTGTTTCCCGCTCCGCGCAAGAGCGGGATTCGTCATTGGATGATTTTTGCCCACCATAAAAAAAAAATCCGGGAAGTGAATCAATTTACAAAATTTGATCACAAACCTGTCCCGATGACAGGTGAAACTAAATAAAAGCTAATAATATCCGCAAATAAACAGCAAATCGATAAAAAGACATACTACGCCAGCTAGAGTTGTAACTAATTTGCATCTACATCGATTCGATTCAGATGAAAGTGTTCAACGTATTTCAAGTTCAACTGACATTTTGATCAATGATCATTGATCATTAGACTCTCAAACGCGCCGCTACAGATCCTCGGTTCAATTAGCCTGTATCTCTCCAGAATCTAGGTGTGATTGAGTCGTTTCCTAGTTTTTATCTTCAATATGATCGGTTCGTATGAATGATTGGCTACATTAATAGATCCCATGGATAAAGGTGGGTTTACGCTAGAAAAGCTGAGCTCGTGTCAAGCGTCTTCGTATCATTACATAGTCCCCTGTCCCTATGTATGTAGGCTTAGATCTATAAGACTAAGAAACGGGTTTCGATGTTTTTTTTTAATAAGTAGAGTGATTCATGAGCAAGGTTTATAAGTATGATACGTGCGTAATATATTTAATATCAGTACCCGTGCGAAGCTGGGGCGGGTCGCTAGTACTATATAAAATACAGGCCCCTAAAGCCTAGCTTGGGTACCAGTCTCCCACGATAAACTAGAATTACTTGATTAATTGTATATATGCGAGTCTAGAATATTTGTAATGTTTATTGTGGTGAAAGAATGAATAAATAAATAAATATCGCTCGTTCGTAGTCGGTTCATCTAAAATCGACGACAATAAAAATGTCCATACAACGCCAAAAGGCATGCGATGTAACCTTTTTATGGACAAGTTGATGATTTTCATGAGTGAAAAAACCACATTTTCATTTGTTTGCCCCACGACTTTGTCTATAACATTTTCTAAGGGCCGGCCGTGCATGAGGCAAAGCGGTTTTACTTGATGCCTTGCCTTAAGCAATGCCGGCCGCTAACAATCGATTCCTGTGGGACGAAAAAGTAAGAAAAAATTAGGAAGGAAAGAAATCTAGGGTTTTAAATTTAAAAAATAGAATCTTACTAATATTATAAATGCGAAAGTTACGATGTTTGGATGTTTGTTACTCAATCACGCCAAAACGGCTGGACGGATCTGGATGAAATTTGGAACAGGAATAGGATACACTCCGGAATAGGACATAGGCTACTTTTTATCCCGGAAACCCCAACCCCAACCCCAATACCACGCGGCCGAAGCCGCGGGTAAAAGCTAGTAGAATATAACTATAGATACGGTGGTAAGGTACTTCAATAAAACCTATTATGTTAACGCCTCATGCCTGTAATCTTAACACATATAAAAGAGGTACTGACTGTCTGTGAGGTGGTTGAAGGCGGTGACGTCATCGTTGAGCCTGCCCTCTATCCGCCGCAGCTTGGTGCTCAGGTCCCGTGTGTGGAGGAACAGGAACAGAGTGCATGACACTGCCACCAGAGCTACCAGCTCACTCGTCCTGTAACAATACAAATGTATAAATGAATATCATAACATCATCATGATGGGTGTATATTTCGTGTTCTATTCCCGCATGGAACTATTGTATGTATGGCCTAGATAGTTGGTTTGGTGTTTACATCTTTATGAACGCCCACCAACACATGACTAAGTACTAGTGTGGTACATCGTTATACATGACTCTAGACTTTTTTCTCACTTTGTAAATATATGTATAGATCCTTCATTGCACACCAAAATTTGATGTACCTACGTATTTAAATGTATAAGAATTGTAAAATAAATAAATAAAAAAATGAAAGGAGCTACTTACTCACTATTTATGATATTAAAATTTTATAATTAAAATAATATTAATTTTATTGACATTATTTATGAATTATCGTTCATAAATATATTTTATCGTTTATTTTCAAGCAAAGAGTAATAAGAGGGTAGTGTCCATAAAACGAAAGTGGAAACGAAAATTTAAAAAATAGGAAAGTTCGCAAAACTTTTCTTTCTATCTTTTTTTGCCTTAATTGTTCAGAGTCAAGGTTAATTACAAACAAACATAAAGATTACGCTCATTGGAAAAGCTTTAAACTAAAAATTATCAACTATCTACCTGTTTACAAAACGTAATAAATGATATCGTTTCCCACAAACGGTTTTCCTTAAAAATACAGCTAGTTGTTATCATGTCAGTTACAGATGTCTCTTGACGTTACAAGAAAAACTTTTTTTTATTTAGATAAAAAAAAACTATTCAAGTGGAGTGCATCATTATCCAGCGGAGGCACAAATTGAACCATCCGGTGATCAGGTCTTTTTAAGACACCTGGTCCAGAACTGCAGACAGTCCTCCGTTACTTGCCTTTTACAGAAAATAATGATTAACCACTCACCAGTTTAATGCTAGATCCGTAGAGGCTAGGACTGCTGTTTTTACACATTGAATAAAAGAAAATAATACCGATAATAAATTCTGTATTATTTTCGTACGTATGTAGGTATATATATTACGGCATTCCAACAAATAGTTCGCAGAAATTCACAAAAAAAAATACCTTATTGTCTGCGCAGAAAACTTCACATAAAGTTGTGTAATGTTCATGGCATTAGTAATTTATCTAACTAATATGAATTATATAATAATAAGGTACAAAACAAAAAAAAAACAATAGAGAATTATAATAATGAAATAGAATAGAAAAAAGCAATTAATTAATTGAACAGAAGTAATATAATTTCTTTTGACAGATCAAACTATTGTCTTATAGTTCACACGGATGTTATTAATGGTTGTAAGCAACTTAGTCACTTCATTAAACGATACTGTTGTCTTCTTTGCGGTAATAAATAGATGTTAAATCGTAATAAACAAATTGTCTACTTAACATTAAATGAGTTAAGTATATATTTAAGCGGTTTGTGGTTGAAACATTAAGGTCTTAATGGGGTCCAAGAGCTTACTGAGTTTTTGGGACATCGGTAAATAGTCGAATGACTTGGCCTTATTTTTTTGTTTTTTTTTTTTCGTCAATGAATTTTTGGTTCTCCAGTTAGATCTACTCACTCGTACAACTTGATTCGTGTAAATTAACTGTGTGTTTATGAGCTACCTATCTTATAAACCAGTATGATTAATTATTTAATATTCTGATTAGAGGTTTGCGCTCCTTGAAAGGTACGAGGATAAATCGATTTCGCAACTCGAGTAACTATCGATTCTATCGACTACTCGTTTGACAACTTCGTCATCGGTTAATAGTCTAATGTTAAGACAGTCTTTTGGTTTCGAAATATCGTCTGAAAGGAATCTGGGATAGACCGCTATATTACAGACTTAGGTACATTCTATATCTGGACATTTGATTTTGAGTAGGTATTTCGAATTTTATTGTAATTAATATTTTGATTTGAGGTTTGCGCTCCTTGAAAGGCACGAGGATAAATCGATTTCGCAAATCAAGTAACTATCGATTCTAACGACTACTCGATTGACAACTTCGTCATCGGTTAATAGTTTAATGTTAAGATAGTCTTTTGGTTTCGAAATATCGTCTGAAAGGAATCTGGGATAGACCGCTATATCTACTTAAGTACATTCTATATCTGGACATTTGATTTTGAGTAGGTATTTCGAATTTTATTGTAATTAATATTCTGATTTGAGGTTTGCGCTCCTTGAAAGGCACGAGGATAAATCGATTTCGCAAATCGAGTAACTATCGATTCTAACGACTACTCGATTGACAACTTCGTCATCGGTTAATAGTCTAATGTTAAGATAGTCTTTTGGTTTCGAAATATCGTCTGAAAGGAATCTGGGATAGACCGCTACATTACAAACTTAGGTACATTCTATATCTGGACATTTGATTTTGTGTAGGTATTTCGAATTTTATTGTAATTAATATTCTGATTAGAGGTTTGCGCTCCTTGAAAGGCACGAGGATAAATCGATTTCGCAAATCGAGTAACTATCGATTCTAACGACTACTCGATTGACAACTTCGTCATCGGTTAATAGTCTAATGTTAAGATAGTCTTTTGGTTTCGAAATATCGTCTGAAAGGAATCTGGGATAGACCGCTACATAGACTTAGGTACATTCTATATCTGGACATTCGATTTCGAATTTTTTTACAATGACTCATAAAAATATATGTTGAATTGCATGACTGGTGAGCGGTGCAGTGTTATATTCATAGGCTAGGTAATACTGATTGGATTTCCCTTCAGGTAAATCTAAATATCTACGAGTATACCTGTTCAGAGCCTGGGTCTGAGTCCTTGGTTAACTTAGCAACATACAGCTCAATAATACTAGGGATTACATATCTAATATCCTACGATATGTAGGTGTTAGTTAGTTACTATAAGCCGTTCCTTTCCTTGCAGAAAAGACAGGTGTGATAATTATGCTAAGGATAAAATTCCAACAAAGATTATTTTCTGACATATCTGTTATCAGGCGCAATGTGACATTCCTACTTTCTCGCGACATTTTTTTAACTGTGGTAAGTTCAACTTTATGTCTTGTATAGCACGGATTCGCTTTAATGCACTCTTACCTTCTCAGATAGCCTTGAAAGTATGGATTCTTATTGCCTTGTTTGGATAAACTTTCCAATTGTACAGTAAGCTCACGACTAAACTATTTGGTAATGTCAATGGTGCTACTTTTGGAGCATTTTCGGCAAGATATTACGTTTTATTGCTTTACTTGGTCGTCTGCTATCTGACAAATAAACAAGTTGACTTTCTTCTTTCTTATATTGTGCGAAAGTCGTGACAGATTTTTTTTTTTTTTTATGATAGGTGAAAATCATCCAATGACGAAACCCGCTCTTGGGCGGAGCGGGAGACCAGTGTCAGACTCTTACTGACTAAAAAACCTACCCCGTACCTTCCTTGCCTTATTCCTGGAGTCGAGGTAGCAGTTTTCCACCACCCTCTAGGCTCCAGGAGGCTTCGACCCTGAAGGGCCCCTGCAGTTTGCTGACAAATCCTTGAGGCGCGCGGGAACGGTGCGCGCCGTTGACGACTTGGACTCGGTCTTACCAGACGACCGGACGGCGAGCTACCCATTGCTCACCGTCCGCGAGCCAGTGTCTACGGTGGCCGGATATCGGCAGGATCGCGGCGGCGATGGCTACGGCGAGTACGCCGTTGCCTTTGCCTTATGCGGTCGGCCTCCTCCCTTACGAGCATTACTGCTTCGCAGAAGGAGGCGACCGCCTGCCATTCCTCTTCGCTGCGGACCATGGCCTGAACCAGGGCCCGGCGCGAGAGGTCGCCGCCGCCGATCACCCCCACGAGGACACGGCGATGCTCTTCCCAAGCAGGGCACACTTCCACCGTGTGCTCCACCGTGTCCTCCGGGCTCGCCTCAAAAGTCGTGACAGATAAGATGTGCATCGCGTTCATTGGAGAGGCTGCCGTTTATACAAAATCCTCAGTTTATATGAGTAATAGTGAGAAGTAAATATTGTCTTTAACAACGTTATGACAACAAGCCTTCAAAGAATGATGAAGGGAAATTATTGTAAGCACTAAGGAAGTGTAAAGGCTGTTAAACGGCAAATATTTACATTTCACTTATTAGGAGTTAACCCACGTCTTCAACATCTTTCAACTAGCTAATTGGTATTACGTCATCTCCCGTCTTTTCTCTGTTCCGCTTAGCTAGTGTTAATTCCCTTTCCCTTACGGACAGTGCCATCAAAACTGTTGAGTAAAAGCTGCCAGTAGTCATCCTTTCACTAACAGATATAAATATATATACTACTAGCTTTTGCCCGCGGCATCGCCTGCGTGGTATTGGGGCTGAGGTTTCCGGGATAAAAAGTAGCCTATGTCCTATTCCAGAGTGTATCCTATGCCTGTGCCAAATTTCATCCAGATCCGTCCAGCCGTTTTGGCGTGATTGAGTAACAAACATCCAAACATCCAAAAATCCAAACATCGTAACTTTCGCATTTATAATATTAGTAAGATTATACACTTTCGATTCTCAATCGGTAAATTAAAAATACTCGTAAATTAGTTTTGTCTGAAGACGTAATGTTTGCAAACAAACATGTTTGGCACGCGTAGCTTTATGTTAATCGCATGCATATTTATTTTTCTTGTTTTTAAGAATTTATTTCTGTGCTAAGTATAAAAGAGTTGTAGTAGGTGGCCCACTGGTTAAATAATATCCCCTTTGCTGTGACTCAGTCTCCTGTCTAGTAGAAAGAATTATGACCCGGCAAATTGTTGGTTGGTACAAGTTACATGTCTTCGAATTTTTGGATCTAAGAAATGACGATTCTCTCACGATGTTTTTCTTCACCCTCAACTTACAGAAAATAAAGTATCTTCCTGGGTTTGAACCCACGATATGCAACTAATCCCAGTAAATTTTCAAAAATAGAATATAAAATATTTGAGCATTTTTTATACGGTATTTTGATATTTATCCAAGAACGTAAATAAAAAGTTTTTATAGACAAATAAATTTAAATTTGGAAAATTAGAAACTTTCCGTTAATACGAGTTGATTGAATATGCTTATATGCTATTAAGTAAATAATTGTAAGTCAAATAATTACATTTCTTGTACTATTGCTGCCATTAAATATTATTCCTAAAACAATGCATGACTGGTCTTTTTAATTGAGATTGAAAGTTCCTCATATAAAGGAAAGTGTGAAAGATGATGTATTTTATTTAATGAAACGAATACATTTACTATTTAGAAAACTTAAATAGTCGTAGCATCGTTATTAACAAGAATTTTCTTATGACTGTAAATGTTATTTTTCACAACCATTTTAATGACACTATTTATGAAGGTATTAAAGAAAGTGCATCTCTAATGGGGTGAAAGGATAATATTTATTGCTAGAAACGGATAATTTGTGTAAATAATAATAAAATTGAGGCCACACTTTCCTTTATCAGAGAGCTGTATTTCCAAATTTGATATACTTATTATAGTAAAACAGAAACAACCTAAATTATTAATCCCAACAAAGTTTTGCTATCAATTATATGCTTCTTTTTGTTAAAAAAACACATAATACTAGTTACCGTGAGCAGATAATATAATACTATAGTGATTTATGTACCGGATCGATCCTCCACGGGATTAAAACAATCAAAATTTAAGCACACATACAAATTATTAAACAATCAGACTCAATAGGACACAAAACGTCCCTAAAACAGGACGCGTACCATTTCCCGCGTCATTTTGTCCCCTAATCTATCTAAAGGCATAGAAATAAATCAATTTACTTTAGTCACACTGTATTCACAAGCAAGAATACGGACACAAATAACCTAAGTTCTGCAGGCATCTATATATAGATGAAATTGTAGATCAGTATCTAGATAGGACTACGATTGAGCCAGGGGAGTGACCAATAAAAACCCGAGGACTACTGTGAACGATGACCAAGTGTTATTTTTTGCCGCCTCATTCCAGTCAGCAAGTCAGGCGTGCAAAGTATCCTACAGACAACACTCGTCGGTATAAACCGTCTATTAATACATGAGGACAAGAACTGCCAGTGTGTAAGAACGAATTCAACAAAAAGTTTTAATACCGTCCTTGGAAAAAAAAGTCCGTCTGATGCAACTTTTATGCAATGACAGCTTATTTTACTCGTAAGGCAGATATAATAATAGTAATAACTTTATTTCAGATCTTTTTGATCTAAAAGATACAGACATTCCTATTTATGTTAGTAATTACTTTCTTTATGGTAGGTAAAAATCATCTAGTAACGAATCCCGCACTTAGAGCGGAGCCGCAAACAGTGGCAGACTCTTACTGACTAAACAACCTAACCCGTTCCTACATCACTATATATATATATATATAGTGATGTCCGGAATGCTCTGGCCCTGGTATACCAGGGCCAGAGCATTCCTTTCAGACACGAACCCTTAGACCCAGTCGGCTTCGATTCTTCTGCAGGGTCCCTACGCAGCTACGGTTCGCTGCCAACTCTTTGAGGCGCGCGGTAACAGTGCGCGCCGTCGACGACTAGGCTAGGTCCGGACGATTACCAGAAGACTGGACGGCGAGCAATGGGTTCTTAAGTACTTATACTTAAGAACTATGTTAAACCACAAAAAACAAAAATGCAAAACACACAGGCAACAGGCAAATAATATGCGAGGTAAAGGCTACTATATTTTTTTTTTCTTTTGACCGCACTTGGTTTTTTGTCATTCAACTAGTGAGAAATACGCGCTTGGTTGTTGTCAGATCCACATATAATTCAACAAAAAGAAGAAGACATTTCCTGCAATCATGACATGGCGATTAAATTCCAGGATTTAAGAATTTGAACTGAATTATTTGACTGGCCTGTTGGTCTAGTGGTTAGCGGCCCTGACTGCTATGCCGCAGGTCGTGGGTTCGATTCTCACCCAGGACAAATGTTTGTGTGATGAGCTCAATCATTTGTTCTGTGTCTGGGTGTAATTTATTTATAATATGTATGTATTTAGAAATATATAAGTATGTTTATCAGTTGTCTAGTACCCATAACACAAGCTCTGCTTAGCTTGGGACTAGACGACGTTGTGTGATAGTTGTGGAATATATTATATTATTATATTGCAGTATGTATGTCTTAGAGTCGTGTAGTTAAACTGTGTAATTAAAGCAAAGCTTTTTAATTTAACAGTTTTAGATTTCTGGTTTGGTCCCTTAGGAAAATTTGTTTGTTATCATGACTACAATCACATGTTTAAGTATTTATCACTAATTACCCAGCACAATACATATTCTTCGATTGATCGTTCTTCATCAAGAGAAAAGATTTTTAATATAATCTTAAAATTGAAGTCGTTTCTAACCTAAAAACGTTGAAAGCACCTATTTTCCTTAACTTTTACTTGGCACACTCGATTACTCACCAGTCGAGTCGAGTTCATGATCCTTTTTTTTCATGTTTGTAATCCAATATGTATTTAGGCTTGACTGGAAGGCTGGAGGAATATAATTAAGATCATACAGATACCGAATAATTACAAAATCTAACTCGTAAAAACGCACACGCGCTTACGCGTTATCTGAACGCTTACCTTTTCTAGTTAACTTCTTTGAAAGAGTGTACTATATATTTAAAATTTTAATTTAGCTTCGTGTATGATTTGCACCGGTTTTATGTTGACTGTAAACAAATACTTATAATTACGTAACTTTTAAATACTTGCAGTCGGCGGCCATAAAGAGCCCTTAATTATTATTATTATTGATGTTGTAACTTGCCAAGAAATTAACGGAGACCAGTTCGCGTACAAGTACTAATTACAAAGCTAATGGCTTCGGCTAATTTAAGAGAATGTTTTATATTTAATTAAAGCATGTTCGAAATCAGAGTTTTGCGGTTAATATCTATGTTCCATTTATTTGTTCTATCTACTCGTATATAGTAACTAAATAAATTTTACTGATTTTTTATTATCAGTTTTTCCGTGTCCTTAGTTGATTTTGATTCTTTTATACTTTACGGACAAGTTGAAGTAGGTAACCTACAGGGTCGAAGCCTCCTGGGGCCCAGGGTTTATGTGAAAGTTTAACACCAGGGCTCTGGGGCTAAGGAAAGGAGAGAAAAGGGGTAGGTTGTTTAGTCAGTAAGAATCTGACACTTTTTTCCGCTCAATCCCGCCCAAGGGTAATTTTTTTCATCAATGGGTAATTTTTACCTACCATAAAAAGATACCCTACTTAATGTCAGTGGCTAGAAAAGATTTTTAGTGATATAAACTAAACTTCATATTTTATTTTTTAGAAGCACATGTATAAATTATCATTAAAACCATTATCATAACTGAGACGAGATGAAACCTCAAGCTTGTGTTAAAATAGCACATTTTACCTAGTTAAAGGTTTTAATAACTAAAATCGTGTAAATATATGTAATATAATAAAAAAAATACGTATGTGGGTACGGTAATAAAAAATATAGCAGTACCGCGAATATAATTTTTATTACCGTACAATCCGATACCGAACTGCAAATTGCAATAAATGCACGAAATTATCGATTTTGCGCAAAAAAAGAATATCGAGCAGTAATCTCAATACGGCTTTCGAACTCCTCACTTTCACTAAATTCCAGTAAAAACCTTTAAAGGATATACTTCTCCTCAAAGACATAAACCGTACACGAATGGACACGAGAGTAAATAAAATAGAAAGTGGTCACCGTATGTTTGCGGGACACACGGTACCACTACAAATAGCCTCATAAGGCACAGCAAACTGCACAGCCGAAGAGAAATACTATTGTTCCGTTGTTCAAGTGTTATGATTGTATTACATCTCTACGTGATTTGATAGACAATGACGAGAGTGTTATTGTCGTATATAAGTAGGTCGTTTTTAGTGCTTTTGTTCGATAGTGTTACAGAACAAAGGAAGAAATCGTTTTATCGGTCAGTTTATTACTTGTACAAGCTTTTATTTAATTTCACCTGTCTCGATGTTTCTGAACAAATCTTGTAAATTAAATTTGATCCACTTCTCGGTTACCGATTGAACTGAAATTTCGCATGCATGTGCCAATCAGATAATAATAACACTTCTTTTAAATTCGTATTAATTTACGCATGTAGGTACGAAATTGTTTTCTTTAAGTAAACGACAGATGAGAGGACTCTCTACCTACAGGTCATTGACTAATGACCTGTAGGTATTAAGTCCACCACAACAAGTGTAGATATATGTATAGCACACTGTCCATAGAAAAACAACAGTAAATTATAGTTATTATGAAAAGACCATCGCAGCCTACATTTTACTGTACCTAGTCATGAAAATAGATAAGTATTACGTGTTATACATAATACTTGTCTATTTTCATATAGCGTGTCAGTGTAAACAAAAGGTATGATCGCGTGCGCACTAAACATGGCTCGCTTGACACGTGCCTGCGCCGGCGCAGGACGACGCTCATGTCACGCACATGTATTAAAAAGGAAAATCTCTGATCTAACAGACTATATACATATAGTACAAAGTAAGTGTAGGGTAACCTGGGTAACTTGACGGCACGCTCTGTACCCGCGCGCCTCTAGGAGTTGTCAGCAAAACCTTAGGGACTCTGCAAAAGGGTCGAAGCATACTGGGGCCCAAGGTCTCTTTCTATAAGGAAGGTTTGGCCCCAGTGCGAAAGGCAAAAAAGGAACGGGGTGGGGTGTTTAGTCACTAAGAATCATCATCATCATCATCATCTCAGCGTTAGTCCCGGTTGCTTCCTTGGCTTTCACCTCGGTGCCCGGGGTCCGCTTTCCAGCTTAAACGTCTCCACTTCGCTCGGTCTTTCGCGTCCTTTGCCGTAAGCCCATTTGCACGCATATCGTCCCTTACGACGTCGATCCAACGCCTCTTAGGCCTTCCTCGTTTTCCGGGTCCCGGCGGAGGCGGCATGGCGAGGCATCTGTTACCAACGTAGTCTGCCGGTTTTCGTAATACGTGGCCATACCAGCGTAGGCGACCCTCCTGCAGTTTATCCGCTATGTCACGGACCTGAAGGCTGCCCCGGATGCGGGAGTTTTTAATGCGGTCTTTCCGCGAAACTCCCGACATCCAGCGCAGCATATTCATTTCCGTGACACGCAGGCCCTGCTTGTGCCGCTCAAGTACAGGCCACGCTTCACTGCCATACAAAAGGACAGGCCTAATGATGGTCTTATAGACCTGTCCTTTGAGCTTAACCGGCATTTTGGGGTCACAGATAACCCCCGCCACCTCACGCCATTTCGCCCAGGCCGCCGAGATACGTGACTCGACGTCGCAATCGACATCCCCGGACTCGTGGAGCACCGATCCCAAGTACCTGACCTGTTCCGTGCGCTCGACTGTGTCTTCGCCAATGCGAACAGGAGCAGCGTTTGTTGTGTTACAGGCCAAGTACTCGGTCTTCGCCGCATTAATTTTCAGACCGCCGTTTTCCAGCGATTCCTTCCACGCTGTCACACGTCGAACCAAGCGCCCACCGTCCGAGTCCGCCAGCGCGATGTCGTCTGCATACATGAGCAGCCATGGCGGCTGTTCATGTAAGTCCCTGATGTTAGAGGACAGCACGTCCAGCACCACGCTGAACAGAAACGGACTAAGGACAGAACCCTGGTGAACTCCGACGGTGATGGGGAAGGGTTGCGTATCGCCAACAGCGGTCCGAACCACAGAACCGGAGTCTCGGTACATATCTCGGATGATGTCAACATAGGTCTCGGGCACTCCTTTGGATCTCAGCGCCCACCAGATCACCTCACGGGGGACACAGTCGAAGGCCTTCTGCATGTCAAGGAACAAGAGGTGCAGAGGCGTATTCTTTGATCTGTATCCCTCCATGGTAACCCTTAGGGCAAAGATGGGATCCATGGCACCATGGCCTGGTCGAAACCCATATTGACATCCCGAGACGGTGCACTCCTGTCGGATCCGAGAGTCAATCACCCGCTCGAAGAGCTTCATGGTGTGGGACATAACCTTAATCCCCCGGTAGTCGCCACACTCCTGCACTGATCCCTTGCCTTTGAAGACTGGAGTGATAATACTCAGTCTCCATTGACTCGGGATCTTTCCGGTGAGGAGCATGCGGTTAAATAGGTGGGTTAAGATGCCCACACCACGAGGACCCATCGCCTTCCAGGCTTCAATGGGGACTCCATCGGCACCGACAGCTTTCCGGTTCTTCATGCGGCGAAGAGCCACATGCACTTCTTCAGGCGTAACCAGGGGCACAAGTCCCTGATTTGGAGGGAGAACCGGAGACAGCACCTCTTTGTGCTGCTTGTTCAGCAGCTCGTGGAAGTACGAGCGCCATCTCTCCTTCACCGCGAGGTCCTCGCATAACAGATTGCCCTCAGGGTCTCTTACACAGCGGCACTTAGTGATATCCAGTGCCGCTTTGACCCTGGAACGTGCCAGCTTATATATGAGCTTCTGCCCCTCAGACGATTCCAACTTATCATAAAGTGGCTGTAAGTGGTCTCGTCTGGCTCTGGCTACGGCCCTCTTGGCGGCACGTTTTGCAGCTCTGTATGCGTCGCGGTCTTCAGGAGATTTGGAAGCTTGCCACGTTTTGAAGAGAGCTTTCTTCTCTCTGATCTCCCTCTGGACTGTGTCATCCCACCACCAAGTCTCCTTGTCACACTTGCGGCCGCCCCTGGACAAGCCGAGCACCGACTTTGCCGCCTCGGTGATGGCAACCTGAATCCTGTCCCAGTGGCTTTGCACAGGTTCGCCATCGGTGCCATCGCACTTGTCGCCGATGGCCGACGCGAACGACTGGGACGTGGCTTCATTCAGTCGCCACCACCGTATTCGGCGTTGTCGGCGCTCAACAACCTTGATCCTAGGCTTGACGCGCAAGTCCATGACAAGGAGACGGTGTTGTGCAGTGAGACTCTCGCCGGGTATGACCTTGCAGTTGGCTACCTTACTGATGTGGTGCCTCCGTGTGAGTAAGAAATCGATTTGGGTAGCGTACCTCCCGCTCTTGTAGGTAATCAGGTGTTCGGGTTTCTTTTTGAAGAACGTGTTCACGATGGCAAGGCCGGCAGCCGCACACGTTTGGAGGATATTCTCCCCCTCCGCGTTACGGCTACCGTATCCAAAGCCACCGTGAACATGCTCAAACTCCTTGCACCTGTCACCCACATGACCGTTCAGATCACCACCCAAGACGATTCCCTGTGACAACGGGATGCCACGAAGCACCCCACCGAGTTGATCCCAGAACGCAGCCTTTTCAGTGTCGCTGCAACCGACCTGAGGTGCGTAGGCACTTATCAAGTGGGTTACAACCCCGTCAATAAGCACACCTACGACCATAAGCCGATCACTGTAGCGTTTCACCTCCAGGACTGCGTCTTGAAACTCCTCGGAGAGTACAACGGCCACCCCGTTCTCCCCACCGGCTGCACCCGTGTAGATCAGCTTGTAGCCATTCCCGATGAGCCGGGACCTGCGGCCTTTCCACCGAGTCTCCTGCAGGAATGCCACGGCCACCTTTCGCCTAAGAAGTACATCGGCTAACTCTCTCGCGCGTCCGGTCAGCGTGCCAATGTTGAGGCTGGCGAAGCGGATTTTCCGGGTTGGGGCTCGCGTCTTTGGCCGTGTTCGCCCCATACACGGTAGCCCTTGCCCACTTGCCACAGGAGTCGGGCGACACTCCTGCGCGCCGTTATGCGGCGGCGCCCTATCCGTGGCAGATACCTTTTCTAAACTATCCATGTTTAATGGCTATTTGTGGCCTTTACGTGTTTAGTCACTAAGAATCTGATACAATTTCCCGCTCCGCCCAAGAGCGGGATTTGTCATTGGATGATTTTTGCAACCATAAAAAAAACCTGGGTAATTTACGATATTTTAATTGGGTTCGATATTCTTTAAGTTTGGAAACTTAGGGCACAGACTATACCATAAAATCTTGTTCAGTCGTTAAACTGATTATGAAACGCGGTTTTATAGAGTTTTAAACTGGATTTAAAATAATTAAAACTAAACTCTCGATCGCGGTTAAAGAAATGTTCAATTGTTGGGAATAAATCTCTTTGACTGACAGTTGACAAGTGCTTGAACCTTGCCTCCTACTGAGACTAAGATTTATTTCTACCATTGGATTCCGATTTAATCGAAGAAGAGCCCGTTTCTGCTACACAGAGCAATTAAAAACATTCTACTTGAAATAACAAACAAAATGAATGAAATCTGATTCAAAAAACTTCACGGCAAAATCAAAGACGAATTACTTTAGATTGTTGTCATTGTTCACTGAACATAGTATAAACAACTTAATCTCGATTCTGGACAGTGGCGTAACTACAGGGTGGCACGACTGGCAAAATGCCACGGGCCCCCGGTCAGACGAGGCCCCAGTTTAAGAAGCCATGGGCTCAGAACAAGTAACTCAAAATTACAAAATTTATTAAGTAAAATTCAAACAGAACAGAAGGAGAAAAAGAAGAAGTCATCTATTGGATGACTTCTTTTAGGGCCCCTTCCAATAAATTTGTGACGGGCCTCTGATGATATAGGTAGTTACGCCCCTGATCTTGGATTATCGGATAGAAAGTAAGACAAATCGCCACGCCTGTTATCTGTAACATTCAACCATTCATCCTAGCACAGATAAAAAAGTTATTTCTTCTAGCTAAACAAAAGCAACTAAGATTATAATTATCTCCATATAATCGTGTTTCACGTTCATTTCGGAATGAAAAACACTTCGACACCAATCCGGTCTCGCGGCCAACGAAATAAAATAAACCAATAAACCTACTACACGGAGCGAAGCTGCAGTTTATTTATATACTGGCTCACTTTTGCATATTCTCTTTTATTGTATTTACTTAACCGACTTCGAAAATGAGGATGTATATCTTTTTGTAGTTCTTCTATGTGTGTGTTTATACCTAAATCATGCTAAATGGATCAATTGATTTAAATGCAACTGTGTGAATAAATGAATGCATGGTTTAAAAATATGTACAATTAAATCTTGTAGGTTGCGCTGTGATCTGGTGTTCAATTTTTTTCTGATGAAAAGCTCGGGTAGGACGTCTTTGGCTACCGCTAGTATTATGTATATATTTTTACGAATATTTTATCCTAAAATCTAAAATCTTCCATAGGTATAATACACACACGTCATGGAATTACAGAGCGAAATACAAAAGAAAATTCTATCATCTCAGACAGATTTGCTAAAATCTTTTTTTTTTTGTTTGAAACGAGTTTATTCCGAAGTAGTCCCATTTAAATTACCTACTTATAGATCTGATGATAAGTTTTGATGATGACGGAACACTACAAAACCTTCGAAAATATTATGCAGATGTATTCAGTCTATCATCATGCTCTTGAATACAGTCTTTATCAAATAAGACGAAACAATACCCAAATACACTGACTTCTAAAATGAAACGGATTTTGTCTTCTTTTTTTTATTGTACTTTTTTGTAAAAAAAATCTGTTATAGCACTAATTTCGCGATAAATATCTTCGAAATGAAACAAAACCGCAGTGCACACTTATTGTAAATATCAGTAGGTTAAAGACATAGATGAGAGTGATTTTCTCAGCCGAAGCTCGATAATGTTACAATAAGAAAGCTAAACAAATGCGATCGTCTCTCAAACCACACGCTGGACTAAAATAGGCTGTGGTCAGTACTACGTGCAATGGCGCCTGTGAGGAAAGTTGCCCAGGGCCCAAATGTGTCACGCGATTTGACTTTCATGACTGCATTTGATGACTAATCAAACTTAACCATTTACCTACTTACCTACAGAATCCGCATACCTATCTAAATCAAAATTCCAGAGAGAGCATTCATCTATTTTACAACTAGGCCTCTACTGGTTTTTTTTTTAATTATAAGTTATAAGTATATCATCAAATAACTTCTCCTGCTGCCTATGGACCGAGTGTCCAAACCAACTCACACGGATAAAGCTGTTTTTATCTTGGGCGACTTGAACTCCTCACTTCACACAGGTGTCTAGATTAACCCCCGAGCAAAGAGAGTTAATTATATAGTTCCCTCACTGGCGTTCGGGATTAAAATTTAACTGACGTAACGTAACTTTCTTTTCGGAATTCAACATGCCGCCTGCGACGTACGAGTAAAGACACTGCTTTATCATACATATTAATCACATAATCTACTATTTTATTAGCCGATTCTTAACTAAAATTTTCTATTAGCATCTATCTTTCTCTCGAAATATTGACATAATAATGCAAGCGTGGGAGGCCTATAACAATAATAATCAGTAATTAAACGTATCATAATATTTTTAAACATAATATCTTAAAAAGCTGTTATTTAAATTGCAATGGTTGTATATAAATTTGTTTAGAGCATGCTTAGCTAAATGAAGTCATTACAAATTCAAAATGGTAAACTCCTAACTTCAATGTCTCTTAGACCCTAAAGTAATTTTTTTTCTTTCACTTTACATAAAATCAAGTATACACCTGAAATCGTGCGACTTACAGGAACCTGTAAAAAAGCAACAAAAAGTAAAGCACCGTAAGTGTGCAAAAGCAACTAGAGTACCCAAAAACTCCGTACCACTGATTCTTACAGCACAAAATAAATATTTATTTTAAAAGTACAAAAAAAAAAGTGCTAAAAATAACGCTACCGAGCGCTCGCTCACCTACTTAAGAAATCAGTGTCATTTCCCTCATTTATCAATATCATTGGCACGCAGTGATCCGAATCCCGGCTCCGTATAAATGCAATGAGTAATGCCTCATCAATTACGTCTACCTACTAAAACGCATCAGTTGGTACTTGTGATAGTAACCCATAAATAACTTTCACAGGCTGCCCGAGCCTCTATCAAGCCGCGAAAGGCTCATCCAATAAATCTAAATCATTTTTATATACTTAACTATTGATCTCGTTTATTACATCACATTATTTATTAGATAGATGCCGTCTTCATCTAAGTATTACATATTTTTATTGCATTACAGGTTATGCTTTGAATAATTCGAAAGTATTCCTCGCTTGACAGTTATAAATCATTGATTTATGCAATATTTATGGTTAAATTTATTCCCACGCGTATTTCGGCCTTATAGAAAAATATTTAATTCTGGTATATTATAAAACGAATCAATGTATGGTATTTGACAAATATTTATTGGCCACGCAACCTGGTCAATGGGTTTTTTCTTTATACGGACAGGTAAATTGAACTACGACTGATTTTACAGGAAGCCAACGTGAACAATGTGGATTGTTTATTACTCGCAAGTTATTAGCCCTTTTCACAAATAAAGGAGTAAAGTTTATAAGCTGTAGTAGGATGCCATAAATAGTGGTTAACGATAGAAGATAGAACAGAGTGCCTAGTGCGAATTTGTTTTGCGTTAACCCGATCGACACATTTATGACGTTCAGCCAATTGGCTGGCTCTAAGCTCGTAACCAATCAGAGAGCCAGACGCAATAAACGTTTCTATCGACGCAATTAACGTATAAACAACTCACCTTCAGCCCCCTTAGTCAAATTACGATCCATTCGGTAACATCGAACGCTGGGAATAGGCCAAGCCTTTAATTCCTCTTTTCTGACTACGTGACTAAGTATTGAGATGACGTCAGAACTAAGAAATTGGGGGCGTAGCCAACTCAAAGCGTTCGACGTTAACGAAACGATTGTAACTCGGCTAGGGCAGTAGAGAGCCTAGTGAGAATTAGTATTACATTAACGCGATCGACACGTTTATGACATTTGGCCAATTGGCCCGCTCAAAGCTACCAATCAAAAAGTCGATAAACGTTTCGATCGCATGAACGTAAAAATGACTCGCACTCAGAGCATAAAGTCGAGAACGTTAATGCGAGAGTTCTCGGTCGCCAGATGTACCCATCAGACTGGCCGCAGAGAGTAAAAATAAAAAGTTAAAGTTATTACAGCTGAAAAAGGTGATAAAAAGCTTCAATTGAATTACTTCTTCGTCGATCCTGGGGCGCAACCAATCGTTCAGAATTATTGACTCTACACGGAGCTCGCAAAAAACAGATCATCGGCCTCAGTTTTCTCGGGTTAGTAAACGAATCTTACTTAAGAGGACTGACTACAGGAGTTATTTACGGGTTTTTTAGTGCACAAAAACACTAGTATATTATACGTATAATCCACTGCAATAAACAAAATCGTAAAAATAAATGTCAATTTTAAAGATAAATAATAGACAGATAATATACAACTAATTTAGTACGACAGAAAAAAGATACGGAGATGCATTTAAAAAATATTTTTATCGATTAAAAACCGAAGTAATATATGAACATGTAATCATTTTGAGTGTTTGTTTGATTATTCTACACGCAACGGTTTACTGTTATAGTGTTTTTAATTTTTTACCATACTTACTTGTTTTTTTTTATTCGCTTTAAACTAATGCTTGACTGCAATCCCACCTGATGATAAGCAGTGATGCAATCGTTGATGGTGAGGCGCACAAGAAAATTTGTCGATTCGAATAAATTTTGACTTCTTTTTTGTACACAAAAACTTAGAGACAATAATTTGACAATTTATGTACAAAAGCAAGCTTGGTTTAGGTAGGTTTAGTAGGAGAAAACTCATTGTTGTAACTCAACAATGAGTTTTCTCCTACTACTCCTACCCAGCAAACCTTTAAGTGACTCAGAGAAATTACATATAAGGGTAGAAACCAGTGTACAATTTAAACATATGTATATAAATACGCATCAGTTGATTTTTTGTGAATCGCTAAACTGCTTCATATTTGCAAGCATTGTATCTTTACTCTTTACTGATCTCTTTTTAACGCAGTCTGAGAATGCTTTAGATCCTATAATCCTCTTAAAACGTTCTATAAATAGAGTAATATTGCTACGCATGCGCGCGTCTGCCCAGTAAAAGTTATCATCATCAATATCTTAGATTGCCAATCGTTAAATTACGAGATATTTACTAAGTACTCGTATTTAAACGTTATTGAGGCAGAAATGCTAATGCAAGTATCAATAATCACTAAGAGAATTTATTTACGGTAAATATTTAAATGCAATCCTGATTTCCGAGAGCATTGATCTTAAATTCTTATGTAGGCCGATAGCTATTTACGAGTAACTTACGCAATCGCAATGTGCTACATATCATTTTTAGGGTTTTGTTTCTCATAAGGAAACAAAATCATAACCCTCCTTTGGCTTTACCGTAGTAGGATAAAAAACGGAACCCTTATTGAACCACTTAGTTGCCCGAGTGCATGTCTGCCAAGACCATTTATTTCAGGAACGCGTGGAAGTATCGAGATGAAATTAAAACTATACGCTTAGGTCTTGAGGTCCCTTGAAGCTGTAAAAAAAAACAAACTTCTAAGTTTACGTTTAAAAATATATATATATACGGCAGTTTTTGTCGCAAAAAACGTTTACGTAGATCGACAATCTCAAAGGATAAATCAATCTCAAAATCACGAGTACTTCCTGTTGACCTAGAACCCTGAAATGGCACAAAGCAAAGCCTTGTTACACATATGTAGGAATAAACCTGAAAACTTGTGATTACGTCACAAAAAACAGTTTTATCGACACTTTTATCTTCGAGATTCGATTCGGGAATTGAATTATTTTCATAACTTTATTAGTACAGAATTCTCAGTGCGTGAGTCTAACTCGCACTTGCCCAGTTCTTTTTTTTTTGTTTATTTTTTTTAAACAAAAAAATACTTGCCTAGTTCTTTTTTTTATTTTATCGCAGCACGGTTTCTGCATTTTGCAGCCAGTGTCAAGTTTAGAAAGTATTTATTTTTTAACAAAATATAACTAGTCACTTTGTTTTCCATTAGAATGCAGATGTAGCACATTCTAACGTTCTTGCAGTATTTTAGACCAAGTTCGACTTGTCGGCAAGCTTCGCTGAGGTAGTCAATAAAATTATCAGTTCCATTTACTAAGATCATGCCTTTTATCAATTATTGTACCTACACAAGACGAATTTTACATCATAATAGTAACTGGGACATCGAGGGACTGGAACAGTTTGCCGGCTGCAGTCTTTCCGTCCGATTATAATTTAGGTGTCTTCAAGGCCAGAGTGAATAGGCTCTTAATAAACTAGTGCGCCTCACCATTAACGATTGCATAACTGCTTCCCATCAGGTGGGATCGCAGTCAACACAAGCTTATAGCAATTTAAAAAAAAAATAGGAATTAATTTGCGAATAATTAAAACTGCCACTAAACTTTATACTCGCAAAACCCTGCCAAAAAGTCATACATGCCAAATTAAGTGTCAATGAAAAGTTAAAAAGAAATCTGGCTCACCATACAGCCTCCTTCCCTACATTTACGTTTACTGCCAGTCATTTTTTATCAACATTGATGAAATTTTTTCTCAGTTGTAAGCCAAAATCTTGTTATTTTTTTACCGCAGCACGCAATGACTTGCGATCATTACCCCGATCGGCTTTATGTCAAAAATTTTGCTCCGTTTTTTGTGGAGCAGGTCATCATGTTGTAACGACATTATATTATTAAAGAATACATTGTGCCTGATTTTTTACGATAACTGAGAAAAGGAAATGCAATTTCTGTTTTTCTTAACAATTTTTTCGTTCACTAAAAATTAAATATAGCGCTTTTAAGAAAAATATTGAGGAAGGTACGTGTTTTTGGTATCAGTCGTTAATGTGGAAGTGTTCAGAAATAAAGTGAAATAATGTAGCACCTATCTGAGAAGATTAGGGCACATAAAGTAGGCGTGGATGTAGAAAGCTCTGATAAATGCGTGGCAGGCTTAAACTAAGTCTGGCTGGAGGCGCGATTGGAAAGCTGGGTGCAGCCGGTCCGCGACGGGTTGCTGCAGCTTTCCATGCCGAGATGCGCTTTCTGATATCAAATATGTACCATTATACAGGTACAGGTAAATGTGCCGCATTGTCACCTGCTCTACAAGCTGTGATGAGTGAGCTCTTTTGCAACCTGTACGGAGGAAATGCGCTACATTGTCGCAATTAGTACGCTTCGAGTTACCTGTGATGTGGGCAAACCTCGAAAGCATCATAAAGTATTTATAAAACAATTAACAATAAGCAACTTGCTTAATCCAACCATTTAAACAATGTTACGGTTTTATTACTCTTCTGAAACTATAAAATAAGCATAACAATGAGATCGTTCCTATGCATGCAACAGAATATTAAGTTGTTCTTAAATATAGTATTTACAACAATGTGTAATTGAATGAGTTTTCTAGAGAGCATGTATATATACAAATCCCGAATTCAAGTTATTTATGTTTCCCTTTTTTATGTTTTGGAATTGTCAGCTCTTAATGACTGAATAATATCTGAAATTGCAGTCAGTCTTCGGGGATCGTTTTTGGAGTGCTCAGATCTATTTATTATGACCCCGTGCATAAAATTCATTCCCTAGAGTTTAGGCAAATTCGCTGTGATGCTATGTTTGTGTGCATCGTGCGTGCGCCTACACACACACGCGCGCAATAGTCGAGCTTAGTGAACGTTCAAACAATGTTGATCCTTTAGAAGATATTTTATTTTCTTATTTTATGATGTTCACCTATGTACCACTTTTGTACAAGTAGATTAAGTAACAAAATCATATAATAAGTACGGTTTGTAAATAAAAATCTGGAACTTGTGTATATTTTATATTTATCACAATTGTCAAAATAGTTCAGTTTAGTGTTAGATGGATGTTGATACATTTAGACATTAAAAAAAATGTTAAATACAAAACTATAAATGACAATTACGATAGCTAATTTATGTAAAATGGTTGTAAAAAAAAAACATTTTCAAAATTCTGTTTAATTTTGAAAATGTTTTTCGTCAAAAATAAATTATGTTTACGAGATTTCTCTTTTAAGGTGGCATTTTTCCACTCGCCTAACCATTGAGCGTGGTTGGAAAACGTGTTGCTTTGTCCATATCCAACGCAATGTTTGATGGAGAGGCAACACGAAAAAAGAGAGATAACGCCCGAATACGAATACACAAGCTTAGAAAGTTTAATTTACTATTACCTGCTTCGATGGAAAAATCCTAAACGTCAATCACCGATCACTAAAAAACGCTTTACTCGGCCCTCAAATGTATAATAAGGTTTCAAAAAGAGCAGAATTTGTCTCCTGCCGCAGGGCAGATAAAAAGAAGAGATATTTTAAACAGTCCTATGCATACATTTGACCAGTGGCGCACCCCTATGGATGACTCAAGACCGATTTTTTTTAAAGAATTTTTTTTTTGTACTCAAATTATTACGCGTCTACGGTAGCCGGAAATCGGAATCGGAATCTCGGCGGCGTCAGGGGCGTGAGCGCCCTTGCCTTATGCGATCAGCCTCCTGCTTTGTAGAAGGATGCGACCGCATGCCACTCCTACTCGCTCCGGACCAAGGTCTATATAAACCCGGTGCGAGATATCGCCGCCGCCGAATGACTCCACATAGACATGGCGATGCTCTGTCCAAGCATGGTATACCTGTACCATGTGCTCCACCGTGTCCTCCGGGCGCTTCACACAATGGCAACACCCTGGCGTCACTTACGCACGAATCCAGTGCAGGTATCTACCTCCCAAACTTACCATGTTCGGTTACCTGCGTCATAAGAAGGTGAGGACACCGTGAGGTCTTTCCAGCCGGGCCTCAAAGAGGGGACTAACCGCCATACCTGCATCGGATTCGTGCGGAAGAGAAGCCCCAGGTGTCACAGTAGAGGTGTGCCCCGCTTGGGAGGAGCATCGCCGTGTTCTCATGGGGGTGATCGGTGTCAGCGATCTCTCGCACCGGGTCTTGGTGGAGGCCATGGGCGCAACCCTCTGCGAAGCAGCAATGCAAGTCAAGGAGGAGGTGGACTGCATAAGGCAACGGCGCAAACGCCGACGGGCTTGCGGACGGCGAGCAATGGGTAGATCACCGTCCGGTCATCTTGTAAGTTGTAACAGTGCGGACCAAGCCCAAGTCGTCGACGGGGCGCTCTGTTCCCGCGCGCTTCAAGCAGTTGTCAGCAAAACGGTAGGGACTCTGCAAAAGGGTCGAAGCCTGCTGGGGCCCAGGGTCTCTTTCTGAAAGGAAGGCTTGGCTCCAATGCGAAGGGCAAAATGTTTAGTCAGTAAGAGTCTGACACTGTTTCCGGCTTCGCCCAAGGGCGGGATTGGTCATTGCATGATTTTAGCCCACCATAAAAAAAAACCACTGTAATTATGACGTGCCCAGAACTGGGATGCGACAGTCGCTGTCGCCATACCACCTGGATATCCAGCCGAAGCTCTGTCCGCCATGCTGCAACTTGTCGCGGCAGCGGGGATTCGCCCTGGCGTTGCATCTCCACGCGCAAATCGTGCATGCGTGCTAGGGCTGTTGCCTCTAGTTTCCATGGTGGCAGACCAGCAAGGAGGCTCGCCGCTTAGCGGGAAACCGTGCGGTATCCCCACTCCATCCGTATTGCAATGGCCCTCTGGCATGCTTTTGGATGGGCCCTCGGTTGCTTTTGCAGCGTAGGAACCCGGTGGCGGCGCGTTCCGAGGGCCGTTGAAACACATATCCTTGGGCTTGTGTAGGGCCACTCGCTTCTAGTGCTAACTGAAAGTAAAATCTTACATTTTCTGGAAACGAAGCTACAAGCAGTGCATTAATCTTGCGTTCTTCAAAAACTTTTCTTGCACGTATCAGCCCTACCTATATATTTTTTTTCCTTTTAGCAAGGCATTCATAATGCATCCCTTTCTTTCGACCCATTATCTACAAAAAAAGGATCTAGAATACTAGATTTTGCATTTGCCCTAAATAAGTACGTAACCACGTGATGAATGATATTTATTTTGCAAACAGATGACACTGGTGTTTCTTAGCTGACTACCCTGAGAAGAAAAACCGAAACAAACATAGGGGTCAAAAATATAAAAATTCTGTACATAACGAATACGTAAATAGGTCATAAACATTGTAGAAGTCATAAGTGAAAGAATTGTAATTAAATAGTAATAGTAGAGTAGTTCTGGAAATTATCTTTACATACAAACAAACAACCGTTACCTGTAATTATCATTGAAGTCAAAAGAAATTTTAACAATCTTAATAAACAAACCTAAAATAAACAATAATACTTAATGGATCAAAATGTGGTAGTCAGCGTACAATAATGGGAATTTATTTACGTAAAACTCGGGAGCGGCTGCGGAACAAAGCGACGCGTCCTCGCGCTGGGAAGGCCCGATTGTGACTGACGAGATCGAATTTGCGCGGTCGATAATATAGTCAATTTTGTTTTGTAATTTACGAAATGAAGTTATTATTTATTTGTAAATTAAATTTTTGATTCTTGTAAAGAGATTTCTTAAGATTATTTTGCATATTTTAAATTTTCTTAAAAGTGTTTCCAAGGTATAGAAAAAAATACTTATTTGTACACATATTTTCCAAGAATTACGTTTCTTCAACATTTTTTTTTAGCTATATTTCCAATCAAAGTCAATAATGTAATCAGTACATTTTGTAGTAGACCATGTAATGATGTTACTGGTATTTTTTAAATGTCGTAAAATCCCGTGTAATTTTGTGTAAACCTTAGCCAACCATCACTCGTTCGTTATTTTTGCGAAAAAAGGGTTTGGAATATGGCTAATTGCCATTAATCCACTCATTATTTTACAAAAATTCTCAGTATATTTAGGAGAATAAGAACTTGACTTTTATAATCTATAAAAAGAAGGATTAAAAGTCTTCTCTTTTGTCTCTCAAACCTTGATCAAAAATGTTCAAAATGAGTTGATTTCATACACGGCCCCTTATCTAGGCACTCCAAAAATGTTCTACAAAGACTGTGTGGAAGAAAACGACTAAATATATTTTATGTTTGTTTATACGTACGTAATAGGTTTTAAATATATGTTTTGTGTGTATTTATGTGCATAAAATTTAGAGACCCGTGAGTACCACGAGGAATATCTGAAACGGATAAAGACGGATAAACAGATATATAGACTATAGTTTTAGTCAAGTTTGATACGACCTCTCACATCACCTGAAGCGAGAAAAGTAATCGAATAATTTCCCACCTCAACAAAAGTAATTAAAAAAGTTTGTGTGTAGATATTAATAGTTTCCCACAGTTAATTTATTCCTACCACATGCAGCTCGTTTTATGGATATCATTGGAAGTGAAGACTGCCTCAATAACACACAATGTAAGCCCATATAAAAGTACCCTCATCCACACCATAAATGGAGGAAGCAGAGCAGAAGGTTAAAGATACACCTAACGGCTGTAATAATCGTTTTATTGTACTTAAATGGCGTCTAACGAGGCGCATGCGAGACTTGAGACTGGTGCACGGTGGAGGTAAGTGATTCCACGAGTTGGTGGCAGCGTATTGATTTAAATTTTAAACGTATCTTTTTTACTGATACTGCTTCTGTTCTGAACTTGAAAGTGGTTTATCTTTTTTTTATATATAAAAACTAGCAACCCGCCCCAACTTCGCACGGGTGCATATATTATGCATGGATTATACATATAGACCTTCCTCTTGAATCACTCTATCTACTCAAAAAAACCGCATCTAAATCCGTTGCTTAGTTATAAAGATCTAAGCATACATTGGGACAGACCACTTTTTTTATACTATGTAATGATGATGAATAGCTGTTTATTAGATTCGCAATTTGGTCTTGAAATATTCGTGATGGTCCAGGGAAGGTTTAAACAGTTTTAATGGAAAAATAACTATATACGTGTAATAGGTGGTACGAAGTTTGCCGGGAAAGCAAGTTAGTCAATAATAATTTTGAATTTCAAATGAATACATTATCTGAGAGAGTTGGTAGTAATATGACCCAAAATAACGGGTGTGCTATAATATCTTATAATTTAACCATTACTGATAAAATACTTTGTATAAAAAGTAAATAGATAATAAAATATTTAAATACATTTTTGTGGTAATTGACATAAGTTAATCCGCTATAATACATCGACCATATCGATTCTCTCTTTTTGAAGGCTTATTATTTTTATATTTAGATTTAAAGTAAATACCTTACATTGTTTTTAGATGTTTTTTCTTTACCAATGTGGACAGAGCTTAATCTCAATAAACATCACGAGAAATCGTGGTGAAGTGTTGAGAATAGGACTTTAGTGCCAACCGAGTTATCTGGGCGCTTCTTCTTGCTACCCACTTAAATGTAAACCTGTACCAAAGTGCTTTTTGTCACATAACCACTAGATCCATTAGTATTCCATTATTATTTAAATACTAGCTGTTTCCAGCAGCCTCACCGAGTAATTGTAGACAATTATCCCAAAGGAATAAGTCCAGGGATAAAAATTATCCTAAAAGCTATACCAGGACATGATTTAATCGTTTACAAAGTTTCATTGAAATATGTTTAGCCGTTCGAGAGTTAAAAAGTATCAAACATAAACACTCAATCTTGTAAAGGTGAACTAGGTGAGCGTGCTCTATCGTCGACCACATCATCGCTTACAATACGCGAAACATAAGATGAGCCAAAATGGCGATCGACCTTGAATGTGTAATAACAGATTTTCGGGTCTCAATCGAGGCGCGTAACCATAGCAACGGGTTCAAATTATTTTCCGCGTACTCACACCCATATCAGTCCCTCTAGCCAAGTTACGATTGTTTCTATAACATTGTATGCTTTGAGCTCTGACGTCATCTTAAAGCTCTGTCACACGGTCAGAACTAAGGCATTGAAGGCGTGACCAATGCCAAGCCTACAACTTGGCTAGGGGGGCCTGATGAGATAGTGGTCAGTGATTATTAAAAAAAAAACGAAACAACCAATGACATAACTCGTTAATTATTACAAATGTTACTATTACTTTTCTGTTACTTAAATCATTTACTCAATAGGTGTTAAGTGGAGAATTGAAGTAGTTCTTTTTGGGACGGTAGTAAGAGGGTAAATATAACATTTGAATGCCCTCTCTATAACCACAAAGCTATCCGGAAGAGATTTATGTAACTTGAAAGGCCATATATCATCAATGGTACAGTCAGCAGCACATCTGACTACAAAATTCTGCAAACGATTTTCAACTCTTAAACATAATATAACAAGGTTCAAAATGTATTGGAGAAATCTGACAGATTTGTATAGTCTGATGTTCTGCTGACCGTACTAAGAGAATGTGTGTGCAGGCCATCTAACATAATCTGTAGTCCCATTTTATGTCACTTGGCGGAATAGATTGTCTATGTTCAGACCAAGATCTTGACGAATGATTTATTGTAAATAACTAGTACAAAGGCACGCACAGTTTGCGCATTAGTTGAGCGATCGGATTAACCAGTATATCGTGAAGTCAGTTCCCGCACGGAAAAATCAAGCAAAACAAAAAAATATATTATTAAAAAATAGAGTAACAACCATTTATATGGCTTACGGACAGGTATTCCGGGAATGGGGCGTGTGGAGCTTTTTTGGGAACTGTACTTTAATGTATTTTTCCTTGTGGTCCCAAAATAGTACTCTATATATAAAATAAAAAAAAAACGACTAAAAATAAAGGTGGAATTTGGTACCGCGATCCAGGTCAAAAGAGCTCCACAATCCAGAGAAAAATATACATTTACTATACTTGATGTTCAGAGCACAAGGCCTACCATATTTATAAAATAAAAGATGGTAAATTAATGTTTGTGCCTTAAAAAAAAAGTATTCATACATTTACGTCCTACTAAGTTAAAGGACATAATCGTATTTTAGTCGACGGGCAAACAGGAACATCCTCATGTTTACTAATAAGTTAATGCAGCGATAAATATCTCGACTGGTTTGATTATGATAATCTGCACCCAGTGGCGTAGCTAGGTAACTAACGGCCCTGGGCCAAAAAAAATCTGTGCCCTCTTTTACATGGGAAATCGTCAAATAACCTCTCTTGTAAAAGGTGTAGCGGGGTTTTCAGACTTTTGGTAACTAAAACTAGGTGCCATGAAAAAAGCAGTGTTGCAACCTACTTTATTTCTAGTGGGACCAAGGATTGTGCGAAGGAGAACCCCGTGGCCCTTGTATCGAAGTCAAACAAGGAACAGGAGTATGGGTTTCAGTCTGACGAGTAAGATTTACCACCTATAAAGAAAAGCCTATTTCAATTAGATTTTGAAGGTGGGAATTTTTTGCGATAGTTCAATAACAAGTTTGCTAAACAGGTTTGAGTTTAGGGGCCCCCTGAGTTTGAGGGTCCCAGGCATTGTTCCGTCTAATTCTCCATTAGCTACGCCCCTGTGTGCACCCCATGTCATGTTCAAGCTATGAATTACAAACAGTAGCCAAGTTTAGTTTAATATTAACTGTTACGTTAAATAATGTGGTTACTTGTCACGTTAGTTATGGCCACATTATAAACTGCGTGGGTTCCGTAGTTATCTGGTTAAGCTAAATGATTAACGGCATAGTCAGCTGTCGGCGGTTATATTATCTACTAGCGACCCGCCCCAGCTTCGCACGGGGGCAATGCTAATATTAAATATATTATGCTTGTATTATAAATATAAACCTTCCTCTTGAATCACTCTACCTATTAAAAAAAGCCGCATCAAAATTTATTGCGTAGTTTTAAAGATTTAAGCATACATAGGGACGAAGTGAATTTGTTTTATACTATGTAATGATAATGATGATGATACTTTAAGTATTTACCGACAGTACTTCTCTATACACGGTTAAATTTAACATAATAGGAAAGACATAGGTATAGGTGTGTGAACGCCGGCGTTCGCACGGGGCTCAAGAGTTTAATCCCGTGGAGGGTCGTTCCGGTACATGAAACATTATTTAAAAAATAAATTACTTTTTTCTTAAACTCGAATTAATATACGTATGTACGTAATTATGTACATAAATATATTAACCTTTTGAATACCGTAATTAGAGACATAATAGAAAGACTATAGGTGTTCGAACGTTCGCTTGGAGGTTAAGGTATGTAAAATCTTTTACTCTTGGCAGTAACTATAATATAATTTATCAGTATTATTGTAACGATAATATATTTTTTCATGGTTCGTTTGCTCTCATATTAACCAGCTTTACAAGAACAGCTGACGTTGAAGTGAACGATTACCCATTTAGCAAAACCATTTGCAGAAATGTAGAATTGATGGCCCGAGCAATGGACGTAACTAGATGTTTGATGGAATGGAAAATACTAAGCTAATTGAATGTGGAGTTGAGCAAAATACTCATTTACAAAGCAAAGTAAAAATTATAAGGTTAACTAGATAAGTTGCATAGATAGTTGTTTAATATTTCAAGTAAACGCCAATGTCGAACACATCATCAATTAGTGCCTATAAAAAAATAACAAAAAAAACTGGGGAAGAGCTAGTCGAACTCTGAGGGTTCTGTACAAAGTAATTTATGTAAATCAATTTCCAAATCGAGTCTTTAAGATTTGTTTTTTTTTTTTTGTTTCGTAACTACAAAGTTTCAATTTTTAGATATGTTCTATACTGTGTACTGTAAGACCTTTCCTCATACCAAATTTTAGGGTTTTAGGTCAACGGGAAATACCCTATGAATTTTGATTCCCTTTTGAGGTTCGAAATGTACGTTTTTGCGTCGTAAGCGGCTTTGTATCTTTTATACTCGCTAACTTAGAAGGTTTGATTTTTTACAGCTGCAAGGGACCGCAGATTAGAGTATATTGTTTTAATCGATACCTCCACGCGTTCTCGAGATAAAGGTTTTTTTCTAGATAGACAGACTGACAACAAATGGAAAAAACTGAACCCTTGTAGATGAGGTACGCAACCCTAAAAACTGATTAAAATCAAATTTAAAAAGCAAGCTTCGTTAGTTTGGTTGAACGCGTTAATATCTGAAAACACTGGTTCGAATTTCAAAAATCTTTTAGTGTTGGATAGCTTAATTCTTTTAGTTATCAAAGGTGCAGGTGAAACAGAACAGCTAGTGTTCTCTCTATTAAATATAACGAGTAGTTTTAACCCATAACCATTCAATTTAAAAGGACAAGTCACGTCATGTTAACAGCATAGCAACTAAGTATTAAGATTACCTACCTAACTGAACACGGTTCATTAGCTTCTTAGCTCTCGGTCGTTAAGTCGCAGTTAATTCGGTAATGGCAGTAGTGAGCGAACTAAGTCGGGCCTGCGCTAGCCGTAGTTGGAACTAACTACCGCCGCCACCGTAACTTATGGGTTACGGTAACTTGACAAGTAACGCTTGTTGAGTCTTGGGTGCCCTAAATATGGTGTCTGGGAATGTTTGGAAAATTTTGAGGGAACGGTTGGCACAGTAATGGAACGATTGACTGCTTCTCTGCGTCTTGTGGGTTCGATGCCCGCATGAAACAAATATTTGTGTGGTCTACAAATAGGTGTTTAGAGTCTAGGTGTCATGTGTTTGAATTTAATGTTCGATGAGTCATTCATTACTAGAGTTGGGGCAATATTTTTATTCGGAACCCTGAGAAACAAAGCACAACTTAAGGAACCTGGGTGGTTTTTAGGTCATTAAAAATATAACAGTTTCCCTCGCTCCACCCAGAACGTAAGAAGGTATAATTATTTCGAAAAGGGGTGCGCAAATATTATAATCATGAGGAGTCGTTGTGTTTGATTTTTTTTCTTTCGAGGAAAGTAAGGCACAATGCCGTTGTCATAAGCTTGTGTCGAGCTGTCGATGTTTTCTTCCATAATCTTTATTTTTATAGCATACTAGCTTTTGCCCGCAGCTTCGCCTGCGTACATAAAATATAGCCTATGTCACTCAGGAGTAAAGCAGCTTTCTATTGTTGCTTAAATTTAGCCCTACAAACAAAAAAACAAAAAAACAAAAAAACAAAAAAACAAACTTTACCTCTTTATTATATTAGTGTAGATAAAAAAATTATCGGGGGAATCTGATTTTTAATTACGTCTGCTGTTACTATCTAGACGCAGAAATTTATCAGACTTTTCTATGAACAATAAAAAATTACCAGATCGTAGGATCTGGTAATTTTTTTATTTTTAATTTGAATAATTATTTTTCAATATTGTCATCTTTATGTGGGACTAGTGACTCGCCCCAGCCTCACTCACATCCTTTCGCCTATATAATAATAGTGTGATAGACTCTCGTTTAACCACTGTACACACCTGTAAGCGAAGAAGTGGTCGACTATAGAGCACGCTTGCCTAGATAGCTATTCACTCTTGAATCTTGACTTATCTATACATCGAAGCTATCAGGAAGATACTTATCTATTGAAGCTATCAGGAAACAGACTCCGGCAGGGAATTCCACTCCTTAGCACATTGTTTCATACTATGCAAATATGCGATACACTGTAAGTATTCTACTAAGTTTTCTCTCAAAAATACCTTTCTCATACCTTCAACACTATCTAGCTAAATTGAAGCAATTAAACCTCTTTGAAGTAACTTTATCTCACTTAGCGTAACATAGCGCAACATAGCTCCAATCGATTGAAGCAATTAAAATTGTTCGCAGTTCCGTCTAAGCATAAATAAAGCTTATCTGAAGAATAGGCTTGGCTTAGGGGCCTGTAAGACTCGGTTAGTCGCAACCGTGGACCGCATGTAGCAATCAGTGCAATCAGGGCTTACAGACATAGGTGAATAATTGCAATTCAAATGGTCCCCAAAGAGAATGCTAGGAGCACTGTGTAGTTATAATCAATCATTGTCTATTTAGAACAGTGATTTTCCAGTGGTAACAGCCTCGACTTAGGTACAAATTCTTTATAGGTCGTAGGTTCGAACCCAGCGAGGCATTACTTTGTGTCATTTAGTTTATCATCAATGCGCTCAAAACGATGAATATCCTTCACCGTTTATCATGGGGAATGCACGCAACGGCATATCTTAAAACCAATAATTCGATGACATGTGATATTCGCCAACCCATACCAGGTCCGCGTGATGAATTACAGCCCATTCCCTCACCTAGATAGTAGGCCTGATTCCCAGCAGTGAGAATATTATAAGGTTGATTATGCTATTTTATATTGTTCTGTGCATAGGTGTAATTTATCTATAACCTGCTGACACCGCGAACTTTGTTCTGCCTTAGAGGCAATTAAAAGAAAAATAAAAAATTGTGAGGGATGAAAAGTATTATATGTCCTTCTCCCGGTTCTTAGCTAGTTCTCTACCAATTTTCAGCCAAATTGGTTCAGCCGTTCTTGAGTTATAAAAAGCGTAACTAACACGATTTTCTTTTAAATATATAGATGGTATGTATGTATTTAAAAATATAAGTATGTTTATAAGTTGTCTAGTACTCAAAGCACAAACTCTGCTTAGTTTGGAACTAGATGGCGTTGGTTGATAGTTGTGGAATATTGTTATTATTATTTACGGTATCGCTGTATTGTGTGTCCGCGTGTAGGAACGACTGGTTGCCACGCTGCGTGTCGTGGAGCCAATTCCTACATGGAATGAATATTTGTATGATCTACAGATAGGTGATCCTGGTGTGGGTGTCTTGTGTATCTGAGGTTACACATTTGTGAACGCACTCACGATTCAAAAGTAACTCCTATTGTGGGGCAACTTTAAAAAAATTAAAAAAAAAATGACTACTTATATAAGAATACTTATATCTGGTAGCATGTTCCCTATTTACAAACTATTTTATCGTGCACACACGAACAACCAAAACAACATATATATCATATCATATATATATCATATATTTCACAACTATCACACAACGTCGTCTAGTCCCAAGCTAAGCAGAGCTTGTGTTATGGGTACTAGACAACTGATAAACATACTTATATAATTATAAATACATACATATGTATCTACATTGTATAATGTATATATAGATAAGTAGCAACAATAGAGCAGACAATAGCCTTCACGTGATTACAGGACGAGGACCATTACCCGACGAGCGGCCTCGACTCCAAGTCTTATCATTAGGAGTAACTGTAACTTTAGATTAATGGTCCTTATATACAAATTTGGAGTACCACATCATAAATTATACACTAGATATGGTATAATAAGTTATTCATATAGTTATATTATTGATTGGTTAGCAAAAATGACTAGAATAGCCGTCAGTTTCCTTCAGGTGAGGTAGCGGTCATGCGCAAACCTGTCAACGATAAAAAAAATACTGAAGGTACTTAATAATAATATGTATAACACATTCCTAATTTGTTACCCTTCTACGTAAAAATTGTATACATAGGTTTTTTTTTTAGTTGGATTCTTTTTTATACTTTTTTTATTGTAACTTTATATGTCTTTAAATTTTTTTTTTTTTTTTTTTTTTTGTCGATTAGTCTAATTTTTAATGTATTTTAATATTATAGAATATACATTTAATTATACTAAAAATAACCTAAATAAACTAAAAATACAATAATATTTACAAATGATTTATTGGGCATCAAAAAATTCATCCACATCGATATCAATGGGAAAAGTGCCCAGAACGCTGGCAGCATTGCCACGCTGGATGGCAATGCTGATTCGCTGACAAAAGTAAAGCCCAGCCCTCTGGTCACGCGAAGAGTCGACCAGCTGTTTGCTGATGTCGCGTACAACTCGATGAGCGCTCGGACCCCATGGCCCTAGTGTTTCAACCCCAAACGGCTCAAACATATAACTCCCAATAAGGTTATTATATTTACGCCGCTTGAGGTTTTCTGCACTTGCAGCAGCCGCCCCAGCACAACCTGCCGTACTCAGAAGATGGGATGGCGCAAGGGTGTCGACACATGTTGCATCCCACACCAGAGGCCTACCCAACTTCCAGGGCATTATGGTCATCCCGTCTGGCCTCTTCCCATCGTCACGTGCCAAGCCATTGGGTTCTAGAACAGCTGGCACCCCGGCGGTGACAAGGGCTCGACGGATGATGTCATGTCGCGTGACCAGAGGGCTGGGCTTTACTTTTGTCAGCGAATCAGCATTGCCATCCAGCGTGGCAATGCTGCCAGCGTTCTGGGCACTTTTCCCATTGATATCGATGTGGATGAATTTTTTGATGCCCAATAAATCATTTGTAAATATTATTGTCTTTAAATTGTATATAGTTTTTTAAGTTTTATTTTTGTGTATAAATATATTAAGTGCTACAAGATAATCCTAATTTAAGAGTGCTTATATGCATCGGCATTCTCTAGTTCTTTACATTACCGCCTGTCCTGTGCTTGTCTCTCGCTCCACCCAAAGCAGGAGAAATGATTTCTTAATTTTGCCAGAAAAAAAATAGCACTCATATCACACAATCTGTTTAATATACATATTAACAAAAATGATAATAAATCATGCAAATTGTTAACATACATAAATTAAGGCACTTAATGTCGGTCGTTCACATTAATTGGATGGTGACGACAAAATATAAGAAAAATATATGAATATTTTCACGTATATTATTTTATTAATTAGGCAGTTTGATGGTAATGACCACATTTAATTATACCTTGTTTTCTACTATCTTCAAAATCTAGTCTCATATTTTAACACTGTTTAAGAATAATAAAATAAAAATAGGTAAACTTAATTGCACTCATATTATAAACAGCTTTGCCAAACAATAATTAATCTTACCCACACACACCACAAACGTCACAGTGCTTGTTATCAAAGTCAAAGTCAAAGTCAAACTCATTTATTTCAAATAGACCATTTACAGGCACTTTTGAAATGTCAAAATTGAAGCTAGTTTGCACGTTCCAAGGCGTAGACTCCTATGGAGAAGAACGTGCAAGAAACTCCATCCTATCGAATCCTCCGAAACGGCTTGACCGATTTTTATGACTTTTTTTGTGTAATTTTGATAGGTTTCAGAATAGATCGAAAACAATTTTTAACCTCCTACCCCTATACCCTAATATGCCTCCCCAAAGTATTATCTTAATAACCGATCCTGAGCGTCTCGCCATCAGATTCCCGTAACCCTCACCAGGTTTACATTGTGGGAAGCCTTCCAAGGCTACGTCTTTCGATGGTACGTCTACGTCTATGTGTACGTGGTCGCCAGTCCAAAACCTTTCGTTCCTATCGATCATTTGTTCTGCGAGCAATGTGCCCTGCCCACAGCTGCTTAAATTCGGCAATTCTTTGAACAAACAGTTCAAAGAATTGCCGAATTTAAGAATTGCCGTTAACTCTAGTTCTCGTGCGGATATCTTCATTTCTGATGTGATTACACAAGAAAGCTCCAATCATAGCCCAGGTAGGTGGGTTTTAATCAGAAAAAATCTGATGCTTATTTGCAGTCTAAGATAAGGTAATCTGAAAGCCTCATACTGTTCTGAACTACCATAAAACATATAGTGCCGGCAGGATATACATAATCTTCGAAGTGGAATGATACGAAAGTGTACTTCCTCATTAATAAACTTAACTCTGCACGCAAAGCCTGGAGTAACGACCGATATTGTAATAAACTTGAAATGCAATAATAATAAATATGAAGGCAATAATGGCACTAGTCTTCGATATGAAATAGGGACAGCGGTGAGTAGGCATTGTGTAACAACCGATAGTCACTATTTAGTTTTATTGATGATTTAGACATAATTTAATAATTAAAAATTAAATTTTATTGATGATTTAAAAAAATCGTTACTTAAATTTATTTTATCCTGGATTTGAGGATTTAACGGTTTTAATTTGACTTTTTTTTACAAATAAACAGCTTCAATAATTATGCTGTTCTCCGAATCGACACTGAGAAAATATTAAAAACTAGCTGTGCCCGCGACTTCGTCCGCGTAGAATAGTTATTTTGGGCATCATATTTATTTTTGAAAACATTATAGCTGTTACCCACGACTTTGCCCGTATCAATTTCTGTTATTAATTTAGACAATTTAGTTTTTAAAAGAACATAATTATCTAAAAGTACTTCATAGAGCTACACCCCCTACTTGGGCACGCCATAATCTCGGCGGTAAGTCCCCTCTTTGAGGCGTGGTTGGATAGACATCACGCAGGACATAACGCAGGTTCTCACCGGACATGGGAAGTTCAGGAGATTCCTGCGCCGGATTCGTGCGGAAGAGACGCCTGGGTGTCGCCACTGTGTGGCCAGCACGGAGGACACGGTGGAGCACACGGTGGAGGTGTACCCCGCTTGAGAAGAGCATCGCCGTGTCCTCGTGGGGATCGTGATCGGCGGCGGCGACCTCTCGCGCCGGGCCTTGATTCGGGCCATGGTCCACAGCGAAGAAGAACAGCAAGCGGTCGCCTCCTTCTGCGAAGCAGTAATGCTCGTAAGGCCGACCGCATAAGGCAAGGGCAAAAGCGCCCTCGCCGTAGCCGTCGCCGCCGCGATCCCGCCGATATCCGGCCACCGTAGACGCTGGCTTGCGGACGGTGAGCAATGGGTAGCTCGCCGTCCGGTTGTCGGTTACAGTCCAGATCAAGACCAAGTCGTCGACGGCGTGCATTGCTCCTGCGTGCCTCAAGGTGTTGTCAGCAAACTGTGGGGCTCTTCAGGGTCGAAGCCTCCTGCAGCCGAGGGTTGGTGCGAAAGCGTTATACCGGGGCTCTGGGAATAAGGCAAGGGAGGAACGGGATAGGTTGTTTAGTCAGTAAGAGTCTGGCACTGTTTCCCGCTCCGCCCAAGAGTGGGATTCGTCATTGGATGATTTTTATCTACCATAAAAAAACCCCTCGCCCGCAAGCAACCCGTCTCCTCGCCCGCCGGCTAGGCGCAGCGTCATATTTTGCACATCATGCGGCGCGTGTGAATTTTATATCGGAGTTATTTTAAAATTGTAATATCTTCTAAGATGTTCATTGAAAATAAGTGATGTCAAAGACAATTTTGTTCACAATTACATACGGGTACGTATTTGAATATCGAAGATTAAAATACCTACGCTTAAAATACCAATGTCCAAAACATCGAAAATTTAAATATCGATTATATCAAAATGTCGAAAATTGTTATACCTAAGCTTAAAACGTCGAAGATTGAAATGCCGAGTGATTAAAATTTCGATTGATTCAAAATATCGAATGACATTATTCCTAAGTTCAAAATATCAACATTTCACACATCTAAATTCATAATATCTACGTTAAAAATACCTACTGCGACATGCAAACAAGCATGGTTTCTGTCACGGCTCCGGCGCTGCAGGGCTCCGGCAGTCCCACGCGAGCTTAACGTCGCAGATGGTCTAAACGCTCACCACCGCAGCTTCGGCTTGTTGGCCGGCTTCGCCGGCCAACCTCAGCTGCGGCGGCGGGTGTTAAAACCACCTGCTCCTCAGCTCGCGGGCTGCCTCGCCCCTCCGCGCCTACGCGATTCTAAATTACACTCTAGGGGTAGGGCAGACAAGACTACGTGGAGTCGGTTTTGCAGCGATACGTTTCTGTCACTAACTTTAGTAGCACAACATATTGACTTTCAAGAAAATATTTTAATTTAAAGACCAAGACACTGATTTTCATGGATAAAATAGGTCAAAATTGTTCCAAAACCGAATTGGGGCACCCCGAATTTACGTAGTCTTTTGGCTGTTACCCCTAGAGTGTATATAAAAATCCGGAGGCGCGAAGGGAGGGCAATCCCCGCCCGCTGTAACAAAGCATAGGCACCCGTGGGAGCCGTAGCGGCTGAGGTTGGTCGCCGGAGGCGACCAGCAAGCCGAAGCTGCGGAGGTGAACATGGGTGCCTATTCTTTGTTACGCAAGGGCGAAGGGGTTGCACTTCCCGTAGCGCCGGAGACGTTGCAGGAGCAACCTCTGTTTGTACTTCGATATTTAGGACATTCGATAATCTGTATTTCGATATTTGGATCTTTCGATGTAACTTTTGTAGATATTTAGATTTTAGATATATTGGACGTAGACTATTTAACCATTCGATACTATAAACTTTCGTTATTTTAATTTTCGGTTTTATGGTCGTTCGATATATCCATTTTCGATGTTATGAACATCGATATTTTAACTGTAGGTATTTTAATCTTCGATATTCAAATACGTACCCTTACATACTCATAATCAACAACACATTTATTTGGATAAAGATTAATATTATTATGTTGATACAACTCATTGGTTGCATGCATTAATTTCGGCCAAATTTGATTCCCATAAAAACGGTTCTAGTGAGTTAATCTTAAAAGATAGACATATACTGTCGCGGACATTTTTTTAGATCATTTTAAGAGGAATAATTCTTTCGTACATATTTTTTTGGTATCTTCTACCGTTTTCGCAGCGCACGCAACGGAAGCCCTCAAAGATGAATATTTTCCCCGTTTTTTTCCACATTTTCCATTGTTTCTTCGCTCCTATAAGTCACAGCGTGATGTATAGCCTAAAGCCTTCCTCGATAAATGATCTATTCAACACAAAAAGAATTTTTCAATTCGAACCAGTACTTCCTGAGATTAGCGCGTTCAAACAAACAAACAAACAAACTCTTCAGCTTTATAATATTAGTATAGATAAAATGTGTCCAATACGTTATTGTCTTAATACTTTTTGTCTCACTGTACTAAATAATATGTGTCCAAGACGTCAGTAAAAAAAAATATTGACAAAATGTGTGTGGTTGAATATATCATGTTCGATGCGTCAGCAACTGACAATTTAATAAGACTAGGCTGTGACGAAATTATATACGCAAAATCCTTTCACCAATATAATAGTTTTGAAAAAATAACAATCCAAAAGTATTTGCGGTTTTGTTAAAGCTTATTCACGTAATATCACGGAAGAACTTAGAAGCTAATATTTTTTTTATTCGTTAATTCTGCTTGACCTGTCTAAGTGCTGTCTCATTACTGAAAATTTCATAATGGATGATGATATTAAAGATTTAGACATGTATTTATTTTTCTTTCACCATTACAGCTCATTATAATTTACTTATCGTTTCTTTCTGTCTACAAAAACCACCGAAATAAAAGTTTTTGGCTACCTACATTTATTTTATTTTAGACTGAATTTCTACAAGCGACTTCACCCGAATGCAAGTATAAAATATATAACTTATTGATCTAGAATAAATTAGCATTCTATTCTGTATATATTATATATATAGTTTTTTTTTTTAATTTGGAAGAAAGTTAATAAGAAATGGCAAAAAAACAAAGGTAAAATTATTTTTGACACCAAAATGAAGCAGTAGCCAACTCAAGGCGTTTGATGCAAAAGCATAGAAACAAAACGGTTGTAACTTGCCTAAGAGGGGCAGTATACATGAGAAAAGCCGGCACCGCGGGAAAACCTCTTCATAGATATGACGGAAATGATCCACGTATAAAATAAAGGATGGTGTTACGGAGGACGATCATCCGGGATGACTCCGGCGATGCGCCCCGCGGCGACGCCTTTGTCGGCGAGCCGCGCTGTGTACCGGCCCGCAGTAATTAGCGACCACTCATTAATCACATATCTACCTTTGTGTCGGCCAACACAGTAAAAGGCTTTTGACATTAAGATTCAATTACGCTTATGATTGTTGTGAAGGAATTCGTAGTATTTAGCAACTAATTATTGTTTTACGTTTTTTTTTTAAAGTTTAACTGTTTCTGAAACTCTTTTTTTATTGTGAGATATTTTGTTTCTGTGAAAATGCTGTTTTATTTTAGTAAAATTTCATTAAATTATTAGTCCGTTTATTTGTTAAAGTACCTACATATAAATTATATTTTTAAATCTATTTATATAAAACAAAGACGGGTTTGTTACAACACTTATAACTCGAGATCGGCTAGACAAATTTTCATGGATTTTGCTTCGTAGTATTTATCCCCGCCTCGACTGGCGGAATACATCTTTAAAATAATGAAAACTCGACGAAAACATAATTATGAAAGAGGGGTCCAAAGTTTGTATGGAAAAATCTACTTTCACGCGGGCGAAGCCACTGGCAGAAGCTAGTATTTCAATAAAAAATAAAAAACAATTTTAAAATATCATAAATATTGTTATTATTATTTAGTTGCTTCAGATGAAAGATCCATGTTTTGTGCTAGAAAGTAGGTAATTTAAACTATGTTAATAACAAAATGTAAATTAAAACAACACATAAAACTACACTAAATTTAAATTAAGGTAAAATAAAATACGGCTACAGTTGTTATTAATACGGTTAAAATTTTTTCTACTCGACCTACGATTTATAAATAAGATAGAAGTGTCTATTTATTAATATTAAAACATTTTTTTTTTTACTCAATTGCAACTTATTTCATTTTTCTGTCTGTTTGTTTATTGCGGCTAGTCTCTGAAATGACTGATTTTTACGAATTTTTTATTGGTAGCTGATGTCAAATTACAATTTACCTTACAGGCTACTTTTATTTAAAAAAAAAAAAGAAATAATTTAACCAGTTCCCAGACCGCAAAAAAAAATCATCAGCTAGTCACAAGTAAAAATACTTAAATCACCACGATATTATTTTATTATAAACTAGCTTTTGGTCTGCGGCTTCGCCCGCGTACTTAAAATACTCCGGAATAAATCAGCTTTCTTTTGTTGCTAAAATTTTTCCAATCGGACCAGTAGCTCCAGAGATTACCTCCTACAAACAAAAAAACAAACTTTACCTCTTTATTATATTAGTGTAGATTCATACTTATCTCTACAAATTTACGCTAACTAGTATTAGTTGGTGCAATATGATCCTAAACACATTCGCGCACTGATTACTGTTTTAATTACCGCGTTACGGTACTTCAGTCATTTGGACAACATGTCGCGTTATTTAACCAAATTAACTTTTTTCTATACGGAATATTATTAACTGTAGAGGGCATTGACCTCGTCATCTGCGAAATGTTAAATTAATTAAGGACGATTCGTACGAATTATTTACTGGCCCGTTGTCTAGTGGTTATTGGCCCTGACTGCTATGCTGGAGGTCGTAGGATCGATTTCCACCAAAAACAAATAATAATAATATATTCCACATCTGTCACACAACGTCATCTAGTCCCAAACTAAGCAGAGCTTGTGTTATGGGTGCTAGAGAACTGATAAACATATTTATATATTTCTAAATACATACATATTATAGATAAACTACACCCAGACACAGAACAAATGATTGAGCTCATCACACAAACATTTGTCCTGGGTGAGAATCGAACCCACGACCTCCGGCATAGCAGTCAGGGCCACTAACCACTAGACCAACAGGCCAGTCAATGTCAGCCAAATGTTAGTGTTATGAACTCAATCACTTGGTCTGTGTCTGATTGCAAATGATATGCTTGTAATACGTATGTATTTAGAAATACATAAGCACGTATGATAATCAATAGTCTAATATTTATAGCACAAGCTCAGCTTAGTTTAAGTAATAATAATAATAATATGTTCACAACTATCACACAACGTCGTCTAGTCCCAAGCTAAGCAGAGCTTGTGTTATGGGTGCTAGACAACTGATAAACATATTTATATATTTCTAAATACATACATATTATAGATAAATTACACCCAGACACAGAACAAATGATCGTGCTCATCACACAAACATTTGTCCTGGGTGGGAATCAAACCCACGACCTTCGGCATAGCAGTCAGGTTCACTAACTACTAGACTGACAGGCCAGTCGCAAGTAAGTATAGAAGGCATTGTATGAAAGTTGTGAAATATTATTAGGTTACTTATATTACTTTTTCTTACATCGTAAGGAAACCAGCATGTCCTAGAACCAAGAATTCGAAGACATGTGACATCCACCAATCCGCACTGGACCCGCGTGGTCGATTACGGCCCATTCCCTCTCCTAGAGAGGAGGCCTGTGTCCCAGCAGTAGGAACATTAAAAAGGCTGATGATGACGACGACTTATATTTCTGTAAAATGTAATTCGTTTATATAAATCGTCTTTTAATTATCTCAAAGATAGAGTAAACAGTAGAATATTCAACACGGGGATAAAGCTGCCTTTGTCTTGGGTGGCTTGAATTCCTCACTTCACTCAGCTTTCATGATCTCCCTCGCATCGCTCGGGAGTTAATTATATATCGCTCATATCCTTCATTTTGTTCGGAATTGGCGTCAGCGACTTAAACACACAACTTTATCACCTTGTCACATAATCTACTTTTATTTATTTATCGTCATCTACAGCAGTAGTACTTAGGCGGGGTTATTCAATTATATTAAACTAGCTTTTGCCCGCGGCTTCGCCCGCGTCGTATTGGGGTTGGGGTTTCCGGGATAAAAAGTAGCCTATGTCCTATTCCGGAGTGTATTCTATGCCCGTGCCAAATTTCAGAAACATCCAAACATCGTAACTTTCGCATTTATAATTTTTGTAAGATAATTTAAATAATCATACGTATAGAAATGCTATCTCCTGCCAATTGCTAATGGTATGAACTATAAGTGCTTGTTTATGGAGACGCAGCGTAATGAGTTTTTTTTATGATAGGCAAAAATCATCCATTGACGAATCTCTTGGGTGGAGCGGGAAACAGTGTCAGTCTCTTACTGACTAAACACCCCACCCCATTCCTTCTTTGCCCTTCGCACTGGGGCCAAGCCTTCCTTTCAGATGAGGCCCTGAGCCCCAAGCGTACGCAGCACACCTCTCTCACATAATTTCTATTATATCTCTAATTACGCTATTCGAAAGGTTAAGCCTTGTTTTTATATGAATAGTTTGTTTACCATTAGAATATTGATATACATAGCAGCAAATGTACCAGGTAACCTTCTTCGCAAGCTTCGCTAAGTTAGTCAATACTACAACAAAATAATCAGCTCCATTTTCCGAGATCGCGCCTGTTTCAATAATTATGATAATTTCCAGTTGCGCTGACACTTAAAATAAAAACAATTTGGAAATAATTAAAACGGACACTAAAGTTCACTCAGAGATATCCCACCAAAAACGATTAGATAGTTGATCATGATATTCTCATTACAGCCTTATGTCTAGGTGGCAATTAACACAATCACCAAGACAAGCAGGTTACAAAAAAGTTGTCACCGCTCACGCAATGATTAGTTCAGACAAGATGAGCAACAAACGAGCAGATAACTCCTCGTTACTGTCATTAAAATTTCTTGTCTATAAATAGAATTCTTTTTAAATTAATTTTCTATGACTAATTGCAACACAGACGAAAAAAACACGTAAAGTTTAGTGCGCAAAAACGATGGCAAATTGGTAATGAAACTATTGAACTATTGTGTGATTAGAACCGCTTTCAAAAAAATAAATAAATAATAGTTGGAGATCTAGACATCATCATATCTAACTAACTTGCCCCAAACTGATCTACATTGTAGAACATGTTGGAATAAGTTTCAATAGAAATAAAAAAAACAAAATGGTTATTTAATTAGTCAGCAAGAAAAATATTTTAGGACTCACAAAGAGGCAACTAATTATATAGACAAACTATGCTTTCTGCCAGCGGGTACGCCCTCGTGAAAGTAGGATTGGCCATACAAACTTTACACCCCTTTAGGATCTGAATTTTCAAAAACCCTTTCTTAGTGTTCGCCTACGTCATAAAAGAAAGCCTTGTTCAAAACTTCACACTCCTAGGCCCAGTGGCTTTGGCTGTGCATTGATATGTCAGTCAGTTTCTCCTTTTATATATATAGATAGATGATGATGGTCTATTGACCCTAAGCTTCACAAGAATGCAACAACATCCGCATCAAGAAAATAGCATATAACAACACAAATAAAAGACGAAGGAAACAGCCTCTAAGGAATCCCTAATCGCTATTAAAGATGCGACTTTCTAAAGTGTGAAGGTGGCATTAAAATCGCATAAAAGCACCGGCAGCGCAGCTTCACGTGACGCAGTCGCAAGTCGCGGGTCGCATCATATCAATTTTATCAGCTGACTCGTCCTCTCACTTTCTGCCGGCGCGCGTGGGATAACACATAACAAGCTTTTATGATCTATTCTATTGAGAAGCCCGCAGCTGCCCAATCCAACCACTTTTACTTTCTATCTCATCTTAGTTGAAGAGGTAAAACACTCGCCATGACATCACCGTATTACTTTTTGACCACATTTCGACCATTGAAGTTGTTGAACTCTCTAAGATTACTTGAAATAATTTAGAAAGTACATCGTTGCGTAACTCGAAAGACTAGTTAAATCGATATATGCATGTACGTTACATTCATTTCGGTCACTGAAAAGTTGCCATTTCATTCGAAATGTGTATTGTACCGAAACTTAATGAACAGCGATATAGTTTCGCTTTCATTTATTATTAATATCGGCGTGAGGCACTTGATAGATCCTTATCTGACGATGCATCGATGTATTCGAAACGGTGCGTGTGATGTGACACGGATCAATGTCACTCGTACAATGTCGACTAGAAAGGACAGGCTTTGTCGTTTGTCGCTTCTATTTGTCTTAACTGCTTGATGCACAATACAACAATGTCATAAAGATGCATTTTCAACTTTTGACATGATTTCTACTGAACTATTGTGTTAGTTCACTTGCTATATTGTAGAAAACAGCATTGTCTGAGTTCACGGCCTGCCAATAGTTCTCGTTTATACCTAAGACGTGATATAATTGGACGATATCTCTTGTGGTATTCGAGTTACATAAAGACATTTCTATTGTTTTGCTATAATGTCAAAAACAAACAGATGAATGTGATTTTATAATGACGTGTCTGCACGCTATTGTTAATAAAAAGTAGAAGAAAAACTTTGGTGAATCGAAATACTTCTTTCTTTCAAGATTGCATCTTAATATTGCAACCTGGTATTAAAATGATTAATGGTGTTTTATTCGTCATCTATTTAATATTCATCAAGCTACAATGACAGCTCATAACAAATGACTTATGTAAGTCTAAACACGCCGCCGAGATGGGTGATAATCCAATGTCCTTTCCATTTGATTTCTCCTGAGTCACGTGCGCGGAATCTGCGCTAAACACGGAATAATTATTACTATTATAAAATAGTAATTACTTTAATAATATAATTATTATAGTAAAATATAATTAGCATTTTCCTAACTGTATTGGGGTCGGCTTATTATATTTCCTTTACCGCCAGTTACTGGGCTACACGATACTCCATAGTTATAAAGATAAAAGCAGTTTTAACACATAAAAACATTTAATTATAACTCCACGAAAAAGGCGCGCAATTCTCAATTCGAATGTCAAAGACTAGTGCTAGTGCGGGGCGATAAGATGCGTTAACGTAGGGATGCGCCAACTCATAGACTTAGTCTAATAATAGACTGACGATTAGACTATCTATCGTACGACTTCCAAAGATCTACGAATGACAACTAGGACCAAAGACATTTTTTTTATGATGGGCAAAAATCATCCAATGACGAATATCGCTCTTGGGCGGAGCGAGAAACAGTGTCAGACTCGTACTGACTAAACAACCCCACCCCGTTCCTTCTCTGCCGTTTGCACTGGGGCCAAGCCTTCCTTTCACAAAGAGACCCTGGGCCCCAGTCGAATTCGACCCGGGACCAAACTTTACAAACTTTCCATGTATGTAACGTACTAGATAAACTTAGAAATGTACGTAAATATATTAAAAGTTTTACAATTATACTTACCCGGTTTACAGATGCGATTACTTTTTAAGATTACATTTTAATAAAAAACGCACAACGGTTATAAACAATAACCTGATTATATCACCGACCAAACGATCTTCCTAATTGAATTATAAACATCTTAACTGTCTTCCTATTATTGTAAATTATTCTACAATTGCTCCTAAGCATCGTGCGTTTAAAATAAAATTACTGGACAAGTCATATGTAACATTATCTCGCGATTACTCGGGAATCCTCTTCTAAGAAGTGTTTGTCGGGTATGCACTGCGATAATGCATACGTGAGCATGAATATCATGGCAGGAATCTCAATGTAATGAGATAGTTTGTGAGTTAGATGCAGATGCAGGCCGCCGGAGAATAATACCTAGCCTTTAGGGCATAACTTTAATTCAGCTGGCAACCGCGGTCGAGTCTATAGTCATGCGAAGCAGAAATAAAAGCAGTCATAAATCGGCATTAGTTTTGAAGGAAATAATTAAATGAATTGTATTGCAATTATACAGCTTATCCAAGCATGAAAAAGTCTAAAAGACAGACTGACGCTAAAAGTATCGAAAGTAAAGTCATATATCTGATAGATTAAAATACCTTTGTCTGCAAGCTTAATCAAGTTGATATTCTACAATCGTCAACGCTGTTAGAAATTAATCTGGTGTATATGAATGACACATCTCAACAAATTTCGTAGCCAAGTTCACATCATTCAAAATTAAATGTAATCGTTTCTACAATATTCATCACTACATCCTGTAGTTTTATGGTATAAATGTTACTTAAGCTGAGGCGTAACCAATTATAGAAAGAGATTTGACTCGAAACGCTCGTAACTTGGCTAGGCCTACTGGTCGACTTATCTTTACGATAATTTTGTGCTAACTAATACATAATTATACGACATTAAAATCTAGGCCCCACGATGTTGGGAATGTCGAACATGGAAACATTTTAACGTAACGTAACTAAGTAATCTACGATCTTGTCTAATATATATTACACTTTCTACATTCACAAAAAAAACGCCATAAAATATCTAGTTATTCAAGTTGAGAGCTGGTTTGTTACGTCGCGGCTCGTTGGAGGACCTAATCATATGTATATCAGGCCCATAATACACGCGTTTCTATGAGAAGCCGATCTCTTCAACGGCCCATTGTTTGTTGGTTCATTTACATGATGATTCGACATTAAATTTTGACGCTTTCAAATTTTTTGCCGATTTCGAGCAGCGCTGCGTCCGACATAAACAAATTAACAGTCAATCGGGATCCAATCTAAAGTAGATCGCATCTCTGATATCTTCATATCTCGCCACACTCAATTACTGGCAACTCTTAAATTAATCAGCGCCGTCCACGTGAGGTGTTGTAGTCGGTTCTCTTATTAGTTTTATTGGTGGTCCGGTTGCCCGGGGTGCTGTAACTAGCTGCTATTTATTATCCCTTCAACTCGCTTTTGTTATACGTATTTTAATTCACGAAAGACCGATGTTTCGAGATTCGCTTTGAAAACATTAATAAGAGCGTCATGCAATTATTTACAATATATTTATTTGTAAGTACATCGGTATTCTATTACTATAGCTGACTGTTATTTATGTTGTACTCGTATAACTATTATGACACTAAGACAAAGTATATTCGCAGTAAAACATTTATCATTTCCCACCTCGATGAATGCAGCTTTTTGTTGAGGTTCAATTTGCTGGTTCTTGTCACTTGTACTTTCAAAAGATATAAATGATTTATTCTTTTATAGCGTGCCGACAATCTGCATAAAATTAGATTTTCTTTTATACTTGCTTTGAGTTCAGTGGAACACACTACGAATACTACGAGTGTTCATTGGGATACTGTATTGTAAAGAGTCTGATTAGCTTTGCAAGCCTTAACTGAATAATTAAAATAAAAGCACCTCGAATGTAATCAAAACTTTCAATGATAGGATGTTACTGCTACGTGCGTTACATTGTGCGCTACACCGCTACACAGCTTGCTACAGTCAGCGCTACGCAACACTGATGCGCTACGCCAAACATCGCTACACTAGCTGATGTGCTACGGGCATTGCTACAAAAATACTCAGCGTAATTAAACTAATAATACTAAAAATTGTATAATTGCGTTATTTGATTTATTTGAAGAACGCCGTAATTGGCACTAATCACTTTTTAGTAATAAAACCGTCTGTATATTTCATATCGACTTGTCCACATAATTTAGTAATGTCATAAAATAGTTAGCCTGAAAGCGGATGATTCTGGCTTCACATTACTATCAATAGGGAGCACTGACTCCTGTCGTAACTACTTAAGTTTTTCTTCGACGTTTTTTCCGCTCAATCGGCTGACAGTGACATGACTGACGCGTCAGAGTAACATTAACGCGCGAAACCAAACACTTCGCGATATTAGCCGTCAAAATATTACTGTGAAATCAACTGACATGATCAAAACACCTTTTTGTAATCAACCGTTAAGTCAACTATTAGTCAGATGTTAGTCTCAACTAAATATGTTATTATGGTGTCCATTACAAATTGTAGATTTAGACGCGCTTAATGAATATTTATTATGTTTATTATTCATATTGCTCGGTGTAGTTTTGCTACATTTAAGCCATTTATATGGTGCTGACAATTGAATTATGTTCGCTTATTTGACAGCTACACGCTACATTATACATGGATAAATTTCATTATCTTTATAGATTATTTACGACTAAAGTAAAAGAAAGTATACAGCTGTTACTGTATACTTTCTTTTACTGTATTAGTTTTATGACAACAATATGTGTTAATTGGTTATTGTGCAAGCACTTTGCAACCTGTAAAATGTACGATATCATCGTAACTGTAATAAATATGTTTATAATAATAAATATGTTTATTTCTCACCACAATATTATACAATTACAACATGTTCATTAAATGTTGTGACAACTGTTTTATTGAGGGAGACTGGTGCCTAAACTAGGCAGCAAGCCTGTATTTCAGAACACCAGGACCCCGCCTTTTATCATTTTAATACTGACAGTGAACTCGTACATTGCATATTCTGTATTCTAAAATCATTTTTGATAAAAAGCCTCATCAACATATCACAATTATCAGCCTCAAATAGTCCCAAGCTTCACACAATGGACAATTTTGTACCAAAAAAAACTCAATAACATTATCGTCTATGTATGCCTATGACTAGTCTATTATATAGAATACAGTTAAGTGCCGGCCATCACAGGTTTTTTGCGGAGATTAAAACAAAACATAACATGACAAGGCACCTCATTTGTCACTATTAGTCAAACCATTTGTAGGATCACAAGGTTACAAGTGATTACTGTTTCGTTTTTTTGTTATATTAACGTTAGTTAGTACCCCTGACAGATATGAGTGACTCACATTTTTGGAATAAATGATGTGATGGCAATAATAAATATGTATAGTTGACAATATTTAAGTTTTGATTTCTTCATTAGGCGCTACTCAGGTTCCTTAGGTTGCCGACATAACAAAAAGAATCACCAAACTTAAGTTGCAATGGGCAGGATACATTGCACGCAGATCAGATGGCAGCTGGGGCCGAAAGATTCTGGTGTGGCGACCATGTACCGGAAAACGCAGTGTTGAAAGACCTAAACAAGGTGGACCGATGAACAGCCTGGTCAGGGTTGCTGGAATCCGATGGACGCAAGACGCACAGGACCGGTCTTTGTGGCGGCGCTTAGGGAAGGCCTATGTCCAGCAATGGACGGCTTTCGGCTGAAATGATGATGATGAGGCGCTACTCTTGTATTGAAAATGCATTCACAAACCGCAACATATTTATAGACCAGACAGTTATTAGAGAAGCAGAGTCTCCATCACAAGCACCATCATGCTAAAAAAACGTATCTTAAAAAATGAAACAAAGATCCAACGATCATAAATATCCAAAATGCATAGACTTATGGTTCGTATTGATACGATATTCATAATAATAAATAATAAGAGTCTTTATTCAAACTTATATAAATTATATAATTTTTTTTAAACGATATTCATAAAATGTTTCAAATAAACACAAGATAAATAGAAGAAAACTTTACTATTTTAACATAATGAGTTTTTAAATATTGTTGACAATGGCTACTTACGTGTTTACTTATTTCGTCAGACTTTAGTCATTTTTAGAAGGGTCATGGTTAGCGGCCACTTAATGAGACAAAAAAAATCAGAATTTTTAACAAAATTATAAAAAACCTTTACTATTTGAACCTTGAATTACTAGATTTGTCATCATATTTACGAATATATTAAAAAAAACTTAACGTTATTTCAGGATTTTTCATGAGTCAAGTTAAATAAATTTGATTCTTGGCCAAATCTAAAAATGAGAAAAACCGAAAAAAAAAATGTCTCACTTAGGTTTAATGAAAACTAAAGCTGTGTGTGTGTGTGTGCTGTTAGGATTTTTTACTATTTTTTTTTGCTTATACAAATATACAAAAAAAATTAAGTAAAAAGTCCCTATACGCTTTGTAGTTGTTAAACCATTCGATAGTGTCGTTAAAATGGATAAAATTTTGGGAAAGGATAACAGCCCATAAAATATTGCCAATATAACTTTAATGAGTTTTAAGTAATGATGTACTTTTTTTTTATTCCACAATCATCACACAACGATGACCAGTCCTAAACTAAGCAGAGCTTGTGTTATGTGTACTAGACAACTGATAAACAAACTTATATTAGATTTTTCTAAGATATTTCTAAATATACACATATTGTTGCTAAATAACACTCAAACACAGAACAAATGATCGAGCTCATCACACAAACATTTGTCCTGTGTAGGAATCAAACCCATGACCTCTGGCATAGCAGTTAGGGTCACTAACCACTAGACCAAGAAGCCTGTCAGCTACATACACTATTCACTCTATATGTCTCAATACGTATATTCGATACCTATACACAATTATTTTAATCCAATCAACTAACAATAAACATTTACAATAATTAATTAAATGAATCGCAAGAGTATTACATGACTTTCAACATTAATCATTTATTACAGGTGAATATTTAACATGATTGAAACCTGCTTTATTTCCGCCGTCAGGTGGGCAATGTGGCCATTATTGCTTCATTAATTCTGTTTATGTAATGTGTACCTATGTAAGGGGCAGTTCACACTTTTACACGATTTTTTTTTATGATGGCATAAATCATCCATTGACAAACCCCTCCCTTGAGCGAAACAGGAAAGAGTGGAGACTATTGACTGAACGACCCATTCTTTGTCTTGGTTCACGACGTAATGCACTCTTTAAATAGGGCTACGATATACAACTTTACTAACTACATAAAAAGGTACACATTTTAGAGCGAAAATATAAACATGCACAACCGAGTGCATAGTGCCGCATCTTGGTGTTATCGGGGAGAGGGTTTTGTTTACTCAATAAATGTGCTATAATAACACTTTTACGCGTCAATTTTCTGATAGTTGAAACTAGATGAGGAGCAAGAACTCTCTCATTTAAATACTTCTCTCACGTAAATAAAGTTTTTAGCAAACTATTAAGCAAACGTTTTATGTGAGGATAAAAGTCTCTCCACGTAAACACCAAACTCAACTAAAGCGTTAAGGGCAATCCTCCCTCGTCGATCGTAACAGTCAATTAAAAAAAGAGTTACTCCAAGTTAGTCACGTTTGAGGAGCAAACGAAATGTTCAAACCTTTAGAAAATAAACAAGCGCTATTTGTTGCCTGAAAACGTTTTTAGCATTTCTTGCAGGTCTTTTAATCTAGTTTAGAGACATTCAAACTTCACTGGCCAGACCTAGATATCAATAAACAGCTATTATCTGAATATAATTTACAATATAAAACTTGTATGTATTTCATTTTTCATTCAGTAAAACCTTTCAGTATTTCGTGGGTTTTTTTTCGGATTCCCACCCTGGACAAATGTTTGTGTGATGAGCATGATCATTTATTGCAACTAGCAATAAAAATTACTAAATAATTACATAACTTACGAAGACTAATTAAATTACCCTTTAACAGTTCAAGTTGAACCAAACGGGGATTTGAACCCACGACCCTTAACTTGCCTGCCGTCAATTAAATATTTTATGTCTTCTTTGAATCTCCTTTTGTAGCACACCGACAACTTTAACATATTTAACAATTACAGTCAATTTAACAATAGCGGCTAAATTTGATAAGATTCAGGTAAAGTTGCTCTTATCAACGTGAGAGCATCGAAATTGACTGTAAAATATAGAAATACTTATCACAATGCAAAGCCTGCATTGACACGAAAAAATACATTTATTTTTCATGTGGAAAATCATCAAATTATTTTTCCCGCTTTAAGGTGGAGCGACAGAGTGTACCAGACTTGTATTGACTAAAACCACATCATGTTCCTTCAGTAAGTAGATATATATATATATATTCCCTTTATTGTAGATACACCACAAATAAAATTAGAGGGAGAGCTTAAAAATAACATAACAAAATGAAACGTATTCCAACTAAAAACCAACTAACACAAAAAATATAAATTGCGATATCACTACAAACTATAAAACAAAGTCACTTCCCGCTGTCTGTCCCTATGTATGCTTAGATCTTTAAAACTGAGCAACAGATTTGGTGAGATTTTGTTTAACAGATTCAAGAGAAAGGTTTATATGACACATGCATATTTAATATCAGCATTGCACCCGTGTGAAGCTGGGGGGAGTCGCTAGTTATAGAAAAAAACAAACTAAAAAAAAACAAATGAATATTTATTTTTAAACGGGAATATAGCAGTCAATCTGAAGATATTACAGTCCAAAGTTTACAGTTTTATAAAACAGTAATATTATAGGTTTAGACCCACGTTTCACAAGCATAGAATATAATAAATATATTTACAGCTCATCCACCACAGATTCTAAACAAACGGCAAACACACAACAAGCTTTATCATAAATTTCTTACACGCCAACATTATTCAGTTTGAGAACTATAACTGTGAGAGAAACAATGGCCAAAGCCCAATGAACAACTCGAGATCTGGCCCTTTGACAGTCCAGGTAAAGCTATCTAAACTAGGCTTAAATTAATGTACCAGCCATTTGAATTCAATTCAATTTATTATGTACAGAGGAACAAAGGAATTGGTGTACAGGCTGCATGACTAGCAAGTTTTTAATTTTGTAATAAAGTTGCTGGTCATCTTGACTTTACTTAGAATTTAGACTGAGAACGCTATTAAAAAAATATTCGAAACGTAAAAAATACAGATATTAAAAATGATTACGACATAGTATTTAGTCACACTGTACTCTTTTACTATCCATGTATTTTTTTTTTTTAATTATATTTCACAACTTTCACACAATGGTATCTAGTCCCAAACTTAGCAGACTACTGATAAACATTCTTATATTTTTTTAAATACGTACATATTATAGACAATTTACACCCAAATACAGAAAAAAAAATCGTGCTTATCACACAAACATTTGTCATGGACAGGAATCGAACTCAGAACCTCCGGCATAGCAGTCAAAGCCAATCAAGTTATTTTACAATAAAAAAGTAATATACATTAATTTACAAAAAAAATGTGAAATATCTTGTCAAGGACAAGATAATTTTCTCAATACCTCGTACGTTAAAGCATATACATATGGTATCTACAGGCTCTAGGCAAGGGAATGGGCAAGATCTATATACCTCTGCCTACCTCCTTGGTTAATACAGGCGTGATGTTATGCGTTATAGAAAGGGTGACACCCTACCCGCATACCTAGCTTTTAGTTCCTCTGTACTATTGTGATATCTCCGCTAATAATGCCGGTTGCAAATGTTCGTTTGAGAACGATGCCACATGCTGCATTCAAAAGACTTCAACGCGTTCTCAGGCAGTGAATGCAAGGAAATATTAAAAAAAAAAACATTGAGTTGATACTCCTGATAAAATGGACTATTTGCAATTCTAAGAACAGATTAATTAAGTTGGTTTCTTATGTTCTTAATTGGCTAAAAAGTTTTCGGCTAAAAAGCCAAAGTTTTAAGCAATTTTATTAGAACATACGTACTCGTAGTTACCTGCAGTACACACCGGAACTTACTTCAACGACCTTTACCTACTAACATAAGAAAATACGCACTAATCGAACCAAAGGAAATGAGCTCTTGTCTATGGGAACTTAGTGAAATACCGTCACCGTTAGGAAATGCAACTATAAATACGTGTACGGCATTTAGCCGATAATACGTACTTATAACGGAAAGTTTTTTGTCAACTTGTGTCTTAATTGGATTATCCTACAATGCAACCTTCCGTTGCACCTCGAGCACGCATAACACGCTCTAATTAACATTTGCGAAAACGGACTTTAAGCATATGTAGTTAAGGTGTGAATTCCGCTGAAAATTACGAGTCATGTGAAACAAACTACAATTACATACTAAACAATGCTAAGAGCAATGTTTAAAAACTAGGGCTTGAGGAACTCACGCGAAATAAGGCCTTACCAACACTTGCGGTTGATACAGAGACATCTACTTTTATCCTAGTTTACGAAAATGAACCCTACGACTCAAAAAATAGAGGATATTATTCTTGTGGATAATTATCGCAACGCTTGACTGCGGTTTCCGCAGAATGCCATTGTATTGCACTGTCATCCGAGATATATGTCACTGTTATAAGATCGACGGTGGCGTGTCACGCCGGCGTGCAGAGATCACGCTGATACGTTTTTGTACCGTCACGCTAGTTGCCGGTGTGTAAGGGATTCAGAGTCTGGGTCACCTTGAGATGTCTTTGCAGATAGGCGTAGACAATGTGTGTTAAAAATGTTGAATATCCTTCTTGCTGCTTTTTTTTAATTTTGGTAGTAAATTATCATCAAATCTACACTAATAAAATAAAGAGGTAAAGTTTGTTTTTTTTGTTTGTAGGAGGTAATCTCTGGAACTATTGGTCCGATTGGAAAAATTGAAGCTATAATAGAAAGCTGCTTTACTCCTGAGTGACATAGGCTATAAATTATTTATATAACATGGATATTACCCGAGCTATCACAACTTTTGTCTCACAAATTTTCCGCGGACGAAGTCGCGAGCGGAAGCTAGTAACTTATAAAGAGCGAAACGAAGGAGACTATTTACCTTCTAGCCTTGGTTTTATTGGTCTGATGAATGTTTTCGTGTCTTATACTCCGGCGTCGTGTATTTGTGACTCAGTACTCCATCTCGTTTAGCACTTCAATCCCCTTAAATGATAGAAGAGCTAACGAGTCTTGAATGTCCGTCCCTAGTGGAATAAATACTTGAGTATTTGTAGGATATATCTCTAGGTAGTTACTGCGTTTGAATAACACTCTCTCTTGGTGTATACTTTGCGTGTTAGGACCGCGGTCACTCTATCAAATAATCCGCAAAAAAAGATGCTTCGTAGATCGTCGTTTACAAAAACACCAGATACTTTGTAACCACTTGTGCGTACAGCTAAGGAGTGAAATACCCTGCTGGAGTATGTGTTTCTGATAGCTACAACCATAGATATATCGCTACAACTCGGAAAACGCTTGCTTCATTGTCGACCACATCGTCATTTTCTATCAGTGCCCTAATTCATGTAAAATCAAACAATCCCAATTCCATTATCGTTCCATTGTCGTTCGATCGTAGTCCTATCCAAAATCGGTATTCACGATATTTGAATCACAATATTTGACGTTTAGCCGTTGACGTCGAATCCGGCAACGATTGAAAGACGATTGAAATAGCTGAATACGCGTCAACGACTCTCGAACGAGTTTAAAATTGGTGTCGTTCAAACTCGACTAATGGATGTGAATACGAAAATATCAAAGTCGCTACGATATCGCTACGGTTTTGATTACGTGAATTAGGCTACAGGGGGTATAATGGTCAGATGTGAGCCTATTTATGACAATAATAAAAAAAAACACATTATTAAGCTTCACGAAAGCAAAGATTTGATTTGAAAACTTGCTGCCAAAGGTTGTCTTTAAAAAAAAAAACGCTTTTAGCGATAAGACCGCCCATTGTGACATCCTATTAATTTTAAGTTCCTATTGTAATTTTATTTTTGGTGTGCAATAAAGAATATATCTATCTATCTATCTTGCATTAACACACTACTTTTTACACTAATGATGCCTCTATGACCGTGAATGCCAGTCACGAAAGTTCTTATGTAAAATCTTACTTACTTACAATACAACTATTGTACCTAGCTATTGTATCTTGTAACCGAAGATGCAGTGAAAGCTGAATACGTTCGAAATATCTAAAAGCAAAAACGTCATGACTTCGAACACTAAAACTGAAAGTCTGTACGTAGTTCGTCTGGCCTGTCAGTCTAGTAGTTAGTAACCCTGACTGCTATACGGGAGGCCGTGGGTTCGATTTCGCCCAGGACAAATGTTTGTGTGATGATCATTTGTTCTGTGTCTGGGTGTAATTTATCTATAATGTTTAGAAATATATGAGTATGTTTATCAGTGGTCTAGTGCTCATAACACAAGCTCTGCATGAGCATTAGCATGAGACTAGACGGTGTTATGTGATAGTTGTCGGAATAATTATAATATTTATAATATTTAAATAATAATATTTGGGAGACGTCAAAATACATTACAGTTTCTGAAAGCTGAAAAATATTCGTAGCATCTGCAAGCTCCTTTTTTTCCTAGTTGTTATTGTCGTACTGTTTGGCAAAGACCTCCTTCATGGCCTTCCAGACACTTGTCTCCATCCTTGTCTTAATCATTTCGCCACCTCATTCTAGGTTAACTTCGACCACACTGTCCTTTTGTAGGGTTTTTTCTATGTCATCTTAAATTCGTCTTCGTGGTGCACCTGTTAATTATCTCGCAACCTCTTCTTAACCCGATTTTGACAGCGCTGTCCCTCTGCAGGAACCCATAAGCATAAGTATAGTCAGGCTTATTTTCCCACTTTTGAGACTTAGGCCTCCTCTTTAGGCGATAGAAAGGGACGTTATCCACCTCGCGAGTCGGATGCGAGTGGTGGATGTCACATGTCTTAAAATTTTTGGTTCTAGGACATGACATGTTTCCTCACCATTTTTCTCTTCAGTGTATCGACTACAGTGGTGTTGAAATAAATTAAACAATGCTATGGTTGAAACACGTGGTCATAAGTCGAGGCTATTGCCACTGGGACATCAATGCTCATTTCAGGAAACCACTTTGTAGCAACTTTAATCCCATTTGAGCTGTTTTTTGCCCACTTCGATTAAACCACTTACGTTTAAAAATAACCTTCGGTATCTAATATTTGTTTACGTCTTCCTATTTCAGAGTTTTCAGTAGCTCTTTGTTGATCGTTTGCAAATTGTATGTGATTACGGAAATTATGCGAACAATTACTTTGTCAAATATTTAATTCATGGTCAGACTACGCTGTATTTCTGCAACTAGATACCTAACGCTTATTACATCCCTCGTTAGAGATCTTAAATAAACCAATAAATCATATATAATGTGAATAGTGAGACCAACGTCTCAGTTTTCGATATTTTGCCTGGGTTACTCAACTAATCTGCTCTATTAATGTCCTCCGAATTCGGCTAAGGTACACTGAAGCATAAAGTTTTATTACAGTTTTTCATAAAAAAAATAACCATTTATTTTAATTTGTTAATTTATTTATACATACAATCATATTTCCCATAACATTATTCCGATAGCAGCCTTACATAACGACGAAAGACATTAAGACATAAATAACAGTTTGTCACGTCGTCTGACGACTCGCGACTCACTGCAGCGCCCGGCGCGAGTTCAAGGTCATACATAAATTATCATTTCCCACGGCCCTTACAGCGACATCGCATTCAACATAAAAGAAAAACGATCACCAATTGACCCATTCAAGTATTAATGTTACAGATCAATAACCACGAAAAAACGGTATTTCCAAACGCTTTAAAAGTTTCCGTGATCGCATACTTTCACGGAAAATCGCCGTTTAGACCCAATACGGCGTAAACGAGAAAAAAGTAAATCGGGCCACTTTCTGAGGCGTCATCCGACCATTGGCTGAATGGATTGTTCTCCACGCGATGCGTACACCAGGGTATTCCGATAACGTGAAATGAATACGAGCTTGTATGTGTTGTCATATTAACCTGATTGAGAATAATAAATGATGGAGTATCTTACCCTAGTGCGTGCTCTTCTACAATTAACACAGTAATTCTATAGTTTACATAGGTTTGCGTCTATGGTCTGCGTTGGACTCGTTTCGAGAGGGTTAAAAAGAATGCAACAATTTGCTGCTTTCTGTGGTCGCTCTAGTATTTCTTAAGAATTTTGTATTTCATGTGAGCTTCCTTAATATCTCTATTGATTTATTAATTTGAGATATTCTAGCTACACATTTTCGTACATAAAAAACATAATTTAGTATAATGTTATGAGATTTTTTAGTGTGTGGGTTTTGGGTGTGGTATGATAGGTGGTGGTTAATTTAAACAAAAATCGAAAATGTTTTCGCCTCCTTCTTTGGCCGTCGGTGGCATACACTGCATTTTTATAACTTGCATAAAATGCTTTCAAAATGCATTCACGCAATAAATGTCAAAACTTTCATCGAGGCGAGAGCGCGCGGCGTTTGTCCTGGTGCCACACTTGCGGGACTCGCACGCGCACCGAATATTTACCACATTCAGATACACTTCATTACCGACACCCATTAACGCGAATGACAACCAGTTAAATAGTAATAAATGTAGAAAGTCATCCGAGCTCTCTTTGTGGTTATAAAATTCGAATGTAATTGAATGTGAGAGCAGAGTAAGTGTTGGACTGATGGACATTGAGTAATTTGCTCTAACATCTCATCCGGCGCACGGAAGCACATTGTTGTCGACCTAATAGCCGAGTTTCACAGCGAAGACGATTACCCATAAACAGACAACGTAAACGATAGATACCAACGCGGGCGACCAACAAGTATGGAACGGTAACTCTGTTTAAGGCTACAAAAACTCCATTCATGTGCTGACCTCAACAAAATTATCTAACTGTTCGACACTTAATTTTCGAACGCAGAGCACGTATGGATGTTTCTTTACAAAACATCCATTAGGCCTTAGAATTTGAAATTTAAATTAGAAGTAAAATAAAATAAAGTTAGACTTTCTTGTGTGTAATGTAGACACAAATTCTTTTGTGCGCTGCAGACTGTGGTTGCCAGTACGTGTAACGATATTGTGCAGACATGAATAGATTGAAAAGTTGCGCATTGCTGCGTCCGATACAAAGGCACGGTCCTTGCTACAGTACAGCGCGTAATGTGGACAATACAATGCCACTTTTTCGCGATTTACCAAGATGTGTTGCGTGAGAGACGATCATTGTTTTTTCGAACAATATGACGAAAATCATCAAAATCATTTGTCTGTTATGTGTAGCATGATTTCTAAGGCATTACGTTTATCCTGGAACGAGTCGCCTTTATCCGACTCTTGTCTTGCAAAATATTTTGTTAGGAAAATTATACGTTTAACAAAAACCATAAAAATCGTCGGGGATGGGAAAAATTACTAAAGCAAATATTAAATTAGTTACGTTCTCAATATGTTGCTTCCTATCAAGATTACTAGGTCTAGCTCTCTTCTCCGTTCCTATTCAATATCCGATTAGTGTAAACACACCTCGCTAATAGCATGTGTCTTCAAGGCTCGTTACCGGGATTTCTTCGTACAGCGGTTAATATGTATTTGTATGCGCTTGCGAGCTACTGGTTCATGAAACTGTTACAAGCGGTCACGCCGCCGCACCGACCACCTACCTATTAATTATTAAAGAATTGCTTTCCGATACGAGGGAAGGAAGTCAAGCGCACAAACGATAACTGTAGAGCGAGCGATGACCTAGACCTCAGCATAAATACTACAACAATAGACAAGAATACTAATCAATACGGACTAAAAATACCATGAATACAAATTACTTTTTTCTGCACTTGAACTGTAATAAACAGATGCAGTGGTTGCGAAACACGAAGATTCTTACTCAATAAATAATCAACGTTTGATCAAGTCATGAAATCAATGCTTAATGGGATAAGGAAAATCTTCAGCTGTCGTAATTAGATATTTAATTATCTGAACTGCGCCGTCATTGTTGGCGTTACGTGTGTGTTCGCCATGGTGCTGCTATTACAAAACAACTACAAAATGCTTGTAATTTTACCACAAAATCTGTGTAATATGATATAATGGATGTTTGGAGAAAGTGTTGATGTAAGTGTGTTTTCGTGGTCGGTGGTGTGTGAAGAGCAGCACTTGTCAGCGCTCGTCAGCGCTCGTCAGCGCTCGACAGCACTCGTCAGCACTCGGCAGCAGTTGGCAGTCACCTATATCCCCGTTGGTGCAGAGAGCGGAACATGCGCCACTAACGCAGCTATGATTGTATCCTCACTCGCAGACCTAATGCCCGATTTCACCTAACTCAATTCGCGGCTTGTTCTGATTAAATGTCATTATTTCTATTACCTGCAAGTAAGTTTATTTCTATACTGTGGCATTAGAAAGTATCTTTCAAAATGTTTTTATTTTCAGAAAACACATCATGTCACGAATTTTTTCTGACAAAAACTAAGATGGAATATTCCGTCTATAAAGTTATCAGAACAGAAAACTTGCAATCAGAATCAACTTGTTAGTGAACTGCACCTGCCTTTTCGATGCGGGTGTTTTTTTAAATCTACATCACCATTGCTCTCAAAACGGTGAAGGAAAACATCGTGAGGAATCCGATAGAACCAAAAATTTTAAGACATGTGACATCCATCAAACTACACTGAGCCCGCAAAATAAACATCACTTATAAATAATTAATTTATTTGCAAATAAACTAAATCTAACGGTTTGCAAAGCTTTATATCAGTAAGTGGTACTGAAGTACAGGTCGCAGCGTGTAATGTGATCACTAATTCATGTCCCGTGTGAGCACAGAGCCACCTGCCCGCTTCGTACCACTAATTCGTACAACCTGCACTGAATAGCTAATAACTCACATTCTCTACATGTTTACTGATATTTCCCTGAACATTACACAACGCGGCCATTAGGATATAATATGTGAGGGGTCCAGATAATAAAACTGTTTGCAGCTTGTCAATGCTTAGATTTACATAAGTATGGAAAAGATTTCTTTAAGGATTATGAAATACAGTCTTCCTGAATACTAATTAGATTGTTTGTAAATGAGTAGAGCGAGCGACCATTTAGTCCCAAAAAGGTATCATTACGTAGACTTCGTCATATTAGGCTTATACAATCTACCTACTATGGGCCCACACAAAACAAATGACTATCAGCACAGCACTAACTTTCCCAATAAAATTAGAATCAAGTCATTCAACCACCATTAATATTCTTGCAAAAAAATTAAAAGACGCGTAATGACTACGTGCCATGTTACACTCGAGACATTGAGTATTTATAGCTTGAAATTAAGGTCATTGTAATTATTGTGATTTCTTTCACGCTCGTAAAATGCGAGAGTTTACGACGAAACCCGAAGATTCGCGAAGACGATGCGCTTGCGACGACGTGCTCGTCTCGCGACGCCGGCGCCGGAGCCGGGCAACTGGAGCATGAACGCAGTTTCTCGGTGAGAAATATTTTTCTGATTGACGGGTATTGCTACTTGCAGCCTGAGAGATTAGCTATATGAGAGCACGGATATCTAGCTCCTAGATAAAGTAAGGTAATTGAAATCTAGGATATGTTTCCGATTACCTGATGAATGTGATAATGAGACTGTCACAAGGAAACTGTGACTAAAAATTCTGGTACAACTATTCAAAATGCAGTGAGTACAATGCCATACCAAAATTCTTCCGCCTTTATCTTTACATAGTATAAAACAAAGTCGACTTTAATTCTGTTGTTTATCCGCAAAGTCCTCCTACAATACGCAACGGATTTTGATGGCTCATGGCTGATTTTAGCCGAAACAAGTCCACTACTAGAAACATGCCTTACTTCTTGTGCGTCTTACATCTATTGGATTCCCGCGACCTTCACCAAGTCATAGCTCTACCTGGTGGTAGGTCTACTAACGCTGCATTTTCTGGTTCACGTGAAACCAAACGACGACAACGACGACGAGACGAATGTAGATGATTAGGAACCTCAAAAAAATATATATAATTTTCGCCCATGCGAAATTCGACCCAATTGCTGGTTGGGGTAAATAAGAATGATAGGGATGTAGACTTAATCCCTGTCAAACTTTAACAAGCATCCAGATCCAGAAAATTAAATACGAAAGTCGGATCAGACTAATAGTGCCAATAGGTTAATCAGGTACCTTCTACCTACAGATAGGTACGAACCCACTCATCTAAGTTTATTGACAATCGAGTTGACATGGGCCCAAAGGAGCTTAGCTTAGCCCAACATCTTACTAACCCCGCCTCTATATAATCTTTCCAGTAAGTTAATGATACGTACGTTGAAGAAAATAATTAAGTAGTTAATAATTAAATTATCAATGGTAATCGTCTTTAAAGTTTCATCATCTATCGTATACATATAAAAGGCAAAAATTACTGACTGACATATGTTGATATGTCAGTCAGTAACACAGCACAGCCGAAACTACTGAACGAAATAGCGTACAATTTTGCACAGGGCTTCCTTTTATAATGTAGACGAACAATAAGAAAGGATTTTCTAAAATTCACCCCCTAAGTGAATAAAACGCGTGTCCAAAGTTAGTGCAAAAACCTATTTACACGCAGGTGAAGCCGCTGGGTGAAAGCTAGTCATTTCACAATCAACTAAACTTACAAAATGCAAGTCTTTGCTGACTTAGCTTCTCAACCTCAACCATACTTAAACGGTTAAAAAAACACTTTTAGTTAAAATGTCACCTTTCTGATGTTAGATAACACTTGGATTAGAAGCATTGGTGATGGTAGAACTTGTTGCATAAGGTTGTTACTGTCTACCCAAATCGACATTCAACTACCACAAGTAAAGATCACGTAGCCCACATTTCTCTCAGCACGGTAGCCATATGAACAGCATCTTCTGATATGAAAGCTGCGTACATAACGTACTCACGACAACGGTAATTAACTTCCGTCTGCTTCGGAGAACCACTGTTTGCTGGCGACAATCGCTCTACACACAATGATGACGAACAGAAATCAGCTGAGAAAAGAAACGAGGAACATTCAAAGAATGTCAAAGAAATAACTCTTAAGACGTATGTCAATTAGAGTAATTGATGAACAAATGAATCGCAATTGCTATTGAAAGGTTAAGCTTCTAAAGATGAAATAACTGCGTTTTTTTCTTGCAATGATGTAAGCTGTGTACATTGTATGTGATTTTCACCAACTCCTTTCATTGTGTCGGCACCCTTCTTCCGTTTTGAGAATAAAGGGGAAAGAATGTGTTCACACCATAGACAGGATTGTAAACACATTACCGCCAACTATCGCCTAATCAACATAGTCAACGGTTCAACACAATCTTCACATACGTTTTTCTTTAGAACTGTTCACAAGCACTAATCTCATAAATCAGACTTCCAATCTAATGCTCTCACAATGTTTTTTACTATCCAGAATGTACACGTACCAGGTCGTAACTCCAGACAAGTTCCTTTCATAGCAATAATAGCTGATAGCTTCCACTCTATGTTAACGACCACGCATTCTAAATACCTATTTCCAATAAGAATTTACAATCGTATAAATAGATCCACACAAATTGAGAACGGCACACAAATCAAAGAGAAAATCATAAAACCCTATATAAGTTTCTAGAAAACCATACAAAAGAACACGATATGATAAAAAGGATCAAGTTCAAGAAATCTATAAAACATTCGACATGCGGAACAGTCCATCTGCGCATTACATCATAAACTAAGCAGAAATACATAAAACGTTGACAGCATACGAAAACAAAACCTAGTATCCATGCCCTTTACAAGAAAACTCAATGAATAAATAATTCAATAGGACGAACTGTGTTTTGCATAATAACACAGTTTGTTTGAATAGAATCATGTATCATATGGAAATATCTGCAAAACAGCGGCCCATTGAAACACCCTTGTCTTGCAGACCGGCCATTGCCGAAGAGGACCACACAACCTGACATTAAACTGATCTAACATTTATCTACGAAGTTTTTAACCTATTTCTAACCAGTTGAATTATCATTCCAACTTTTATATGTTACCAAGGATTGAATATATTACACACCAGACGAACAATTACAAGCAATCGACATGATCTCTGCTGGATATAATTGCCCATCGGAAGTTGCTTATTCCAGTGTACTTTATTTTCAAACAAGTCTTAAATGAACAGTGTGATCCTGCCTTTGTATGATAAATTCCAAGCAGCAAGGAACTTGGTGTGTTGGCTCGAAGCCACATGAGACTCTGAAGTTAAACACCGCGCTATAGTAGTGGAAGTTTACAGGAACTTTGTTACGATAACTACGAGGTTTGATTAAAGTCTGCGCTAGTTGATCTTTCTACTAAATTTTGGAACAACTACGCAGTCAAAAGTTTGGCTCTACTTAACTTGAACTTATTGTAACGTTGATTTAAAGTTAGTGGAAAATATTCGTAGATACAGAAACGTTGGGAAAAAAAGTTTTTTTTTTGGTATTTGCATTGGTATTATTCAAGCTTTAAAGATCCACATCTTATATTTGACCAATCGTTTCTAGTCTGATATACGTGCTACCTATGAGCTTATGGCCACAGCATAACCATAACACATATGTACCTACCTCTACCTAAACTTCCTAAACAGATGCCGACCAAACCAATACATTCCCACAGACGAATAAATTGGTTTGATCGAACTTGTAGCGTCATACCGATTGAACGACAGCTAGGACGGTGTATGACCCGCATTACGGCTAGTAGTTTTCCGATCTTTTCCAGTTCTTTTGTTGGAGACAATTTTTGAACAGCCTCCAATGTACCACACCCGCAGTTAGGTACATAAGAGAACAGGAGATAAGTACGTTAGCATCGAAGTCAACGCACCATTGTCAGCTCCCGCCAACAATGCTCGAGATAAGTTGACAAAAAGCGCCACCGCCACTGTCTGCGTGTCATTCACCCCAACGTGGAAATCGATGTTTACATCTCCGACATTAATTGATTCGACAATCGAATCAAATTTCATATAATACAATATTTTATCCTCATCATTCGTTTCTTTGGAATTAATTGCAATTAACAACGCCAGTCGTGCGAAACCGGAAAGAAATTAACCGGTAATTCTCGAGCTTAGGAGATAGTTTATGATATTATTTGCAACGTGCAGTTCGCGATGTGATTCCGGGCAAGCGATACGGAATAACACAGTGAACGAGTCTCATTCGAACAATGAGAACAGTCAGACTCGAATACTATAATCATTATAAAAGTAGCTTAAGAAAGTGCTTACCTCTTGGGCACACTAATCCGCCGCTGCCGGAACAGGTGGTCCATTGTTCCTGCGTTCTGCTTTGTCTTTACACTTTAGCTCGGCCTCTCCCACACAAATATAGGAAATTACAAACTTTCACTTAATCTTATGTTTATGTTCCGGATTGTCCACGGTTTTATTTTGAACTAAAACTGCACTGTCCACACTGGTCCACTGAAACCTTCAGGTGTTCCTGATAACTTCTGATAACACGGTCCAGTGAGCCGGCTGTACCACTGTGACAGTATCTTCTATGTTACACTCTGCAACAAAAAAGGAGCTTTAGTTTTAACGCCAGCTTACCATAACTTAGCCAGTGCTAGGCTGAGCTTTACCGAAAAACTCATCAGCAATTAAAAAATGGTTAAACTAAATCGATCTACCAATAAAGTAATGAATTAAAGTTTAGTTCTTTCATGCCAGTCGTCTAGCATAATGGATGTTCTGTTGGCATTGACACACGAGAGAGTAATCGATCCAAACTGGAGCGAAGACAACGAGATGAATTAATTGATGGTATCTGTAACATTTTGGCAGCGATTACATTCGCGCGGAGAAAGTGAAGGCGTGCGGTGCGCCCGCGCAGACGCGCGCTCCTCTCGCTACATTAACATTAATCACGAACAGCTCTAATAACACCTCGAATTAATGTTTGTTTCTAATTTGCGAACCCAAGCTCTTGTATGAAAGTATAATGAAAACAACAGATAACTACATATTGCTTGCCTACATTATGCTTACAATATTCTCTACTTTTTTTTTGTTTACTATCATCAGCATCGTTCTTTTTAAATTATAAATAAATTTGCCTTTAATTGAAACCGAATTTAATTCATTTTGTGTGCCATATTTTGTTAAAGTTTTTGCTGTAAGGATGTTTTTAAAGAACATTAAATTTTATTAGTAACATAAAAATCGAGTTTATGACATAAAACAAAAAATAACTCTGCGTCCTCTTTTGTAATTAAATATTAATTATTTATGGTGACACCGATCTATTGTATCGTGTTGTTAATGATGTCATATTATAAATAGTTAACTGAAAATTCAGCATGCGAGAACTTAGTAGCGTTGACTTAATTACATTCCACAATAAAACCGCTCCAGTCGCGTGATGTGTGAAAATATTTTGCATGAAATATTTTAACTGCTGCACTAAATTTTTTTCAGTATTATAATTAGTTCGAGTAAGGGCTCATTAATTATGCTATACTAAAATAAAAAAGTACAGCACATTTGACGATGAATTAATGAGCTTTCTGTTTACAAATTTTATCGCAAATTTATTTCATTTTTACTAAAAGAAAATTTTATTTAAAAATAAATTTAAAAAATTTGTTTATCCAAACTTTCCAAAGACAAAAATCACTATGCACTAAAATTAACCAAAAAAAAATAATTTAAGAAAAAAAAAGAAACAAAATTACTTTTAGCAGTAGAACGTGAGTTTCGCGCGACTTTCTACCGCGTGCGTGTCTCGTATCGGAACGTGCGGCCGCGGGGCCATGTGACGGAGCACTGAGCCGCCGCCGGTACCGGCAAGCTGACCCATCCCCTGCCGGCTACACTTAGCCCTCTTTAGAAGGATAGTACACAGGCAATGACAAAACTGAAAGGACTTTCAGCGGTCACTCAATTAGATATTCAGTCACAGCTAAAAGTCCGAGTTACGTAAAGTCCTAAAATGTACAATATGAAGTACAATCTAGGTATATCTTCTTTCGTACGGTCCATCTAAAGGTTGTCTGTAACAAATCGCCCTATGCGATAATACCACTTGTATTTTTTGTTTTTGCCCATACAATAAGCAAAATATAAGTTGAACGAAAATAGTGAGCGACCTCAAATGCGCTCTAACAGATTTTCGGGTCTCATCCGAGGTGTGGGCTGCGTATAGCCTTAGCAACGGGTTCAACTTATTTGTCCCGTACTTATAAATGATTTTAAGGGGCCGTGAATAAAATACACTCCCTAGAGTTTTCTTTAGTTCTCGATCTTTTTTTAATAAATTTCCATTTCTCTGTGAAACTGCACTAAAGAACATTTTTGAAAATTAATTTCTAAAATTAATTTTCAAAAGTGCTCCGTCTTCATTATTTGACGCTCCTGCGCTAAATAAACATGGTCTATACCCAGTAGGTTAGAAAGCTTTATCTGTTAGTGTTTCATTAATTAATTTCGGTATAAATATTAGACTTTTTGGTTACTTATATGTATATACTAGCGACCCGCCCCAGTTTCGCACGGGTACTGATATTAAATATATTATGCATGCATTATAAACATAAACCTTCCTCTTGAATCACTCTATCTATTTAAAAAAAAAACTATTTATTCAAGATCTAAGCATACATAGCGGTAAGCAACTTTGTTTTATACTATGTAAAACTTTACAACAAAGCTTCATTTTTTCAACAGAAGATTTAATATGTCATTGGATGATTTTAACCCAGAGAAAAAAAAGTGTTAAAGAACTTGTAGGTATTGTACCTAGTTTCCTTTAACAGCATCCATTAGTTTACTAATTTTTCCCTGTCTAAAACTGAGCTAAACCCCACAATTAAGTGAGATTAACCAGTCTTCTTAATGAACACGAATCTGCACTATATGAAACCCAAATGGAGCATCAAAATTAAATATTAATATTCATAAACACTTAATATAAAAACTCGACAAATAATGTATTATTAAAGCTTAAAGTGCTATAAATATGGTTAATTTAAATCATTTGGAGTCTAGATACGTCAGTCATTCCCACAAAGGTAAAATTATCACATTTCGCATTGCGTGTCTCGGGCACGACGCTACACGCGATCGGAGTCAATGCAAGCATAGCAACATGTCTGTGGAATTGTTTGAGAGAGTACAGTACGAACGTCGGATGTTGGCGAGTCTGAAGTCAGGCTCTACGAATTTTAGCGTTTGTAAACTCGTACAAAAAATAAATGCCCATAACAGTTTTTAACGGCAATAACAACTGCAATTTGCATTTATGTGTTTAAATCATTTATTGTTTTACGAGTTATCACGTGCAAAATTCGCAGATGAGTACGATGACTACTTTAATAACAACTAAGAGTGCTTAAAGATTACCGTCGTCTGATTTTTTTTATTTTTAATAGGTTTTTTTATGATTTATTTTATTATAATTATTAAAGTTATTTTAATAGAATGAGAAATTATATCTTTTAATTATATATCAATTGTTATATACCTATATCTATTTTATCACAATTAATATCGCCATAGATTAAAAATCCCGCGTAGTTAGAAAAAAAATTACTGCAAAACTTAACTCGACTTGACAACTGAACCTTGAACCCCGCTTTCAGCAGTATCGCTTGCGATCACTCAACCAAAGAGGCAAGTTCAACGAGGTTCATTGTCCTACCCAAACTCTATAATTTCTAATTCGATATTATATATATATAATTTTTTTTAATTGTTTTACAATTTTTATTTTACGTTCGAATGTTTTGCCTCTATTGAGTTTTTCTTTAATTTTATTTTAAATTAGACACTTGCAGCATAATTAGTTATTACTTTTATGGGGCATGTGGTGCTAACCTATGATAAAATTATAATTGTTTTTTAATATGTTACAATTGCAGTTAACAAAAAAATAAAAAATTGCTACTACGAGCTTCGGTTGTTCTCAATACTCAGTTTGTGTAAGAGATTTCTAATTCACATAATTTGAATTAATACTTTTCGGTCTAATTGCGCCTGCGCATCGTAAACATCGTAAGCATATATTTACTAGTTAACGGTGACTGCGATTATTGGCATAACGATAGGTGTGGTGTGACTAGCGATGCTCATCAAATAATAGTGAAACATGCTCGTGTTCAGCCTGTTTAGTTATTATTTGCTCGTTACTGGCCAGTGCCTGGAGCACACCTGAAATAAATACTTTTTTTTTGTTTGCAGATGCTGTTGTTCGAAATTTAAATTTTTGTTTAAACTTTTTAGCGTTTTTTTTTTTGTTTAGCATGAACTGTCATTCAACTTATAGACAAGTCTTTGAATCGTGGCTTGATCTTATAAATATATTCGTTGTAATTTTATAACTCAAGAACGGGCTCACCTATCCAAACCAAATGTAGGCTTTGTTCGGACTGTTTAGTAGAAGGTTTATGTGAAGTTTGCACATAATCGGTCGAGCGGTTCTTCATTTATCACATTTTACTGTTGACGGGAGCGAAGCTGTGGACAAAAGGCATATAATATTTAACGTCAGTTAATATAAAGTCTGTTCTTTGCCTTAATAGTTTAAGTGGTCTCAAACAGAATTGGGAAGTGAGAATGAAGAGAATTATGTGGCTGTTGGATGCAAAGGGACGCAGATCTGGATTTTAGTAAGTGAAAGTTTAACAAGATCTCTCCTTCCACTTTTTTTTTTAACGTGTAAATGAAATGAAACATTATTTTGAAGATGAAATCAAAACGTCTTACCAAAAAAAACCTGCTGTCCCTAAAGTTCAGGCTTTAAACAAGCTGAAGTTTGAACTAGATTTGAGACCTCTAAGCCTGTATGGTGGATTTTTTTTTATTCCACAACACACAACGCCATCTAGTCTCGAAATAAGCAGAGCTTGCGGTATGATTACTAGATAACAGATAAACATACTTACATATTAACTAATTAAATACATACATATTAGATATTGATAAATTACGAGTACCCACATCACACAAGCATTTGTCTTGGTTGGAAATCGAACTCACCACCTCAAGTATAGCTGTCATGTTCACACCTCGTTAAACATAATATCATTTTGCGGCATCAGAAAACAAACGAGAATCTCCAAAGGCTTTTTCTGTATACCCACATAAGTTAATTTAATCTAGTTATGATCAAACCAAGCCAAGTAAAACTAAGTGGCTATAAAACTAATAGGTAGTAATAAAAGCCCAAGGAACAGATCTATAATACTTTTATATCTTTTTACAATAGATAATGTATTCAGTGAGGAATCAACAATTTAGTCCGTTAATCACCGTGACGTGTATATAGATAGATCAGTTTGATTCAACCAACAATGTTGTGTACCTTATGTTAACTAACAAAAAATTGTGTTGTCCTTTCACTAAAACGTTAGATCTACCACAAAGTGCAAAGTCGACGGTCTACCTTTCGGCGCGATCGTCATCACTTGACAATGGCAGAAAATTCGACACCAGCTCAGTTACCAAAAAAAAAAAAATGTTGTGTACCTTGGACCTGTTAATGAATGCTACAGAAAGAAAGCCGAGCAGAAGAAAATCAATCTTCCTAACCTCTTCTCAACTACCTACGGTTCTAATACAAAACATATTAGAGCGCCTTCAAATTAACCGCAACGTGCCGCGTGACAACAGCGCGGCAGCAGCGCTGCTTTGTTTTTTCCTACGAGGCAATAGCGCGACAGCTGCACGTTTTTAACCATTCATAACCAATAAAAATTTAACCATGATAGAGAGACATAATCATTATTATGACAAAGCACGCCAAATAAGATTAAAAAATTACAATCACTCCTGCTCCTTAATTAAACTTTAATTAAAGTTTCTCCCTGCCAATATGGCTACATTTGATGGGCCCAATGCCTGCCAGGGCTTTTTTTAGAAAAGTCATCTGGACCATGGACTTCTCGCACTCTAGGGTGAAGTGGGATTGCGTGTCAGATTTTTACTGACTAAAACCTACTCCTATGTTCTTCCTTTGCCTTGAGTTCCAGGAACATGATATTTCTTTTCAGCAGCGTACCTATGGCCCCAGTAGGATTCATCTCAACCTAGATTTCTAAACTTGCATAACACAACCACACAAAATCATCTGCTATCGCAGAAATTAAAGATCAAGACTCAATCGGAAACTGAGGACGACCAGTATATAAGAGAAAGTAATTCCTAATGACGGCTACGTTGAGCCTGTTGCCATGCGATCAAATATTAACATAATGTGTCTGACTTTACATAAATGACTAGCTTGTGTGGCGCTAAGTAATCTACGGTAGCGAGATTTCACCTGACACTTTCCTCTCAAGAGCAAAAGCTCATGATGTGAGACATCGCACTTTCATAGGTGAAGAGAAATGTCATGCTTATATGTACGAGTTTTTAATAGATTCAAGTATCGTTCTTCCTGACCTATTTACAGTAGGTATACTATAATAGCTGTACCCAAAGTGAGGTTGGCGCGTGCAGGACCGAAGCCTGCTGGGGCCCTGGTATGGTTTCTGAAAGGAAGGTCCGACCCCGGTGTGAAGACTAAGAAGGAATAGGGTGGACTGATCACTCAGTAAGTGTCTGACACTGTTTCCCGTTCCGCCCAAGGGCAGGCAGCATTTACCCACCATAATAAAAATTATGATAAATGTGTTCTTTTGAAAAGAAAAACATGGACATCAGACACAGAGGTCAAAACACATGGTAGGGTGGTCCAAGAGTTTCATTCGCTCTCTTCTAGTTTCCTACATCCTTGTTATTCTGTATCTATGAATTAATATAAAAAGTCAAAAAAAATACCTGAAACCTCAAATTCCTTAGTTTTTTCTTGAACCTAAAATTGTCGAGCTCGAGTCCGCTTCGCTCGCATACCAGGAGCCGTGGTTCTTTTTCACTTTAGCAGGTCTCCGTCCTGCTTAATCCGCCGTAAAAAACTTTATTACATTATAAGCGACGGATCGTGGCGAGTCTAAAGTTTTGCTGTGCAAATTTTAGCGCTTGTGCACTCGTAAAAAAAATGTTTTCTACACTAATATAAAGAGGTAAAGTTTGTTTTTTTGTTTTTTAATTTTTTTGTTTTTTTGTTTGTAGGAGGAACTACTGGTCCGATTGGAAAAATTTTAGCAACAATAAAAAGCTGCTTTACTCCTGAGTGACATAGGCTATATTTTACGCGGGCGAAGCCGCGGACAAAAGCTAGTTTTTTTATATGTGTGTTTTTAAAATAAATAAAAATGCAATTAGCAGTTGTTATTGCTGTTTAAAACTGTTATTGGCATTTATTCTTTTAAAACCTTTATTTTTATACGACTGCTAAAGCGCTAAAGTTCGCAAAGCCTTCAGACTCGCCTAGATCCGACGGTCTAAGTACTTACCCAACCTCAAAGCAAAAACTATGTACCTACGCCAGTGTGTCGGTTTCCGTCTAGCCTTACATCATCATCATCATCATCAGCCTTTTTAATGTTCCCACTGCAGGGGCACAGGTCTCCTCTCTCTAAGAGAGGGAATGGGCCGTAATCCACCACGCGGGCCCAGTGCGGGTTGGTCTAGCCTTACAGTTAGGCTAAATCTTTTCCGTGAGTAGATCTATATTTATTACTAGCTTTTGCCTGCAGCTTCGCCCGCGTACATAAAATATAGCCTATGTCACTCAGGAGTAAAGCAGCTTTCTATTGTTGCTTAAATTTTTCCAATCGGACCAGTAGTTCCAGAGATTACCCCCTACAAACAAAAAAACAAACTTTACCTCTTTATTATATTAGTGTAGATTATTGGTTGACATAACACACACACACACACACATATTCTTCTTCATGCACAATTTTTATGCTACTCTTCCACTACCACTACCACTCCTTCTACTTTTTATAGTAGTTCCATATTTCAATGACAAAACAAACAGCAAAACGTTACAACTACCTACATTATACATCAAAAAATGTGTATTGACAATTTAATAGCACTTCACGTGTGAAAAAGGAACCTGGTACGTGACCGTACAAACAGAACCACGCCATATACCTACCATGGTTTAAGAACAATTAAATGCAACGAAAACTTGTTGTGATGGCATGGCTCTCAGGTTGCGGTTTGGTCACATACCGCTTAACAAATTTAATTTTTTAATGATAAAGACGGAATCTCCGTATTGTTTCGTCTGTGGTACCCACAGTAGAAGACATTTACCACTTACTGTACATATGTTTAAAAAATGAAGCGGCACGATTAGAGTTAATTAGGAAGCATAAATTAAACAGAAGTGACATTGGAGTATTTCAGAGTATTTTATCTACGTCCTATTTCGGAAGTGGCCAATGAACTTTAATACAGTTTGTATGCAATAGATCCATAAGAGCCTTAATTTAGTATCCAGTGTAAGACACAAGTGTAAGTTATAATGAAACTATTACAGTCGAATTACGACTAAAGCTTCTAAAAACAAATAAATGAATAAAACTACCTAAATTAACTAAAGACTGAAAAACTTTGGTGCTTCCAACCAATCAGATAGTTATAAAAATCACATAGGTACAAGCTAGGTAATCTATAAAAACCTAATTGGGTTCAAGAACAGCTAATTACTAAGTATAGTCCTCCCTACATTGACGAGTAAGTTTAGTTCAAAGAATGTATCTGTTAAAGTACTAATCGGTAAAAAAGGAGTGAAAACTGCGAATAGAAAATAAAACTATGTGAAGGAAAACCATTTAAGTAGGTACATGAATAGTAGCTCTACACGGTAACTGCTAACTATACAGATTCAACGGTAATTCCATTTAATTTTTAGAGTACCGTAACCTCAAAAGGAAAACACGGAACCCTTATAGGACCACTCTATTGTCAATCTCCCTGTCTGTAAAGAGCTTTATCTCGGAACCGCATAAAGTGTCAAGTTGAAATTAAAATCGGGTCTGCGAAGTCATGAAGCTATGAAAAAAAACAATTTCTAAGATAACGAAAAAAAGACGCTGTTTGTCGTAAAAAAAACATATAATAATTAATAATACATATATAATAATATTCGAGAATTTCAAGGGAATCAAAATTCATACTTCCCGTTGACCTAGAGCCCTGAAATTCGGCATGAAATAAGGTTAATTAAACAAGAATAAATCTGAAAACTGTAAACTTAATTCACAAAACAAAAAACTTTTCGTTTCGTAAAACTCTTCCGAGACTATATTTGGGAATTGAACTTTTTACATAATTTAGTTTCAACGGAACCCTCAATGTGCGAGTTTGCCTCACTCTTGCCCCGTTTTTTAACATTTGCGGTGCTAAAGAAAGCTACAAATGATTGGAATTTACATGGACTTAACATCTTCAAACGGCTGTATGAGGCTCAATTGAGGTAAATAGGCATAATACAGAGGATCTTATTATTCCTACTTCCTCATTACACGGGTAATTAATTATGAAACTTTCTAAAAAAATATTCCCTCGATAGGTTTAGTAGCTATCTCTTGAATCTGAAAAACTTACACACCAAGACTTAAACAACTAAGACTTAAAAATGTGACTAGTGGGTCTTATTTGCCTCCTATGATATTTATAATAATTGCTCGTAAATATACATTTTTTATTTAACAGAGCAGTAGTTAAGCGCCGAGACACACCGGAATGGCGAATATATATTTCATATATTTTTGTTAAGAAGAACCAAAAACCTTTCGAAAAACCTAAAACCTAGATCCCTTGAACCTTGATTCACTGAAGCTGCCACGGTTTTGATCGAGTTTCATTAGTCAAACAGGACTTCTGCCTCCATTCAAAGGATATCAATCAATCAAATATACGAAAACTACAAGGAAACTCAATGACACAATCGCGAATTAAGAGATACTTCATCTTCTTTCGTGTGCGTCTGATTCAAATGTTATCCGACCGTTATTGACCTAATCAATTGGACAGCTCTCTCGTTGACCTAATATAAGTTGTGAAAGGTGCAAGTCATTATGCAAGCTGGGCAGGAAATGAGATGACACACACCGTTCCTGTCAAGGAGCTCCACACTGGCACTGTATTTGCAATAACTCTATGATTATTATCTCCGCAGCAACCATTTCATTATGAACAGATTATCTCTGCAGCAGCCACCACTTTCCAAATGACTGAAGCTCAATGAAGAGTTAATTAAAAGTAAATAGTTAAATAGGTACTTGTAAGAAGTATTGAAACTGAAGATCCACATTACAACAGATCGTATTAGGCTAGAGAGGTATCGTACTCATGTGTGACGACTTAATGACTATCTACTAATTACTGCGTAACAATTACACAGAGGTAATTTTTATTACAAACTAGCTTTTGCCCGCAGCTTCGCCCGCGTACATAAAATATAGCCTATGTCACTCAGGAGTAAAGCAGCTTTCTATTGTTGCTAAATTTTTTCCAATCGGACCAGTAGTTCCAGAGATTACCCCCTACAAACAAAAAAACAAAAAAACAAAAAAACAAACTTTACCTCTTTATTATATTAGTGTAGATAAGGGCACGTCAGCGGCTCAGAAGGCAGACTCACTTCGCAATCCGCGTCGCATCCCATTTCCCACACGACACGGCTTAATGTCTTCTAAACAACTCATTAGAGCTCATTATGTTGCGAGACTCGGAACAATGAATACCTACGCTACTTACTAAACTGTGATGTTACTCTCTTTCAAAGTAACTCGTCATGAGGCTGACCCCCATTATCTTATCCGCACTATAATCAATGCGAAAGTGAGAACCTCTGTCGACTGTCTCTACGCATGAATGTCTTCATAACAAAAGCAGCATTTTGATATATTACATCTATATATTACTATTAAGTATAAAGATGACAGATTTTTACCTATTTTTGTTAGTAGTAATGAATAAATTCACAAAACTTTTTAGGATGTGCACACCTTCATTGAAATTGGGGGATCCTTCGACGGCTTCAGACGGGTGTTGTCTGGTTTGAGGAACTGCCCGTTAATTCGCCGATTTCGGGCTGTTGTATATATTCAAATCGCGCGGAGAATTCTAATTTTGCGTTGTAGGATTTTGTAGTTCAAATTTTAAAAATACACCGTGAAATTTAAATTAAATTTCACGGTGTATACGCCACATACACCGTGAAATTTAAATGGTTGTTTTCCCTCAGCGAAATGGTTGTCTTGGTAATACAAACGTTTGATAAAAAAATAAAATATTAAAAACAAAAAATGGACCTGTAGAGTGCAAGCTAATTATGACGTATCACAACGTGCGAGAGCTTATTTTGGTTTAAATATTTAATGAATCGGTTTCCTGTGACGGCGGGCTGCTCATGCGACTCTAGTAGTACCTACTAACTATTGTTTTCGCTTTTTTGAGTTAATAAATATTTTTAATAATTATTTATAAAAAAAAAAACTTTTTTATTTTTTTAATTTTTACTGTAAGTATGCTTCAAAAGTACTCCTTATGGCAAGTCATTCTGCCGCGGGAAAACAACCATTTAAATTTCACGGTGTATATTGTCGTTTATTTTACCTCAGGAGCTGGAGAAGCTAGCGAGGACCCCGGACCGTACGAAATGTGCTGTGAGTGATGTTCGTGTTTGACGGTTTTCATGCTAGAGTTTGAGATATACCTATTCTTACAAGACATCAAGACCCAAAAACAACTAGGTAATCTATAGGCCTTACAAAGAAATATTTGATCTGTGCAGGGTCGACTTTTCTGAACTTGACTTATTCGTTACTAAGCCTCATGTATTCAATCGATTACTTACAAAACATTGGTTCGATAGCTGTTCCATTTAGCACTGCAAGAATTAATTATTATTGTACTTACCATAATTCATAATTATCTACCTTTTTATTTATTTTTTCTCTTTCAAACGTGTTCTTCATATAACTAAATGCGAAAACATGTAATTGGTTAATAGTTGCGTAAACTGTGTTTTTGTTAGCTGTTAATACTGTACGTTTTCCGATGTAAATAAAATAAATAAAATAGAACCCGGGATACTAGATCACTCAACCACTATTCCAACCGTGCCTTCAAACTGAATAAAACACATTATTAATTGGATATTGTGATTTTAATTACATTCGTATCTTTGATTTTACATGTCCAACAGACCTAATAATAGGTCTCTCTTAATAATACAAATGCGTTCATACAGTAGGTAATCACAATTTACTGGGACTAAACTTAATTTATTTTTTCTCCTAATCATTACTTAGGGCGGTGTCACACCGGAACGACAGCCATTCGTCATTCGAGTACATTTACAACCTTAAAAAAAAAAAAAGAAAAAAAAAATGGTTGCCTGTAAAGTCGGTTTTACGGGCGAAGATTTTACGTGACAACGTCCTAATTCTCTAGTGCTGCGCGCGCGGCAGACCGATCATAGTTGAGTGGGAGAGAGACGCAAGGCATTCGGCGGGCCTCTCTCTCGTTCGGTGACTCATCGTAACGTTACCGAGCGTTACACTTTTTCATAAGTGACTCCCAGCCGCAACCTAATTTAAGACGTTGTCACGTCAAAAAGAACCCGAACGACAGCGGCCTTCAGCGAAGAGGCGAGATATTTCAGTGTGCAATAATTTTAAATATTTCCTTTATATTTAAATGACCAGAATAGCGTGAATAGTTTGAAAATACTGGTCCTTTAAGATTAAACATAAAGTAAAAACTCTTTCACACTGAGAATGCTCACTGCGTCGCTGCCATTCCGGTGTGTCTCAGCCCTTAGAATAATATTTCTAAAGTGTACTTAACATTTATTTCGATTACAATGTTTTCAATATCAGTGGAACTAATATTCATTGACTATTATATCTAAAAAAACCATCGTTCGTTTTAAATGATAAGAAACACATAAATAGCTGCTTACTTAAACTATAAAAAGTAAATATTAATAAGCCATAAAAAAAATTAAACAAGTTATTGTAGGTACCAATGTACATAAAGAAAAACAGTGAGCATTTACAATAGTTACTAATCAATTCTATACTTCCCAGCTTCGATCATCAAAGTATTAGATCAAGGATGGCCAGGCGGTCGGATTTCTGAAAGGAAGGTTCGGTCCCGGTAAGAAGACTAAGAAGGAATGGGGAACAAAATCATAAAGCATAAGCGGCCCAGAATTGCTTCAAAAACAAAAAATATTGTATTCGAAATTCAATCCTCATTATTATAACTATTCAAAAATATTTGTTGAAAAATTAAACCAATTTTGTAAACAATAAGGTTTAATATACAAAATTAACAATGGCGCTTATTCTATTTTCAAATTAGAGCGATGTTATATCTCAACGCCTACCATTAGACCAAACTGACATCAAATATCATCACAGAATTTTTTCGTGATGATATTTTGTCGGGCAATTTCGAAACAGATATCGGTAATCTATTACATTGATGATCGAAGCTTCCTAGTCATACTGTACACGTGAAATGGATCAGAAAATAGAAATACAATCAAAACATGATCCTGTTTTTGTACATAAAAAAAAAAATAACACTAGAACCGTGAACTTCTCAAATTTGACTCATTTCGATGTTCAATCGTATTTTTTTTTTTCTTTTAATTTAAATCATTATTTTTTTTAAACGAGATTTCATAAAAAGTATTTTTTTTTTTGTTTATACATTATACTACTACCCAATTCAGTAAAATCCGTTTGTAGGTATAATATTTAAATTGGAGTTTATTAGCTTTATCGTAAATATTTGTGTGTATTTAAAGTAGAGTAGTAGTAGTTATTACAAACTTTGGCTAGAGTCAAACACAAAAGTTACATTTTAAAATTAAAATAAATACATTAAAAAGGAAAGCAAAATATACCTACAATACGAAACACTATCAACATCACCAATGTTTTAAATGTTCCGTGGAAAAAGTTTAAGTGAATCCATTTTCCATAGAATAAGCGTAAATTAGAAAAAATACCAATACCGTACGATGGGGCTATTTGCAAACCACGAGGCTATTTGGAATTTCCTAAAAAAAAGTTTTGATCGTGTGTATCTTTAAATCTAAGAACAGTAGGAATTATATTTTACCATTTGGCAATACAGTGACATCTAATGTCAATGTCACAAAGGAATTTTGACACATATCGGCTTTATAAGTGGGTTAAAACGTAATTTTAAAAAGGTTGTATTTTTTGTTCATTTTGTGCCTTGATAACTTTCGTCTGCCACACAAAATCTAGACAGGTTTGTAAGAAATAGAATAAACTAAGTTATAGTTTGTTTAATGCGCTTTTCAGTGCTTCTATTTGCTCGTTTCTACCTTTTACGAGCTGGCGTATATTTCGATTTTTCTAAATGGGGCTATTTGGTTTCTGTTTTGGGGTTAATTGGAACGTAGTTTCAAATAGCCCCTCTAAAATGTGTTATACATTGCCAAGGAATTTTATCATAGTTCCAAATAGTCCCAATTGCGTATTTTGAGCATGTTAAGGGCAAGATATTTTTCGGCTTAGGTACTCACAAAATAATTTACCTATACTGCTGTATAAAATAGAGAACTTTTCCTGCATGTTTGATTGTAATACCTGAATGATCAATAGTTATTATTTAGTTTCCTTTTTTTTCGTTCCATGTATCTACCGTAAAGTGGGGCGGTTAAGTCTGGAAAACTTTAGCTAACTGATGCTGCCGATACTTATGACATACCTAAGAGTACGCTATGAAGAATAATTGCTGTGTTAGGCGTTCAGAATCATGTAGGTACCTACTGAATACCTACGTGGTAACTAATCGATTGTGCGTCGATGCGGCCCCTCCATCCTGTATTGTTTATCATAAGTATAAACTAGTAACGTTACCCAGATTTTAATTGTGGTTAATTCCTTGCCAAATATTTATTTTTTATCTATTTCACATTTTATTTTAAGTGGGTAGGTTTACCTTCTTACTTAGGTAGGTAGGTACCTATTTCACGGTTTATAAAGATCTCAATGTTTAAGTATATTTTAGCTTCCCCTTAAATGTTCCAAATATTTCCTTAATTCATAAACAATTGTAAGTATAAGATTTTACTACAGATTCCAAATAGCCCAAAAGTTGCAAATCGCTTTTTTATAATAAATGTTACGATGCTAAATATTTGGCTTTTTATTTAAAATTAAACCACAAAACTATGATACAATGAAAGGCCGTTTATCCTTCTGTTGGTCTAAATGTCGCAAAACCTGTTTAAATTGATACAGCTCCAACGGTCGATGAAAAACAAAATTAGAATATGTCGATTACAAAAAGCCCCAAACCGGTGATATTTGGAATTGCACTTTTGAAAAAAGATATCTCTGTATCTCTATTCAATACATAAATACAAGCGCATTGTTCTAGAAGGTATTGATAAGGTTAGTCGTAAAAAAAATTGTCTAAGTTCATAACCTAAGTAGTTTTTGTGAAAAACGTAATTTTTCATAAAAAATGTACCAAATAGCCCCATCGTACGGTATGCTGTTTTTTTTACAAATTCCACGAAATTTACGTATAAACTGAAAAAATGGGCCTTGGTCATTTTTAACTTAATTTTAAAATTGAGTTTTTATGCCTTATTACTTAAATAATATGTATTTATTTTTTTTAAATACTTGTTACATCTGAAAACAGAAGCATCTACAATTAAAAATGCAATAAAAAATAATATCACGCCTATTTTGGCATTGCGGGCAAAAATGTAATGACAGATAGTTTTTTTTTTTTGTTTCATTTAAGCGTTTTGTCATTTTGTGGCTATTATAACTAAAATCGACTATGGCTTTGATTTGAGAACTCAACCGTCTTATACTTTTAATAATGGCGCAGATTGCAATGGCCGTCAAATCTTTGTTGGTCTTGCTACTTTGCTAGTACATAATGAACCATCCATCCCTATGTTCTATATATCTTCGCCCGCAGAGATATACTAATCGGTTTGGTATAGGTACTAATAAATGGAAGCTCTGAAACAATTAAACCAAGACTCATAAGCCTATTATAATGTTACTACAACCATAAAACGAAACTTATATGCGACAATGATACCACACATCACAACATTCCTCCTGCGATTATTTATCTGCTAGAATTAGGCCATAACGATTTTATTCCATAGTAACGATTGGATTACCATTACCTACACCAAAAAATGCAGTATTTACAGTTTTCTGGCACAGCAATAGTCTTCAACAAAAAGTTCTGCTACTAATGCGTAATGTAATAAAAAAAAAATACCGCATTATGACTTAAACTACACTGCTCTTAATCTATAAATTCTTATACACTTTGGTAATACATCTTAAGTTTACCCAGTAAAATAAGCTCTTAAAATGTCCATATTAAAAAGTATAAAACACACAGTTATATAAAACTACACATAATTGTATACTACGACAAATATGTGACCAAAACTACGTTCAGAATGTTGGAGTCAATAAATATAAATGCATCCTTCAAACGGCAACTACATTAGACCGACTTACACGTGGGCCACGCTTGATTTGTTCGAAGAGTCGCGTCACGTGGCGTGGATCTAATGTAACTTACAAGTCTAGTTGTCATATAAAATGTATGGAGACCGACGGCGGTCAGATCGGAGTACGTGGACCACGTGTGCCCACGTGGACTATGCGAGCCCAATGTAGGTCTACCATAAGCGTCAGTGTCATCAAGCTTTTAGGTAGTTTCCGGTGGCTTTGTAATTTTGCCCCATCCGAAGTACACGAAAACTGTGGCGTACGAGTACATGAGACTGAACCCGTGTGGTGCAGGCTCCGTTCGGTGGCGTTTCACAGCCGAAGGGCGTGGCTCGGGCTTCGTGCGCTCCGGCTTGTTGATGCCTAACTCCCCGTTGCCATAGCAACCGACCAGCCGCGTCGTCGGGAACGCCGCACGGAAGAAATTCTGCTCGAAATCATGCTTACTATCGCGACCCACGCACGACATCTTTATCACCACGCTATGTTCATAGTGCGGAACTTTCTTTGAGAACTGTAACATGAAAATATGAAGATATTTTAATCCAAAACAAATTAAAAATCTATGAAAGCGGTAGCAAAGGCACATTAACCAGATGCGATTATTGAATGCGTATTGATTCGTAATTTAAAGGATTGAAGGAGGATCTAAATTTGTATACACTTAGTCCGCAATAAAGAATTTTAAATTTTGTGTGTTGCCAAGACCAATGCAAAATAGGTATTATTACATTGTATTATTAGTACTAGTTAATGCTAATTTACACGAAATTATTTAAATCAAAGATTAATTAATTTAAAAAAAAATTGATGTTATTACCTCATTAATAGCAGTTTCCATTTTGGCTTTGGACCAATCAGATGATTCCAATATAAGTGAAAACATGTCAAAATTAACACCAGTTTCAGTTCGAAGTTCATCAAAGTTCTTAGGAACAGTAAACAGTCCAACAGATATTAGATTAAAGCTCACGAGATCTTTACAAGTGTTTATTCCGTCAACTAATGTGGTCATATCCTCTGTGTCAGTCACAGTGTCATCAACTATGCACCCTCCTAAGGCATATGGTATGTTAGGCTGGCTGAAATAATAAACAAAAAACTTGACTAAAACAAATAAATAAAACTTGTAAAGACACTTCTGTACCATTAAAGACACTTCTGTACCATTAAAGACACTTCTGTACCATTAAAGACACTTCTGCCAGACCACCATTAAGTTAATTTCTGCTTGCACTCAGTGGCGTAACTGTAGGGTAGCAAGGCTGCAAAATGCCACGGGCTCCTGTTATGACAGGGCCCTCAGTCTAAGAAGCCATGACCTCAGAACAAGTGACCCAAAATTACAAAATTTATTAGGTAAAATTCAAACATAATGAGATGATTTTTTTTTGGGGCCCCATCCAATAAATTTGCCACGGGCCACAGGTGATATAGTTACGCATCTGCTTGCACTCGAAATGAAAACTTCAAAGGATTGGTTAGTGCCATTTTTGCAGGATTCAAGTGATTTTTTTTTAAGTGGTCAGACATAAATTACTGTGATAGTACATTAATAGTAATCAGTAAATACTTACAGATCTTGCAAATAATTCAAAAATATAATATCATCTACAGATTGGAGAATGAAACTTCCATTTACAAAAACCAGTGCACCTTTGACATAGCGTGTTTCTGATAACTTATCCATCGTTTTTATGAAATTCTCTTGTATATCACTTAATGATTTTACATTTATCACATGGAACTCCACATTTGGTATGAGTGGTATGTAGATTCCTCCTATAAAAGGTGCATGTTTTCCGAACATTCGGCTGACAGTGTGTTGATTGGTTAATGAGTTTCGTAGGGGCAAGTACGATATGTAGGAGGCCTTTACAGCTAACATGCATGTCTTTGGCATAACCACTAGATTTTTCACCACATCTAAAACTGAAAATAACAATTTTGTAATACAGGGGTTAAAAAAAAAATGAATGGTAATAAAATCTAAAGAAACAATATTCATGACATTCTTTTTTATGTGGGAAATTATCAAATGTCTAATCCGGTTGTGGGTGTAGCAGAAGGCTATCAGACTTACTGACTAAAGCCCACCTGTGTTGTTCAATTGCCATTTACAAGGAACAAAGCAACTCTTTTGAATAATACTGTAGCCCTAACAAGATCTATATTATTCCTAGTTTAATATTGAAACTTGTTAAATATTTCACACAACATGATATAGTACTCTACTTACGGTTATGATCCTTGTCACATGGTGGATCGCAAGGACATGTTAACAACACCTCGCACACAGCTGTTACTGAGAAGCCCGCCATATTTGCAAATGCCAAAACAGCTAATGGTTCAGTATAAAAACAGTCAGATTGCAGAAGTCTGACACCATTCTTAATATGACTTAGTCTCATACTTATAGCAAAGTCTGAAGGGCCTATCTGTTCCTTCTGTAATGTATTTACAGCCGAACGCCACATTGAGCAAACATTCTTACACATTAACTTATCTTGCCATGACAAAAAACTGAGGATTTTTTTCACAATTACATAGTTGGCAGCGACATCCTCCAACAAGCTTTGGTCACATAATATTTGTTCACAATCTCTATCCAATTCTCTTCGCTTCAAGAAGGCAGCTATATGAGCTGGTAAGCCTAATTTTGCACATCTATAATTATTTTCATCAGCTGTCTCTAGCTCATCAGCCGACAAAGACACTGAATCTTCAGCCATCTTCTATCTTATATTTCAGTTACAATTTGGTCGTCTCCTGACCTCTGGAGAGGATCGCCTTTGAGCAACGCTAGTATAAAGCAATAAAGATATATGAAAAAGGAAATTAGATAGTAACCAACATAGATCATTATATCTCTGAGATGTTTTCTGAGCTGACCCCGGTTGAGGATCTCTGCAGGATCATATGCACCCAAATTTCCACGTGGAACAGTAAAGAATTCGAACGTTAGCCATATAAACAAAGGCAAGTTCAAAATGAATAAAATCAATTGACCATGTAGTAAGAATATAAAAGTAATGAAAGAATGGGCCAAGTATTTTGGTAGCATCCAGTAATTGAGCTTATCGCAACATTCTTGAGCATTCAAATAGTCGCACTCCAGGTCGGATAGTGTTATTATGTAGTAAACTAAAAGGAATAATATACCACCGCTATCGATCAATGTCAAAGAAAACAGAAGCGTTTCAGCTAATATCATAACTAAATATTTTACCACGTCACTTCAACACGTTAAGTAAATGCTTAGACGTTCCCAATAATTTAAGATTTCACTTTTATCAGTAACTAGTGGTCATCAAATCACTTTTTCGCCATTTGAGATTGAGATTATCGAGATTTTCCAAGATTGAACTGTCACTGTCAAGTGCAAAAGTCAATCTGTCAGTATTGTCAATTTTATATTTTTGTTGTCAATATTTTTAGCTTGGTTACATTTTTTTTAAGCCGTGTCTTCGTAATGAATAGTTACAATAAATTATTTACGATTACGGGCCGTTCAAGCGACTGTGCCGCTATTTTCAGCGGCTGGCTGCTAACTGCCCACAGAAAACTATATACTAGTCAGAGATAACAGCTCATTCACGATTTTGATTTTAGCGGCGAGTAGGTTCCTAACAGGGTAACAGTGAGTGATAATGATCGGTCGTCAGCGCTCATAGCGACGCGTGCTCATAAATGGGCTGGCTGTAAGCATGAGGTGGCTTCAGGTGTTTTAAGAACATTGATGTATTACTACAAAATCCAATATTTGTCTAGAATGAAGCTGCAAATGTTTGATACATTCAACAAATGTTTGATTAAGTCAACCTTCTCGGCAAATTCACTGAGGTCTACAATATAAATCGGAGCTCTATTTTCCGAAATCATGCTCGTTCTTTTTTACCTTGCCTACTTGCTTGACCGAAATTCTAACCGATGATAAGCTAAACAGTGATTAAATCGTTAATGGTAAATCGCACAATTTTATAACACCCGCATTAAAAGATTCCACATATTGTCCAGTTGAGATACAAAACTACAATAATTTTTACAACACAGTTTACACATATGAAAAAATGCTTATTACAAAAACATAAAGTGACATCAAAAACTTAGTAGATAGGTAGCCAAAAATATATTAAAAAATGTTTAAAAAAATCTCCAAAAAAAAACATTTATTGCATATATTGCGATATATTGGCAACAAAAAAATTGCGCCATATTATGTTTGTTTTTCGCGGGAAAAACAAACATTATGGTGCAATTATTTTGAGTGAATTTTTTTTAATTGATTCATAGTGGATATTGTGTGACGTGAAGTTAATGTAATTATGTATTTTAAGTTTACACAACTAAACAATAGCTAAAATTTTTGAAACAGCCGCGACCTCTGTAAAAAATGGTGCTGAGAATGAGTGTCATTCTGAATCTACAGGTAATTATTTCGAGTCTCAATTTCGGAAGTCAGTACCTACAATAGTTCGATTACTCATTAGTTCGACAGAACATATACACTTCTCATCAAAAAAATCGAAACACCTTGCAAGTTTACGTTTTGTCAGGATTATCAGAAAAATGTGTACATTTAGGAATAAATGTTAAATGTCGTTTAATAGTGAGTAATATGAGCTTATCAAATCTTAATGTTAATGTTCTAAATTTAAATGAATTTTTCATAGGTTTCGTATTTTGTTAACCCTAGTTAACTAAACCGTTTTCATTGTTTCATAATAACTACACCTTCGTCGAGCGGACTACGCAATGAAAAACTGAAATATAGACAAAGATATTTATTTAAGGTAGGAACTTGTTACATGGCACAAAATTAAAGTTTACAATTAACAAAATAAATGCAAAATAACTATAATTATATCAGTCTAAACAATGACTACACATGTCAACATTGTGCGGGCCACAAATAGCCTTTCCACATCTGGTGCAACGGTGTTTGGTCATTCTCCGGGCCTTTGACGGACACAGGTAACAAATTTTACGCGCATTAGACGTAGATGGAAGTGGAGCTTCTACCGTAGAAGATTCGCCAAGAATATCCTCAATCATGACCCATAAGTATCTCTGCGTTAGTAAACGTAACAATCTGTTGCAGCATTTCATCAGTAATAAAGAGAGAAAATAATTTATTGGGTCAACTGATTCCCTGGCTTCTGCTTTTGGTCCCGGTATGAAATGAACTATGTTTCGCCTCAAAGTACGTGTCGTAGCTGGCCTAGGTTGAGTAGACCATTTATGTTTATTTTTTCCATACACAAAACGAGAAGTCGGCTGAACAATACGGGGATCGGTATTTTGATTTGAGATACTTGGTCTAGGTACCGTAATATTTTCCGAAGAAGAATCATCGGAATCTATTACTTGGGTTCTTTGTCTCTTACTTGGCTGTACATTTATATCACTATCAGACTCCGAGGACTGAAGACTGCAAGAATCGGAACTTGTGTTTTCATGAACTTCTGTCTCTAAAATATCTTCCGTTTCTGAAGCCGAGTTGTCAGATAGCTCTTCCTCTTGGTTTTCTGATTCTGCCTCTAACCAACGGGAAATTTGCTCTTCTTGATTCCTCAAATCCATCTATAATAGAAACACATCAAATAAATAAAGTATCATAAACAAACAAAGAAAAAACTCACAGTTTTGTAAAATTTCCTAGTTATCAACAAAAATAATAATACAAATAATAATTAGAAGTAACACTTTACTTATATATTAAAAATAAATAAAACAATAGAAAATAGATATGCAACCCACAAAACGAAAAAAAAATTGAATATGTTTACTACATACCTCGAAAATAAAAGTGTCGATATAACTAAACGTTCGTCGAGCGGGCGACGAGATGGTCCTAGATCACAATCTATTATGCGTGTGGCCACAACCGCGTCACACGATGCACTGTTTGCGTAATTAGGAAGGTACACGAAGGGTCAAGGTCGCGGGGCGGGGCGGTGTAGGTGATTTTGAATTTCGCCGTATAGCGCGTAGTCGCCTCGACGAGCTATTAGTTATTTAGGGTTAAATGAGTCATTTTTATTCCGTATGGAGTATAAAGGAAATGGATAAAACAACACACGTAAATGAAAAAAAAAGCTAAAAAACGTTTATTTAATAACTTGTATTCCCTCCCCGAGCTCTAATTACTGCTTCCATACGGTTCTTCATCGATCGGATGAGAGTCACGATCACATGCTGTGGTATATTGTCCCATTCCTCTTGGATTGCATCTTGCAGCTGGCTAAGTGTTTCTGGGGCAGGATCTCTTGCTCGAATTCGTCTCTTTAATTCATCCCATAGATGTTTAATGGGATTCATGTCCGGGCTTCTTGCTGGCCATTCCATAATAGAGATATCGACTTCGTTAAGATAATCTCGTACGACGCCCGCGGTGTGAGCCCTAGCATTGTCGTGCATGAATATGAAGCCGTTGCCAATAAAATGTGCATAGGGCATCACATGAGGCTCGAGACACTCTTCGACGTACCGATGACAGTTTAGTGCAGGCAGACGTGGCCCAGACACGAAAGCAAGCTCTGTCTTACCGTCGGCGCTGATTCCTCCCCAAACCGTCCACGAACCGCCACCATAGCTGACCTTTTCTTCAATGCAGCATTGTGCATAGCGTTCTCCGTCTCTTCTGTAGACCTTGTTCCTTCCGTCGTTACCATACAGCATAATTTTACACTCATCAGAAAAGAGAACTTTGCTCCACTGTAGGTATGACCAATTTAGGTGCTCACGTGCAAAGTTAAGGCGCGCTCTTCGATGGTCTGCAGTTAATTTCGGCCCATTTGCTGGCTTATGCGGTACCAGTCCACGATCCTTCAACCTTCTTCTAATTGTAGAGTCACTTACAGCCACCCTTCGTACAACACGAAGCCGCTGCTGCAGTTGAAAAGCGTTAAGGCGTCGATTTCTTAAAGAAGTTGTTACAATAAATCGATCATCTCGCTCAGAAGTGACCCGATTCCTGCCAGATCCTGAACGGCGCGTGAACAAACCAGTCTCCCGATAACGTTTATAGACTCTATGAACAGATGACAGGCTTAGATGCAGTCTTGCAGCCACAACACGCTGACTAAGGCCAGAATCCAGCAATGCCACAACTTGGGCGGCTTCTGTGGGCGAAGTATCCATACGTTTTAGAAAAAAAACCTTTTTTCAGACGTCCCAAAGTCACAGTATTGAAATAAAAAACAAAAAGTTTAAGGATAGGCGCCAATTTTTAGTTTTTAAACGCTAAATGTACTCCAACCCTAAACACACATTTGTCTCAAAACAGTGATTCATTTCGTTTATAAGATAAACAAATGAAATTCTAATTTTGAATTTAGAATTTTCGCTTATTACTGTAATGGCCAAACTGCCAGCTATAATATATGTATTTTTTTTCATCGTATGAATTCTTTTTTGTGTTAAATTCGGACAGAAACAATGAAAACGGAAGTGTTTCGATTTTTTTGATGAGAAGTGTATTTGACTAGTCCGACAGTATAAACATCGGCAACACGCAGGCTCATGCGCAAAACGTCTCTTTCGCAAAATTTCTATTCGCACTATAATTTTAATAATGTTTTTTTGTTTTGGAAATCAAAATTTTATTCTAAGTTTCTGGCGCGACATTTTGCGAAAGAGACATTCTGCGAACGAGACATTCTGCGAAATAGGCATTTTGTGAACGATACATTTTGCGAGGAAGACAATTTACTACCAGGTGACATATTGCGAAAGAGACCAACACGCACCTTCGAAAAATACTACTTCGACAGAACCATTCTTTGTTAGGCATTTGTACGGCGGGCGCCTCGGCGGATCTCTATTTCGACAGGTGATGTTTAGAAAATAACTTTTTACTTCAGTAAAAAGTTCCAAGAGGATAAAAATAAAATGATGGGCGAAGATAAACCTATATTGCTAGTTCAAAAATATTCTTGCTTGTACGATATTGGTTCGTCACATTATAGTTTTAAGAGGCCGGTTCGGGACGATTTATCCATACAAACGTAATACCAAAATCATTTGCAAGTCGAGCATATTTCAACCATATTATGGTGATATTTGGATTTAGACAATATTTATCTAGGTTCCCAGATCTTTCTTTTTTAAAAAAGCTTTAAACAAGCTTTCAGCTTTAGCAGTCTAAATCCAAATATCACCATAATATGGTGGAAATATGCTCGACTTGCAAATGATTTTGGTATTACGTTTGTATGGATAAATCGTCCCGAACCGGCCTCTTAAGTAAGGCACAATATTAAGTAGCGTACCGTTTTCGCAGCGTATTCAACGCCATACGCAGTACATACATAGAAGTGTTTCAGCGGAGATAACACGCTGTGACGGCTTTTCTCCTTCTTACGACGCTGTACCTACGCGGCTGATAGAAGCAGAACTGTATAATAAATTGTGACCAAAATCGTTCAGCGAAACGAATTTAGCTACATAAGTGATGAAAAAGTGTAAGAAGTCCCATAAACGTAAATTATAAGTTCTCCATCTACACAACTGTACATGCACACTGTTAAAGCTGAACTAGCGACACTGCGTTCGCCACGGGGCCCGTTGCGGGCCCACGTAAACCGTCCATGCGTTCGTGCGTGACCACCTCTTTACGTAGCGTTGGCCCTTAGGGCCAAGTCGCACCGGAATGGTAGCGGCCGGCAGCGACCCAGCGAGCAATTTCAGTGTAAAAATATTTTTAACTTTATCTCTAGACTTCAAAGACCAGTATCGCGTGTTGGATGTACTACGGTTGTGGCCCTCGCGACCTTTTCAAACTATTCAAAATCAAAATCAAAAAGGTTTTTATTTCATATAGGCCTACTAGGGCACTTATAAAACGTCAGAAGCTAGTGCACGGTTCCAAATTGGTCGTTTCCTATGGAGAAGAACCGGCAAGAAACTCCATGGTTACTCTTTTAAAAAAATGATTTCTTACAATATTTCGTTGTTACAGTACTTATATCATTTTGTAAGAACAGTATAGACCAGTCAATATTGCACTTAAAAGCACAAGATGCTGTGTCATTTTAATGTGAATGGGATTTTGCATAGTCATCAGTTTGGCTTCACGAAAGGAAGGTCGACGACGGATGCAGGAGTGAAACTCATCAGTCAAATCCCAGGATGCCATTGGAGTATTCTGTGACCTCTCAAAAGCATTTGACTGTGTTGACCATAAAACTCTAATCTGTAAATTACATCATTACGGAATTCGTGGACAAGCTGCTGATCTTGTTTTTTCCTATTTATCTTACAGGCAGCAAAAGGTAACCATTAATGGGGCGACGTCCTCAGGCTCTTTTGTAAAGATGGGCGTGCCTCAGGGTTCGATCCTTGGCCCTTTTCTTTTTCTGGTTTATATTAATGACCTTCCTTATATGATGGCAAATTTAGCTGATATAGTTCTATTTGCTGATGATACTTCACTTATTTTTAAAGTAAATAGAAAAGATGCGGATGTCTTGCATGTTAATGAAAGTCTGGCTGTTCTTTCTAAATGGTTCGCTGCTAATAACCTCTTATTAAATGCAAACAAAACTAAGTGTATAAAGTTTTCATTACCGAATGTCCCCCACGTTGATGTTAGTCTGATTCTAGACGGCAAAAAGCTTGATGTCATTGCAGAAACTGTGTTCTTGGGCATTACTATTGATTCTAAATTGCAGTGGGGAGCCCATATTAGAACTCTCTCAGGTAGACTAAGCTCAGCTGCATATGCAGTAAGAAAAATTAGACAATTAACAGATGTTGATACAGCTAGGTTAGTTTATTATGCTTATTTCCACAGTATTATGTCTTATGGCATTTTGCTGTGGGGATCTGCAGCTGATGTAGATTCAATATTCATATTACAAAAGAGAGCAATCCGAGCTATTTATAAAATGGGTCCTCGCGAGTCCCTCAGAAATAAGTTTAAAGAAATCGATGTACTGACTCTGCCTTCTCTTTATATATTAGAATGTATTTTATATGTTCGTAAAAACTTAGGACTTTTTAAAATTAGAAGCGATCTCCATAACAAAAACACACGTAATAAACATGAAATTGTTATACCTAAATGGAGATTAGCTAAGACCAGCAAGTCATTCTTAGTAAATAGCGTACGCTTTTATAACAAGCTGCCAAAGGAGGTGACAGAACTTACCGAGAGAAAGTTCAAAACTCATATTAAGCGTGTCCTAACCAAAAAAGCATATTATAAGGTTAGAGACTATGTCGAAGACACAACTGTCTGGCAATTACTGCTTCTGCTCATGTGGCCCCCTGGTAACTTATTAATATTCTGTATAATTGTCTGTTAACTGCTCCATCTTTTTTCATATTTTTTTTTTATATACGACATCTCTTTATTCTTTTATTTTGATACATTCTCACAATATTCCTTATTCCATTTTATAGATCCATCATATAATGTAATTGTCTTACTGAGACTTGTGATTATTTTTCTTGCTTTTATATAGCCTCTTTTAATAATGTGAATGTAAGAACATTGTAGACGCAAATTTTAGATGACTTCCTACCATTTTAACGGTAGGAGTTCAATATTGACTGGTCTGCACTGTCCTTACATAATTTATGTGATGTAATATGGAAATATTGTAAAGATAACAATTTTTTAAAAGAGTAACCATGGAGTTTCTTGCCGGTTCTTCTCCATAGGAAACGACCAATTTGGAACCGTGCACTAGCATCTGACGTTTTATAAGTGCCCATGTAGGCCCATGTGAAATAAAAATTTTTGACTTTGACTTTGACTTTAATAAAAATAATCATAATAATAAAAAATAAAAAGCGAATCGTAATAGGATTTACTAAGTCTACAGTGCTCTTACTTTATAACGTGAATTGTAAAAAAAAATATTTATAAAAAAAAATTAAAAATGTATGAGAAAAAAAAATACATCAATCACTACAACAGTTACACTGCGGGATGCTAACACAATAAATTATTATTGAATTAAAATATATATTTTTTTGGTCTTAATAATATAAATATTGCTGATTGCTTCAGCAAAATAACAAGTTTGACCGTCATGATGGTTCAACTTATAACATTGTCAACTTCTTGAAGAGATTAATAATTAAGACAATAAACCCTTTTGTATCGTACTCTTCGTTACATTTTTGGGGTCGTCTTAATCAATCCATGTAGTATAAAAAATCTTTCGTGAATCTCAGCTATGACCCATGAAACTGTTTATAGCATTTTAAAAGAAAACCCGCGATTATGCTATCGTAATTGGAATAAGACAAAATAAGCAGATGTCATTAGTAATTAAATTTCTGCTCCCCCCCCCCTCTAGCCAATTATAGTTATTTTCCAAGCTTTCAACGTTAACGAAACAAAAGTAACTTGGCTGGGTTGGTATTCTAATCCAGTTCACGTAATACATTGACAGCTCCTTCAATGAAACAATATTATATGTCAAAAACTTTTTATTCAACATTCTCTCCTTATTCTAATAAAGGCTTGGTAAATATTTACAAGGCTTCATTACAGGGCAAGGTAAAAAAACTATCCAGTTACACTACAAATCCGACTCCTGTGGTTATCACATATTATATTAACTTTACTGAATACTTGGCTCTACTATAAACCAATGGCTTAAAGCCAGGTATTGCTTTAATTGCTTACTTTAAGGTAAGTCAGTAAAAATGTATTCAACCATAAATATATTTAGTAAGTTTAAAGAAGCCGATCGATTACATTATCATATAAATATTTATTGCAGAGAGCAAAATTAGGTAGGTGTCGTAAATATTAGGTGCACAAATATTTATAACGTCAGGTTGGATATAGCTTAGTTTACAAACAAATATTAAAACTCTCCTAAAATAATTACAACAATAATAACAAGTATGCAGATAATATGCTATTTATCAAACATTAATCTCACTTAGTATCTCGTTAAATACATTTAAACTAAACTCTCGCAGAAGAGTAAATACAAAGCTAATTAACACACTAGGCCTGTTAATATAAATATAGGAGATGACTCGAAAATCCTTTCTCCAGATAAATTATGATTCAATTATATTTGACTAATATGGGTACAATTTTGATAATGAGCAAATAGATTTTATATTTAAATCTAATGTAAAGATTCCGTATAATTCACTTAGATAATGGAATATTACTTAAATAATAAAGCAAATTACCATTTGCGAGCCCTGTTTTAATTTTGAACGCAGCCTCCCGCTGGCTCGGTATTTTCGAAAACTTTTCAAGTCCGAAACTAGCGACGTTGATTTAAAAATTGTTAATAATGTTTTGTTTTACATTTAGAGACACACATTTACAAATCCAATATACAAATTACGCAAAGTTAAAATATTTTTCATATAAATTCAATGTTAACTTTTAATAGCACCATTCCGTATGCGAATGTACTCTAAAGTTTTAATGAATAATTTAATTAAAGTACACACGCATACCCATCCACCGTCTGCAACCAATACACAGATTGTAAACACTCAATTTAGGATAATATTTCTATGCCTCTGCTTGAACTGACATACAATAATAATAATATAACTGGATATTGAACATATTGGCACACGCAGGGCAGTTATTCATAATTATTCGTTGTAGTAACAAGTATTCAAAAACTAAATAAATCGTAAATGCAAAAAATGGCAATATGTTTTCGATTCTGAATTTTTACTTTATCTATTCCTTCTTGATGAAGCAAAGGTAAACGCTAGATAAACAACATGTGATATTATACAAAATACATTAGTAAAAAACACTCACACATAGTAATGAATACAACAGAAACAAAAAACCTGAAAGTATACATGAATGACTTTATAAATAAATAAATTAATAATTATGCCCTCAAACAATTATGCAAGCAAACTGAAATTGATTTGTAAAATAATTATTAAGATTTATTTTGTATGGAATTAAGGACAACAATTAACAAGCTAACAGTTTTATACAAAACTAAATTCTGACTACGCAAAAGGTGCCACTTCATGAAATGGTTTCAACAATTGAGTATTCAAAATTAGTGTAGCTATCTCTCGGTACAGGCATTTTCAAGCCTCATAAACAAAATTGGTCCAGTCGTTTTAGGGTCTCTAAGATAAAACTAATTACCATCACATGCTGGTAACCATTGCGTAATCGAGTACAAACGACAACTTATTGATAACGGCGCACCTATCCTACATTTTAGACATTATAATGGAATGATACATTTTTTTAAGAATGTTATGTTGTTACAATAATTAAAATAATTCTCTAGGTAAACTCAAACAATTACAATAATTTAGCAAGACGTTAACACTACAATGAAAGAACGTCGAAGGCCTGCAAGTATTAATATAGAGAGAGTGAAGTGTACGATTAACAAGTGATTACGAGAATGCTTGCATAAGTGTCGAGCGCGAGGAGCCAGCTCCCTACGTTATCTAAATGAATTCGTATCTAACATTGTTCCCAAGCTGGTCCCACCCATGACGATGGCTTGTGAATGTGCACCTTGTTCTCTAATATTTTCCTAAATTTTACAATTTTCACTAAATATAAACATCAATTTTATAAGTTGGTCAAAATTGTTAAAATAAATATGTAATCGTTTAGTGAGAGACAAGTACTCTTATGCCACATTTTGCACTTCAACAAGACTGGAATGTCACTTATTGATTCGGGAAGTAGCTATCCATGCGCTAGGGACAGCGTCAAGTGGATTTTAATAATTGACACAACATCAATCGTAAGCTTTTCTATCGTATAATAATAATTAACACAATGTGTACGTGACCAGGTGACTCATAGATTGACTGTGCCTAAACAAAAACAACTTTTCTTATGATAATTTTTCCCTAAGTTTTAGTCATCGGGCGGAATGCAGAAATCCACAACTATGTTGAGTATTATTAATCTCAATATATACATAAGTAGATAATAATAAACATGCCTATAAATAGTAAATAAAACGGACTTATTATATTATGTGAGCCAAGTATGTCTGCGCACGCGGCGGCGAGGCGCGATCACTCACTAGTGAAGTAACTGAAACATTCAACTATTATCAACTAGCGACACAAACGTTACGTACAGCATTAAGTACAAATACATACTAATAAATTAAATCATACAGTTCTATGTAGGTATAAATGTAAACACTTTGTGTTTCACAACATCAATTTCTTAATTCTAGGCTTTAATAAAAGTCATCATTATGGAAGAACGAGTCACGAGAGCAGACTAGCGTTATGTCGGTCACCACTCCGTGGCGACCGATCGAAGATAAGAACCGTACTGTTCACAAAACACCCCCGCACTACGTGTATAACTCGACGCAGGCCGCTCTGATGAACACGAACCCGCCTTCGTGAGGAAACGAAAGCCACGGCGACAGGAGGCGGTGAGAGATCATAGCGTAAGCATCGGGAGACAGGTTGAGCCCGGAGCTCGGCCGCCCTCGGGTCAGGTGGCGTCGAACTCGATGCGCTCCCACGAGTAGTGCTTGCGCTGCGGCCGCGGCGCCAGCGGGCCCGCGCGCGCCGCGCCGCCCAGCAGCGGGTCGCACTGCGGCACGTGGCCGCGCCCGAACAGGTTGGGGATCAGCTCCGTGTCCATGTAGTCGTACGCGTCGTCCACGTGCATGTGCGAGCCCGCGTCGATGCCGAACTCCTTCAGGTCGAACTCGCACGGCCGCGACTCGAACGCGTCGTGCCGCGATTCCTCATTTTGGAACGACGGCAGCGACAGATCGTCCATATACTCGAAACCCGTTCGAGTGTGATCTAATATGTCTCCATTGGTTAGCGGTGTCATACTCATTCTTTCCGGAACGTCTTCGCCGATATCCATCGCCTGTGATTTATCTTCTAATCTATCTCCGCCATCGCCCGACAATAGACTTCCAAAGAAATCATCATTGTCCACAGAATTGGGATCGGATCCAAAGTCAGTGTGAAATTCTCCATTAGACAACAAATCGACAGTAATATCTGTATCTATGTCCGTAGTAGAGTGATCGACTTGGCATCGATTGCTAGCATTCACGGCTTGCAAGTCTGCATGACTCATAATTTCGTTTTGAATATCATCAAGTTCTCTTTGCAGTTCATCGGCAGCCAGTGAATCGCGAACATGATTGTCATTGAGCACGTCGTCCGTCAGGACATCCGTCGGCGCATAAGACGGTGTGCCGTTAGAAACATAGCTCGTGTCCAACGATGGAGCCGTTGTTGTTTCGCCAACAGCCGAAGGTGGCAACTCACCATTTTCTACGAGGATTTCTAGAACGTCATCCATTATTTGACTGTTCTCAGCGTCATGCACGTCTGGAGCGAGCGGCACCTGCGGCATGGGCGGCGGTGGAGGGGGTGGCGGCGGCGGGGGAGGCGGGGCTGCGCGTTCGGGCGAGTAGTGTGCGCTAGGCAGGATAGCGATAGGCACCACCTTCACACCGTTCAGGATGTAGGCGGAGTTAGCGGCCTTCTGCGGCGTCGCGTCACCGGCGTCTGTGGTGGCGGGCGGTGTGACAGTGAACAGGCGCACTAGGCGCTCGGGTGCCGCGTCGTGTGTTGCCAGCACGAGACGCGGCGGTGGCGGCGCGGGCGGCGCCTGCGTGAGCGCGTCGAGCTGCGCGCGCAGCTGCGTGACGCACAGGTGCGCCTGCAGCAGGCGGCGGCTCTGGTCGCTGGCAGCAGCACCGGCCGCGTCGCGGCGAACGGCCTCCAGCTGCTGGCGTGACGCCTCCAGCTTGCGCTCCAGTTCTTCGATTTGCCTCCGCTGCGACTGCACGATGTCCTCGGCCGGCTCGGGCTCCAGTTTCACTTCCGGAGATGCGATCGACACGAACGACGCAACTGACGCGGGAGACTTGGGCGGTTCCTCCTGTTTTTCCAGTAGAAAAGGTCGCAATCGATCGATCAGCTGCGGTTTGGGCCCGGAGACCCTGAGGTTGCGGCGCTTGCACTCGGCGCGCAGGTCAGACACCTTCATGTCCTCAAAACGCGCGGGCACTACGAGCTGTAAGCCGGGCCCGGGCGGCGGCGGTGGCGGCGGCGGCGCGGCGTAGGCGTCGGACGAGTCGGAGGCGGCGGGCGAGGCGGCGGGGGACGCGGGCAGCATGAGCTGCAGCAGCAGCTGTTGCTGCTGCAGGAGCAGCTCGTACGGCGTCTCCACGGAGCCCGGCGGAGACGACGCTTTCGTTGCATTCGGGGGCCCTTTGTATTCGTGAAATTTAAATCTCGCCTTTGGTTGCTGTTTTTGTTTACTTTTCTTCCTGTTCTTGTCTTTGCCGGGCGCCGGGTGTTGCGGTGGCGAGGCGACGCTGACGGGCGAGAGAGTAGAAGGTGGGGAGGGTGAGGGAGAGACTTCCTCGGGAGGTCCACAGTACGAGGAGGGATGCTGAGGCCGGCCCGACGCACCCTCACTTGTCGCCTTAAACGCTAGTGTTCCACTCTTTACAGCAGTTTCTATGGTCTCCTCTGTGTGTAGTATATTCTTCTTTATTAGCTCGAGTGGCCCGGGACGATGCGACAGTTGGTCGTTGAGCTGATCCGCTAGACGTGCCTTTTTTAGCATTCGCTGTTTTTCGGCTAGGCTGGGATCAACATGGCTCTCCTGAAACAATAAGTTAAGTATTGAGTTCTAGATAATTAAGGGACAGAAGAGAATTAGATAGGAAAATAAAAAAGTGACATTACACCTACTTGTTCCAATATATGTCTTCGTTCGAGTTCTTGTCTGTCTGGACGCCGTTGAATTTTTGCTTTTAATAAATCTCCAGTTTTCGCCCTCTCAAGCTGCTTGCATTGCTCGAAATAGGCTGGAGGTGTTTTTAGAGCTGTAAAACATAAATAACGTTAGATTAAAATTGCGTTAAAGTGTGAGAATTTTTCAAGGCTGAGGTATATCAATACTAGGTCAACTTTAAGAGTTTAAAATATTTATATATTTGTTTATATTGTCTTTAGTACATGTTAATTATTTCGAAATGTTTTAGTGTGACTAATTACTATTTCTATTTAATTCGTTCACAAGTAGTCCTCATTATTCGTATCACTAAAATAGTAAATAAAATTGTTTTATCCCACGCATGCGAGCTCCGCGCGCGGTGGGCGCTTCCCGCACACCAGACTCGTGTCTTTTACTAATTTGCTATTTGCAAAGCATACGCAATAATGAAAGCATGTGAAGTAATAAAAGTGAACAGATATAGAAAAAATATTACTTACGCGGCATGATTCCCTGTGCCACAAGCTGGTTGATCGGCCGCCTCATCATCAGCTTTACTTTCAAAGCTGTAAAACAAAAATCTGGATCACACATTGTCCTCAAATGCTATTTGTGTAATGATATGAATTACCTAAACTAATTTTCCTTATTATTTTTCCTGTGCATCGCCAACGATTCCAACAAAATCTGACAAACATGACGAAAGGAATATACAATTTGATAGGAACATAATACGACTGAATGCCGATGTTTGCCGGCTACCTTTTGCATACAACAATGGGCACTGATTGAATAGATGGCATATCGTCGTGAAGAATACGGTGTTATGACGCCAGGTGACGAACTTTGACGTAGCGTGTCGCGTGTGCAACCGACGTGATCGATACGTCGATCGATACAGAGATTATATCGATAAGTTTGCAGTAAAGCGTAGGAGTGGAGCTATATTCTTGTTTGCGTGTAGACAAGCGGCGAGCAGCGAACGATGGGCGGACAACGCTGGCGCGACGCCAATATAAATAAACACTGCACAAGGAAACTAGTGTTATGCCGCGACCGTATTACAGACGAAACATTCACTACCACTGGGCCGAATATTGTGGGTTACTGGGCGTCTTTACCGCGATACCCACTCAATTTAGCTTTACTCATACTTGCAATCATACAAATTATATTTATGTCTACATTATCTATTTTTGAACAAATAAATTATTATTTTATAATAATTTCGGTCATTAGCAGTTCTTTATGTCTACGCGTAAAAAACCCACGACATTTTTACAAGCTAAAGGCGCAAATGACAAACTATTCTTTTAAGTTTGAAACTGCCGTCGATAAACAGTCAACATTTGTATATTTTATAGAATGAAATAATTTGATCAAGGGTTGGGAATTTGTTTACGCGGGATGCGCGCAGGCGCAAACTGGCAGACTATGCAAACATGGCCGGAAGTACCGACAGCATCGGCATACTAATGCAAACAACAGACGATCTGCGAGACAAACTTGGGGCCAGTGCCCTTTGATTCTTACAAACCGACTACGACATATCTAATTTGTTACTAAGAAATGAGAAAAACAACAGATTTTTCCATGAATTTTGTGAGAAAAACAATCTATCTAAAAACTCGGGAATTTCATATTGAACCGTATACCAGAAATGCGCATAAATAGAGACAGTTACCTAGTCGCTTAGCTTCCACATCATAATGAATGTGTCCTCATTCACACGGGATGATTACTAATTGAAATTAATTAATTACTTTCTCTGTTACAGATTCCATGATTCATGAGTTTCTTTTATGATTTCTGTTATAACGTAATTTATGTCAATTATTATCAAAATAGAATAAAAGAGCGGAGGGCTTTGACTTTGGCAGTTGGTTTAAAAAACGATGAGAAAAGATTTTATGCATTTTCAGGGTACATTTTATCTTTGTCTCTGAAATGGAGAGAGTTACAACTAAGGAGTGGAATTCTTTGCTGGAGTCTGTTTTTCCTGATAGCTACCACCTAGAGTTCTTTAAAAGACTGAATAGGCTAGTTCTACGCAAGCGAGCTCCATTGTCGGCCACGTCATTACTTACCATCAGAAAAGTGAAATTGTGTTCAAAAGGGAGCTCTCAATAATTAAAAAACAATGTCAACGACTCTGCCTCGTTATAGCAACCACCTTCCACCTGAACGATTTGGTTGTTTGACACTAGATGTTTATTAAATCTTTATACACTAGTAAATAACACTGTACAATGGCGGACTGCATGGTTGGATTGGTTTGCATTATGGTATGTATCGCATTTCACTATCATCCAGGTGATATGCACTTCACCCCCCCCCCCCCTGGAGGTAAGCAATGATGCCACACATGATAATTCTGCAGACTTACCTAGCAGTAATTATTAGCTTATGAATTCAAAACTTTTAGCTATCGGGAAAATCAATACTCCGATCTCAGAATCAATACAAATATTATAAAAATATTTATTTATTATTTGCTGTTTTTAACATATAGTATGTAATTATTTACTTTACACCTAACACACTACCCACTAAATAAACTGTTTTTTTCATCTTACACTCTCAACAAGGTTCAGTTGAAAACCAGCGTCAAGCAATTACCACATAGATTGACATTTTTTGACTGAACTGGTAGGTTCAGTTCAGTCAAAACAAGCTTGGCGCAACCTTTTAATGTTAGGTTTCTACTTTTTTAAATCTTAAGTGTCTACATGTTACTACTGCATTGTGTGTGTCAACTAAAATATTTTTTTTTACTTTCTAAATGTAAGATAATGTCTGACTGTATGTTACCTTATGGCTGAACGAATTTGTATAAAACTTCTGCAGACGGATAGATCAAGTGCTGAATCGGGTCACATTTTACTCTTTGGAGTCACATCATTACATTACACATCATACATCCCGCTGGTAGAAGCTAGTAATAAAATAAAGTACTCACATTCTTTATGTTTCCCCATGGCTGGTTGCAGCGGACTGTCGTCGACGACCACCTTCGGCGGCGAGACGCGCGGCGAGCTGGGCGGCTCGCTAGCGCCGCTGCTGCCCGCCTGCCGGCCGGCCATCTCCTCCGCGCCGGAGCTACTGCAGATAAACCACACGAGTTAATCGCATACACAACATAAAGCTAACATTTATCCTTCCTTACAGAGAGTTTTCAGTAATGAAGTGCACTAGGCGGCAGCACTGACACAACGCTAATGCTATAGTTCGTTTTTTAATTCTAGACTACGATTTGACAACTCAGAATGTCACACTCTAGAAATTATGTTCCCAATTTTCTGGAGTTTGACATTTTAAGTAGTTAAATCGTAGTCTAGTAGGATTAAAAAACCAACTATATGTCAGTGCTGCAACTGCCGCTGAGCGCTAAACTCTTTCCTGTTCACGATCTCTAACAAAAGTCAAATTGTTGTAAACGTCATATTCACGACATAAGTTACGTTTTCAAAGTCTTTTTTTAATATGTGGATTGCGATCCCCATCTGGGTCACGAAGCCATGCTAAGGGGTTTGTGGATAAGTGAAAAATAAGTGTTTCTGATGCTTTGCTATAAAAAGCTACAACAATTCAGTATTAAAGCCGTATCTGTTTATGCTTCAAAACTTTTTCTTATCTTTATTGTTGAAACTTTGACTTTATGTCTAAATTCTAAAAGCGGTCCCAAAAACGTCTGCCCGTTCGCTCACCACAATGTTAGGGTCCTTGGAACCACTAATTTGTCCATTTAAAGAAGGATTGACGTATAGAAAAAGATAAAAAATAAGATTGATAAACACTGTGCTAAAGTCATCTACTGGTGATTTGATTTCTCTTGAAAAAACCCTAATTAATCGTTACTTCTAAAATACAGAATATATTATATAGTTATATACGGTTAATGTAAGCACGGTACGGTTAATGTCGGTGACAAGCGGCTTCTAAATCATGTGTCATCAAATTGTACTACGGCTGGGCCCTACCATATTATTGTCAGGGTAGGTCAAGGTGATAGTTAACAGTTGGTGCGCACATGGCACAAAAGCGTGTGGCATTTCAATTTCCGTCAATATTTTATGACCGTATGGCAGGTAACTTTTATTATTTGCTCTGGTGTGAAGATCGTTCACAAAGACTACCAGGTTATTTATATAAAAGCATGACAAATGTTTATTGGTGCCCAGTCAAGGTGGAGCCTTACAGGATGTGATGCCTATCCAGCAAATGCGAGAACATATCGCCTTTGGAATAACTATGTCCAGATTATGGCACCACTACATTTTTGCAGTAAAAATATCCACAATTGAGTAGTGTTTACCTAAAGGTGTCGTCAGAAGGCGGTGTGGCGGGAGTGCGCGGCGGGGAAGCGGGCGAGACCGGCGAGGCGGCGCGACTGCGCTCCCGGCGGTGCTGCGGCTTGAACCACTCGGGGTAGATGGCGCTCAGCGTCTCCACCAGGTCGTGGTCCAGCGTGACGCGCCAAGACGCGCGCCCCTCTGAACCCTCCGAGTCGCCGCCTCCGCCACACGATGAACGGCTCTCTGTTCACAAACACATTTAATTGTTACAAAGTATCCAGAGGATGTCACTCAAGATCGACACACATAACAGAGTAGGAAGTGTATATGCTCTCAGCACGCTGGTCGTTGGGTGAGGTGAATTGGGCGAGGCGAACCAATGGAGCGCGCTGTGATCACGGTGCCCTCATTATTTCGGGTCCTTGAACGAGTATATGCGCGTGAAGGTGCGTAACTTACTTTACTGCGTTATGGCTGGGGAACGTTATGCCGTTTCAGTTTTATGATTACGTGAATAGGGTGAGAACAACATCGCTTTGCTGCATTTGTTGTAAGTGTTTAGAAATTTTGTTTGGCACTATGTTGAATATTTGTGTTTCGGATAGATTAGAAGATTTTGAAATAACTCTGTTTCGTACCTATTTGAAAAAAAAAGAAAATGAAATGATATGTAGTAAACTTAACATAAACAGGACAAAGTAGTGTATAATCAATTTGTTTAAATAATGAGACTTCTACAGTTTTAACTTTAAATTTCAATCAAATAGATTGTCTGTAAAACGCATTAACAAAACTATAAAATAGGTCTTAAAATCAAAAAACAGCTATCTATCTGTATTATGGGTTTAGAGAACGTTTTAACTGTTACCATAGGCGAGGAAAGATGGATGTATTATGTAATGTTTAAAACTCTCATAAAGCTGGATATACGAGGGAAAGAAAATACGAGCTGAAAATAAAACATCTGTCTGTGAGTCACGCACAATATAAAACTAAAAGTAAGGTAAACAAATGCAGACTTCAAAAACCGTTAAATCGGTATTCAATTTTGTAATAAATGCAACAGACTATGACTTCATCCATGCAATGACGAGAATCACTGAAAATTTATTAAGTTCATAATCATTTACAATGTAGGCAAAGGTAAAGTAATGCATGCCAAGAAATAATTTACTATCTCAGCGTGTTAATACGTAACAGATAAAGAGTGCAATAAATGTTATCATTTCGATAGCTAAACAACAGTAAATTAATAAGAGTGTAAATGCCTGTTACGCATTTTACGTCGTTGTTACAAAACACAATTTTGTAAACAATCTGGCGCACGTGCGCACTGATGATTCATTACAAGTTTGGTGGAAATTATGAGGGCAGATGTACATAAGGCCATTGCCAACCACATGGAAATCCATAGCTAGCATGGGGAAACCAGAATGGAATGTTTAACAATTATTACCTTTAATTTTTGGAATTGAAGTCTCGGTTAATTGGTTTAAAACTGCATATTCTGCCAAGACTATAAATCTTGTTTTGGGACCAAAATTGATTAATATTACAGATGACGTTTAGTGGGTTAAAATGTATGTCCTACACTGCGTAGGTACTTTACTAAATATCAACATGACAATGACAAATAGTAGCATTTTCTACAGTCCCACATTGCAGTATGTATTTACATGTATGTGGTTCTAGCACATTCTAGATATATTCTGTGATGGTAAAAATGTATTATGCACATCATTCTCAGAGTGTATGAGGCGGCGACGTGGTAGTCATCGCAGCTGATTTGTCTCGTGTCGGCGCTTCCCACGCGAACTTGTATCATAATTCGGTATCACACGACACTACTTGGTTACTTAGTCAATCGGTCATTGGGTGTAGTCATTCCGTTTCTAGAAAAGTTTTTTATTTATTTTTATATCCAATATATTATTGCGCATGACGTCGTTACTTCCTTCTAAAAATGCCTGACTGGTTTATGTCACATATAATTTTTAATTACAGGGACTCGAGTTAAGAGAGCTCTTTTTAATTCCCTGCTATTAAAGAGTTTCAAAAATTACTGACAAAAAAATCAAATACACCGCCGGTTTCAGTCGACTAGATCATGGATTTTATTTACGTGGAAAGATTTTTGTTTTTGATATAGGTCAAGGCTTGCTCCTTTGATGTGAGTCCGTGGTTTAAGTAGCTGAAAATTACGATGAAATAAAATGAACTAGTGGGCAGGCTGGTCGCATGCGTGATGCGCGTAGCGTAACGTAACACGTCAATCAAAATGTCAGCGTGGAAGCGCAGACGCCGCAGACGTCCGCTAACGCATGCAGTCACGCAGTCGTCGCATCGAGTCTCAATTTTGTTTGTATCTGATTTATTGCCGTGTTCCGCACACTATTTAAGCGTTAACAGTATTATTTCGTGACGTATGAATTTACTTAATATTTATCCGTAACACATTTAATATGCACCCTTCTAGGACAAGTTGTATCGGTACCTAAGTAACCGTTATCACAGTTATCAATAGTACTGAACGATGAGTACCCGCGTTTGTAGAAATTGTAGTTATCAAAATAAATAAAGATAAGCTGGAACTGTTAAGGCTTGAACATGGAGATTACTACTTATAGTATATGAATCACCTGTCATTTAATTGATTAACAAAGAACAAGGTGCTCATTCAATTCATAGAAATAATAATTTCGTATTTCCAGAATACCTACACATTAGGGTATCCGTTTGAAACCCACGCCCGAGTCTAGTAAAATTGAAAGTAATATTTATGTAAATGAAGGTAGGTTCCGTATGGTACGTCATCGGAAGGTTGACGCGGTGACGTCAGATTGCACACGGCCCTGGGCCGGCGTGGGCGCAAGCACCTGCCTCCACCCACTACATAGGAACAACTTGAATGACTACCATCGTCATGTTGAATTGACATTTGGATCTGTTAATAAGAATTAAGGTACTACGTAAACAAGTCTACTTATCTGGTAGTCCTTGCTACTCACCGCAAAATATAATCCTAGATCTGGACTTGCTTACGTAAAGTGTTGCAATAAGATTACGCAAGAATATAAATAGGCTCGTTAAGATTTATCTTGTTAGCTTTGTTTCATTCAATGTGGACAAAACAAACATCATTGTAATTTATGTAAACATATTACCATTATTTTCTTGTGCTATCTTTTCTAGTATTGAAATGTTCTGCTTTAAGTCTTCTAATTTTATAGATTCAATTTGAAACATAAGATAGATCCCATTCAAATCAGCATAGGAGAAGTTCAAGGGAAGTTGCAGTCGTCGAAAGACGGTCTCTAGATGAGGCAGGTATTTTACTTTGATATTTGAAGCATTATAGAGGCAGATAAAAAATTAGGTAAGGACCTAATATTGAACCTTGTGGAACTCCATAAAAGAGTAGTTTTATCTAAGAGTACTGATTTCTAATGTAAGTTAAACAAAAATCACTGAATAAGTTTAAAAAGTCGATGATTAATTTATGGCGTTGAAACAGCCGGACTATCGAAAACCTTTCCTGGGACTTTAGGGCATGCCGATCACTTGTTCGTTTGTTCTGGTTCAATCTTTGAACATTACTCGGTAGTTAACTAGCTAGCTGTATGTCAAATTAATAAGTAGTCGTAATAAAGAAGAAAAAAACTCTTGTATATATTTATATTATTCGTAGCGTATTTACTTAATTTGTAAAGTTTGCCATGATACTCCACATTCACAAACCTAATTAATGGTAAAGTGTATGTATGTTGTGAACCAATCATCAAGTCATATTATATATAAAATGTTGGCTCATGTTGAGTGAACGAACACGAATTATCAAGATGCCTCAATGTCAGTCAACGACTTGCGAAGGGAATTCATTTATCGACTTAGGGAAGTCAATTGAAAGAAAATTTCGCGTATTGCGCTAAAAACTAAATTTATTGTGTTGGTAGAGCGAAAACAGGTAGATTCTGTCTTATTATACCTAGTGTTAATGAATAAGTGTGGTAATATTTAAAATAAAACTATTTTAAACCTTTACACAACAAAATTAAGACCTTTAAAAAAATGGACTTTCCGAGTAAAGTTGTGATCGGATTATTACTTCATTGGTTGTTAATTTCGGTGGGCAGGAGTAGATTTTTTTAAAATATGTCAATTACTTTCCGTTGCACCTGTAATGACCTGTATAGTCAGTCCTGCTTTGTACAGTACAGGCATACGGTAGGGTAGAGTACTGGTACCAAGACTTCACATAACTTTCAAAGTTAGTTTAACTCTTCAAGCAAGCAAAATAAGAAACTAAAAACTTAGGTAAAACAAGCAAACAAGATTATTGTTTTTTTTGCCTTACGCCTTAATGGCAAACCAACAGACACCAAGGAAAACGGAATAACCCATCGTTTTACACACCGCATAAACATTCACGGTTCGTTGTTGACTTTTGTTGAAATGTATTACATTGCCTATCCATCCAAACAATGAATCACCGCTGAGGTAAAAATATCGTTCAGTTTAATTGAGGTCCTAAAGAAAACAAACCTTGATGTATCTGTATCAATAGTCATGGTATATATCAGTTTTAATTTGATTTGAAACGGACCACCTTTGTTTTTACACTGTTCTAACACGTACACAAATAAAGGCTTTCTTGCTAATTCCATTCAGATCAGTTTAACACAGAATCGGCTGTTTAAAATTTCTTTCTGCGTTGTTGTTTTCTATAATAATGAAAATGGACACATAAATCTGATATTTTCGAAATGTCGGCATCGTTAAGATGTTTGTAACATATTATTTTCACATTATATTTTAGGGAAAATCGTAGAAAAATACAAAAACATAACAATCTTGTGGCATGGCGGACGACGGAACGGGGTCACTCGCCACACTTCTCTGTCGCCGCCGTTCGAGATGCGTCCCACAAATCATATTTAGCCTAGCACTATGGAGAATTGTGACTATTGCTGTTTGTCTTGGAATAGACGCGTTAATGAAAGCGAGCATCTTATACATGAACTGAGAGCGACCTAAATTTTATCCCAGAAAAGAATTTCCATTTAATTAGGCACTCGAGTCAAAACTAAAAAAAAAAAACAACATAATTCTATGAATTGATCTTAGAATGCGTCATACTCACATTAGTCTCATGTAGTTTGTTATTGCAAATGAAAATTAAAACTCAGAAAACTTCTGTATTAAATACGAAGTATAGCAGCAAAGAAAATTGCTCACTATTGATAACTATGACGCCAGAGCTAATTCCAGAATGTAAATTCTTTTTCCAAACATAGCCACATAATATAAGAACTTATAGCTCCGCTGAAGGCAGAAACCATAGCGAGGCGATGACGTAAAAGGATGTTTTCAGCGAGTCGGCAACAGCGGCCGTCTGTTTATCGTCGGAGCACAGTTAGAGCTACACCCAGTCTGGGCCTATGCCGAACTGCAGCTGTAAAAACACACGAATTACACCACTTCTGTCGATCGCAATAAATGTACATAGAATGCCCGTTACGCAACTTACGGCAGCCACAGGAATGCCTTACCAACAATGTAATGAGCGTATAATACAATATATCAACTACGATAGAACAACATAATCGAACTACGTGAATGGCTTATTATCCCATTAGCCCATTAAAAAGAAATGAAAATTATCTGCTACGCGAAAGCAATAAAACAACTGGAACTGATATGGATTAAAAATTAATTTAACCCGAAAAGATTGTCAAATATGGGGTACAATCGACCTAAAGGCTCTTTTAATGTTACTCGATAGATTACAGTTAATGTGCTCTTCATAGGACAAGTTACATTTTTTTTTTAATATTAGAAAAAAGATGGTATGCCACAGGATATTCATAAATTTTATAGTAAAAATATTTCATTTTGACACCACTGAGAAGCACTCATCTAAAACAGCACGTGTAAGCTTTCCAAACTTCAATATGTCATGATATATTTTATTATTTAGGAAAATAGCAATAAAACACTAATTCAAGTGGTCTTAATATTATGCCAACTATACGCGATTTCGTATGAAAATAAATTTAAATAAAAGTCAAGCTATATTAAAAAATAAATGGCTCTTACGCAAGATGCATGATTGGAGACATCTTAGTTGTTCGGGCAATATAAACATTTCCACACATACAATTAGAATTTTCGCCAAAAGTTATGTAGATACCTACACATATTAATATATCACGTTGTTATAGTGCGCCCGCGCACATTTTTTGTGAAGATTCAAGTAAATCATAATTTGAGACATACGACGACACTATTTATTACAGGTTATTTTATGTGCTGTAGATATTACAACTGATTTGCCTTTTCCTATTAATTTTAACACGTATTGTTTTGTTTAAAGGAAATCATAGAATTATAAATTACTTTAAGTGTACAAATTATAATGTTTATTGGTAACCGATTTTTTATTTTTAAAAGCATAGTTTAAAATTTTCCTGATCAATTGTTTCTGACAATAAAGTCAAGAATTTTCTTCTGACAATAACTAAATTTTATCTTATGAAAGAAAAAACATTAGAAAATTAGGGTAGATTAAGTAGGGTAGAATAGAGTAGGTAGCTAGCAAAGCCGCGGGCAAAAGCTAGTTATTATTATTATTACCCGTATTGTCCCACTGCTAGGCAAAAGCCTTCCTTCCATTCTTTCCAACAATCATGGTTCCTCGCTTTCTCATTACAATTCTTAAAGTAACCATCCAGGTTGTCCATGTTCTTCGCGGTGTGCCGCGGCCCCGCTTCCCTGTGTCCGGGCACTGATCCAGTGTTTTACAGGCCTAAAGCTCGTTAGACATGCGGCAGACATATCCTGCCCAGTCCCATTTAAGTTTGGCAACCTTTTGAGCCACATCAATAATTTGTGATTTAGAGCGCAGTGTTGTGTTTCGAACGTGGCGTGGTCTGTTATTTTGACACATATACTGCCTATATTCATCAGTTTACGCTTCAGTGAAAGGGGCTAACTACCTTTAAATAGTTAAACGTTTGTCTGGATATTAATTTTTGGTTTTACTATCTTCTTATTTGCTTTGAAATCATTGTAATCAAGTTATCGCCTCCTCGGCTGAGCGTCATCACCGGCCATCTCATCTGCCTACGTGAATCCAGGATATAGTCCAAGAGCTACTGAACCCTAGGAGTAACGGTCGCCCTGTAAGGTTAGAAATTTGTATACTTACAATTTATGGCATTCTAAGAGCAACAGCCATGACCTGGCAGGCGTCAGCCCTGCACAAGTATATGACTGATCTATTAGAAAATGCACAACTGATGAGGAAAAAAAACTTTATCCTGTATGCTTAAAATTTTTATATGTTTTCAAGTAAACGTCTCAGAGTAAATATGTACAATGCCAGGCGATTTTGAACAGCATAAGACCTTGACAGGCGAGGGGAAAGCTGCTAAGGGCGTGTGAGTAAGAGGTGTTGCGTGAACACATACAGTAAATGAAATTTATTTTATTGGGTTTTATGCAATCTACATTATTTTTAACCGACTTCTAAAAAAGAAGGAGGTTATCAATTCGGATGTTTCTATTTTTTTTTATGTGTGTTCGCGCATAACTTCGTCATTTGCCAACCGATTTGAAAAAATATTTCTTTGTTGGAAAGGGTATACTTTCCGTATGGTCCCATTGTCACCAAATTGGGATCTGATGATGGAATCTTGGCAAAATCGAAAGAACTCTTCAAATTTTATAGGAAAACGTACAGTAGTTTTGGTATTTTCTATAACAAGTAAAGCATTTACGTTCAATAAGAACCATTTTACTATCAGATCTGATGATAAAGCCAAGAGTCTGGCACCGGACCTCCATAATAAGAAAATGAAATCCTGCCGTGTTTGGGCTTGTTGGAATTGTAACGGTATGCACTTTTCAGGTTTACCTATCACTGATAATTAAAATTTTTTTAAAAAATAAATTAAAACCGACTTCGAAAAACCCTAAAAACACTAAAAAGTAGTCCCTATAATAAAATATATAAATTTTTTGGAGTCGGTGCCAAACTATACTGCCAAAATTTACTCTGAGACGTTTACTTGAAAAATTATAAAAAATGGATAAATATTTCTGAATTATATACAAAATTGGTATCTTCTATATGCCAAAGCTTACCGGGATTTCATGCATTAACCTGGCGATGTCTGGGGCATAAGCGCCGTTGCTTTATGCGGTCAGTTTCCTCCTTTGCTAGCTTTATTGCTTTGCATAAGGATGCGACCGCCTCCCACCTCTCTGCAATCCAGACCATAGCCTCCTCCAAGACCCGGCGCGAGAGATAGCCGCCGCCAATCGACCCCACGAGGACACGGCTATGCGCCAGAATTGTGGCGTTCCCTTTCATCATCATCTTGATCATTTCGTTAAACAAAATCCAACGAATTCTCGCTACCTTCATGTCATGTGCCTTGCACTTATTGAAATTTAATTATCAGTGATAGGTAAACCTGAAAAGTGCATATCGTTACAATTCCAACAAGCCCAAACACGGCAGGATTTCATTTTCTTATTATGGAGGTCCGGTGCCAGACTCTTGGCTTTATCATCAGATCTGATAGTAAAATGGTTCTTATTGAACGTAAATGCTTTACTTGTTATAGAAAATACCAAAACTACTGTACGTTTTCCTATAAAATTTGAAGAGTTCTTTCGATTTTGCCAAGATTCCATCATCAGATCCCAATTTGGTGACAATGGGACCATACGGAAAGTATACCCTTTCCAACAAAGAAATATTTTTTCAAATCGGTTGGCAAATGACGAAGTTATGCGCGAACACACATAAAAAAAAATAGAAACATCCGAATTGATAACCTCCTTCTTTTTTAGAAGTCGGTTAAAAATAATGTAGATTGCATAAAACCCAATAAAATAAATTTCATTTACTGTATGTGTTCACGCAACACCTCTTACTCACACGCCCTTAGCAGCTTTCCCCTCGCCTGTCAAGGTCTTATGCTGTTCAAAATCGCCTGGCATTGTACATATTTACTCTGAGACGTTTACTTGAAAACATATAAAAATTTTAAGCATACAGGATAAAGTTTTTTTTCCTCATCAGTTGTGCATTTTCTAATAGATCAGTCATATACTTGTGCAGGGCTGACGCCTGCCAGGTCATGGCTGTTGCTCTTAGAATGCCATAAATTGTAAGTATACAAATTTCTAACCTTACAGGGCGACCGTTACTCCCAGGGTTCAGTAGCTCTCCAGCTAATAGTACTTAGCGCGCCTACTTCCATAGACGGAAAAATTAATTGACGGGCATTTGTGGAACACGACCCTAATAAATTTTTATGTCGAGCGAGTAAGACCTCTTTCATTTCTAACCCGCCGCATTGGCGCCCAACGTGGGGCCCGAACCCACGACCCTGAGATTAAGAGTCTCATGCTCTACCGACTGAGAAATATTTTAAAGAACTGATTTTCGCCAGTAGGTAAGTACTTTATTTCAGTTTGAATTTACAATAGCATTTTATTTTTGGTGTTGGCAAATTGTTGTTTTTTTTTTAAATGATATCTTTCTTTTCGTATAATTATTATCACGTGTTTCCTGCACGTGTTTGCAATAGTTGTAAATTATTTGGATCATCCGTCGAGATATAAACATTATTTTTGCCGGACATCACTAAGGTTCATTTTAGCTTGTTTAGAATATTAAAGCAGACAAAATATAGAAAGAAAACGCGTATAGGTATTTTCTAAAACTGTTAAGAGTCACTGACGCAAATCTCTACACATAAATTATGTGAAAATATTTTGGTTCGTTCACAAGTGGCTCTACATTCTTTTTATTTATAAATAAGTGAATAAGCATCAATCCCTGTATAAACTCGTGAGTTCGCATACTTTTAGTCTCGAGATAAATACGTGAATGAACTATTACAAAGGGCGATAAAAGTTCTCGAGTCCCTGTAAACAGACGATTTTACGAATGGTATTTACAACAGTGACTTATTTACGTTTTTATTGAAAGGGCATAAATCTACAAACTTTACGATTTAGAACCGTATAATAAGAATCTCTAAATTCAGAGAACCCGCAACAACTACGTAAAGATGTTAACAATTTTATTTGTAACTGAAACATAACAGCTGTTTATGTTTAGTATCATGGTTGCCACCTTTAACATTACGTACGAACATAATTTTTTATGTTCGAAGTAATCATTAATTTTCTTGCACGAGATTCAAAAACAAATACCAATAAAATATTTTTAACAACCTCACAAAAAAGCAAAGATAAAATCATAACAGAGCTTTTAATCCAGCATCGTAAATAGCAACCTTGGCGACGCGCGACCCTGGTATAATACACCGACACCATCGCGTCTGCTGATTAATCAGAATTTATAGATATTGGCAAGTGAGCGGAACTCACACGAGACAATTAACTGTAACACTTGTTAAATTGTCTCACGGAGACAGTAGGAAATAACTTTCGTTGGCAACGTTGTATCTTCAGCCACAATATGGCTGCTGCTGCTGTGGAATAAAGTGCCAAATAAAACACGTTTAACTACTTGCATAATATTTGAGTAAATTGTTTTGTCTCACATACTCACGTACGCCTGCTGGCCATTACATAAGATCAGATAAATAAATATTAATCCAGATGAAGACAAAAACAATGAATACAACATGCTGTTTATGATCCAGTAACAAAAGTGAACTAAAATTTTAAATCCCGAAAGTACTGTTTTGTGTTGCCCATAAACAAAATCCTTTTGCCAAACAATCCGTTCAGCATTCACAGTATTTAACAACCCAAAGCATGGCGAAGTTCATGATTTATGATCGCCCCACCAATCACGCAGAAGAATTTAAAACTGTTGTGGTATTGATTTAGACGGAGATATTTGTTGCCCTGAAGCTCTACAAATGTGCATACTTGACACTTATGATTTTGAGGTTTCCTACTCTGTAATTAAAAATTGATTCAATTAAATATTTTATTTTATTACCAAGTCTTTATAACTAACAGTTCTTTTACAAATTAACGGTATTTCAGATACTTATGCATAGCCAATAAATTCTAATAAATCGTACAGGTGGCGTTTGTGCCGCGGTGTGTGGTTCGCGCTCGCACGTGACGACTCTGACGACCCCCATTCATCCGTCATGTTCCACGTGTGATACGGCTCTGCCCGCTCTGGCACTGTGCCGCGTGACGAGATCACACCACAATTGTTGGAAATCGTGCTATTCTTACAAAAACTCCACATGTTTACCATCGAACTTGTTTGCCTATCGGCAATTATTTGTTGTGGCCACACCGCTACCGTAAGTTAAATACCGTGACAAATGTGGATTGGTAACGTAAAATATTTTGGATGATTGTAAACTTTACGGCAAAACGTCTATAATCGCAGTAGGCGGATGTTAATACACACGTAGTTCTGACAATATTCACGACGGGCTAGTCGGCCACGCGAATAACAAACGAGCAAAGCGAGCACTGTTTTAGGTCAACGTTGAACAAATACCAAACGGGTCGGTCGGACGCTTCCGTGGTCTATTTCTGAACTGCATCTAAACGATGAGGACTGTGCTTGCGTTTCTGTCGCGACTTTCGCGACGTATGCAGTCACTCTCAACTCTCCGACCATGAGTTGTGATGATGTGTTCAGTTTTACAGGCGTACCTAGAAACATTGGATAGTTTTATTGATTTACGATCAATCATTTAGTTTAAAGATGCTTTTCAAATGTGCCTAATCGCTCCTGTCAGTAGTATAGCCATGGCTTCTTAAATTATTGCCCTTATTGTATATATTAATACAAAACCAAAACTAGAAATGGTCAAACCAAACAAAGTTCGACGTTTTCCATTCGATTATTTAGAGCATTTTTCTACACGTGTCATCTGTGTATCGATCGGACATGAAGGGTTGGATTCAGTACAGATTGCGGAAGCGATCATTCGTATCTATTTCGCGGAGCGGGCCAGGCGGCCCGATTGCGTGGTCGTCGTCTCCACTTCTATAATCTAAATAAGGAGCAAAAGTTCAACGGCCCGTCTCGACAGGCTAGGAAGAAACCGACAAAAGTCACCATGAAATCACGAATTTATTCTTTTTTTTTGGCCGATCTATGTTTTTCATGATGACCTCATGATACGCGTGGCTAAATGCACCCATATGCAAAAACTTCAAAGCGACGAATCATCTTCCGTTTGCCTTTATGAGAATAAGCAGAATTTATTCAAAATTAAATCCTTACATGAAGCTCACGGTCACGACCCGCAGCATTGAGGAATACGACGCAGTGAGGAGGAAATCCTAAGAAATTGACACAAATTAATCCGCCTGGTTCTACTAACCGGTACTATCTTACCGGTATAATTTCATCAATTAAATTATATAAATATAAGCATATAAGTTTTTTGACATAGCATAAGTTTGACATATAATTGAATTGAATGGAATAAGAGCCATGTCAAAAAACTTCAAACAGCAACAGATTGCATGAATAACTGTATCGCATCGCTTTGAGAAATATACTAATATAAAACATACAAGTACATGTTTAAAATCTACGTAAGCATATTATGACTAACTAGAATTTTCGAAGTATCATTATAACCATAAATAACTATGAAGTCAATAATGAATTAAAAACATTCTTAGAAACCTGTTCGTCATGTTGAATATTGCAATTAAAAAACTAGGTCAATATACCTGAACTGAAGTCACCTGTGCCGTTTACAAGTGCTAGTTATTTCCACAAGAAAATAGACTCAAAAGTCAAATGTCTCGAAGCTCTACTTTCCTATGCGTGTGAAAATGGCGACGCTTATGACGTCGCGCCTTGGCAAGCGTTAAAGCGTGAGACAGGAATTGCGTAAAGGTGTCGTGAACACTTCATTCGAACTGTCTCTGCAAATTTTTCACTACAACGAAAGTACAGAAATACCATTAGCGTCCGTCAACAACAGACAAAATAGATTGGTATGTGCAAAATACTCCCACTAATGCATGATTGCTAATTACATCGAAACGAAAATAAAAATCCCTCAAAACCCATTTCCCTTTTAAATATCGAGATGGATTTTCAAAGCTAATTTCTGTCGTTAATGAACAATCTGGCTAACAAAATAAACTTGAAATTAATTATCATCACTTCCTGCACAAACGTAAGTAAATATTTTGAACTCTAATATATTAATGTTAGCCATGTTGAACTGTAATGACGCAGTCAGCCGAAATACACTTTATTGCAAGATATAAATACTAGGGAATTTATATTTTTGGATTAAAATAATTGCTTTGTCTAGATCAATAAGAAAACTTTAAAGATATAAAACAATAAAGAGAATTGTGTTATGTTGCACAGCAGCGAGGGAAGGCGACAAGGAGCACATTGAATTATCGAACTAATCTACGAAACCTAAACGTGGAAAAAATCTTGGACTCACTCCAAGCAGCTGATTGATGAGGATGGTCATTTCGTACACGGCCAATCCCGAGATTTTTCTTATTATTTAGCAAAGTAGTGGACTAGTCTATTTCTGTGAGGCGAAAAACAAGCTGCCCGCAAAATATGCCGTTGATTTAAAAAAAAAATCTAACTACTGAATATGTTTTAGTGATATGCATGCATATCGTCGCATTATTTCTTTCTTAACGGCATCTATAGTATTTACAACTGCCACTTTTATTATCGGTCATTACTTTGTTTTGATTTCCTCAAGGGACTAGTTCTACATTTTGTACAAAACTTGTGGAAAATATGCATTATTGCTTTCTCACGATTGTTAAAATGACTGTATTTTTGTTTACGAGCGTTTACGTTTCGATGAAACGTGAATTTTCAGGCAATTTAGAGACACGTGACGAACAAATCAGACATTTGTTTGTCTGTGATTCACTAATAAAAGAAAATTATGCTCCTGTTGCCGGGGACAACAGTGCTTCAGATTTATTAAGGCCCATTACACTGGGGCAAGAATTTTCCAACAACATGTGACGTGTCAGGTGAATGTGTTGTAAAATATTGGGGGTGGGGAGCAAGTTGTGGGACACTGGGAGACATTGTGTCACGCCGAATGAGTGGAGGGACATTTTGTCCCCAAATGTATCTCAGGCTTTAAAAAGGCTGAAATGTCTATAACATGTGTAGAGAAAAAAAATGATTGTTTTCTTTTTAAATGTGCAAATAAGTTTAAACCATAAACATTATTACTCAATGATGAAAGTCTCGCGGACAAAACCGTGGGTAAAAATTAGTGTAATAATGAAATGAAACCAGCACGCGAAGCGGAGCAACAGCCTCAGCACAAGACGATTAACGGAACCGCAGCTGCATGCAACACTGCCTTTGATGCAGACTCTACAAGAATTATGCTAATTGATTCAACAAATTCATATTTTACAAAACGTGTATTAGAATTTAGAACATTCACAAAATACTAGAACTATGCATGCATATCTCCTATGGATGACATCTGGACTCGAGTTAGTAATAGCAAACATACATTTATATGAACAGAATCAAGTCATCGCACTGGAAGACCGTGGCCTACTAACATCACACTTGTTAGCAATTTCCATTAATTTTAAGGAAAATACTTAGCGAAGACGTCACGGAAGTCAATAAAAATGTACTACGAGATAATGATTACTGAAGTAAAAATGCTGATTTTGGCCGCTGCGCAAGCGTGGGTGGGCCGAATGCGCTTAGCGACCAGATAAATAAAACGCTCCACATTCTGCACAGCTTGGCGGATATAATTCTACTAACGATAATATAATTAATAACAACTGTTTTCTTAAGAAATAGTGCAGACACTTACATGAAATACAATGGCTTTTATGTAATAGGTATATAATTTTCTATTAGAGTTTTAACCATTGTTTTATTAATCTCACCAAACAACTTGTTCCCTACGCGAGAGTCGAACTTGAAATGTATAATATTTATGTGAACGTAAAAATACTAAATGTGAATATTGTGATCAGAGCCAACAACCCAGGCTAGAATATCTTGGCGCCAAATAGTGAGGAGACCAAACACCAAACAATGGGAACAAAAGAGAATGACGAAGGAGAAGAATGTGACTAATGTGATCCAAAAACTGTTGCCGCTAGAAAATTTCTTTAATTTCTCGAGGGTCTGGGGTGAAGATAAGAGATAATAATGTATGCTCAGATCAGAATAACGACTTTCATGATTGGAAACAATAGGAGGCTTGAGCTCCAGTGTGAACTGTGGGTTTGTTCGAAAGGGTCACCGTAGCCTTTTAGCCCTGTCCCTAGGTGGGAAATCATCCAGTGAAACATTGTCTTGGGCGGAGCTTTCAGCCTTTTACTGACAAAAAACCCGTACCTTCTGCCTTCGTTCTAGGGTCCCAGGGTTGTAGGCCGTTTCTTTGCACGTGCGGTCGCATCTTTGTTAGTATTACTGCTTCACAGAAGGAGGCGACCGCCTGCTACTCACTCCGTCCATGACCTGAACCAAGACCCTGCGCGAGAGATCGCTTCCACTCATCCCCCACAAGGACATGGCAAAGCTCTGCCCTGCTCCACCGTGTCCTCCGAGTGGTCCAGATAAAGGTGACACCCGGACTTTTCTTATGCACAAATCCGGTGCAGAAAATCATTCGAAAGGTGAGGATGCGGTGACGTCTTTCTACCTTCTCTTCAAAGGGGGCCGCCATAATAATGGCGTGCCCAGTCACTTTCGTCAGTAAGTCACGTGACGCTTCCCCTTGCTCTAACAACACCCTCCAAGAAAAACCTAACAGTATGAGAACAACCTGGCTGATTTGATAAAATCAGAGTATTCAAGAAAGTATTCTTCACTTTGCGTCTAACTCATTTGAATTTAGGCTGAGATTTGCCGGACCATATTGTTTCAGATTAAGATCGATGGAAGTTTATTTTAGTATTTTTACATTTCGTTTTAGAGGCAATGAATCAGGAATGGTAATAAAACCTTTGAGGAAAAATACAGTCATTTCGTACTAGAGTAATATTATTTTATCAATGTCGTCAATAAACAACATGTGAATTGGAACGTAGAATCTGTCCCGCGTTCGGGCGAAGACTGTTATTTGTACACCTGTCACGTAAATTGCTTCCTAGCAATTTAAGGTATTAAAGAAATCTGCAGATTGTCTCTGTATTTATTACAGCCGAAGATCTATTAATTGTTTAGCAAAATGTTACATACATTAGAAATCCTACGTTCTGTAATTTTAAGGAATTTTTATTAGTCACCAATACTAAGCTTTTTCGGGATAACGCCAACTAAACAAACCTATTAACAATAGCGTCACGTCGCGTAGATAGCGTTTCAACTAGTGCAACTAGTCACGTAATAGTGTCCCCAGACTTACCGAAATATTGTGCCAAGCATTTAGACGCTCAGAAAAGAAGGAACGTGAAGGTTAATTACCTGAAAATACAAAATAAACAATTAGTACCAGCGTTCTGCTACGGCCTAAATAATATTAACTAAAACTGCGCGGAAACATAATGTAAACATTCCTTACACAAATCTGCTCAAAATTGTGAACTCGCTCAAATTCCTAATAACTCGAACGCCAAGAAGAAAACAAAGTAAGCTATTCGATTAGAGATTTCTGCACTCAACTGATTTAACTATAAAAAAAAATAATCTTCATTTAATTCAGTGGGAACCGAAAATATGTGAAACATTCGCTTTTATAACTTTAGTACCAATAAATTTTAAATAGAGCAAATCTCAACAATGTTTTTGGGTTGTATATCAAAAGTAATTGCTATGCCACTCTTTTTCAGGGGCTCGAGCCTAAATCCAGATTACCCGGTGCAGTTCGCATAGTATAACGAAACAGCGGTTTAATCGACCATTACAATAACAAATACGGCTCAACAGGAATGTGTTGTAGAAAAAGATAAATTCACAGACGGATTAGGAATGTAAAATCTAAAAATAATCATCATAATACATCACGATGCGTTGGCAAAAGTTTAAACGTTTCGCTGGCGCTTGAATACGATTGTCAGAAAGCAGTACAGTAATTGGGGAGCACGCAAATAGACAAAACTTCGTAAACAAGTTTGACAGCTTCGCCTGATACGACCCACCTACGCTCCAGTCGTCTGCACGAGCAAAACCCTCAACAAAACAATATTATGTATCCGACCATACTACGAAACGTTGTAAAAGTTAACGGGTAAAAAGTTTATGTGTTTTGATTCCAGGACTACGTGTTTATTTGTTCGCTACTAAGCAAATATTTTGTAAAAAAAAAACTACATTAGGTTGGATGTGAATTTCGCTACTAACTCATTATCGTTTATGAATCACTCGTATTCATAAAACCATCATAACTCTTCAAAATATTCATCGAAAATACCGCAATATAAATACAGTTGGTCGGATATAGTCAAAGAGTTGCAGGTATGAATTTACCTGCACCGTTTTTATAGGTCAGGCGGCTGAAGTTCGTTAATCTCTGAACTGACATTATTTTAGCCGACGGCGGGCTACGACCAGAGCGTATCGACAAGCCAAAAGGATCGGTCATTCTGGCGGTGTACCAAGGAACGCGAACACCGGCCTAACTAATGTACATTTCGAGACCCAAGTTGGCATTTTGTCCGGTAACCGACTAAAATCTAACTGTGTAGTATAGATAAAAAGTGTACAGAACACTCTTCGGTGTTACTCGTGTCTTAATAATTAAAGTGTTAGTTTCTTCCACTTAGTCAAAAAGTTTATAGAATCTCCCAGTGGTTTTAGAAATTATAAAACTTGACCAGTTTTTGCATCTATGTACTGCTTTTTTTTAGGTGAGAAGTCATCCTATGATTTCTCCCGCTCAGAACGCGAAGCGTGTCCTTTGCCTTACATTCCAAGAACCAGAGTGCCTTTCGGAGAACCCATGGCTTAACAAACTGCCTATTTGCTGTTCTTAAGTATTATGTTCTCAATTTTTTGTTTACGCCATTTTCGGCAATAAAATTGACTAATTAGACGACTTATTTTTACGGAACTATGCCAAGTAACATAAAATAAAGCGACTACATAAATTGCAATGACCCTGTTAAAATTTACATATTTGAAATGAACTAGCAAATAGATTGACATTTATTCGCCATTAATCAACAGCATGTCATGTTGCGAGATGAAACAGCTTTCTTATTTAGTGTCTTAATATTTAAGATGCCCTGCCAATAATTTATCCACAATTCTAATTCGAATCATATTGGAAAAGTATAAGTACAGAATGGCCATTCGAAGAAAAATTTACTCCAAACAGCCCACTGATTTTTGTTTTTGGATCAAAAATCCGTTTCAAGATTTACACTAAAGATTAAAATCTGAATTTTAACCACGCAAGAGTTTCAAGATCTAAACGAATTTAACAGGGTCTTGTAGCAAAATAAAAGAAACAAAATTGTACGTATAGTTAATTTTTGTTATTGCCAACCTCTCTCATCCTGGCTGTTAGTCTGATATGATGATGCGGAGAGCCTCCCACGTCTTTCTCCTCCACTTCGTTCTATCTTCGACATCTGTGTTAAAAACATGCACGTCAGCATGATCTATATTATGTACACACACTACATCAGTTTTAGGGATTATTATGGACTATAAAAATAAATATTGTAATTTTATAGTAAGAAATAGCAAGCAACACAGCTATAGCCTAAATACTTTAAATTCTAAGGATGTAGGGCGTTCCAAAATATAAATATCAACGATCCAATGATATGTTGCTACATAAATATCAACTATGTAGGAATTAGATACACATGCAATATAATAATATACTATGTTGATCTCGGGGACATGGCGAACGTGACGCGTGACAGGTGCGTAGCGATACTGTTTACTTTATTGAATGGTTAGCTTTGATGTTCAGTCGATACACAATAGTAACTAGAGTAAGGGCAGAAGCCGTTGGACATAGAAGTGACATTGAAGGATATTTTGTAGATAAAGTAAATGCTAGAGACGAGGTACAAGCGTGATAACAAGTTGCAGTTCTTAAAAGTAAAACTAAATCTACCATGCATGAAAGAACGATGTCGATAAAATTAAAGATTCTAAACCTTCAAAACAGGCACAGAATTCCATTTCATAAGATTAAATTTTCCTAAAGAGTTCTAAGTCGCGCTACATTTTCAAACGCAATCACAGCGCCTAATATTCAAGTCGTAACTAAATTGGGACGTTCCATATTTTAATATGGCTCGAATCATGGACATTCAGGGAAGCCATCATATTTAGCTGATGTGCACTAAATATTAAAAAAGTCGCCCTGACTTCGCACGGGTGCAAATTATACACAAAAACCTTCCTAGTTTATTACTCTTTCTATTTGCGAAAACCGCATCAAATGCCGTTACTACGTGGTTTAGGAGTTAGCGGATAAACAAACAGACGCGGTTAGCGACTTTGTTTTATACTGTAGACATTTTCAGGTTTACGATTAAAAATATATACAAGCCCTTTTTAAACCAAGAATTAATTGTTCTTGGTTTTTTCCGACTTTGAATTTTAGCTCAAGTTCATTGAAACAATATATTATTTTAATTACTAAATGAGAAGATTAGCCACCGAAAAAAGCGACCGGCGCAGAGGCTTTCATTAATAAATTGCCAGTTTTGATTGCCACAGAAACTGATAAATTCTAAACACATAATAATTATGGTCGTAAATTTACATTCATCGGCAAGCCAATCGGGACATGGCAAATAGCATTCCAATTAAATAATTATTTCACCAAGGTGTGTGGCCTGTATTTCCATCGGCGGGAGCGCACCGAAAGAGACGTTGCGAAATTCACGTCAACAAGCGCCAAACGCACCCAGGCGGGACTGCCTCAGAGGATGACGCCCCCAGATGACACCGTATAGACAGAAATAAATCTGCAAGCTAAACAAACCTGGCATTTCCGGCGAACACGTGTGCACTGACACAATTAAATTTATTCCCTAAATTGCATACCGGTTACGCGCTTACAACACGACCCGCCCTGGTGGTCAGCGCGACGAAATTTCACTTTTGGCGACGATGCGCCATGAATGGGCGCGTTATTACGTAACTTGGCTTGGTCTTCGCTCCTGACTCATTTGTACAGAATTAACATATGTGCAGTTGACTGGAGCCCCCACAGCTGCACTACATAAATCATTGATACAAATATTTGTGTTCTCCATTTTTCGGGAAAAATTTGTTGTTTTTCATAATTTTTCCAAACAGTTAATTGAAATAGCGAATTTATCAATATTTACGTAATATGTAAACTGTCATTTGGAAACAGATTGGCAACAATTCATCTACTTCTACATAAATTATTGCTATGCATGAATTATAACCGCAACGGCGTGACGACCGATCTACATGTTTGCCAAAATGAGGATTATTATTGACGCCGTGTCTAGCTGGCATGCCAGGGATATGGAAATAATTTTTTGGGTAAAGACTTGAACACAGTTATTTCAATGTTCCAAATCTTGCACCAAAGCATGAATAAATAATCAGGTAAGCTATATTGCTTTTACTGTGGAATAGCCTTATGTTCCGGCTATAATGGATCGGCAACAAAACAAACATTGTATAAAACTGTTATTTTTATCGCCGTCCATAGTTGATTACAGTACATTACAAAAGAGAATTACGTTACATAATTCCCTAAAATAAAGTTAGAAGTAGATAATACACCAACTGTAGTAGACTGATGTGAAATAGATTCAATGCACTGATTCACAGAGCGAGTAGACGAGCATCTTTTCTCTTGCATTTTAAGACATTGACGTCAAAATTGGTTTTGTGCAATACTTCCAACACTTACTTTACGTCAAGGAATTCATTAGGTATGTCTAAACAGATCCACCATACAACACCTGAAAGGGAATGCGATTCTACTGTTTACATATAGATATTATCAACAGGAACTTCTTACGTCAAGAAATTGGAATTTATTGGACAAGTTACATCAACTTGCAGAATTTCGTTAATTAAACTCTGAAGTAAGTTTGGATTAAAATATAAACACTTCTTTACGAAAGAAATACACATTCGCAAGAAAATAACCGGTACGTAGTCACGAATCATATAGCTGTTAGTTAAACAAAAATTCGTAAGAAAAAAATGTATCGGTACGTGACAGCGACCGGATAGAAAAATCCAAACAGAATCAGTTCCAATGTCGTACCGTCTGAGACACTCTTTATTTTAGAATATATTTGGGAATGCTTAGCGTTGGATGCCGAGCGGCACATTAATTTAACAGATTTGTCTTATGAAATCCCGCGAGACGCCCCCGGTTGAAAGCGTGCGCGGCGAGCTGTATTTTTATTATGCGTATATGTGAGAACACTTCATTATAAATTTTATTTTTATTAACAATTTTACAGGTGCGATATGTGTAGGATCGCAGATATATTCATCTTGATTTTACTTCAATACTTAGTAATAAATTGACAACTTTAAAGTTGTGTATGCGGTGTTTGTCAATCAGCACTTATGCAAAGTAAACTGAGGAATTGGGTTATTCCACGGACCAGTAATCTCAGCACCATTGCCATCTTTCGTGACTCAGCGCTTAGTCGCATCATAAAATTTGATTTTCTAAAGCTGCTTACGAGCTTTTTATATTTCTTGCACCGTTGCACGCCTTGAGCGTGTTATTCCGCTGCAGGTTTTATCTTAACTTATGCGTTTTCGTAAAACGTAAATCGATTGATCATGTTATTTTATATGAATAAGATTCAACCACTGTACAAGCAAACATAAACATAAAATCATGTTGGAATCTCTTCTCTCATATAAAAACAAATTCTTTTCTATTTTTACCTAGGCGAGAATGGAAAAATCTATCACGAGATTCCAGAATATTATTTTAGATGTCGACCGAAATATGTCCACACGTTGCATGTTGCAAAATTAATGGCCGACAGGTCTAATTCTGTGGAAAATAAAATTTCCACATTTATTATAATTTATATTTATAAGACATTGTCTAAAACATAATTTAGTTACAGATGCAGTTTTGTAACTCCCAAGGCAGCATATCACGCCGCATTTAAGATAATTTAATAGTTTGACATTTAGACAGAAACGGAACTCCATCTGTCGCCTGGTTTTGCCTAGTTTCATTAAAACAAATAGGTTGATATCATTTAGTATGAAATTGAAAGTGTTTTGTCGGAGTCCAGTTGACACGGGTCCAAGATGCTGTCAGCAGATAACGGTAACATGGTTCATGTGGTCGGCGCACCTAGCGCTAATCGCGTTCGACGACACCTCTGCGTTAATCATACTGAACGTCCAAGTCGACTCTACGAGTACATGCACGTATGGAGCTTAAAAGCTCGTTTCGTTATTGGTAATGCATTTGGCAGTAAACCACGGCCGTACACAATTCGTGTATAACGTACTATAACGCACCGGTATGTCGATTACCTTCGAGAATAATTTGGGATTACACCATCTCAACGAAATGAATCGATTATAATGACAACAACCAAAACATAATTAGAAAAAACATTGTTGGTCAGCAAAACTTCCACCTGTCGTTTTATGAGTTTTTCAAAAAGAAAAGTATAAAACCAGATAGTACATCGTAAAGCAACACAACGAGGTCAAGGTGGCGATTTAGGACGAGGACGAGCCAGCTAATTACTGAGCCATCGACAATAATACATATGCTATGGAAAATAACAGTGGTGACGGACATCATCGATTTAGGGTAAAATATTTTAGGAAAATACACATCTCTACTTGAGATACGGAAAACAGATTATTTAATAGAAGATAAATTTAAACAGTACTGTAACAATCATGTCCTGTAAATTATCAATAGCCAGGTGATGACAGTATTATCGTATCGATGTAGCCGTAGTATTTATTAATTGTCCACATTAATTAAAGGCATTCCAACTATATATTACACGTCATACTTGTTACGTTTTAATGTGAATAGATAGTTTGGATCGAACAAGTGGTTTATACATGAATTACACAACTACAGACAGTCAGTGCCAAAATTCTATTTGTGACGACAAACCGAGACGGGTATATTAACTGCCACCCATAAACTGTCGAATAAGTGCTGCCTCTGACAACACAAAACAATCAAACAAGACAAGAACCACATCAATGGCGACATCTAATAACAACGACAACTTCTAGAAATTGTAAAATTGGTATTTCAGGTATTTTTTTATGAAGATATTTTCCAATAAGTATGTGTACATTTTCTCATAGAGCCAAGGCGGAACAACGCTAACCCATTTTCTTACAGATACTCAAAAACTTGCGTAGGATTTCAGACTGCTGATGGATATATGGGTAGTTACACAGTGCTTGCTTGCTTTGTATTATAAATTAATAAATATACCTGACGGCATAAAAATACAAAGTTAGTAACGCATTGTTTGCTCAATTGTAACAATTACAAACAAAACAAGGCATTATAATTTAAAGTGCCTTCGAGTATGTGTACATGATGTACTCAAAATTAATCCTATACTCCATATCCCAATGTTACAGCCTTATAGAATGGTGCGTACAACAGTAAAGTAAGTGCAACAACAACTGCCACATAATGCAATTTAAGCAGCTTGAGTCAGAGATAATGCCGTTTAAACCATACATTGTGTACGAGCTACTGTTCTCAGAATAATTATGAGTTTGTTTGCGACTCCTCAAACCAAACATTCCGTTCCTATGTGCGGTACGCACCACCAACACTACAGTCGGGAACGCCGACGCGTTGCATAAATAGACACATTTCTTGGATGGAAATTCACTTTTATTTTAAGGCCATCATCGAAGACGACGAAAACGTAGTCAGCTAGTCATAGTCACTGTACTATTTTTCGAGAAAACAACGAAGCATGACGCTATGAAAGCAAACTATAAAAAAATACGATTAGTCCGCCGTGACGGTATAACACAGTTATTTTCAACAACCAAAACATGAATAAGCCAGGAATACGTAATGAAGCTAATAAAATACACGAAAGAATAATTTGGTAGATTATTCTTTTCTAAAAAGGTAAAACATAATTTTATTACTAATCCAAGTTTATGTTAACTTGGCAAACCAAACGGCAGCCTACTTTAAGACGTAGTTACTGCCCCAGACACATGTGACGCTAAGACATTTTCCGATGCGTTTGCCAACCATTGCCACAAAGTTGACATTTTAATGACTCATGTGCTTATAACTTCACCGTTTTGGTTTAAATCATTAGGTATTGTTTGGCAGCAGAGGAAGAGGTGTACCATGCCATTCCCAACAGTAACTTTCCACACAAGACATTTACAACGAAAACTGAACGAACTTTTGTTTTCGCCCTATATCTTAAACCTAATTTTTACGTTACAATAATAATTGATTGTCGTAGACTTCCAACTAATAATAGAACACCCTTTTTTCGTAGGCGTCGTAAGAAGATGACTAGAGCGTAAGATTTGGTGTATGACAACAGCCAAAGAGACCATCATATTCAGTGTTTTGAAACAAAACAAATCCTTTCAACAAAACAAATAGATGAGTATCAATATAGATCCGTTACTGTCCGATCTAAGGACAGCAACAAATGAAATGAAAGCCACCAAATACCAATCAAAGAAAGTATTTTTTCTTTGATTGGTATTTGCAACTTTTTGTCCTTTTTCTTAATTAGTTGTATTAACTAATTAAGAAAAAGGACCAAAAGTTTAATAAGGTAAATAATAAAACCCACGGTGATATAATGCGAATACTTGTTCACATATTTGCGCTGGCATGTGTTGGGCGGGCGCCGCCGTACGTGGGAGCTGGGCGCGTAACCGCCCTACTATGCGAAAACAATTACGTTGCGCTTGCGACGTCGACCCCGTGATATCACGAACAGACCACTGAAATTATCAGACAGGTATTTTACAATAAAAGGGTGCTTGTTGAACATGAGTATTTCTTATACAAGTTTTGGATTTGTGGCAATATTATTATGAAAGAAACTGATAATTGAAGTGGCACGTGCAGGTGTCACGCCTGAAGAATAATTTTAAATAAACGATCTAACCATTTATTCACAATTAGCTTCAAAGCATTGGTTAACACTTATCACAATCACACAAGAAGACAGCTATCAATCTAATCTAATAGCTCTTTGTGTAGTGACGATGACGAGCGATGATTACGTTTACGTGTTTGAAACAGTGAAAACGTTTATATACCTTTATAAATGTACTGCCAAAGGATGACGCAAAATTAAATTCCTAAACGGATGATCATATGTTGACGAAATATAACTATTTTCGTGAACCTTCCAACGTTACGTATATAGGTTAGCAGCAGAAATAAACAAAAATCTGTATGCATGCATCACGGATATAAAGAAACTTCTTCTTAGAAAATCATTTTGTGTGCAAAAGCTGTTTGTGTTAATGTTTTCATCTTTAAGATGTTCAATGTTAAGTTGATCGATCAAGCTTAAGCTTTTGAAATTGTGGGACTCAAATTAGGATCTAATAAACAGGTTATGGTAAAATCCAAAGTGCATATAAGTCTCTTTAAAAGCAATAAATGCTAAGGAAAATAAACGATGACGCAGGTGGAATTGATGACACAAATTTCTTTCCAAATAACTTTCCAGTCATTACAGGTAACTGGTTTCATTTAGGCTAAGAAAATGACGCAAACCAATAATAATAAACTTTTCAATTTATTACTTCACCAACAAGCGGCTTTCTTTATCCAATGATATCTCCTGATGTAGGGTGGAGCATGGCCGTGTCAAACTTTCATTAGCTATACTAAACACCACCTATGTCCAACAGTTGCTGTTAGCGTTCTTGGACCACGGTTTCCCTTACAGAAATTCGTCATGGCTCCAGCATGCGAGGCCCTGCTGGACCCCAACTGTTTTATTGAGGACATCTCTTTGAGGCGAGCGTGGAACATTCTGCGTCTTCAACGATTCGGGCTCGGTCCTTACTGGACAGCCGGACGTCGAGCTACCCATTACGTGTTATCCGCAATCCCGTACCTACGATGACCGACGATCGCCCTGGGACTCCCGAAGTCCGGGTGTCCTGTCACTGTTGCTGCGACATGAGGGTGTCTGTTCCCTAACAGCTGTGGCGTCTCTTTCGTTCTCGTTACTGCTTTGCAGAAGGCGACGTCATCACATTCCCGCTTTGATGGCGATCGGTGACAGTCACGCCTCTGCGAAGCAGTAATGCTAGCAAAAGAGGAGACCGACCGGATAAGACAACGGCGCTTACGCCACAGACGCCGCCGAGGTTCCTATCCTGATTTACGTCCACCGTAAGCGCGGGTTTGCGGACGGTGAATGGAACGATCCGGACCAACCCAAGTCGTCGACGGCGTGCTCTGTTCTCGCGCGGCTCCAGGAGTTGTCAGGAAATGTAGAGGCCCAACTTCAGGGCACTAGCTGAAGAACGATATATAGAACCAACCCGATGTATAAAGGCTAAGAAGGAACGGGGTGAGTCGTTTAGTCAGTAAGAGTCGGATATTGGGCGATACTGGGCAAAATTTGTCATTAGATGATTTTTCGTACCATAAAAAAATCTCAGTCCCGCTCGCTCTTGCTCCCCGGGCTGACTAGGGCCCGGCGCGAGATGTCACCATTGCCGATGGCCTACACTAAAACACAATAATGCTCCGCCTCCGTTATACCTAACGGAGGCGGAGCATTAGTGAGGTAGAAAAGTTACAGTTTGTCATTTTGCTTATTGTAAGACCTCTCGGGGACAGTACAAGGAACCAGATTAATCACAATACTTTGAGATATACAGCCTGGTAGTTAGCATATAAAACTACGAAGGTATGCTTGTAATCCATGACAAGTTAACCAGTTGTCTAGTTCCAATTAGTGAAACACATTAAGTTCCGTTTGGCATGAGTGCAGTAGCACTATGCAGTAATTAGCTTGCCAAAATGCCAACCCATCTGTCTATTATAGAAAGTTACAAGTCTGCGCAACTGTTATCCTTACCCTTGGACGTATTTAACAGGACGAAAAATAACTCACGACTGTATTTCCATATAAAATTTTCATTTGCTCTCATCATGTTAAAATTCTAGGCAACGTTTGGCGAGAATTTAAACATGATGGCCAGGGTTCGAAAAGAAGATGATGTATGAATAAAAAACAGGAGGCGTTAGATAGCAGGCAAAACATTTTTGGCTTTAGATAGGAAATAATGTGGGAAAAAACTGTTAAGCATCCCAGAAACAGTTTCAGGGCTATAACTAGCCAGAGACCAGCTGATAAAGTTGGCTAAACTCTAATTTCAACTTTATTCTATGACAAATGTTCGTAATTATTAGGCTGGCATAATTACTAATGACATAATAGAAATAATTAATTGAATGTACTTTAATATTTGTTAGGTGGTCAATTAATTTATAAGTATTATTCGTAAATCCCTCGTGGCTTAGTAAAATTAGATGATGTAATAGATTAATCTATAAAGTTCAATATTCAAGAATTAACGCTTGTAAAAATTTGTAATATCGAAGGTGAAGATGACAATCTAATTTTCGTCTCATAAAAATTACAAATTAATAAAGCGAGTGCCGGCAGTATCCCGAGCCAGTTTGATCGTAAAGCTGTGAGAGAGACGTGACAGCTTGGCAATGGCTACTAGCTTCATAGTACTACGTGAACAACGATAGTCTGTTATGAATGATTCTACTCTTCTGATATTGTGGGAAACAAACACAATTTTACTATGAGGTTCAGAGATACTCAGAATTCAGGAGCCGTTTGTGATGAAACTACGTCAGTAATGATAAATCTAGCACAACAAATCTTGCATTAGGCCGTATAGAAACTTGCAATAACGCATAATTTACTAAGGAATCGCTTCCAAGACTTGAATATGCGTACAGAATCTGTTTCATCAGCATATAACTGCTCCCAATTCATGTTTATTAAGATAATTGGCCAAAATATGCAACTATGTATTTAGGCGAGATTCATGATGATGACCGATGATTTCATTCGAGCGGTCTCGGGCTGCGGCTGTGGTCTCGACAGGCGATACTAATTAATCGACGTGCAAGTCTCGCCAGATACCGTCGCTGAGTGACGCAGCACCTGTCACAACACCGACTCAGTCACAACACACCCTCGCAATTTACGATGCCCACCAAAATTGAACGCTGTCAAACGATGCCTATTGTTCATTTGTGTCCCCAAACAGAACTTGGCCTACGATGTTGCTTGTAGAATCGTACCTAAGTTGGAAAAACAAATCCAGGTTTGCTGCTACAAGTCTACAACCAAGTGCCTCTAAGTTATACCTAAATAATAATTTCTGTTGAATAAGGAAAAAATAAAGATGAATGAATCATACTTGGTAGGGTTCATCGACATATAAATGCCAAGTTAACGCGAAACAAAAGTGCGCTCATAACGTATGCCGACGATGCGTCTGCGGTTTGCGAACCCTATAACAAAATAAGCAATGTGCGAGCAAATCGCAACATGTGAAGGTAAGTCAGAATACGCATTTGTTTACGAGCTTTCTGTTACATAAGGTGGGGAATGTGGCCCACTCGTAGTGGAGTCTGAACACCTATTTATACGCTCTTTCCATTCCCGACTGCGTGACACATATTACTTACTCCAGTGACTAAGGGCGGGCTAAAGATAATTTTCCTGCAGCTCCACCATTAACCGAATTCGCATGATCGTTTCATAATCTCTTTAGCACGTGTTATAATGTGCATCAATGTAAACAATGAGATTGAAGTTATCGTCGACTGGCTTAATTTCTTGGAAGTTTTTTAGGAGGTTGTATTTACTACAAAGTCTTTTGATTTAATATTCTATTGTTGTTAAACACAATTATATTATAATTTCAGATTTTATTTAATTGCATGAATCATTAAACAGCCATTCGGAAGGCTCGAAGCAGCAGTAGCCTTATCGCTTGCTGCCGACGGCAAGTGATAACGACCCAATTACTATATCATAATAGCGCTTTTAACAGCTTAGATAGAAATCATTAGCCTTCGTAAGTACTGAGCAAAATGCTTTGCTTATTATATTGTAATTTTTAATTCAGTATATTCTGAATAAAGAACTATACTATGACTGACAATGTCAGCTTGTAATCAAAATGATAAAGTGAGATTAATTAATCAATCAATCCACGGTATTATTCTTTTTGCCCTCAGACCTGTAAAAGGATAACTTGCGGTGTTACATATCCTTAAAGTGCAAACAAAAATTTAACTTAACCACACAATTTATTTTATGTTTTAAAGTAAGTGGGTTACTGTTTTAGATGCATATAAATTAAATGTTTATCAGTACACCACACCACACAACACTTTTGTTTATTTAAATTATCCTTAATTGAAAGGGAAATAAATGTGTTCAATAAGGAAAGCATTCGTTTGCTACTGTAAGAGGAAAGGAAGTATTTACACGAGTTACAAATATTATCAATAGATAAGTAGTAATCAAAAATAATTTCTTGATAGTTTTCGAAGTGAAGCTGATAACGTGTTATTAGTTAACAGGTAGGTTAAGACACCGTGTGTTAGATAAGTTGGGTGTAATGTTTTGGTGAGAGTCCTGCGCTGCTAAGCAATGTATGAGATCGTACCGTCGCAATGCCTGCAGCGCTTGGGCTCCGGGGGCGCGAGCTCGTCGCCGAGTTCGCGGTGTCGTACCGGCATGGCGGCGCATCCCGCGCCGGCGCCGCCACCACCCGAGTGTCAATACGAGGCTCGCGCGCTCCACCTCGACCGCTCTCTACATGCGGCGGCGTCGCAGCTGCCACTGAGCCCGACCAGAGCCGCCCGCCCCGGGCGGTAGGCGGCGCCCATTCCCAAGTTATTTTGGGCGGCTGTGACTCATGGCTCGAACTGCCCGAGGCGAGCGGCGCCTGCGCATCACAGGCTGTGCGGCGAATCCCACCTAAGCCTACGCTCGCTTGCAGCGACCTTACTGCATTTTTTGCTTGGAGCTTGATTCATCCTTATCGACTAGTCAAGGCTATTCATATTTTTAATGATAATATGACCTAAATTACTGTTTTCATTTTTGGAGTTATTGTTTAATTTTTATTTTTCATGTTCATTTAAAATATGTAGGTATAATATAAATTAAACTCTAGTAAAAATAACAGCCCATTATCAAGTGCTGAGTCTAAACTCCAGGCAGTCAGGGTTTGGGCACGCAATAATTATGGCGGTAAGTTGCCTCTTTGAGGAGTGGCCGGAAAGACCTCACAGCCTCACCTTCTGCATGACGCAGATTTTCACCGGACATGATTAAGTAAGTTCGGGAGTTTCCTGCACCGGATTCGAAAAAAACGCCCGGGTGTCACCACTGTGTAGCTGTAGACCGCCAGGAGGACATTTTGGAGCACACGGTTGAGGTGTGTGCTTCCACGAGGACACGGCGGTGCTCTGAACAAACCGGTTGTTCAGAGCACCGCCGTGTCCTCGTGGAAGCGATCGGCGGCAGCGATCTCTTGTGACAGTCAGTGACAGGCGGTCACCTCCTTCTGCGAAGTAGTAATGCTAGCTAGCCAAAAAAGTGGCCGACGCGCGAGCAAGCTGTCCTCACGCTTCAGTCGCCGGGATCCCGATCCCAATTTCTAGCCTTAGTAGACGTGGGGTTGTGTGCAATACCCATTGCACACCTTGCTCGCCGTCCGATAACCGTCCGGAGCGAGCCCAAGTTGTCGACGGCGCATAGCCTCATTAAGACTGTTATGGCCCAGCTAGATTTAAAGCCTTCTGGGGCCGCTTTATATATTTTACATATTAAGATAATATTATTTTACTGCATAATTTGTTTGTTTAAAATTAAATGTTGATTATAATTGTGAAGGATAAAAGCAATGAAGAGAGGCATTTGCTTTTTTTGTGTCCAATAGGAGGTCCAATTTCAGTCTGTTTTTTGGTCAGTATTGTAAGACCACAATTACTAAAAAACAGATTACCTGGGTAGAAGCTCGGATTAGAAACAAAAACAGTGATCAATAACAAATTACAGCTTTATTATTATAATTTTAGTTTTAATAAAATATTAAAACAATATTTTCTCCAAGGCATTTTCATTTTATTTTTGTTAGATTTTCAGCGATACTGGAATAGAATGTCTCAACCTCGAAAAAAATTGTGTTTCAGTCCGATAAAAGTCATAATGTCTTCGGATTAAATTTCGAGACACATAAAGTACTAAACAAAGAAACGTAGAATGTGTTGCTAAGTTTAAATCTCAAGAATAGCTGAACCAATTTAACTAATTCTTATTTTGTTGTGTTTGTTATTGTCAGGTGAAGGATCTTATGAAAGAAAAACTTAGGGTAGCGCAAGGTAGAGTAGAATAGTCAGTTGACAGGAGCAAAGCCACAGGCAAGAGCTGGTATATTATAAAATTATATAGCTGCAATCACAGCATTGTTAGCATTTCAAGCAGTTATCTAATTACATCTACATCTAATGTAACTCTAAATTACATTTTAAAGTATAAAACTTTAAATAAACATGATAAACATTTGTAAAATTAAAAACTTCCATAAAAATTATTCCAATAGGAAATTACTTAGTCAAATTTGATTTGAACAAAGTTAAGCATTAACAAATTGAGATAATCACACACTAAAGCCATCATAATATTATTACAATAAGGTTTGGACGATTTATTACATAGACTTGAAGCTCAGTAGTCCAGGAGTTAAGCTCCTTAGTAGTCTAGAGTTTAGCTTTATGAATATTGACAAATGCTTGCACTCCCAAGACAGGACCACTCAAATCTATAGGCTACTTGGTCAGATATGTGTTGTGTTTTTTGTAACTGTTGTGTTGTCTGTTCTGAATAAATTTATCTCTATTCTTTCTATTCTATTTAAATCTACATGGTTTGTACAACCATTACATGTTTGCTGTATAGATTTCAAAAGGGACTTCGACCCTGAGTTTGTTTTGGTGTATCTTATAGGGATAATCAGCTAAGAAACACAGCCTTTATCTAGTTTAATTTATTAAGCCCCAAGAGAACAGCAATGTCCACATAACTACTGTCTGTTAATTGTGTCTGTAATTACAGTAGTCAAAAGGGTAAATTATTAATGAACTAAATGACATGAAAAGTTTTTATCATATACTGAATACTTTGGAATTTAATCCAAGAGTTTGTGAATAAAAAGAAATGTAGGTGTCATCTCCTTAGCGGTGTTATCTGGTATGTGTCATTAATGTAATTGAATGTGTACCATTTTAGTTAACTATAAATAAATAAATGTTCATTTTAGATTTTGCTCTAGACTAGGCTAGTGGTGAGAAAATTAATTTATTTTACAAAATCATATGTTAATGGGAAAATCATGTATAACAAGCTACAATCATAGACACAGGAAATTTTCTTTTGTCTCAAGACAACCTACTTATTCTATTACAATGGCTTGACTTCTAAGTTAAAATAAGCAGACGTCTCCCTTTTTTGCAGATTAGAGATAGATCTTTTGTCTGTTTAAAAAAACCAGCTGATCAATAGATCAGCTAGTTTTTTTCCTATCAATAGATAGGAAAATATTATAATAACAGTATCTTGATCAGACATGATGGTTTTATAGGTCAATATAAAAAATATTGAATACCCACATTAAGAAAAAAGAAGGTTAGTAGTATAGTTCTTATGTGTACACAATGGAATGAAATAATAAACATTATTTTAAGTTACTTCATATTGTTTACTTTTACATTTTGGTCTTGACCTTGCCATAAACCAGTATCTGTTTTGGGAAAAGTGGTTTCGAAATTTCTAATAGATAAGTGATAAAATAATACGATTTTAGGTCCAATTAGATAATATTTATATTACGACCGCAATATAACCGGCGCTCATACATGTAACACATAAGTTAACTTTAGAATAAAGTTCAACAGGTTAAACTTTATATTTTCTCTGTACCTTCTAACACAAACCTTTATTTCTGTAACTAGCCGCTGGAACCACAAGTTAATAATAACTTACAAATGCGTAGTGTCTGGTTACCGAACAAAAATCTATAACATTTGTACTGTTTGCAATGTGATATCACGACTATCCTTGGACGGATGTCACACATTCTAATCAACAAAAAGAATGTTTACTATGAACACTACTAATAAAAAGCACATAATACAACGTGACATCGCAATAATAACTAGAAATAGACTAAAACGAAACAGATTGAATACTACTGTGGGCGGCTACGCAGAAAACTTACCTTGTGTTGAAAATATTGCTGTCTTCAATAAAATCCAATACCAAAAATGAACTAGTTGGAATAATTAATCCAAAATCACTATAATTCCGTTACACCACGTCACTATGATTTATTATTTCACAAACAGAAACAACATTTCTACTCGTTCCTGCCATTTTGAATTTTTGAAGAATGTTACCATACTCTATTTTTCAAAAGTAAACAAGAACACTAGTCTTTTAACACAATAGTAATGTTGGCAACACTAACAGTTGAAAGTACTTACGACCGCCATGCAAATTAAGAAATAACTTAAGATATAAGGGGGCCTTAGACGATCAATGAATGTAGCCCGCGAAATTTAAATCGTGTGCTTTTTTCGCATTTTGCAAGTCAGTGCCAAATGGTATGTTGATCTAAATATATTTAGCGTTCAACATTTCAGCCGAAAGACGTCCACAGTTGGACATAGGCCTCCCCCAAATGTTGCTACAAGGAACAGTCCAGTGCGTCTTGCATACATCGGATTCCTGCAACCTTTACTAGGTCATCGGTATACATTTTTTTTATTTTTTTCTTTAACCACGCTGTAACAATTTTCCGTTTGCACATCGATTGTTTTACCGATGTATCGCGAATTCGCATCATCATCATCTTCCTGCCCTTGTCCCGTTTTATTTGGGGTCGGCGCAATATGTTTTTTTCTTCCATTCTGTCCTGTCACCCGTCACGCTATCACTAGAGTTGGATTACGTTAAGTCTGCGCGTAGCTGGGGGCGTGCTTAATGTTGCCAATGTAATTAATCTACTTTCCCTCATATAATAAAAAAAATACCAAGTAAACAAAGCACAAGAAATACGTTTTGAAATCAATAATGGGAAATACGATTCATTTCATTACATATTATTACATTTTAGTTGGTTCTTCAGGTTTTCTAAAATTATAGATGACGATTAGTTAACGATGTAGCGATAGCGATTTTACAACAAATTTTATCAAAAAATTAAAACTTTTAGCCGCACGCAGCCTTTTTTCTGTAGTAGGTAGGTATACCAGCTTCTGCTAGCGGCCTCACCTGCATGAAAGTCTGTTAACCACCATAGGGGTGGAGTTTCGTAAAATCTGTCCATAGCGGACGTCTACACCCTGTAAGAAACCAACCTGCCGAATTTTAAGTTTGTAGGTGTTATAGTTTCTGAGATATAGTGATTAATCAGTGAGTGGTATTTCGCTTTTATATATTAGTAGCTTTTGCCCGCGGCTTCGCTTCCGGAATCAGAAAAATGTGATAAATGAAGAACCCCTTGACCGATTTTGAAAAACTTCACATAAACCATCTACTAAATAGTCCGAACAAAGCCTAAACATTTGGTTTGGATAGGTGGGCACGTTCTTGAGTTATAAAGTTGCATTGATCTTTATATACTATACTAAATTCTGCCCGCTACTTCGTCCGCGGAAAATTTCTTGTTTTAACATATTTAACTCTGTTCCTATACAATTTCTCGAGATAAAAAAAACAAACTTTACTTCTTTATTATATTATTCATAATCATAAAATATAGCCTATGACACTCAGAAATGAAGCAGCTTTCTATCAGTGAAAAATTTTTTGCAATCGAACCAGTACTAACAACATCATCTTCCTGCCCTTGTCCCGTTTTATTTGGGGTCGGCGCAATATGTTTTTTTCTTCCATTCTGTCCTGTCACCCGTCACGCTATCACTAACTCCTCTGTCTTCCATATCACTTCTCACACAATCCATCCATATCTTCTTTGGTCTCCCTCTCCCTCTCCATCCATCCACATTCATACTCATGGCTTTCTTTGTAACATGCGTTTCATCCCTCCTTTTTACATGGCCATACCAAGACAAACGGTTCCCTCTCAACTTTTCAGTCACTGGCGCCACTTTCAAACTTCCTCTAATATACTCATTTCTCACTTTATCCATTCTCGTCACACCACACATCCATCTCAACATTCTCATCTCTGCTACATGCAATCGCTTTTCATCCGTCTTTTTCAGAGCCCAACATTCTGACCCATACAGTAGGACAGGCCTTATCACGGACTTGTAGATTTTACCCTTCAACTTGAGGGGCATCCGTGGGTCGCAAGTTGTTCCAGTGACCTGTCGCCATTTCATCCATCCTGAGTTGATCCGATGTGCCACGTCTCGGTCTATCTCACCATTCCCTTGGATAAGCGACCCAAGGTACCGAAAATCGGAACAGGTTGGTATGGGCGTTCCGCCGAGAGCTATGGGCACAGGACTAGAGAGACCGCCAAAATCGCAGAACAGGTACTCTGTTTTAGTTCTGCTCAATTTTAGGCCAACACTCTCCAGTCTTTGCCACCACACCTCCAATCTGCTCTGGACCTCTAGGGCACTCTCGGCAACCAGCACAATATCATCGGCAAACAGCATACACCAGGGAGCCTCTTCCTGAATGTCCGACGTCAGAGCGTCCATTATTATCAGGAAGAGGTAAGGGCTAAGAGCCGACCCTTGGTGTAAACCGACAGCCACATTGAAGTTGTTAGTGGTGCCCGCTGCAGACCGGACTTGTGTACTGCAGCGACTATACATTGATCGGATCAACTGCACATACTTCCCAGGCACACCTTTCTCCTTAAGGGCCCACCACAGAACCTCACGAGGTACCCGGTCGTATGCCTTTTCGAGGTCAACGAATACCATGTGCAAGTTTTTATGTGCACCTCTGTATTTTTCGCACAACTGGCGTATAGCAAATATGGCATCCGTTGTACCACGACCAGGCATAAAACCGAATTGGTTCTGTGAAATTTCACTCTCTTCTCTCAGCCGCCGTTCAATAACTTTCTCCCATACTTTCATGGTATGCGACATTAGCTTTATTCCTCTATAATTGTTGCACTCAAGCACATCACCTTTGTTTTTAAAGATGGGCACCAGAGAACTGTTGCACCATTCATCAGGTATGGCTTTTTCCTGCAACAGCTTATTGAAGAACAAAGCCAGCCACTCCCATCCATCTACTCTTAATAACTTCCACACCTCAACTGGTATTCCATCTGGACCTATGGCTTTACCATTTTTCATTCCATTCACTGCTACCCTGACTTCCTCCACACTAACCATTCTCACTAACCCCACATTCACTGGTTTATTCTCTAAAACCCCACTCCAATTATTTTCCTCATTCATAAGTCTTTCAAAATATTCCTTCCACCTCTCTTTGATTTTTTCATTATCCGATAGAACCATTCCACTTTCATCTCTTACACATCTTACCTGGCAAACATCCCTCGCCTTTCTTTCTCTCATTCTAGAAAGCCGGTACAGCTCTCGAACCAGTACTAACAACAAAAAAATAAAAAAAAATAATTTTACTTCTTTATTATATTAGTGTAGAAGTGTAGATGTAGATATTGATATAGATCCAAATCTATATAATTACTACTTTAATGAAAGTAAACAAATAGATTGAATTATAGGTTGTTTAATTATTATAAAAAAGTCATGAGAACTTAGAAAATATGTACTTTATTTAATATATAATAGCTTGTCATAATAGTCACTTGATTAAGATTAAAATACACAGTAGCAGTCCATTTTCAACAAACTCTTTAATAGCTTGTTATAATAATCACTTGTTAAGATTCAAATACATAGTAGCAGTCCATTTTCAACCAACTCTGTTTTTCTGCCAGGCACCACTCGGGTACGAATACTCAGGGAGATTTGTTGTTCTGGTCACCCGAAAAAAATATTTGACAAATGGTCCACTTTTAGAAAATCGTATCGTAAGCTCGATATTTTTTCATTCCCCTTAACAAGCACGTTTGAATTTCAAGATAATATCGTTACCAGCACTTTTAACCACTTTCTGTATAATGATGACGATTATTTACTTTGGAAACGATTAAAAACACGGAACACAAAACATTCTCTTGACACCTGACATAAATGTCAAGATGACGGCAAATAATTAGTTTCCTTTTTTCGCCGCGCGCAGACTTAAAAAAATTCTACTCTAACTCCTCTGTCTTCCATATCACTTCTCACACAATCCATCCATATCTTCTTTGGTCTCCCTCTCCCTTTCCATCCATCCACATTTATACTCATGGCTTTTTTTGTAACATGCGTTTCATCCCTCCTTTTTACATGGCCATACCAAGACAAACGGTTCCCTCTCAACTTTTCAGTCACTGGCGCCACTTTCAAACTTCCTCTAATATACTCATTTCTCACTTTATCCATTCTGTTTCGCGAATTCGCGACGATCTTATATTATGTCCTAGTACATACAAAATTTAGAGAGCAGTCATGGTAGCCGCGGCTTCAAACCCAGCCAGGCGCATTACTTTGTGTAATTTATTTCATCACCACTGCTCTCAAAATGGTGAAGGAAAAGATCCTGAGGTCCGGCATGTCCTAGAACCAGAAATTCGAAGACATGTGACATCCACCAATCCGCATATCCGCATTGAGCCCGCGTGGTGGATCATGGCCCATTCCCTCTCCTAGAGAGGAGGCCCATGTCCCAGCAGTGGAAACATTAAAAAGGCTGATGATGATGATACAAAATTTTTGATCTATCAATAGTTAATTAAAAAATTATATTTAATAATTTGTTTCCAGAGACCTCCACACGAGACGAAAACTTCTCTGAACCAGCTCCTGACAGTACCTGCCCGTCCAGTTACCGTCTCTATCGAGCTCAAGCCGTCGACAGCGCAAAGTATTCCACACACTCCTCAGCGATCAACCAATTAAAGGAGTCCAGCAGAGTCCATGTCAGTTAGGGCCGCGAAGATTTTCTGAGAAGGAAATCCGTGGACCTAGAACGCAAAGAGCCACTGAAGGACACAGTTTTGGTATTAGAGTCTGAGACACCCTTCTGCTCTATCATAAAGCGGCAGGACTCATTAGGTGATTTTACAAATTTTAATAAAAAAGCTCTATTAATAATTAAATCGGCTTTTGAATGGAATCGAAAGGAACTCAGGATAGAACCCACACTCACGAGGACTCACGAGGCAGTCAATCTTATTAGGGTCAGGAGACTGAAACAATTTCTGCGAGGTTATCTCAAGACGTATGGAGAAATGTACATGCAGAAACTCGTTCCAGCCGAGCTGCCGTATAGTCCATTGTTTTTTTAATTTTTCATTGGTCAATTTATATTCATCAATTAAAACATCAGTTAGAAATTAGCGGTCAACACCTTCAGTCATTAATTCTCTAACCCAGAGCATTGGAATAAGGACAAAAATTGATAATTTTACTGCACTATATGAGTGCATGTGTAGCAAATAACAAAAACAAATAATATCGTATATATTAATACAATTTTATTGAAATAGAACATTATTTTATTTCGTAAACATTCTTTTAACCGATTTCAAAAATGAGGAGTTTATTCATAAAGGATGTAGATTGTAGGGACGATTTTTTTATTCACAGATTTTTTTTTTGTTTTAATATATATAGCGATTGGAGATATTTTCTTTATGGAACCTGTAATTGTAGATAAAAAGACCTTTGTCTACAAAATTATTTCAACTAACCTTGTTTTTTTCGATACATTTTAAGAGAGCTAATAAAAACTCCGTCTAAAGCTGTAAATTGCATTTAGTAACAGAAATAAAACATATCAACAAAAACAATTTGTACATAACGTCAAATTATAATTAATTTCCTAACTTAGTAACAATAAATTGTAAAACAACTTTGAACAAAGCCACAAAATCTTAGATTCACGATATAACATAAATAAATAATCGTAAGAGTATCGATTACACGATTATTGCGCATTGTAATAAAATATAATGTAAATAAATAGGGATTAATTAATTAAACTAATTTTAAGATGTAACTTAAAAATGCAATTCAATTACAATTGGGCAAAAAAAGAATACCAATAATAACGCTTGTGAAAAAACATTTTATCTATATTATTATAGCACTACCCTAGTGCATAATTTTTCTATATTCTGTTATAATCATATTTATTATGATACATTGAGCCTCAAAGAATGAAAACGTTTATGTTAATTCCTTAATCTTTTTTTGCCTAACTGTAGTTTTAATAATAAATGTACAATAGTGTGACTATAAAATTATACTATGTCATGTCTAGTCCACCGATGTTTTGATTAAATACGCCTGAGAAACTACTGAAGCGTGACATGAAGATTTTAAACATCGATGTTTCACTGTACTTCACTTTCACATTTATACAGGATATAATAGTAACAGCTTGTATTATTACATGTAAGTAACATCATTTATTACTATGCGTTCCAAATGAGAATATGATCGATTACCATGTTTCGACGTCACATCATGCTGTCAAATTTAAAATTTTAGCAAAATTTAAAATCTCCGAGAAAAGTAGAATTGAAGAACTAGATTCGGAATAAACTTTTTTCGTTCACATTTCGAAAATAAATCTTAAACATTTCTTTCCTCGATTTGACAGTAAATCATGATGTCACGACATAAAAATCGATCTTATTCTTATTTGGAACGCATTATACACATTTGATACAACCTATGAATAGACTATAATATAATAATATTATGTAAGTATGTTGTAATTAATAGGCGGGCAAAAACTGGAATTTTATTAAATACTATTATTACCTGAACAATAATTTTAAGTATTTACATATTAATGCCTCAGAGCAAAAATAAATCATAGAATATCAGAACAAGCTGATTAAATATTAAAATAATTTACTACTAAGAGTTTATCTACTGGATCCAAAATAAACAAGAACCAAAGAAAGATAATAAAAGGGGGCTTTGCTCTATCAATAGTGATCCGATTGATTCTTGAATCCTACACTAAATAGTACAATCTAACACATATATTTGGTAAATTGATTAAATTTCACAGCTCGTGTAGTTTTAGCTACTGTTTACAACTTCGCAGTTGCCATTTTGTTTTACATGTTGATCCTTTTTCAAACTTTTTATTAGTGCTGATTCTTTTTGTTCTTTACGAGTGTTCCGTATCTCGAATTCAAGTCGATGACGTATTATTCGTTGCACAATGTCTTCCGTTGTCATGGTGTTGCCAGAATTTAGAATCTGTAAAGAAACAATATGATTAGTATTACAATTAGATCAGTCGGGCGCAGCAAGTGTGAGTTAAGAGAGAGGAAGCATTTTCAATTGAAGTTTATTTGATGTTATTGTTCTTGTTATTTGATGTTATTGTTATTGATGGTATTGTTTGTAATTTTTTATGTTCCCTGACAAAGGGAACATAAAAAATTGGTCAGACAGGGTCAAGTCAGGCAATTTTCAAGGATTTTTTTTCTCTGCATATAAAATTTTAGTGAGTTAACGAAATTGAACTTTGAATGGTAAAGTAATAAAAAGTATAATTTTACCTTGAAGCAGCCACGTTGTTTGGGCACCTTGTAAGGGTCGGAGCTGTCCGAGTCGGTGGATATCGTGGTGAGGCCGTGGCACACCACCTTCACTCGGAAGTGGTCCATGAGTTCGGCTGTCACGGCGTACGGCGCGCCGATCACGACTTCGTGCACGTACTGAAAGTTAACAAGGATTTTTTATAGAAATTTTGTAAAGTTATGACAGGTGTGGTGACAGTCCTTGATAGACGAGATAACACTATTGAAGTTGTCAAAAAAAAAGACCAATTTTGACATTTATGTAACCAACAAATGATAAGATTATTAAAGAAGGTATTACCACATAAATTAATTATGGTAACACTATTTGATTAATTTGTTTCTTTCAGTTTCATTCCAAGTTACATTCTTGGGACTTTCTCAATTGTCAAAACGGTTTCTTTTATTATTTTTAATGAGTATCCGTAGGTCCGTAGACTACCCCCTGAGAAAAAACACTGAAACAAAAGTCTAAGTGTCTTTTAAACTGCATACAGGGAATTGGTAACTGTCAGGTGAATTCATTTTCTGTTTATTTTCAAGCTAGTTATTATAACTGGGTCAGTGGAACCTACAGGCTTCTTTTTCATACCTCATGTCGGTAGAAATGTCCTTTTTATATCCAGTTCCCTGATAATTGGCAAATTAAATACGACAGGGATAACAATAGATTATATTGGCCAATTTTAACTAGATGATAGCAAAAGGGTTAAAGCCTATTGGGACCCAAGGTCTCTTTATGAAAGGAAGGCTTGACCTTATTACGAAAGGCAAAAAGGAATGGGGTGTTTAGTCAGTAATGAGTCTGACACCGTTTCCCGCTCCACCCAAGAGCGGGATTCGTCATTGGATGATTTTTGCCCACCATAAAAATAACTAGATCATAGGCTTGAAATGAGTTTATATTGTTTCAGAAACTGAAAAACAGTTGCTGCCTTGACAGATATGTACGAATACTCGAAAGTATTGTTAATGACACATATGACAAATTACAAGATTACTGTAACAGATGACCGTCTTATCTCAATTGGTCAAGGACTAAAGTATATCTTAAAGATAAAATACGCATGCATATCTTCACGATTGTTGTATAGTTTCAACAATAGATCAACGAGATAAAAGTAAATAAAGCTAGAAGTATATTAGAGACACACGTGTTCACGTCAGATTTGTACGCGGAACGACGTCGCGTGGCGTGGTTAAAGTATAGCTAGACGCGACTAGATCGGCGTGTGGTACGCTCGTTAGCAGTGTAGTTGTACCAGTGGCGTAACTATATCCTATACCTGAGGCCAGTGGCAAATTTATTGAATGGGGCCCAAAAAAAAAAATCATCTCACTGTGTTTGAATTTTACATCATCATCAGCCTATTTAATGTTCCCACTGCTGGGACACAGGCACACAGAGGGAATGGGTCGTAATCCACCACGCGGACCCAGTGCGGGTTGGTGGACGTCACATGTCTTCGAATATTTGGTTCTAGGATATGCCGGTTTTCTCACGATATTTATACCTTCACCGTTTTGAGAGCAGTGGTGATGAAATAAATTACACAAAGTAACGCGCCTGGCTGGGTTTGAACCCGTGACCTACTGCTTGTAAGTCGGGGCCTTTACCACTCGGCCACCACTGCTCTCAACCCACCCACCCTATAGTGACGCTACTGAGTTCTACCTAAAACCTAATCACAGAGGTGTGCGACAGGTGGGGTTTTATAATTTCTTTCAAATTGATTGCTTTATTTTATCATTTATATTGCTTTATTATCTGTTGCAATACATGTTCCTGGCCAAGTGATAAGTGATAACCGATGCTGGATTGTCGAGGTCGACCAGTCCATATGTGAGCAAGACTCCAAGTAAAAGATATATGGGTGGTACTCTACTGAATCTGGTATGACTAACTAAAAAATACAACCCCAACATAATTGGTGAAAATGGCGAGAAAGATTGATTGTACGTCCACAGCGAAGGGGAGTGGGGGGTTGGGATTTGTCATTGGATAATTTTAGCCCACTACAAAGGAGGGGAGGTCGAACTCTCGACAAGTATGACGGTACGTTTTCACTGCAGCGCCGCGTGGCGAAGTGTAATGGAAAAGAGCAGTGAAAAGTTTATTCCTTTTATTTGGAACGGAGCAGAGTGGAGTTGCACTACCTTCAGCTACGAGCTCTCTACGCGGCAGCCGAATTCATGTTGTCCGGCTTGAGGACGTATTTGTTTTTTTTTCCACAAATATCACACGTCATATAGTGCCAAGCTAAGCAGAGCTTGTTTTATAGGTAAATTACACCCAGACACAGAACAAAAGATTGAGTCGAACCCACGACCTTTGGCATAGCAGTCAGGGCCACTAACCACTAGACCAACAGGCCAGTCAAATTGTCAAATTTGAAACGCCACTCAGCTCTGCTCTGCTCATTCAAGATCTGAACCTTCCCATAACACCCAATACCGTTTCAGTGAAAAAGAACTCTTAGCCCATGGTAAGGGGTTTTTTTAATTGTTTATAGGTTCGCGTTTGACCGCTATCTCAACTGATGGAAAGCGTCGATGCGGTCGACGATGGAGCGCGCTTACCTAGAAGTAACCTATTCACTCTTGACTTAAAGATTCCCCCCGGATTGTAGCTATCAGGAAACACGTCCGGCAAGGAATTCCACTCCTTGGCTGTACCCATATATGAAAGTAACCTATATATATGGGAATATTTTTTTTTTATGGTAGGTAAGTCATCCAATGACGAATCCCGCTCTTGGGCGGAGCTAGAAACAGTGTCAGACACTTACTGACTAAAGAACCTACCTTATTCCCCCTACCCTACCTTACTACCCCTTCCTCGCTTGCCTTATTCCCAGAGCTCCGGTATAACGCTTTCGCACCAACCCTCGGCTCCAGGAGGCTCCTCGGCTCCAGGAGGCTGTATATGGGAATATTGTAATTGTAAGTTTAGTTACCTTGCAAGCAAGTACAGACAGCACCCGCTCATGTAAGTTCATGATGGGGTAGTTGGAGCCCTTGTAGCGGTTCACTTCAAGGTCGGTGTGCAGGCCCACAATGAGGAAGTCTCCTTGTTTGTGCGCCGCCTCTAGGAAGTCTAGGTGCCCTACGTGGAAGAGATCAAAGGCACCGGCCACGTAGACAACCTGGAATACAAGTAAAGTTGCTTGAATATTTATTTCAATAATTTATTATCTCCTGGAGATAAGGGACCAGACACGCGGTTTTTGACAGAAATCTCCTGGAGTTCGCGGGACGGCTAAGCGGAACAGTGGCATTTGATCAAAATCTCACGTGGTGGTAGGTGATGAGGTGGTTGATAGTAGTCCTTATTTGCTTGGAGCGACTGCTCATGTTAAATTGGCGTTGTCTATATATATAAAAGAAGAAACTGACATATCAACGCACAGCCAACACTACTGGTCCTAGAAGCGTGAAATTTTGCACAAGTCTTCCTTTTATGACGTAGGCGAACACTAAGAAAGGGTTTTTCAAAATTCAGCTTCTAAAGGGATGTAATAGGGGCCTAAAGCTGCCGCGCTGATGATAATGGCAGTAAGTCAAATTTTGGTCGATATTGAGTTAAGTATACAGGAATGTAGATCTCGATCTCCACATTCCAAATATATACTTAATTCAATATCGACCAAAATGTGACTTACTGCCATTATCATAAGCGCGGCAGAAAGTTTGTATGGAGAATTCTACTTTCTTTTCGAAGCCGCTGGCAGAAGACTAGTTATAAATATACCTACATCAGCTTTTATAAGTGGAAAATACGGAAAATGCAGGGAGAACAATTTTAGTTCCTAGTTTTATGTCAATAACTTTAGTATCCTCTTTCTTACTTTCGTCTCAATCTCAATACTATCAAAAGTTGACTGATTAGTATTTAGCTACTAGTACAAATGCAATAATTAGCCTCGTATAAAACCTGCAAGTTTTTATTAGTTGGGAAATCATCTAATCACTTCTCCCACTCTAGGGTGAAGCGAGAGAACGTGTCACATTTACCTAGATAATTTGTTTATCTAGCAATTTGTCGTGGGTGGAACCATACATTTGTTCCGAATAAAGTAACTCGTGAAAATCAGCATCTCAGCAACAGTGTAGCATTATAAAAGTGAAGGAAAAATATAAGCAAAGAAACATAAATTTTCACCCATAATAAAAACGTTCATATTAGCTTTTCAATAGGAATCGTAAAAATCAATTTAACACACACTGTGTAAGTGTTAAAGAATTTATGTACGAATTACATATTGAAAGTAAGTATTTGAATAGTTTAAAGGTGTGAATGTTCATAATGACCTATCAAGCCGGGTCAGGCTGCGAACCTTTTTATGGAACACACGTTGGCTTATTTGTTCCAAAGTAAGACCGAGACTGTTCCGGTTGGTGTTTGACGTTTAAGATACTATTCGAAACTTGGCTGCAAGCTGCGGTCCCACATGCGGTCCGGTGGGCAGCACATACGCCGGTTACACGTGCAGCCGAGCTCGGAATGTTTTCACAGAAATACATACTGCGACTTAGAAAACCAGTCGTGTAGCTGCAGCCTGTTTCGTACAGTCACTTCATGTGTTGCCTGCATCCGGAGCCTGCAGCCGTATTTCGAATAGCACGTTTATGACGCATAACTAGCTGCTACCAACAGTTTCATCAGCAAAATAGCAGAAAAATATCTAAACAATAAAAGTATCCAACGTGCTATTCCAGGAAATGGTTCAGCCGTAAACCTTGGTACTAATTAGACCATAAACTTTGCGATGCGTGATGAAACGTGATTTGTCGAACTCCGTTCAGCCGTTCGAGAGTCAAGACAAACACACACATTCAAAAAGTTTCGCCCTTGTAACGAAATATCAGTGTGATTAAAGTGTACAAGTGTATACAATATAAACTCACTTTATCGGTAGGTTTGGGTGACAGGCCGCTACTAAACTGTATAATTTTCTGTGTGGTTGGCAGGAACTGTGAGCAGCCGGTGTAAGGTGACCGAGCAGTAGAGTCGGTGCCGAGGTTGGAGGAGTGCTCGAGGGCCACGGAGTACTCTTTGTCACCTCTCCTGGAAATCAATACGCCTTAAGTGTAACCTATAGTGGGATGAAATGGTAAATGTGCGTACAGCTAAGGACTGAAAATCTTGCTGAGGTCTAAGTAGTGCTAGCTAAGATATTGGCCTGGCGTCTTTAAGAGTGGTAATTTCTAGGAAAGAAAGAAAGTCCATCGTTGCTTTCCATTAGGGGCAATAGTGGTCAAACGCGAACCTATCAATAATAAAAATATATAACTTTTGGAGTAAGAGTGTTGTAGCAGTGTTATCACTACATAGTATAAAACAAAGTCGTTTTCTCTGTCCCTATGTCCCTTTGTATGCTTAAATCTTTGAAACTACGCAACGGATTTTGATGCGGTTTTTTTTAATAGATAGAGTGATTCAAGAGGAAGGTTTATAGCTATAATATATCACCTTTGCACCCGTGCGAAGCTGGGGCGGGTCGCTAGTTTTAGATATAAAGATCTAAGTAATGACAATCGCATAGATCGCATTTCGAAGTTGAACAAGGTCTGTCAGGGTTCTACTGACCTCTGTTCTGCGGTTGGTAATTCAATTCTTTAAAAAAATCCTGAAGCTCTAGCAAACAATGGCCATAAAGAACCACGTAAATTATACTGGCACCTTTTAGTGGCGCGCGTGGCACATGACGCGTCGTCGACCCAGGCCTAGTCCACGGTGAGGTACCTATAACCTATGGCTCATTGTATGCAACCGCCTACGGAGACCGGGTATGAAGATAGTCACCTCCTCACGCTTTTTACACGTTGCCATTACTGCTTTGCTGAAAGCGATGATTGCTTTCCATTTCCTATCGACTGGTACCAGAGCTGATTACCCCGACGGTCGAAGACCTCCGAACAATCCGGTTAATGACACCCGGGCGTTTTTTCCCGCGGTAGCCGAAACAACCAATGAGAACCTGCGTCAGGCGGAAAGTAAAAACGTCGTTGCATCTCTCTAACCATTCCTCAAGGAGGAGACATAGCTATCGCCATGATTATGGCGTGTCTATGTTTTTCAGTACTTAGTGGTGTGTTCCTGCACATTAACTGATATAACCGGACATTTTTAAATTACGCCTTCAACAAAATAAGTGCATTTTCGCTGTAAATAAAGTGTCCTTGGCTCAGAAAACGATTGTAATTTATGTTGGCGCGGTAGCTAATGTATTCCACCTTTGACCTTTGATTTTTGCCCTGATCAGTACGGAAGCCATCCTTATAAAAATACTACTAAATTATTCTCAATTTATTTAGATAATATAAATGTACTACCTTATCCGATTTCGGCTATGGTGCCTGGTTTCTGATCCAGAGCAACTACGGGTTCCAATCATGTGGTTTAATGTGGCTAATATATATATGTATCTATCTATTTTTTTTAGTATTTAATACTTATGTGATTTTTGTTTACTTTTGTATTTGCACTAAGTGCAACCCCTTTTAGTGTCCTGTCAATTTCTATCCAAGGTTGCCTGGAAGAAATCACCGAGTGCGATAAGGCCGCCGATTGTATGTTTTCCTATATTTTAGTCCTGTTGTACAAGAAAGTGTATAATAAATAAATATAGCCTATCTTTGCTGCAAAGATGCGTGCACAGTGTGGACAAATATTACGATAGATAGTGATGCTATGTATATTATGGTATGAAGAAAACAAAATGCTTATGGCTATACGAATAAAAGTAAATTTTTACTTGAAATGTTCTCTTGTGAGGAGTAGCATGCGTCCGACTAGGTCTGTGGTGGATACTCCGGCCGTCCTCTGGACCTCCCTGGAAACAATATATTCAATTATTTTTTATTTTATTAGTCTTACGACAGTGAGATTTGTGTAAGGAGAGACTTGTAGACACCAGTAGCTGGTTGGTATGGGATCTAAGCATAGGTCCTATGTATGCTTAGATCTTTAAAAGTACGCAACGGATTTTGATGGGGTTTTTTTTAAATAGATAGTGTGATTCAAGAGGAAGGTTTATGTGTATAATAGATGCATAATATATTCAATATCAGTACCCGTGCGAAGCTGGGGCGGGTCGCTAGAATACTATACACTTTCACGGCCATTGATCACTTACCTACATAGTAAGTATACACAAAAAATCAACTTGAATCACACGACCAAACCTAACACCAAACCAAACCTTTCAAGTTTTCGTTTCGAGTGCAAGCCGAAATGAACTTAGCGGTAGTCAGGCAGAAGTGTCTTCGATGGTACTTGTACATAATTTACCACTTAATTATTTTGGTTAGCCCTCATTTGTTTAGAAATCAAATTACACTAATCGTATTTTTTTTAAGGTTTACCACTTAACCATATGTACATACATGTACATACCTATGATCCACAATAAAATTTGATTGATTGATTGATTGACCACTAATTATTTACTATATTTACCACTTAATTATTTTGGCTAGCCCTCATTTGTTTAGAAATCAAATTACACTACTCGTATTTTTTTTTTAAGGTGGGAAATTATTTAATGACTTTTTCCGCTAAAACGAGGCGCAGGTAGGCTTGCCAGTAAATTTTACTGAATAAAATCCACTTTATGTCCCTTTTTTGCCTTGCGTTCCAGAAACCTGGGTTTCCCTTTCGGAAGCCTAACCCATGGCCTCAAGAGGTGACGGCCAAACCGTAGTTTGCTAACATCTTTTTGAGGCGAGCGTGACATACAACGCGCCATCGACGACTTGGGCTCGGTCCGGACGGTCGGACGGCGAACTACTGTTAGTGGGTAGGCACAACTTCTTGGCTAAGTCATGATAACTAGGTATAACCTAGTATATCTGTGTGCCATTATTTGAGAGCAAAACAATAACAACAAACCCTGGTTATAATCCTGGATTTTAAAGTCATAAAAATAAAATAAATTTTAGTTATTAAGGCTCATTTATAGAGAGATATATATATTCATCATCAATTTTGTGGTAAAAATATGCATTCATAAACACTTATCTAACGTGTACCTAATTTCAAGGCGTGGAATCACATTATGATTTTATTGTACAACCGGTTAAACCGAATTCGATAAGAAATAATGCATTTTATTGATGATTAATCAAGTATCACTCATACTTGTAAAGTAAACAGGATATTTAACTACATTCATGTGTGCATGTGAGTAAAACCCATTGATAAGGGAAGATATGTTACTCACTAACATCGGAATCAGAAAACCTGGACTCGAAACCCACGTTTCATCAGTGCATGAGTGCAAACCTACCGTCACTGATAGACAAGGAAGAATTACAGTACGGCCAGTCAGATCTTGGCGAGTCTGAAGTTAAGGCTAGGTGTTCCCGGTTTTGCCGGTTTTTGAACTCATTTTTGATAGGCAAGTTATAACTTTTTGAATCTGAAAAAAATATATATTTAGGACACATTCTTTCTCTTTGGCATGCACTTATTCAATACACGATACCATACTATTTTGTCGATAGAAAAAAATACTGAAGTAGCTTAGATTTTGTGATCTTTTTTGCATATTAAACGAGTACTATAACGCTTCACATTTTATAAATAACATCAATATAGAGGTAATTAATTTTGGAAGCGATGCCACTGAATCGTTTTTTTTTAATTAAATTTGTGAATTTTTTATCGATTATTCAAGTGATTTTCGATCCGCGCGTCGCTTGCCAGTGTCCCGCCGGACGTTGCCGAGGAAGGACCTATGCCAAATTTTTGCGCGCGCGCTTCGCTTCTGTTCCGTAAAGAATATCAATTCGAAATAATACAAATTGTAAATAATATTGTACATAAAAAAGCTATAGTTTAGATTTACATTGTTTATTTCTCATTGTGTAAATAATTTGTTTTTTTTTTATATAATAAGACCATTCATACTGTAATTTGGTGAGAATGAGAAATAAAAAAAATAAAATTAGAAGTAAATCACGGTTGAAGCCAAAAAGAATCGCGAAATAAATATGGCAAATTACAATTTTTAGGGTTCCGTAGTCAAAAAGGAACCCTTATAGTTTCGTCATGTCTGTCTGTCTGTCCGCGGATAATCTCAGTGACCGCTAGCACTAGCAGGCTGAAATTTGATACCAATATGTATATCAACCACGCCGACCAAGTGCACAAACAAAAATTGTTTTATTAGGGTACCTCCCTTACACGTAAAGTGGGAATTGTTTTTTTTTTCATTTCTACTATAACGTGTGATATATTGTTAGATATGTATTTAAAAATGATTAGGGGTTTCGAAAAATATTTTTTTGACAATGTAAATTTTTTTTGGAAATAATCGCTCCAAAAGTAAAAAATGAGGCGTCGCCCCCCCCCCTCTAACTTTTGAACAATAAGTTTAAAAAATATGAAAAAAATCTCAAAAGTTAAACTTTGAGTAAACTTTCTAGGAAAATTATTTTGAACTTGATAGGATGAACAGTTTTTGAAAAATTAAAAAAAAACGTTCTGAACTAATTTTGTAATTTAACCGTACATGCAATCATTTTTTTTACTTTTTTACACATTTCTTTATCCTGAGCAAATCTTCTTTCAAATAAAAATACAAAAAGAATAAAATCGAGACGCGCAAATTAAAATTACCACCGGGTACAGCGCCATCTCTCGGGAAATTGGGTTACAAATTTTCACATGGGCTACTGGGTTCTGTTACGTTGTGAGAAATTTGTGACAGACGGGAAACTACGGAACCCTACACTGAGCGTGGTCCAACACGCTCTTGGCCGATTTTTTATTAATTTATTTCTATTGACACACAAATTAGATCGGTACAGAAATCAATCTCATTTACATTCTTCACTTTTCATACCTACTTACGTCTTTGTGATATCGTGTCCGTGACTTCTGTGTCTGTCTCCTTTGTACCCCTTTAGTACCTGTACTAAAGGGGTAAAGAAAAAGAACAAAAGATTACAGATTTATGTAGGTACATAAATCTGTAATCTTTTGTAACACTATTCTAATATTTCAGTTCAAAAATGAGTCGAAAGAATGGGTTATTTGTTATTGTGTTGGTTTCCATGGCTTAATTTCACCGTCACCTTTCTACCATCAAACGACCCGGCGAGCAACCCCTTACGTTGTTGAAATATCTATGGTCCGAACCAGAGGCGGCGTAAGGCGTGGGCGACGTGAGCGACCGCCCATGGCCTCGCGGTCCAAGGGGCCTCGCGCCTCGAGGGCCCGTGAATGCTAATATATATATACCTAGCAATAAATAATATAGCAAGTATCTGGCAATGCCACTGGGTGCCCGGCCGCTTATGTTGTGTGATTGAAGCCTACCTATCGGTCAGGTACATCATCTACCCCGATCGCCCGGGAGAGTCGCAACGGCGAGAGATGACATGTTGTGTTCCACAGGGATCGGTACTACGACCACCCTTGTGGAACACTGGGTATCACTACGTGCTGCGCGGCTATTTTTCTGACGTCGTCGGTCCTAGCACAGGGAGAATCGTACCAAGCGGCGGCAGAACTAACGACACGCGGGGTTGCGATAGTCGTTGGCAGGATTTAGCAGTTGGGATTCGAGGTGGCGACTGGCGCTGTACTAGTCTGAGGCCACGTGTTTCCACGGCCCTCAGAATGCGCCACCAACGGGCTCCCAGCAAATAGAGGAGTTCGCATCGGCGTCAGGTTGAATTGAACTACGATGAATTACCGGGGACTTGTCCTCGACAGCCGATGTAATTTTGACAAGCATTTCCGACGTCTGGCTCCCAAACTGAATCGGACTGGGGCTATTCTCAAGCGGCTCCAGCCGAACTGGGGGGGTCCAATCGTAGGAGGCTTTACGCAGAAATTGTTCGATCCTTGGCCCTGTATGGAGGGCCAGTGTAGGCGCCGTCGCTGCAAAAGCAACCGAGGGCCCAGCTTAACGCATGCCACAGGGTCATGCCAATACGGATGGTGCGGGGATACCGCACGGTTTCCCGTGAAGCGGTTAGTCTTCTTGGGATCTGGAGGCAACAGTGCTTGCACACACGTTGCACGTTGTGCGAATCAATGCGTGAAAATACTACACCAGGACGAAACACCACTGCCGCGTCAAGTGGCGCGATGGCGGAATGAGTTCCGGCGGGATGTCACGATGTTATGGCGACAGCGACTGTCGCAACCCAGTTCTAGGCACGCCATAATTATGGCAGTAAGTCCCTTCTTTGAGGCCTGTCCGAAAAGACCCCATGATGGCGTCCTCACCTTCCGCATGACGCAGGTTCTTACTGGACATGGTATGTTCGGGAGGTATCTGCATTGAATTGATGAGGAAGTGAAGTGGGTTTCGCCACTGGACGAAGCACACTTGGCATTGCCGTGTCCTTGTGGAGGATTAGAGCATTTATAAATGCTCTAAGTGTGGAGGCGATAGGCGGCGGCCATCTCTCGCGCCTGGTCAAGACCTGCAAGCCTGTACCAAGTACAGGCCATGGTCTGGAGTGAGTAGGAGTGGCAGGCGGAAACGTCCTTTTGCGAAGCAGTAATGCTAGCAAAAGAAAAGGCCAACCGCACAAGGCATTCACGCCCCAGACGTCGCCGGTATCCCGATTCCAATTTAAAAAGCCACCGCGCACCGTACGCTTTGGCGCGTAAAAATTCGAGTCTCAAAAAACTTTTTCTCTTAACAAAATCGGTCCTTTTGCGTCGTCCTTCAGGGGGCCCTCGCAAAATATATCTTGCCCACATCAAATTTAGATCTTGCCCCGCCAATGGTCCGAACTAAGCGTTTCGCCTCGTCGTTTATATCACGTACATCGAAGGACTGGAACAATTTGCCTACTGCGGTCTTCCCGTTCGATTATAATTTGGATGTCTTTAAGGCTAGAGAGAGTAGGTTCTTAATAAATTAGTGCTCCTAACCATTAGCGATTGCGTTACTGCTTACCATCAGGGTTTTGCAATCAAGCACCAGTTTATGTCAATAAATAATGTTGAACCGTTGCAAGCTTGTGCTTGTGCTGCGGCGGGGGATGGAGTACTACATTCCATTCTCCAACGTGACAATGCCTAGCCAACCTCGTCCTTGGTTTGGTGCTGAGTGTGATCGCGCTAATGCGCTTAAACACGAAGCATACCGGGCCTGGGCCGACGCTCGCATGCGCAAGGCGAGTGACGTAAGTCAGAAGAAGAGAGCCTTCAACAGTGCTGCCAAGTCTTGCAAGAAGGCAATGCGGAGGTTTCGATTCGACTACATCAGCCGCATCTGGAACAAACTTGCTTCATACCCCGCTGGTAGCAAAGCATTTTGGTCCCTGGCTAAGTCGGTTGAATCGAACTTCTGCCGCCCCTCACTACCGCCATTGCTGAGGCCCGACGGTTCGCTGGCCCACACCGCTGAGGAGAAAGCAAATCTGTTTGCCTCCCTCTTCGCGGAATCTTCGCGTCTAGATCCCGGTGACGCGTGGCCCCTTGCTTATCCTGATGGTTGTGGGACGAGTATGTCAGATATTCGCATCCATCAGAAGGACGTCCGTAGGGTGCTACGTAACCTAGACGTGAACAAGGCTAGCGGTCCTGACGGGATACCGGCAATCGTGCTGAAAACGTGTGCGCCAGAATTGACTCCAATCCTGACACGCCTATTTAGGCTTTCATTTGAGGCTGGAAAAGTGCCGAATGCATGGAAGCAAGCTAACGTACAGCCCGTGCCCAAAAAGGGTAGTCGGGCTGACCCAGCTAACTACAGGCCCATCTCAGTAACGTCCATTCTCTGTAAGACAATGGAACGTGTACTGAACACTAAACTCCTGGTATACCTAGAAGCTAATGAAATCTTGAGTGACCGACAATACGGATTTCGCCTAAATCGGTCAACAGGTGATCTTCTAGCGTATGCCATCCACATCTGGAGCGAGGCCATCGAGAAGCACGGGGAAGCGCTTGCCGTCTCCCTTGACATCTCGAAGGCCTTCGATAGGGTCTGGCACGAAAGCCTTATTAGTAAGCTTCCTTCATTCGGTTTACCTACTGGATTGTGTGTTTGGATCGCAGACTTTCTGAGGGACCGGTCCATGCGTGTGGTCATCGATGTTTGCTCATCGAGTCAAATGACTATCAATGCCGGGGTCCCTCAGGGGTCAGTGCTCTCGGCAACATTGTTCTTGTTGCACATAAACGACCTGCTTAAGCGCGGTACCTTTGGGTATGCAGACGACAGCACTGTTGCTGAGAGTTACACATCCAGCGCACGAGCTAGTGGGTCACAGATCCAGTCTCTTCGAGAGGCTATGGTTGGGCGCTTGAACTTGTCCTTGGAGGCAGTCTCTGAATGGGGCGATGCCAATATGGTCAGGTTCAATGCTGCTAAAACTCAGGCGTGTCTATTTTCCGCTAAAAGGAGTCAGTTTAGCCCTGCTCCAACTCTCCGGGGTGTATCCGTGCCGATAACTGACCATCTTGATCTTCTTGGCGCTGACATCTACTCTCAATTTTGGGCCATACATCGAAACAAAAGCTCAACTGGCTGCAAAAAAGTTGGGAATCCTCGCAAGGGTTAGACAATACTTCACGCCGGAACAGCTGCTTAAACTTTATCAGGCGCAAGTTCGATCGGTTATGGAGTACTGCTCTCATCTTTGGGACGGATCTGCCCGATACCAACTTGATGCGCTTGAGTCTATTGAGAGGCGAGCCAAGAGGATCATTGGCGATGATGCACTTGTCGAGTCGAGACTTCAAAGTCTTGAGCATCGACGCCGAGTTGCTAGCCTGTCGGTTTTCTACCGGTTGCATTTCGGGGAGTGTACGTCGGAATTACATAATTTAATTCCGCCTAGCCCGTTCCATCATCGGACCACCAGACGTACGGCATTGCGCCACCGGTACATGGTGGATATCCCACATATACGTACAAAACGTTTTGGGAACACATTCATTATGCGTACAGCCAAGGAGTGGAATTCCTTGCCGGAGTCGGTGTTTCCTGATAGCTACAATCCGGGTATCTTTAAGTCAAGAGTGAATAGGTTACTTCTAGGTAAGCGCGCTCCATCGTCGACCGCATCGTCGCTTTCCATCAGGTGAGATAGCGGTCAAGCGCAAACCTATAACCAATAAAAAAAAAAAAAGCTTTCAATTATTTGATAAAAGTAAGAAAAATATTGTCCTAAAACCAATGATTTTTGTGAAAAAGTTATGGAACATATTTTTTTATTTTTACACAATTGTATTATTTTTAACTATCCTATCTTCTTGGCCAACGCCGTTATAATATTGTTTACGTAAGTGTGGTTTTACGCGCAACTTGATCGCGCGGCTCGACGCAATTTTTGTGACAGTGTCGCGACTCGCGACCCCCGTGCCCGCGTTCTCGCGTTGATACCTATTTTATTTGGAACACCGGGCTAAGAAACTGAAATGTCAATAAAAATAATTATTAATTTATTTATTTATTTGCTTATCCTCACATCGGAACGCCTTGCAGCAATTGCACCAATGGAGCACAGTTAGTTCAGAATCACATCATGTGCGCAGGGGAGTGGTACATAGTCTTCAAAGGAGCAGCGCGGCGGTGGGTCACTTACGCTTGCTCACGCAGTATCAGGCCAGCGCATTCCCAGGATTCCAGATGTATCCAAATTATTCATCATAACAAACAACACATTTTGAAATTTTAAAGCTCTTTTGACTAGTTTTTTAAAGGAAATTGATTTGAATTATAGGTTAAAGTTTGTTACATTTAAAATATCTACTCAAATTAATTTATTACAAAACATTCTAACTCTTAGGTTACTACAAATAGTAATAAAACAAGCTTGATTACTACAAATGAAATCAATTCTTTTATTTTAATTTTAAAATAAATCAATAAGGCAAGTTGACCTGCTGCCTGCTTATCTGTACTGTGACACTATCCACGACCGGCCGCGCGACGTAAGCGCACGGCTCGCTTTGCGGCAGTCGCGGGCAACTCTTGGTAGCGTTAAATGCCTATTTTGCTGAGTCCACCCGCCCTTAAGCTTTGCGAAATTTTGCGCTTGAAAACTCGTACTCACTGACCTCAGCTGTATCTATGTGAAATGAAGGGAGGGTTCGTAACGGAACGCGAGGTTGTATGTCTATAAGAAATGTACAGTAGGTAATATGCAGGGTCAAAGAAACGCTTTCCAAGCGTTTCATAAACTACTAGATAATGGGGATTTTGAGATCTAAACGAACTCTCATATATCATAGGAGACAGACATCATAGCAGACTCCGAGGATATTTAGGAATCGATTTTGAAGCATTGCCTTCTATGGAGATGACGGGGCGTTGCGTGTCAAGACAGGGGAAGCATATGTCATGACCGGACGAATGGCCGCTGAAAAAATGCGCGGTGTGCGCTTGACTGACTATTGTTACGGGCTGGCAGGATGTAATGGAGCCTGATTTGTGCTAAACCGGCACGCGAACGAGTTTGCTTTATGTACTCAGTAAAGGTTAAAATATGCTGGTCTCGGATGAGACTAAGGGATTAGCTTGCCTTTCCTAAAGGATCGGATTGCACTATACAAGGAGATGAGGGTCAGTTATATGCAATAGTGGAAAAGGGACGAATCAACGTCATTTGAAAAACCATTATGTCACATTTTGTCACAAGCTTTCTAGCTAGCTTAGCTTTAGCTTTTGCTAGGGTTTTAGTGGGTTGTAACTTCCTCCGAAGTTGCTAGAAGGCGAGGTGAGTTCTAGCTCGCTAAGTATTTTGTCCTAACGCGGCTCTATTGCTTGCGCTTTGTTTGCGTCGCATGGGCTTAGCCCAGTGCAAGTTCAGGCTTATGAACTTGCACTGGGCTAAGCCCGTGCGATTTTCAGACCCCATCCATTGTCCAGGAGTTTCCAGCAATTGTTTTCAGTCTCTGTATTCTCCCATGATCAATCATTTAGTACGGATCGTACATGGCCCGTAAGTGAGTCGATCCTTGTCAGCGGCAGCAACTCAAGAAATTGGGGATAAAATCTGAGGCAACATGATAGATTCTGGTCTTTTGCTCACTTTTCTCCAGTCCGTGATCAATTGGGACGGAAATGATATACTTTTTTTTATTATCACACAATGCTTTCGGTTATCTACTAAAATAACAAATATGATGTTCGAGGGGCGGGCTTTCAGCAGATAGGGGTGGCAAGGTCATCACATTATGCGACGATAAGCGGCAACCTCCTGCAAGTTTCTATTCGAACTTAGCTATCCCTCCATGCAGCCCAAAGGAACGACCGTTCGCCACTCCAGTCAACCCTCCACGGCGCAGAGAGATACTTAGAATTTAGCAGATAGTACAGCGAAGCTCATTTTAACTCTTTGGTTTTACAATTAATGACAGAAAATGAACGCAAAGTGCACCTGGCTGGATTTCGTGTATGTTTCGAATACGTTACGTATCTATACTAATATTATAAAGCTGAAGAGTTTGTTTGTTTGTTTGTTTGAACGCGCTAATCTCAGGAACTACTGGTTCGAATTGAAAAATTATTTTTGCGTTGAATAGATCATTTATTGAGGAAGGCTTTAGGCTATATAATATCACGCTGCGACTAATAGAAGCGAAGAAACAACGGAAAATGTGGAAAAAACGGGGAAAATTATTCATCTTTGAGGGCTTCCGTTGCGTGCGCTGCCAAAACGGTTTAAGATACCAAAAAAGTATGTATGATTATTCCTCTTAAAATGATCTAAAAAAATGTCCGCGACAGTATATGTCTATCTTTTAAGATTAACTTACTAGAACCGTTTTTATGCGAATCAAATTTAGCCAATTTTTACCGATTATTTGTTAGAGTTGTATCAACATCTATATATATAAAAATAATTAGCTGTTCGTTAGTCTCGCTAAAACTCGGGATCGGCTGGACCGATTTGGCTGATTTTGGTCTTGAAATATTCGTGATAGTTCAGGGAAGGTTTAAACGGTGAGAACGAAAAAAAAAAATAGGCGAAACGAAGTTTGCCGGGACAGCTAGAACCGATTTAGCTGAAAATTGGCAGGGAGATAGTTTAGAGCCAGGAGAATGACATAGGATACATTTTTTTTTTTTTTTTTTAGAGTAGGGTAGAGTAGGGTAGAGTAGGGTAGAGTAAGGTAGAGTAGGGTAGAGTAGGGTAGAGTAGGGTAGAGTAGGGTAGAGTAGGGTAGAGTAGAATAATCTGTTGCCGGGAGCGAAGCCGCGGGCAAAAGCTAGTAATAATATAATCTTTATCCAAATAAATGTGTTGTTGATTAAGAGTATGTAATTGTAAACAAAATTGTCTTTGATATCATTCAATTTCAATGAACATCTTAGAAGATATTACAATTTTAAAATAACTCCGATATAAAATTCACACGCGATGCGTGATGTGCAAAACTTGACGCTGCGCCTGGCCGGCGGGCGAGGAGAGGGGTTGCTTGCGGGCGGCGCGGATGGGTTTTTTTTATGGTAGGTAAAAATCATCCGATGACGAATCCCGCTCTTGGGCGGAGCGGGAAACAGTGTCAGATTCTTACTGACTAAACAACCTACCCCGTTCCTCCCTTGCCTTATTTCCAGAGCCCCGGTATAACGCTTTCGCACCAACCCTTAGTTGCAGGAGGCTTCGCCCCTGAAGGGCCCCACAGTTTGCTGACAATACCTTGAGGCGCGCGGGAGCAGTGCACGCCGTCGACGACTTGGTCTCGGTCTGGACTGTTACCAGACAACCGGACGGCGAGCTACCCATTGCTCACCGTCCACAAGCCAGCGTCTACGGAGACCGGATATCGGCGGGATCGCGGCGGTGACGGCTACGGCGAGGGCGCTGTTGCCTTTGCCTTATGCGGTCGGCCTCCTCCTTTACGAGCATTACTGCTTTGCAGAAGGAGGCGACCCCTTGCCATTCTTCTTCGCTGCGAACTATGGCCTGGACCAAGGCCCGGCGCGAGAGGTCGCCGCCGCTGATCACCCCCACGAGGACACGGCGATGCTCTTCTCAAGCGGGGCACACCTCCACCGTGTGCTCCACCGTATCCTCCGGGCTGACCATACAGTGGCGACACCCGGGCGTCTCTTCCGCACGAATTCGGCGCGCAGGAATCTCCTGAACTTCCCATGTCCGGTGAGAACCTGCGTCATGCGGAAGGTGAGGATGCCGTGATAGACATCACGCCTCAAAGAGGGGACTTACCGCCGAGATTATGGCGTGCCCAAGTTGGGGTGTAGCTCTATGAAGTACTTTTAGATAATTATGTTCTTTTAAAAACTAAATTGTCTAAAATAATAACAGAAATTGACACGGACAAAGTCGTGGGTAACAGCTATAATTTATAAAGCTGAGGAGGTTGTTTGCAAAAATAAATATAATGCCCAAAATAACTATTCCACGCGGACGAAGTCGCGGGCACAGCTAGTTATTTAAATAAAATTAAAGTGGCTGTTTTTACCTACTAACAAAAAACATTTTTTGACTAAATACATATTGCATTTTGAAAGAATATTCGATAAGATAACAATAACAAATACGCAATTTTATTTTATTTTTGTCTGTTCACTCCATCTAATCTCCAAAACGACTTGACCTATTTTTACAATGCTTTCACTGATACTGTGCTGATGTTATCAGGTTCTATTATGGAAAAAGAATTATGGTTCTGTACAAACACATAAAAATTTTCAAAAATGAATTGAAATTTGTAGAAGCAGCTCAAGTAATTATTGAGAATTGCCGGGCTTATTACAAAATTTTGATATATAATTGTATTTAATTTTAGAACATTATCATGTATTTTTAGCGTTGGTTATAGCATCGCCTTTGACGCATCTGTAAAGATGTTATAATATTTTTTCTCAATAAATAAATCATAATAAACAACAACTAAACTTTATTTCTAAAATCTCATGTCACAGTGTTTTTTAAACACTTCCAAAACAGCTTGACCTTTATTTATGCTTTTTTATTTGAATATTTGGTAGATCTGAAAGTAGGTTGTTGATTATTTATTGCCCTCCTACTTCTACCCCTATTTTTTTCTTTGATAAGTAATTTTTGACAGAAGAATGTTTACCTGTTTAGCTATTAGTATAAACAAAAAGATGAAGGTAACAATATTATTCGCCTAACTATGCATATAATATTTATATAGTAAGGAAAACTGTGTCTAATACTAAATAATTACACAAAGGTATTACCATACAAATAATTATTTTAAGATACAAAGGTTGCTAGGTAAAAGAGAATTTAATATGGAATATGTTATGTTAATGAATCTGCATTCTATTTGAAATATCTTCAAATAGAATGATTTTATGACTATGAATGTTATTTATTTTTTATGCACACCTACCACAGTGTTGTCTTTTTTAACCCAAAGGTTGAGTGGTAGAGAATGCCTTGTTGCATTAGTTTGCTTATGTAGTGATTACTGTACATAAAGATTTGATAAATATACACTTAGTGCTTTTCAGACCATTGTACACAACAAGATAATATATTTTTACAGCTGTTTATGCAATACAGACCTATTAAGTTTTAATTAACCAAGTTGGTAAATTTTATTTTTTTACATATTATTTCTTAGTATTCAAGTAATTAAACTTAATCAGCAGAAGAGGTCTTTTGACAAAGCCACAAATATTCCCATCAAACCTCTACCTTCCTATATTTTTTGTTTTTTTTTTTATTTATTTTTTTTTGTGTCCTGTCAATTTCTATCCAAACAAGGTTGCCTGGAAGAAATCGCCGAGTGCGATAAGGCCGGCCGATTGTATATTTTTATTATAAGTTTTCCTTTCAATGTATTTTAGTCTTGGTGTACAAGAAAGTGTATAATAAATTAATAAATAAAAGAATTACTATGGCAGTGGAACGCAAGAAGCTCTATAACGCAAAGGGCAACTGAATAAACATAGTTGAGTCAGTCTGACACACTGTCCAAGTGATTGTTTATATATAAATATATGCCATGCATAAATTGCTATGTTTGTGTTTACACGTAAGGGCCTTATCATACTAGCGGATTGCGAACGTCCTCAAAGCGGAGCGGGCGCCCAACGAATTCGTTGCGAACACACAACGAACACGCCGCGCATACGCAGCGAATTTGTAGCAGACGCGCAACGAGGTTTAAATTCGTCGAAGCTTTCGTTTTTGTCTCCGGCGTCTTCGAAGCAATAAAGCCAACAGCAGTGTTTCCTCGTGGGAATCCATTTTGTTACTGAGTGTATTTTCCGGCGATAATTTGCTAAAAACACGCCACGAAAATGTAATGCATTTGCCACGCGTCCGCGACGTAATAAGCCGACGTCCGCCACATAAGGCCCTAAGATGACGCGGCCGGTCCGCTGCTGCAATGTACGATGAACGCCACATGCGTCGCCCAACACGCCGCCTCTCCGTAAAAGAGCACTAACTCCACTCAAAGTGGAAAAAGTTTTTGAATAACTTTTTTGCTACATCAAATGATTAATTTTCTTTATGTAATACTGTATGTGCTATTGTTTGTTTTCCCCAATAAATAAAATAAATAAGTTAATGATTATTGATTTTTTCCAATAAGTAAGTTGCTATTAGAATCATCCTAGTTGATAGGGTAACATTCAATATTTATTACATGGCCCTTATACAGTCTGATTAAACAAGTATCTAACAATAACGGAACAGATGTTGATGTTCAGCAATATCCTTCAAAAGCTTAGAGTGCGTCATTTCACGCAAATAAAAAGTTTTTCTTTCTTTCTTAAACAGTCTGATCAAACATGAGTCTATCAATGTAACAGTTGTTGATATTTAACAACACTCTTCAAAACCTTAGATTGTGCCATTACCCGCAGATAAAGTTTTTCTTTCATTTTTAAACAGTCTGTTCAAACGTGATTCTAACAATAATGTCACAGTTGTTGATATTCAGCAATACCCTTAAAAAGCTTAGATTGCGTCATTTCATGCAAATAAAAAGAATTTTTCTTTCTTAAACAGTCTGATCAAACATGAAGCTAAAAATATTGTCACAGTTATTGATGTTGAGCAAAACCCTTCATAAGCTTAGTTTGTGTCATTTCATGCAAATAAAAAGATTTTCTTTCTTTCTTAAACAGTCTGATCAAACATGAGTCTAACAATAATGTAACAGTTGTTAATGTTCAACAATACCATTCAAAACCTATCCTTTATATTGTTGAACATTTTCAACATTATGTTGCTATGCTAGTCCACAACACAATACAAAAATTTATGGTGATATAAAGTGTGAAATGCCAATTTTCCTACAAAGATTGTGAATAGGTATCGAGTTTTATTACATAAAGGTTTTTTATGGATTTAAAATTACCTGTAACGGCCAGCTTTTTTCACCAAATGATATGTATCAATTCCATCAGCGGTCACTGTGATGTCATCTGGAAAAATTAACCATTTATTAATTTCATCAATGGATAAGGATAGGAACAATTACTGGTTACTTATTAGAATTCGATAAGTAGATTTAATTAATTGTACACGAAAAAGTAACAGAACTTATACAATAAATTAAATCTATGGGTACAATGGCGGTCTTATCACTGACAGCGATATCTACTAGACAACCTTAGGATGGATCGTAAGAACTAAAAATAATACCCCCTGTATTATTTTTAGTTTAACGATCAGATTACGATTACGATAGTCTGCGGTGTACTACTAGCGAATTATTCAAAATATAAATATAAAACAAAACACATAACTAGAATTAGTCACATTAAGCATGATAAAATTCATATTATAAGATGAATAATTTAAGAATAAAGGTTTGATATAGTTAATCAGTTCATCACACCTAATTAGTATAATTACTAATGGGATTATTAAAATAGGAATACATTTTTATGAATTAGAATATTTTTCAAGTAACAAGTTTCATGAGAATTAACAAAAACAAAAATACTTGAAGATACAAAAACTGGTTTCAAGGTAAGGTGCAGAAATATAACAAGAATAATATGATTAGGATTTTTTGTATTAATTTTGAAGGTGGGAAATATAATATTTGTTCCTGACTAGCAATAAAATAATATTTTTCCAGTACAGTGCTGCTCATTTTTTGAAATATAATTTCCACAGCATGTATTAATTTTGATAGTACATAATAAATGAGATTAACAAGTCTAGAAAATAAAATGAATTTACATATTTTATGAATTTAATAACTAGCTTTAATAATTACACTAACGGCTTTGGTTCTCAATAAAACTGTGATTTGAATTACCTCCATGCACACAAAAATCACATTGGTACTTGTCCAGAGTCTCAAGTGTGGTGACATAGGGAGCACCTTCCACCACCTGGTCTACCCACTTGATGGCACGCACCATTTTGTACCGTTCCTCTTGTGTGAACACAGGGGGACCTTTATGCTTAGAGATTTCTTCATCTGTGTGTACTCCCACAATCAACACATCACCCAATGCTTTAGCTTGTCTCAGCGAATTTGCGTGACCGAAATGCACCATATCATAACTGGAAACAGAAATCAATACCACACTGTGATCCCAAGGAGAAATTATTTGGAGAAAAGCATGTGTACACAGCGATTGCGAACTGAAATCGTTCGCGCCGGATGCTTCGTAATTATTCCACACTTAAGTGCTACACCTCGTTCACGTGAATTTATGAAAGTATACCAAGAATTGCGGGCGAGAAACACAAATATCAGTAAATGTTAGCAACGGAATTACTAGTGTAATGTTTCCAATTACCAAGCACGAAGACATGAAGTAAAAATAAAAACTCGATATTACTCACCACCCATCGCACCACACACGAACTTCTCTTTTATTTTCGTTGTTTTCACCCATCTTATAACAAACTGATTTTATTGAAACCACAAGTGGGTTGTATCACCTTTTACAATAATAATTTTTGGTAATTGAATTAAAAACCGAAACTGATCACCAAAACCTCGGCACCTCCGCCCCTCGACCAATTCACGAAACAACTGATAAAAATAATCTGTCACTGTCACGTTTTCATTCAGTCTCAGACCCTTCGTTCCGAATTGCGTCAATAGTGTTTCTATCACGAATCCAACCAACGCACAACGTCAGAATTTTTACTTAAATACCCCTTATATTTTACCCCTACGTCTAGGCGCTCCTTGTTGTTCTCCTCATCGCTGCCACTGTGGCGAAGTTGTCAACAGCCTCGGGCACCACGGTCTGTCATGCAGCCGAAGTGCGGGTCGCATAGCGCGGCATGCGAATATCAACGACATCATCCGACGTGCTCTTGTTTCCGTCGGCGTTCCTGCAGTATTGGAACCTCATGGCCTGGTACGCGACGATGGCAAGAGACCGGACGGTATGTCTTTATTTCCATGGAAGATGGGTAGGTCTTTAGTGTGGGACGCAACTTGTGTCGATACTCTTGCGCCATCTCATCTTCCTAGCTCATCATGCTGTGCCGGTGCTACCGCTACGGCTGCGGAGAACCTCAAGCGGTGGAAATATACTAATCTTGTTGGTAGTTATATTCTCGAGCCGTTTGGGGTTGAAACTCTCGGATCGTGGGGTCCGAGTGCCCACAAGTTGTTTAATGAACTTTCTAAACGACTTGTTGACACTTCGCGTGACCCAAGGGCTGGCTTTTACCTAGGGCAAAGAATAAGCATTACCATACAGCGTGGCAATGCGGCCAGCCTTTTGGGCACTTTACCGGTCGACAGCGATGCGGAAGAGTTTTTTGACGCTTTATTAGATTAGGTATTTTTAGTTAAGTTAATTAGGGTTATGTAGTTTTAAGGTTAGATATCTAATTATTTGTACAGTTTACTAAATAAATTTTTCATTCTTTCCTTATATTTTGTTACTATTTAATTTAGTTGGATTCGCGATATAATCGCTTTCGATACAATTCGGAACGCGGGGAGTCTATTTTTCAGCATTGCGTTCAAAATTACCAGATTGGGTAGAGTCGTTACTCCAACCATTCAAAATAGGCTTGGAGTTACAACCCAGGGGGTTGTTCTTTTTTTAACTTGTTATTCGACTACCCTAGAGTTAACCCAACTAAATTTTACTGTGAGCAGGGAAGATTGGTGAAAGCGGCCTTAACTGACCTAACTGACACGTGCTTGATATTGACAGTTGAATTCTACGACCTATATATTCGCATGCAAAAATGCCAGGCAAAAATCTGCATGGGCAGATATGGCAAAGGGTTATGACGTCATTAGAGTTCCTTTGAACTATTTCAAATTGACAATACTGGACAGTTGTCCAGTATTAGTAGAACGTTTTTATTTCACATATGTAGCTCTACATGGACGCATACAAAAAGTCAGAAGTAAGTGCACGGTTCAAATTGGGCATTTCCTATAGAGAAGAAGCGATAAGAAACTCCACACATTTAAGTACCTACTGTACTGTACTGACCACTTTTCCGCACTAGTGCGAAAATCAGTAAATTATGTTCCTAAGAGCGGCAGCAAAAGGAGCAGGGTAATCAAACAAGTGCATTGAAAATAGAGTTATCATCAGCAAATTTGGCCGCTTCTCATTAGTATGTTCCTAGGGGTACCTACCTGCTTACAACGTGTAGTCAGTAGTACAAAATACAATAATAAGATAATTTAGGGACGTTAGCTAGTTTGAAATTTATCATGAGTTGTATAATAGAACTAGTACCTAGCTAAAAGATAGGCAAGAAGAAGTATTAAGTAATGTTTTGTTTAGTTTCTCAATGTACCTACAGTATACCTATATGTAGGTATTACCTACTTGCCTAGTTATACATCCACGTTATCCACAAATACACATGTGTGGAAGACAATACGTAATAAAGAACGTGTAGCGTAAATCATGAAAGTGTGGTAGTGTACTGTTTATCTAATCGTAGCAAGGAACTTAATTGGTTCGTTTGAATCACGCCACTCTGTGAATGACGAAAACAAACCGATTTCATTAACGTTTGGACTTTGGTTTTGCTTGACTGCATAGTGGGAGAGCAAAGACGGCCACGGGTTACAGAAGTTATCTCAATCTACCGATTTACAGGTCGATGACATTTCTTTAGTTACTTACCTAATTATTATCTATGTAGTTTGGTTCAGTTTATATTTTTTAGGGAAAATTTATTTTAAACTCATGTTATCGTGCGTGTTACTGTTGATATTTTGAATTGCAGCGTGGGCAATTAAAGTTGCTATGCTGATAGTAAGGCAGAAACAGTATGTTGCAAAGCTGAATATACCATCAACTCCTGCGTGATCGATTAGCGCAAACTATTCTTGATTTTCAAATTTAGAACAACCCGGAAGCATCAGGAATACGATCATTTGTTACATAAACATATAAATGTATACATAATCGGTAAAATGCAACATGTTTTAGATATGAGTACCTAGTTAGATATATTTATGAAATGCGTGTGTCTAACAACCTTTTATCTGATAATAAAAAATCAATCAATAAACAACGCAACGGAGCGTACTGTAGCATTGACGATTGTTGGTACATTACTTAGTCCTACAATGTTCTTATCAATGATTAGTTGGGTATTTATTTTGTTAACCTTCTAATTTGATTTGATCCTGTATTAATTCTTAGTCGTCAAAACTGTGAAATTGATCGTTTTTTAATGAGTCTTCTAATGACGAAATTAATTTTAATAAATTTTGAGACCCAAGCGAACTTCGGCGTTCGCACACCCATTGCCTTTCTATTATGTCTCGAATTATGGTACCCGAAAGGTTAAGATAAGACTATCAATATACTTAGTCATAGTGTAATAAAAGTATCGTCTATAATACTAGGTAGGCAGGTAGATATTATATAATTTTGGTCTCTCTGTCATCTGTTCCGACCATGGCTCCGACTAATCTCCGTAACAGCTGTACAGATTTCGACGTGACATAAATACCTATGACCTTACACGAAATGCAATTTTTAATCATTAATTTAGATTGACTTATAGTGTCCCTCAGCTTTTGTTGCTGATCGTACTCGTGCATAGTTAGGAACAAGAAGTTATTAACTTCTAGAATCTAGACCACGTGTAGACTTATTGACATTTGAGCCGTCTAGTATCTACCAACTTACGAGTATGACTACACTGCTTCATCAGGGTGCTAGTCAAATAAACCATTAGAATAAAAATTAATAAATGTATTTAATTAATCTTTAGCATCTGCTACACCTCCATTAGTAATGGCAAAAGTAGCTTCACTTTCAGGCAAATCAGGAGAGTCGTATATTTTAGCGATTCGGTTCTCTCCGCGACCCTTCCTCAAGGCGATTCTAGTGGTGGATGCATGTGCTAGAATGTTGCCTCCTATAGGCTTCTTGGGGTCCACCTGAAAGGACAGTGTAGCTCCAGGATCGGCAGTCATTTGATTTGTTATGAACACTGCGACGTTGTATTCTTCTGAGATCTGTAAGAAAATTAAATGTGTTAATTTTTAATCTTGGTAAATATATTTTAATTTTATGGTGGGTAAAAACCATCTAATAATCAAAACCCGCCCTTGGGTGGAACGTGAAATAGTATCACACTCTTACTGACTAAACGACCCGCGCGAACCCTTGGCCCCAGTCGGTTTCAACTTGATATTTAATATGATTAGTTTTTTTGAAAGGCCTTGGCGTTTGCCCTGCTGTGGGACAGCAAGGGCTAGTAAAAAAAAATGTAGTCAAATGTTCTCAAACTCTCTAACTCAAAGTTTTTGTGAAACGGAAGAATTTTGTGAAACGGCACCTATTTTCGAATCGAATTTACCGATGTAAATTGCGCATTGTGTTTTGCGGTGTGTATTGCGTTAGTGTATAATTGGAAAATTATTATTATTACTTAGTGTGTCATCTTAGTGTGTCATGAATTCTGTGAAGAGATATTTATTGATAATGTTTGTATTATTCTTAGAGTGCGATTGCAAAATTTACAGCTGGGCAGATGTGGGTTTTCTTATAGTAGGTCTCTATTTGAGACTGAAAAAAGTTTTGTGTGATTTGCCTTTTAATAACACACCTATTGTACTTTAATTGTGTCTGTAATTACAGAAGTCGAAAGGCTAATTGCAACACGCATCGATCATGTAGGTAAAACACATAGCCACCTACAACAATTTTGACAAATAATCTTTATAATTACTTTAAGTAGTTTATTGTCTTATCTCAAGTTAAATAACTGTCCAATAAACGTAGTTTCGGCGTTGTAAACCGGACACATGTTTATCTATTGAGACCAAGCGAGTCAATCTTGGCGCCGTGATCTTGAACTCGTCTACGTAACACGAGTTCCTTAGCGTTCAAAATTGACGCTTATAAATAAACCGCATGTTATTACGACGTAGAATAAAATGCGTGACAATAACGCTAGACGTCGGAACAACGACGCAGTTCATGTTTTGTTAGATAGAATTGAGACATTCGTGACTAATGAAATGTACCACATCATATCTTAATCGTTTAATATAAATGTCAATGAAACAGGGTCCCGAAAAGATTCCTTTCTCCTAACTTTGTACTTTAGGCACCGGCACATGTCCAACGCTACCTTGTACTAGTTGGCACCGAGCCCAATTTTATTTTTCCGGTTCCTACACAGGGTCCCTACATAACTACGCAATTTAGCCCCTCAGCCTCTCAGCAATTCCCATCAGGTGTTACGAATAAAATAGTCAACGGTAACCGTACCTACAAGGCATATTTTTTTGCTTCTAGGTGTGCTATATTAATTGTTTACGCAGTTTTATTAATATATGAAGGGGATGAAGTTAAATACCCACGAAGCCTCTAATGTGTACCTATACTTGGGACAGCATAATCAGCCTTATAATCTTCCCACTTCCAGGAGTCGGGCGGTCTCTCCGAGAGGGAATGGGCCTTAATCTAACACGCGGGCCTGACATACAACCTTCTGGAGCAATCGGGTGACAAACACCGTTTAAAAAAAATCTCAACAAACCTTTTGTAACCGTGAGAGAACTTGCGCTAATTTCTGTTGCCTGTCAGCCAATTCGCCTCGTCCTGAGAAATCGACCCTGAATAACGCCATGATCGAGTCTATTATCAGCAGCTTGAACAGGCCAGCCTCTTCGTGGAACTTCGCCGCTACGAAGTCTAGAAGTTCCGCCTAGGCAGAAGATTCCATTTAATTAGACTAAAACTTGCACCCTGTTTTCTACAAAAACAGCGCACAAAAAAGGCAGCGCAGTACAGCGCAGCGCGGCCTACCTATGGTATAGGTATGTCTTATTAATAATATAATTTAACTATGCAAGTAAAAGCTACCGAAACATAGGTACTTTAGACATAATTTTACGATCGGTATTGTCAACAACTGTTGTGATCTATTAATATTTACTTCCGATCTGTCTAGTCTAGGTTCAATGTAGGAAGGTGTTAAATAAAATCAAATCAAAATAGTTTTTATTTCACATAGGCCTACAGCACTTATAAAATGTTAGAATATAAAATATATAAAAAAGATTAGAATCAAAACTAAATGGGTGCACACGTAAAAAAATAAATGTTGTGAAAATAAATGCAGCAGTTGTTATTGCTGTTAAGAACTGTTATTGGCATTTTTTTTAAACCTTTATTTTTGTACACAAGTGCTAAAGATCGTAAGGATCGGTTGATATCTGACGGAACATGCGTCGCGTATTATCGGTCGCGTAACGCCAGAACAGACAAATGTATAGAAAAATACTTGACCGTTCACACTCAACCGATG